>JAHFWJ010000678.1:2400000-3096420 GCA_028555115.1 Himalopsyche japonica | reverse complement strand
TCTATTGCCAGTATGAAAATGGACGAACGTAGGTTTTTGTACGGCGCGAAATGTTTCATCTCGCTCGTAGAAAATGCCGGAAGTGTTCATAAATTTATTCAATGTACGTATTTTATTGCGACATTTTGGGTTATCAAGGTTTTTTGCTATATGTATTTTAGACATTATCGCTCACGGACTCGAATGTGTTCAAAGCGAAGAGACCAGAAATATTTTAATTTATTATGCGGCGAACAAAGTGAGGACATCAAAAGTTTTTTAAAGATCAACTGTACAACTGATAAAAATATCAAAGTTAAACGTACATTCTACATGAAATAATTCACGTATACATCAGAATTACTGAAATAGAATCGTCAAAAAATATTTTTCGCTCTTTGTGACAAAATTAATTTAAAAAAAAAATACCACACAACCAAAAATTTTTTTTTAAATAAAGAAAATCCCAATAAAAATAGTTATAAAAAACATCAACCAAAACAAAAATGCAAAAATTTGTTTATTTGGTTATTTAACTTATATAAATAATTTACTGCTATTTAATAAAATGTTATTTAACAGGTCAGAAGATTTAACTTAGTGGATAGAGGACCTAACATTTCCAGGCCGTAGCGCGCTCCTACACTTCAAACGGTGTTTTATCAATATTGTTTTATACGCAATAATTTGGAATCGTGTAAAGATGAAACATAATTTCCTGCTTTAATACTTAAAATAAACAACAGGTAAGTTTTTTCTCTAATTTTGATGACAGTGTAAGATTGCAAAGGTTCTCACTGAATATCATATTGTATGAAAAGTATCCCTAATTCTTTCACTTCAAAAGCAAAAGAACACGTTGATTTGATTTGATTCAATAAGTAAATAGGTTAAACCACTTAATTTTCAAGTTAAAAATAACATTTTGTAAATAAAAGCACTATTTAGCTTTCCTACTTTTATTGAATTGAAACATACAGAGAAAAAATATGAATAAAACTGTATTCCTTACTTAAAAAACGGCCAAATGTTGAGCGTAAACGCAAAGCGTAACTTTTGTATCTAACATATAATAGGTTTTGATAAGAGTAACATAAATACATAATAAGTTGATAAATCGTCAAAAGAAAACATGGTTTGGGCGTGTGTGAAAATGTAGCTTTTATCAGTCCGAGACCTTAAATATTTGCAAATAATGTAAATAAATATCATATAATGTTTATATTTCAACAATTTTTATTCGAATACCAATTTTAAAACAAAGAGATGATGGTTGAAAAAAAAAATACAAGCTATTCGAAATATAATTTGTTATGACACCAATAACCTTTCAAGACATTTTTTACTCGTGCTTAATATTTAAATTTTAAAATTTTTTAGAACGAACAAATTAATTGCTTTTCAAGCATCATGATATAAGTATAACTTTGAAAATGAGCTGTTTATCGAAAAAATTTAACGAGTAACAAAAAACATCCCCTTCCCTCATTGCTTGAATCCTTACACTTTGAGTGATAAAAGTTTGCTTTTATTCACCACAGCTCCAAGTTCTTAACAATTTTAATGAAAAATATACGCCTCATGTTTTCAAGCATGTTCGTGTTTGGTAACAGTTTCGGCGATAAAAAATCTATTGTTCTCAAGCTTTCAATTCGAAATGTATGAATTAATTATGAAGCTCGTAGACTACTTTAAAAGAGATCTCTGTCTCAAGAGCGCATGCGGTCTCGACGATTTGAAGATCACTGGTCTATATAACTTACGAAGAATCTATATTTTAGTGTATTAATGAAATATACTTTGATATATAGAAATCAGGAGTAAAATAATTTGGCCATCTTTGATCAAAATGGACAAGTTCTGTATTGAGGTATCATGATATCTTAAAAAAAATGAAGATATAGTTGTGGCGAACGCAACCAATGTTTTGATTCCTAATCAACTCAATGGAACTGTATCAGTGCAATTTTTATATCAGTCTGATCGATGACAAATAATTCAATTTGATCATACTATTCGCCAAGGAAATGTATACGTCGAAAGTACAAAGGTCCTAGGTAATACAGCGCACGTATGGGGCAAGGGTGTGAACCATCAAGATGAAAAACTCTCAAGTAAAATTTTATTGTGGCCGCATTATAAACGTTAGTGGGTCCTATGGAAATGTCTCGTGGCCGCACCGATACAAATTAATTTGAAAAAAAAACACATTTTCTTAACGAACGTAAGCACCACTGCTCTAAAAGATACGAGGGTGTATTATGGTTTTAGAAGTGGTAAGGAAATTGAGGCATTTAATCGAAAGATCTGTAGTAAACGTGAGGACGCTATTCGTTGATATCTAGTAGAACCACGAAAAAAATATTGAGTAAATATAATAGAATTGATTAGATTATATAAAAATTCCAATGGTTTTACCGCATAATGATTCTAAAACTGATATTCCTTTACTTATATTGCCCGATGCCAAGTTTTCACAGCTATGCAATATTTATTTATAATTTTTTAAAATTTAACCAAGAAATCGGCACGTAGGATAACGATTTGTTAATCACCGTTCTACATTGTGACGTTTCAAAGTCAAAACCCTACGATTTGAGTGGGAATATATACACATATGTCCATGAATACGTCAAGTTTCATTTATGTTACGGTATCGCTAAATAAATTAGATAAATGTTTCTTAAGTATCATTTATTAGTCAAAAAAAGCAGCAAAGAAAATAAATAACGTCAATATTAAGTTTTTTCATAAATTTTCTTGTTGCCAGCATACAAATTACTTACATTTTACTAAGGTGTGGGAAAATCAAAACATTTTACAAGTTTCATGGAGGCCACGCGAACCGATACATAATTGTTTAAATCAATTTGATTTATTCTATCGATAAATATTTTACAAACGATACGTCACTATAAAATACGGAAAAAGAGTCTTCTGGGTGGGATATTCAACTAATATCAGAAAGATAATTAATTAATAGGTTATCACTGTATTTGAGCGCAGCCGTATTTGGCTACAACTATTAACCAATGAATAATTATAGCTTTAGTAGATACGGTTTTTTTTAGTTTCATCCAAAGCTCAGAAATTTTAAATTTAAATACAAAATAAATGAAAACCATGTTTATTTTGAATCAAAATTTAATTTTAATTGAATAATCGATTTACGCATATCGACTGAAATTGCATAAAGCGCGTAGAAAATTATTTACATTTCTCTTGGAATTTTTGATTTGTGTCAAAGATATAGAAGTTTTGAATAAAAAACTGAGAGTACGGGTCTACAGTGCGGGAGTCGACCACTAGTTTCCATTGTGGATCTTCAGTTCCACTACGAATCATTGGGTATGATGACACGTCATTTTAGTAAAAACATGAACCTTTTTTGAAAGTAATGTTTCATGTTGCGTTAATTCTTTCATAGCCATAATAATTCCATTACAATATGTATATAATATTTATTTGAATTATATTTTAGTGTCTTGTAGTAAGTGCTTTGTTTCAGCAATCGTTACGACAATACGACTTTCGAATTTGAAAACATTTGGCGCTTTGTAATGTCAGATATATATTTTTTTTAATTCATGAAATAAAAATTCATTATTTACGATTAATTTAAATTGATAAAGATGAGCGGTGTTAAGTTTCGCATATTTGCTAATTGATTTACGATGACGTAAACTTGTGTATCCCGCAAACATTGTGTTAAAAAAAACTTAATACTATATGTATAAATTTCAAATGACAAAAAAAAACAAATATTGAATAACAATCTGGATAAGACGTTACCAAATAATTCAATCACTTATTTTATTAAGAAATGGCTGACTGACGTTGCGATCTATCTATGACCACAACAACACCGCGTAGGCCCTTCAACAGTGGGCTGCTCAAACATTCAAAATTAAATATTCATAAGTCCGTATTTACTGGTACAACTAATTCTCAATCTAGACATATCGAAGTGAATTTTCTCGTGATTTTTTCTTCGCCATATTCAGTATAAGGCATTTAATCAAGTAAACGTTTCCTTGTGTTTCACGGTCGACCATGTTCACGCAATATGTTGGCAAACGGCCCTTGTGGATCTTACAACAAATATTATGTAAAATATATTACCCCTACGTGCGAATGGGCACTGCGTAACTATTTGGTCAGAATGTAAACATGATATGTACAGAGCGTTGATCACATCGCATGGGAATGCCCGGATATGGACAATGATATGGAAGAATAAACAAGGCTACGTTAGACGGCCTGCTGACTTGAGAAAAAATCACATTGCTATCAAATAACTTTGCAACTTCAAATAGAGAAAAAAATATACATCGCAAATAAAGTAAAATCAAATTATTTAGTCATACGGTGATAATATAGCGATGTATTTTGGTTCTACAAAAATTATATGATATGTAGTTGAAAGCTATTTCGGCTCACGCCCACGTCAGATGGTCGTTATACCAACTATATATCGTATGTTTTTTGTGGAATATAAATATTTTGCAATTTTATCACCGTGTTATAATAGATTTCTATTAAGTAAATTGCAATCCAATAAATGTATTATGGAGTATTTAAAACAAGCGCTAATTCATTTTCGTTCGAAATCATGAATGCTTGTGGATTTTATTAGTTGGTAGAAATCAATTATAACATAGCAACGTATTTTAGTTCTACAAAATATTATATAGTTCATATTATATATAGTTGATAGCTATTTCAGCTTACGCCTTCATTAGAACTATGTTTAAACGTTAATTTACCTTTCTATATATAACTGTGTAGAAAAGGTACACAATACATCTTCTAATATTTTTTAACACTACCTTCATATTGCACTAATAAATTCTAAAATGGGACACTTTAATATTATACATTTCTCGAAGTGCGAGTAAATCTGAGTTTTTTTTTTTACTTGTGGAATTAGAAATTCACTTCCAACAATATGTTGCTAAGCACAGTACATATAGAGAGCGATTAGCTTAAAAATATTCACGCACTTACTCTTCCATTGCTTCTCTCCTTCCTTCGAAAGAAAGATTGAGTAACGAAGCAACTGAGCAACATAAAATTTAGTTGATGTATCCCTGTTAGGATGATATACGCTCCAAGCCAAAACAAAGTGAATCTTCTAAAAATATATGTATATTACCATAAAAGTACGATAATTTGTTTTTTCATGTTTAACACAAAGGAGACACAATTATTTGAAAGAGTCTGACGCTTGTCTATGTCACAGAATTCGCCCAGAGAATTGTCTGAAATATTTTTAAGTATTTGAATTTTTTTTCAGTATTCGATTGCAACGCAAAAATAATAATCATGCTGTGAACACAAACCATCGTAGACGATTCATGTTTTTTTTTTTTTTAGTATATTCAATTTTGAGATTTGATTAACCGTTAAATCAACTGTTCATATTTTTTTTCCGTGGAGCAATTAGCCAGACCATCGAAAACGCCAATAAGATTTATCGGAGCAAAGTCTGCAAAACAAAAAAAAAATACATATTGTATATCTCTTATGATGTTGATGCTAAATGAATCAAATAAATGCGATTTCTTGCTTCTCAATTTCTTAGTCAGACCGTATGTAATTTAACAAGAGCACAATTACAAAAAAAACACCTATTACTGGAAAACGTAAATAAATATTGTATAATTCGACATTATTTTTGTATTTTATAAAGTACGGTTGAATTTTCGGTGTTACTTTTAGTTGTGTGAGGCAGTTGGTGAAAGTACGATTTCAATGGTTTAGCTAACTAACCAACCTTTTAATTGCATACATAATACAAATTCAAAATGAGTCACAACGTTGATATCTATTTAAAAAGAGTGAAATATTTAAAATAATTATACATTCTACAACATAACTAAAAAAATCAATCTCAAGCGAAACCGGTGAATTTAATCTTCTAGTTGCACGGTAGGGATTACTGTCCAAGAAATACCGTGATTATAACGCAACTAACTAATACAGAAAATGAGTTCTATATTTATAAATTTCCTGCATCCCTGAAGTAATACCCTAGAGACTTTACTTTGAAAACAGAAAATGCCCGTTCAATTAGAGCGTAAAATCCGGCAGACTCGATAATTCTCGCAAGAGTAAAAGCATACATCGGATTTTGGCAGCCAGAGGGTGAATATAATATATATTTAACTTTAGTTGAACAGAGATAACACAAAAATTATGAAAAAGCAATGGCGGGTGAAAAAATATATAAACAACGCAGTTACTCATTCCAAAGTTTTGATTTTGGTTATATCATTTTTGAAACCAATTTAAGCTCATACAAATATAGAAAAATATCTGAAACGAAAAATGTTTTAAAATACTTGAAGAAATTGCTTTCTAAATTTAACTTTGCTCACTTTTAATCAGTGGGGAAATCAAATAAATATAATAAGAACGGAAATACAAGTTGTGCTCAGCTAACAAGCTTTTTTAACTGTGAATATATATTGAAATTGCTCTTTGATAGAATGAAACGTTTATTTTTATGCAGTATTTATTGGCAGTAAATAAATCTTATGAACAATTTTTAGTGACATTATTAATAAATGTTTTAAGAGTAACATATAGAAAATTAGCAATCTTCGACTGAGATAATTTACTGTACAAAAATATTACATATATGTATATTAAAAACACAAAAGTCAATACACCCATCCCTCGCTTAAGCAACAAATAATACCTGAAATATGTAAACAATATATCAGACATTTAGTCTCTTCTTGCCCACCGTGTTTATAACTCATTGAATCCTGACAATAATTATATTGATAAAATAATTACTGTTTATAATTTCACAACTATTCAAGGTATATTTTTCTTATTTCTAATACATATTTTTATTATTTGTATAATGAAGTTTAAAAAATATAAAGACAAATAAAATTTTAGACCCATAATGTCACAACCGAAATTTAGTAGACAAATAATTTCTCTGTAGACAAAAATAGAAATTTTGGATCAAATCAAAGATGGGCAGAGTACGACTGATATTGGAAAAAAATTAAGTCTGAACTGAATAATATATTTTATCTGTATCATTACATATTCATAAGTTCAACCTACCTGTTTTTTTCTTAATATCTCTATCAATATATAAAAAAAAAACAATATGATTGTAGTCTAAGATGAGGGCTAGTTTTCCTTGTATACAAAAATTTTCAGCTGATTAATTTATTATTTATGACTGCCATTTAGTCAAAATTATGATAATATATTGTGTGATAAAACCATAAAATAAACGCTTCTCCCCAGCCGCGAATGAATTGGTATTTTATTGCTATTCGGTCTGTGGTGTACAAAGTACGTAGATATTATTTAGTTAAATGCATCAGAAAACTCCCGCCAATACACCCAGTCCTCTTTTTACGCGATTTTTTTTTACGCGAATTCGATTATACGCGATTTTTTTGGACGGCACCGTTACATTTTTTTACGCGCTTCACTCGATTTTACGCAATTTTTTCCCCAAATTTGTTTCAAAGAAGAAATTTATATATGATGCTAGGCATGCGCATATATGAAAATGTAAATAAAAAAATATGTGTATTTTTAAAACCTAACTAAAATTTTGTAAGGCATTCCATTTTTTTAAATACACATACAATTGCCAAATGTTGACAAGTGTATCGGATATTATGCGAATTTATGTTTTAGGGTGTGTAAAGAAATTTAATGCAATTGGGTAAAATCATGGGATGTATGTCCGCTCGTAAACTTGTTTAAACACAATGCATTTATTAAATTCTTTGAATAGCACTATTCTCGACCTTTAATAATTCATGTAAATGTATATTAAATCATAAAATATATTTTTTTTTGCACGAATTTCAAAAAGCAAATTTTGGTTTTTCATACGTTTCTGGTACTTTTTTACGCGATATTTTAATTTTTGGAACCAATTTATCAAATTATATGAAAGCTATGACTTTTTTACGCGATTTTTTTTACGCGCCATTTTCTGGAACCAATGTATCGCGTAAAAAAGGACTGGGTGTACTATAAATATTCTTCTTTTTGAAGGATGCGTTGGGGAAATATCGATTCTCAATCATCTTCAGTTACTTTAAGGTACCGAACACTAAGTGGTACTCCAGTAATATCGCAAGTGATACCCTATCAGGAGTTAAAATGTTCACAATTAGAATGAATTAAGTGACTGTGTAACATAAAGATAAAACATTCAGTCATTTTGGTGCAAGAAACTATTTTGCTTCTAAAAATTTACTGAACAACTGCAAAAATAGTCCATCCATTTTTCATTATTTACAATCATCCATGTGTAGAAATGTTTTTATTTCCACCTGTTACGTTGTTTAATGGAATTATAAAATGCCAATTTTAACAAAACACAATTCACATACCATAAATTATACGGAATTATAATTTTGTAGTAAATTTATAAACATTGTTACAATCTAACCTAGAGATATTATCAAGAGGAACTGTTTATATTAACCTCAATACAGTTTTGCTCAGTGACCTGAGATAACTGATCGGTAAACAGCATTCGACCGTGACGTTTTCTTTTTAGTCATTTTTAAATAAATAAAAAGCAGCCCGCCTTCGAGGCGCCACTGCGCGAAATGTATCAACTCTTATCTCGGTAGAAAAAAACTGATGGAGCAGAAAATTTGGGGAAGCAAACAAAAAGAGACTAACATCTTATAACCCAGTATTTTTAATATCATATTATTGTGTTATGTTGGGAATAAGTATGTTTTTAATGTAATACATTGGCGGGGAACACGTTTTATTTATTATTTTTTTCGTGAGATAGACATTTTCTTATGTTTATAAAATACATAATCAAAGCAAATATGACTAAATCTAATTGCGAAATCGTTTGTAATTGTATATACGATTATTTAACCAGTTAATGCAGCGATATTCAAACTGCGGCCCAGATAATTATAGTCACCAAATATTTAGTTGTATATAGTTAATACATAATTCAAAGTTTGACTCAAAATCATAATTCACATGAATTTTTATTTTCTTTTTCTTTTTTCATCTTAAATATAAAGTTTTAAAGTTGGATCTAGGAGACTGCTTTTAGCAGTAAAATTTCCCATTATTGTCAAAATATTTTATATTTTGTTCTTAAGCTGGTAAGTCTTCATAAATAGATATTCATATATAAATAAATAAATATTCACAAAAATAAATAGTTTTATTTTGACATCATAATACATGCATATGTAAGCAGTATAGTATGTCTTGCATTTACAGTTTACTATTAATACGTTGCGGCCCACCTAGAAAATAAAAATCGGAATACGGGCCTGAGGAAAAAAGTTTGAGTACGGCCTAGGTAATGTTACGTTATCCGACCTGTGCTAAAATTAATCCAGATCACCTTATATATAATTAATAACGTAAATATTCTATATGTTTTTAATATTTATTAGATGTCAGTTCGATTTATATATTTGAATACATGAAAGTGTCAAAAGGTGAAAACCGAGTCGTAAGTGAGACATCATATATAAATGTAAAGGTTTAAACAAAGTTGGTGATTTCAAAGCCAAAATTGAAAAGAATCCTTTTGTTTTTGATTATAAATAAATGCCATTTTTCATAATCATTTTCATGGATATAGGATAGAAAAAAGTTTTCACCAATGCTTCTAATTTATTTCGAAAGGAAATTAATTAATAAAAATTCATTTTATTTCTACAATAAACGAGGAAGAGCAGTATATGTAATATTTAAAGAGACATTTTTATTATACGATAAAAACAAAACATTCTACATCACAACTAGTTTTATCAGTCATTTTCCAACAAATAGTGTTTCAAATATTATATGTTTGTACATGTTAATTATTTTTGGTTAGGATTTACAACATCATTCTTTCGTTGATATGATCGACTAAATTGCTTTGTTAGTCGATAGTCAAATTATCATAACCGTTATTTATTTAATTGTTAAATCAATTAGGAATTAAAGTCATTACTGTCGATACGAATTGATATTTGTGAGTATTTGAATAAAATAGCAAAAGTCAAACAACTCGCTTGAAATATTATCAATCGATGGTTGTGACGATAACAAAGTAATTAATTCAAATTGTCTATGCAGTACCATTAATAATAACATAAATATATGTTGCCGAAAATATTGTAGTATGCTGCGTAAAAACATACTGCTATAATTTTGAAGGTTACGTATTGAAGCATACATAAATAGAGATTATCAATATTGACAAATAAAAAGTGCACACGTGAGGAATAAAAGGAAGAGAAGTCTTGACATTATTAAGATACAGTCGATTGACACACATTTCGCAACAAGATTTCATGCTTATCTCTATGTTACGACAATAAACAATGATATTATCGACAATTGGTGTAACATAGTACTTCTTCAAAACAATCTTGCATTTATATTATAATACATATCATTATCTGTCATTTAGATATAGTTAATTGAATTGAAGTTATGACGCATACCATAAATAATGCAAGAATGTGCTATGAATTTCATGGAATCGTAAATAAAAGTAAAATGTTTGAATCGCAATAGTAAATTATCAATTTCAACTCATCAAGGTTTCTCAAACTTCTCCTACAGACAACACAACAATATGGGAACTTCAGCGAAATGTTTTACTTTGTGATAGTAACATGTAAATACTCAACACAACTGAATATCAGATCTAAGCGTAGTACTAAAAACAAATGATTATGTATATACACCCAGTCCTTTTTTTACGCGATACATTGGTTCCAGAAAAATGCGCGTAAAAAAAATCGCGTAAAAAAATGATTTCTCGCCATTGCATTATATTTATTTACACACCCTAAAACATAAATTCGCATAATATCCGATACGCTTGTTAACATTTGGCAATTGTATGTGTATTTAAAAAAATGGGATGCTTTACAAAATTAGGTTTTAAAAATACACATATTTTTTTTTATTTAAAAAATAATGAAACGTACATGCCTAGCATCATATATAAATGTCTTCTTTAAAGCAAATTTGGGGAAAAAATTACGTAAAAACGAGTGAAGCGCGTAAAAAATGTAGCGGTGCCGTCCAAAAAAATCGCGTATAATCGAATTCGCGTAAGAAAGGGACTGGGTGTACACACAAAATGTCACTTCAAAGATGCTTATTATTACTACGAGATGGAAAAACATTTTATTTAAATAATAAACATAATATTTCCACAATCTTTATTGATAATATCAGGACCAGTTTCTCTCATTACAATTAGTATAGAATTCATATCAGTCACGAACATTATCAAACTGTATGATATAAAACAATTTTTAACAAACAAACATTTACATAAAATTTTGAGTTAATTGTTTCATACATAAAAATTCTTTAAAATTATAATTTTTCAAGCAGCAGGTAGTTGGTTTGGCAATGAATAGCCAAGTATCACTAATGTTAAGTAATATTTGAATTATATTGGAAAAAGTAGTAATCTTTGTGCTTTATTTGAAAATAAAATTATCACACTATTGCAAGAAAGGTGGTCAAATCTCAAAAGTGATAGTTTTGAGATACTAATTATTTGGTGGTATTAACAACAATCTATGGGTTTTCATAATATCTTGTCTGCGATATATGTATGTAGCTATTGTTTTAATGAATTTTAGTAAAAAAAATACGAGTACTCAACGGATTATGGTTTGGGAGATCCTGGTCAACATAATGCGCAGAGATACCAAATAACTGTTTTTTTTATTACTCAATATCATACAGCTCTTATGCATACAGCATTCTATGCCATTCAAATTTAAAAACTCTTAAGTTTTATATGTTCAATGTAACGTCGAGAGACGTGTCAAAAAACGTGGAAAACTAAAGTGGAATTCTTAAATTCATTTGCCACCTGGTTTACCTTGGCCCAGGTTCACGTAGAAATTATTGCATTTGATATCATTCTATATCGGATTAATTGAGTGTCTAGACTTGACTACGGGGTTTCAATCTTATTCGAGTGGAAAAAAACGAATACTATATTAACCCAAATACGACGCGATATTTTTTGCCTAAAATACTTTGTTATAAAAAATAATACCGTGTTGTTCGGGAACTAGAGCAGAAAAAATATATAGCATTATGATGGATATTTATATTGTGTTTCTTCCTGACATTTTGCATTGTAATTGTATGAAGACCTGTCTGGTGCGTTTAGATAAAGTGATGGCATACGGTTACTTTCTTTACAATATTATTATTTGTCATTTTTTTATGTACCACTTCCGCAGTTATAGCAAAATTAATTATAAAAAATTAATTAAAACTTATTTACTTACCAAGAGAGTCTGCTTTTGGAAGGATATCAAAATTTTGTATAGAAGCTATTTTTAACAATTATATTATCGAAGTTGTACATAGAAGATTTTTCAATCCATCGGTGGAGATCCTGTGTTGAAGACAGAACTCTTTATATATTCATGCAGTCCGCAATCAAATGTCGATACCTGTATTAATATCAGCGAATGACTGTTATTGTATTATATGACTATTAATATAAGCTATATTGCAAGTTTTTTTTAATTAAATGAAATCAGGTGAATGATATCACAGTGACGTCAGAGAAAATAAAAAAATATGGCATTTCAAAAAACACAAGTAACATTTTTTTGAATTATTATGATTTATTCAGATATTGACGCTGTATTTGTAATAGATTTCTTGCAGTCGCATTTTTCTAACTTGTTACAAATAAAATACTTTTGTTAAAAATAATGTTTGGAATGAAATTTATTTCCATGTAATATGGGGGTAACATTTCATGTTAGTTTGACCACTTCCCTTCTCGGAACAAGCGTCAGTATCGAACCATATACGCTCAGAATTATGCAGCAATTATGACCGGAAGTAATAGCTTCTACAAATGAATGAAATGATTTATATTTTCAACTATGTATTTCTCAATTGTGAAAATGCATTTACTACTTGAAATAATATAAAAAAATCCTCACAAATTGACCCACAAAGCAAAATATATCATTTTAAATGAAATGAAAATATTCAGAAATCATTAGGAAAAAATAACGCACTGCTTTCAAAGGGTTAATAGATGACGAACAATAACAATGCACAATATTGGCTATTGTTATATATTCAATTGTATGTGATAGAGTTACAATAAAAATTATGCATTCTACTTGCAGTAAAAGAAAAAAACTAAAATTAGTTCAATGTTGAATATTCAATAAATTATGAACGCATAACAAATGCACACCTGTGTTATGCAATACGATACTGAAAAAAGCAAAATATCCCGTACGTGCACGCTATAAATTCGGTTGAAATTAAAAAATAATAATTTTAGAAATTGAAGAGATATTGACAGTATTATATATTTAATAAAATAATTAAGCGTCAATTAATATATTAATTGATTTTAAAAAAATATTTTCAATATCCCTTGACACATTTCTCTAGTGTTTTCAGAAATAAGTATTTTTATATTAAAACGCATAAATGTGGAAAGTTTTATAAATTCATATATGCATATTTAGCAAACCAGGAGATTATCTATATTTTAATAATAATATAAAAAATCGTTTTAAGGTGTTGACTGTCACTTCTTGATAGAAAGGTATGATATTTTAAATGATAAAAACACAATTTTTAATACTTATTTCCACAATATAGTTTATGATTAGCACCGGTTTCGCTCATCGCGAGCATTATTAACCGACATAATACAATTTACAAGCAAGTCTATTTATACAAAATATTTTAAAGTTAAATAGAGCAGGTATACAAAACCGTGGGTTTAAGAACTAAGAAACAATTTACTGGAAATAATACAATATTTATACAAATAATGTAAATTAGTTTAAAAATTAAATGTTCACAATCACTTATTATTAATTTTGACTTGCTTGTAAATCGTATTCTAGCTCGCGATGAGCGAAACCGGTCCAGATCAAAAAATATTTTGTGGAAATAGGTACAAAAAATGTGTTTTTATTATTTAAAATACATAAATTGATTGGTTTATTTTTTTCAATAGTAAAATACAATGTTTAGGTACTGTTTCTACAATTTTATTAATAGACACTTAAGATTTTGTTTTCAACTGAAATCTTTCTCCTAAGAATTGACAGTGAATAACATACCCTTGGTTATTTTTTTTAAGGGTTCTTTATTTGGCGTGTGCGATTGTTTCTGAAAAGTACTCACAGACAACGAATGTTCTTTCCATGGTCGTTCTTTTCATAACCACGATTAAGGACAAGACAAAATTATCTTACCGAAATAAGACAAATAAATTTTCTGACACAATTCATTTTATATAAAAAGTTGCCTAAAAATATAATAGAGATGTGGTGTAAAAATGTTTTAGACTCTACTCGGACTATTATCTTACTCGAATCGATACGGCGGTTTTGTAAGCAAGCAAATGAATAAAAACGAATGAATAAATACATAGAAACTATTTGTATTTAGAATTTAAAAACAATTTTAGCAAACACGGTGAAAACAATAGCATTTTACATTAATAATATAATATTTCAGTTCTACAAAATTTTATTGAACTAAAATGCATTGCTATTTTTTTCACCGTGTTATAATGGAGTTCTACCAAGTGAATACCAATTCAATCAATAAATTTTAGCAAAATTATCTGCTGTCAACACTAGAACAAAGATATCCTCCGAGTAGCGTTCCGATTTTTGCTTTTCTACGCGGGCCGCAACATATACATCTATATATTATGATTTCAAAATAAAACTATCTTATTTGATGTAAATATATACAAATGTATACATTTATGTATTTTTCAAAGTAGAAAAATATTAATGAACAACATATAAAAAATACGTAAAAGTACACAAAAATACTGATGTATCCAGCATTGTTTTGGGCCGTACATGACAGTTGATTGGGCCGCAGGTTGATTAGAGCTTCTCTAGAAGAAATCAGGTCACAATGCTAAACCTAGGATTTGTGTTTTTACTGTATACTTAACTAGTTTTGCATATAACCGATGTAAACTGTATATTGTATATCAGTTCTGATTAAGCCGTATGATAGTATGTATGAAGGTCTTAAGTGACAAAACATGTGGAATCGTACAAAGCTTCAAAGATCTAAATTTGACATAAACTTCGATCTCTAATGTAAATTTAAAAAAAATCAAATTTGACGTACGTTGAACTTTTAAGGGACGTTTGGCGGAGCTTTTGCCAGTAGGTAATACAGTCTGAACATAATTTAATGTAACTTTTATGTTACTTTGAAGTTTACAAGCAGACACTCTGTGCTGTGTTCTGCTGATCTACCGCAGCGTAAAAACGTAGAAAAATATTTACGATTGTTTCTTTTTTAAATTGTTTTATAATCGAATAAGTTTGCCAGGCAGGTGTACATGTAAAAAAAGTTGTGTTGTTTTATTATTAAGCACCGTTAATGGATGTACGTAAAAATGCAATAGTAATGAAAAAGTATATGATGTTATATTTGTAATAAATTAATTGTTGTTTTTTAACTGTTCACTACAATACTGTGCATCTAGCGTACATTTTCAAAAGAACAGGTTGATGTTCTGTTGTACCGTTGAATGAGATTAATTTGTGTAATTTTCTATATCAACTTTCTACTTCTTAAAAAATTATCGATTTTTTGTGAGAAAACATATATTGAATTATATTCAATTCGATGGGTTTGATTATAAATATCATTATGTATAGTCGACAAACGTTAAACCATTATGAATGACTTACTTTTTTTTTAATAAAAAAATAGGCAAAAACTCTGCCCGTAGGTTTACCGATATTAACACGGTGAAAAAATAGCAATGTATTTTAGTTTTAGAAAATTTCAAATTTTACTTTAGTCCTGACGATGGTATATCTTTAATAATTTTTAGAACTTAAATACACTGCTATTTTTTCATCGTGTTATAATGGAGTTATACCAAGTAAATACCAATTTAATTAATAAATTTACCGATATTCTATTAAAATGTTACCCGTATGATTTTCGATATATATATTTAAACCTATCCAAATTTAGGTAGCAACGCTGTAAAATAATGCATGTATTACAAACATAATTTCATCATCACATCGAATACAATAAGATTTGAATCGCTTGAATTCCATAAACTTCCATACGTTTTTTACAATGTTCAGATGAAAAAAATCGGATGTCTCTTTCAATATAAATAATTGTCCCAATAAATCTTCATTTTTATCACCACACGAGATATTTGGGTCCAGATTATCATTAATTTTTTTTAACTTTTACTAATAGATATAGGTCGATGAGGTTAAGATGATATTGTTTTTGTTATTGTCTCATTTAGAATTTTGAAAATTTAGTGTCATTGTGTTTAAATAACAAGCTAAGCCGTTGGTAAAGGAGAGAGGAGATGTTGTGTACCTTTTCTGCGCAGCTATATATGGATAAGCAAATGTTATTTTAAGCATAGTTCTGACGATGGCGTGAGCCGAAATAGCTATCAACTATATTTGTTAAAAATAATTTTGTAGAACTAAAATACATTGCTATTTTTTCACCGTGTTATAATGGAGTTCTACCAAGTGAATGCCAATTCAATCAATCAATAGATATTGTTTTTCCCTAAATATGAATAGGAATATCATTTGAAGGTCCATTTAGGGACAAGTACCCTCTGATTTTACGATCATATCGTCGAAACAAAAAAGTCAATATTTTGGAAACTGGCCCTCTCCGGAAAAATATTAATTACGTTTCTGAAGAGCAATAGCATGCGCCACGAAGTAAACAATAAATGTAGCTTATTAAGACACGCTCGCTCGACCGTGTTTACCATCACTTAATTATAGTGGACACAAAATGAAACTGCATAGAAGATAATAGAAGAGTTAATATCAGTTGACATCCACTCGTCCTTTATAAGATGCCGGAAAACTTTTTCCCCTTATATCTACAGTCTTGTGACACTATACTGTGCTATTCTACTTTCCTGTCTATTTATATTACAAGGGTTCGACCAGATTGAGTTTTTATATGCTTTCCTGAATGAGAGCTAGAACTAGATCAGTGATCAACAAACGGTCGCTCGCCGAGGCTTCTTCAGTAGTTCGCGTAGGATATTTTATTATATTTATAAATTTGCCTGTAAAATTTTATTATTGAACTCCGAAAATTAAAAAAAAATGAATCGAGCTAAATTTGAAGGAAATGCTTGAAAAGTTGCTGTTGTAATATTATTTTGGGATAACAATGTGTGCGTACAATGAAGTAAAATAGAGAAGCGGTTAGAGATGTATTACAATTGATGCGAACTGTACCATTCATTTTGTCTCTTTCTCGCTCATTTGTATCACCGCTTAGGTGAGGATGACAGTCAGTATTATATTTTTTAGTAATAAATAATTAAAGAACGCATTTTAATGTTTTATTCAAAAACTGATGTTCTAGTATATTTAAAGTAATATTATAGATGATAAAAATTATGAAGAAGGAATATGTATAAGTAGCTGAATAGAAAATTAAAATTTCTGAAAATAGCTCATATCTTTATTGAGCTTGGAAATCACAGAAATAGACAATGTTTAACTACAGATTCCGTCAGCTAAGAGAAATACTTAAACCGTTTTATTATAGCAATTTTCCCTAGGTGTAAGCATGTCTTGGTATCGGATTGGCCTGACTGATATTCCTTGAGCGTTTTTTTTTCTATTCTGCTCCTATAATTATGTGTGCGCACGTAGCTATTTAACCGTCGAAATTTTTCAGCGCTTTTTGTACTTACACCGCGGTCACGGCCGAAATCAATTATTCGATTAAGCAAGTACTAAATACTTGATAATCTGTACTTTGAAAAAATGAATGTACGTAGCGGGCGACCTTCCGTGCGTCGAACCGGCGACGATTATGAGAGATCCAGTACCACTCCGTCTGCCGGTTCGCGGCGAAGGCATCCCAGATTGCCTCAGGCCTTACGCAACGTGCTCGCGGAGAGCCGACCAGGGACACATTCATGCTTATTTCACAGTGACGTAGAAATAAAAAAATAAACAGGATTTATGTGGTCAGGTAAGCCTAAAATCAAAATATTCCTCAGTTTAAGGTAGCAGTTGCAAACCCGATATTTTTGTTTTGGAAAAAAACTAAAATACTGGGATACCGATATTGTATGTAGTTCTTATCTGGGACTCGTTTACTGCAATTGCCATAATATTTGGATGTATTAAATGTGGATGTGCATAAGGCTCTACGTTCTTTGTATACCCCATAACATTGGTCAAAAGAATAAAATAAAACAAAAATCAAATTGAATATTGGCGTTAAACAGTTCATTGAGACTAAACAGCTGCGCGGCTAGGTAAGAAGCAAGATCTTACTTAGCCCAACAACAATCAACTATCATTAAAATACAATTGAGTAAAACCATTTCGTTTTTTATATTATATAATCGATGCTAACTGTTTGTTGTGTGTCAGTTATGTCACATCCGTATGATGGAATGCCTGAAGATGCCGAAAGGCGAAACCAGTGTCGTTAGTGACAAAACATGTGGAATCGTACAAAGTTTCAACAGTTAAAATTTTATATAATCATATTTCACGTTCAAAATAAACTAACACAGTAATTTGATACATTCTTCCTTTCAAAAAATTCCGTTCGGCGAAAGGTTAACAACCAAAACTATAATATGTATAATATCGAATGAATGAATAGGAAATGATCTCATTAATGTTAAAGATTTTTTATTTATTTAATAAAACCAGTTTTATTAAATAAATGAAGTTATATTGAATACAAATTCCATTATTTACTTTTAAATTACAAATTATTAATTCCATATAATTTATTATTCATTAGAAGAAAAAACCAGAATACTTAAGATATCTACGCACGTTACTGAATTCGATTTATTTCCGTACTATTACGAATTATAAAAATATTTCCACTCGCCGAGGCATCAATTTTCGTTTGACTTTTCTATTAACGAATTAAATATTGTAATTACATCTTGTCTATTTAACATACTAATGACAATCACGAGATATTCTCTGTCGAAGTATTTGACATAGCAACTAGATAATTATTTACAAATGAATGAATAAAAAGAATAATTCGTATGTCATTATATAATCAGTATTATTATAAGCATAATTAATTGAGGAAAAGCGGTCTTATTAACCATTTGTCTGTAGCAGCGAAATAAAATATTTTTTTATTGAATTACCTTCGTCAAATTTAGTAATTTTACAGAAAAAACGACAGGAATTAACATTAATTTATGATTTAATCTATAACAATTCCAATATAGTAATGATACATTATAAACATAGTTTGGGCTAGATTTTTAAAATTTATAATAATTTTTTTACTAACGATAATTTATGTTTTCAGAATTGAAGATTGCGCTAAATCAAAACACTACGATGTGGTCGTTGGGAAAAATCTATGTGAAGACATTTAAATACTGCAATGGCGATCAAGAACTGTTTGAGAAGAGTGGATAATAAAACGGTTTTGAAGCTTTTGTGGAATTGGTCAGTTCTGAGTTTTAATTATGTATGTACTTTTTGTCATCTAAGAAAATACATATTTGGTCTTAAAGATGTACTTCTCAAATATATAACTCTCCTCAGTTATATTTGTTTCACTACCATATGTTTTTGTTACTCAGTTAAACCAGTTTAATGATTGAAATTGTTCAAAGTAAATATTTTTTGATCAAGAATGTTTGGACAGAAAATTACTGTATCATTAGAACATTTATTAACCACATACCGACAACTAATAATTTAACGTCTTAAATATGCATGTAAAGTAATTTATTATTCTTGTATCATAAAACCATAAGTTATATGTAAATCTGGCGCTTTACCGGTAAATCGGCGTTGAATTTTTTGCGTGTAAATAGTATATTATTTTTATTTAATTTTACATATGGATAGCATGTGTGTTTATTATCACTTCCCGTCTGGCAAGGAGCAATAAAATAAACGAGTATTTTATTAAAACTGCATTTTTTCGCTTTCGGTAGGTCAATCCGCAAATTTCTCGATTTTGAATTCATTGTGTCGCATTCGCACATGTAAATTCTCTGACGATTTGTTTATTAATGTGCATTTTATACCGTTAGTACCATTCGAGAATTTATTGCTGCATAAATTACATTTTATAGTCGCTTAGAAGCTGGGTTTGATAGATTGTATTGAGTTATGTTATGTGCTAATAAAAAAAATTCGTCCATATAGTCAATGCACTTTTTTTTAAACGTTTTATTTGATTTCAGTTTATCTTAATTTTAACTTCAATCCGTTTCACATCAGCACAGTTGAACGCCATTAAAACGACATAAATGAAGAAATACAAAAATAACATAATTAATACATTAGATTTGATCACATAATATGCTACAGATACATGGTACCGTCTCAGTTTTTTACTTCTTTAATCAGTACGCAGTTTAAAAGCCCCTATTTACACTTAAGTCGGTACCGTGTAATTTGGAGTAGTGTAATTGGGGGAATGAATCTCATACAAAATTAGGGATTTGTTTTTTCCACGAAAATGCAAAACTAAGGTAACTCTTAGTTCTGCAAAAAAGAAAATATATATGGACGAAATATTTAGTTACACTAGATGATAAAATGAATAGCGCTCGCAAAATCCAGCATACAGACAGTCGCCTGGCTGTGAGTGTATAGCTTGGCACGTGTTGAATACACAGACGCTGTCAACATTTGACTGTATATACCACACAGACGGCCGTCTGGGTGTGTGTGTGCAGCCAAGTGAATTTGGGGTGAATATTTCAAGCCAGCGCGTAATTCGGAGTAGTGTAATTGGGGGTTCCGTTGCATATATACTACTTTTAAGGCCACATTTAATATTTAACACATGGGATAGAATGCCTGAATATGCCGAAAAGCGGAACCCGGGTCGTGAGTGACGGAACATATGGAAATGTACACAGCTCGAAAATTCTAATTTAATATTGAAATACCATCAAGCACCCTCGTCCCAATCGAAATCATCGATTATTTAAATAAATAAAACGTAACGTTTAGTATTATATGCTCGCAATGAGCGAAACCGTTCCTGTTCATTATATCTTTAAACTGTAGAAATAGTTCACCGTATTGTGCTCTTGAGCCGAGAACATGTAATATTAATTCTGTGATTCAAAAAAATTTGATATTTCATGTATTTTAATATTTTGTACCAACAGAAAAAAAGCTTCGCGAAATTTTATCTTGTAGAATCAGAACCTCCTTCCTCAAGGGTGAAAGGCAGCTGAGAAAAAAAGTTTTGAATTATTGCTCCCGAGACACTCCTAGTGTTATTTCAAATGTAAAAGGTTACTATGCTTATTGTGGATCAAATGTATCACAATTGAAGGCGAGCTCTGAGAATGATAACGTTTTGGTTCATGTGAAATATAATGTCGAAGGCCGTATTTCAAATATTTTAAAATTAACGATTATAAATATATGTGTTTAGTTCCGGTTTGAATCGGCTACTTTTTGTGTATAAGGTTTTTGAAAACTAAATATCAAGATTGTAAAACAGAGCGAATCAAGGTGATCGACATAATTGAAGGGGCAAGGTATTTTTTATTCTTTTTTCGTGTTCCGTAACGATCATCAAATAGCCCGACATTTTTTTTTCAATATAATTAATACACTTTGATTTGTGGATTAAATTTTAATATATTACGCGTAGCCATTGATTATCATACGTAGTGGATTTTAACAAGGTCGATTTGTTAAGTTTTCAGAATTTTAGTTAATAGTCGCATAATTATTTACATTTTTCAAAAACACCTGTGATAAAATTGATTTTAAGAAAAATTTATTAATTTATTTTATCGACTATATTGCCTACAAATCAAATTAAATAAAGACTTGAGAATGACGTATGAAATCTAATACTTACATAAATAATAATTAAATGGTCTTTTGAAACATGTACCATTGATAAAATATGTTGATTATTCAAAAAATATTAGTTATTTTATTTAATTCAATTTTATGTTAGTCAAATATACAATTAATTATTAATGGAATTGTAAAAGAACATAACTGTCACGCAAAATAATTTTTATTTTTTAGTAATTTCTTTAAATACTAATAATCGTTCAGGACTGAATATTATGACCCAATTTAAAATATATAATTTTCGAAAATACAAAAACCAAAACATCAAATATTTTGGTCCAAACTATTTTGTTACATACCCTTTCAAAACTAACGTCAACATGAAAATATCAAGCTGGCTTCCGACGATCGTTCCAATCTAATCGTTGCACGGCAAATAGGACGTGTCACAACCGTGAGAGTGAAATATGAAGTGGATTTAGTGAATTCGTTAGGAATCAGTCGTCGCTGATGGATTTCCGTATCCATTGAATCGTCCTTATCGTTTCACCTTTCCAACTGACGGAAAAACCGATGTAGAATGGTGATATGAAAAATCAAGAATTCTCAAATCGTTTCAACATTGCAGTGCGCTATCAACAGTTGTCAGTTTGCAGGCAATTAATTATCTGATATAAATGTCGTAATAAAATCATTAGCAGGAACGAAAGATTTTGAATGTTTTTGATTTTGAGTAGTTAAATTGCCCGGATTTTTGACAGTGAAGTGATTTCAAAATAAGTCAATTTAATTCTATTGCAACAAACGCGTTCTTCTTGGAAAGAATACACATTTCATATCTCGTTTGGAAGCGTCTTTGGATTATATTCAAAACTTCGACACCGAATTTAATGTTCTAGAATTTATTTGAGTTTCTGATAGAAGTCCTTGTTTATCAGAATGTGGCATTATGACTTCTAGCAACTCCCATTATTTAACGAAACTCGCTTATTTTTGTGATAAAAATGTTATTTTATTCGCGCTGTTAATCAAAATTATAAATATATGTTATACGCACCAAAATAAAAAAGTAAACACAGGAAAGTAGTTGACACGAACTATTTATTTGTAACCATATCGGAGACAGTAGTTTTTAAGAAAATTAATATAGTAAACACACATACTCTGAAAAAGGCAAGATAACCTGCGATATATACAAAATAATTTTATTTTAAAACCGAAAAATGTGATAAAATTTAATTGAAAACTGCAATTAAGTTAACACGGTGACAAAATAGCAATGTATTTTATTTTGAATTTGCACAATGTAAAATAGTAAAAAAAATTAAAAAATGTAAATCTTTAAGAACACTCCAACTGTATACAATTTGATGGAATAAATCTTTATTATGTGAATGAAAATAAAGTGTGGATATTATTCTAATTGGAAAATCAGTGTGCAGAATACAAATAACACTGGCAACACATATTTTGCAAACGGAAACGAAAATTCGGTGAAATTGAAATTTAAATGAAATAATTTGAAGATTATGCACATATTTTTGAATATTTGTAACAGCTGTTTGGACATATAATATTCAACACTTTACATGCAAAAGACCCTGAAATTTATCGCTTGTGATGTATGAACACAGTGTCAAACTCATACAAATATTACGTAGATCGTGTCAATGACAACTTAATAATTTAATGGGCATATATCATGCTTAATTACGAAAAGGATATAAGGACATTTGAAATTCACGAAGATACTTATCGCTGACGTCATATGTTTTACGCGTTTTCACAAAAAACTTTACTCAAAGAAAAAATGACATTTTTAATTATAAGCTGAGGCCCACAGCCTTTGTTTAAAAAAATATTTTAGACGCTCTCTCCACCTACGTTAAATGAGTGACATTTGTGTGGACGGCGTCTAACTGGTAGTGTTGTAGTCGTTTATAATCTATGAAATCCAGATGGATCTAGTTGTTTCTTAACTAAATCATACAATATAATAAAAACACGACATGTTTATAAGACCACTGAATCTTACTATAAAGTAATATTTCATTGAACTTTACGTCATCAAGGTACCTTTGTGTTGCTGAGATCAACATATTTTCATTTCAATGATAGTTTGACTACGATACCTAAAAATTGGTTTGACAGTGACGGAGTATCTGAAAAATTGGCGATGAATGTAGTCTGGAAAATGGGAATGCAGGTTAATTGGGGAAAAAATCAACCATAGCGATCTGAGAATATGTTGAACGAATATCTTCTCCATTATGTATTTCCTTGAATATTTTCTAAGAATATAAAAAAACAGGTAGTTTTATAAATAAATTAAATTAATTGTATCTAAGCTTAAGGTAACGTGATTTAAATTCAGTTGAGCACATTGACGGAAAGATGCTTGTAGTGCTATAAGGTATATAAGATAAAAAAAAAAACATAAACCATACAGAAAGAAAGAGCCATTATTGAAAAGCTCGTTAATAGTGAATCATTCGCATTTTTATAAATATTGAGTTGTGGTATGTCGTGGAAGAAAAAAGGTTTCGGAACACTTCTATAATCTATCCTCCACGAAAGATATATATGAAGCATAATTTCATTCTGATTAACAGTTTAGATTTACATATTAAAATTTAATAAAAATGAATTTTAAGTTCAATTTAATGGAAATTGTTGTATATGGAACTTGATATTAAAATGGAGATGTAAGATAAAAATCCTTCAGTTCATCGGCAGCACAGACGTTTGAGCAATTTACAAGTTAAACAAGCGATTGGAGTAACGACTTTTTAAAAGTAAATCGACGGAGCGACAACTTTCACTAACTACTAAAATACTTCGTGACCAATACTATTATAATAATGGGTGTGTCTTTGAAATTTACAGCTGTTGGACTTTTCTCACCACGTGGATGGCCTCCGTTGCTATGCCGAAAGAAGTCGCGGCCAATTTATTACTATTGTATAACAACATTAAAAATCACGAGGCAAATGGAATTTTTATTATTTATCTAACGAGGATAAACTGAACACACAATTCCTAAAGTCAGATAATTTTTTCGAGCGGATAAAATTTTGCCTCGACAAATGCAAAAAATGAATGAGATCATTTGATAATTTGTTTTATATTTTACAAAATAAATAAAAACAATCATAAACGACATAAATTTCTATCAATAATTTTATTATTACTTTTGTATAACTTAATGTTGATATATTAGGTGTAGTAAGAAGTCCTGACGTTTTTTTCAAACGCGTGTCTTAAAATCGGTCGGCTTCGGGCCTTGTGAAATAAGATGTCATAATATTTTTTTCGTGTTGTGTGAATAATATATAATAATTGTGTGAATAAATTTCAATATTACGCCCAGAACAGTGCAGTCGTCGTCACTAAAGACATTTGCGACATTTATAGAGACGTGTTAAAGGTTCGAAAATGTCAGAGATGGTTTACAAAATTTAAATTTGGCAATTTAAGCATTGAAAATTACCCTCGAAGTGGACGACCTCATACAGTGGATGAAGTCGAACAAAAAAGGAATTGTTCAATATGGTCGGTACTAAATGGTCCATAAAACAAAAGTACCTGAAAAGGCTGGGAAAAATTCGAAAAGTAGGAGTTTGGGCGCCACACGCGTTGAGCGATCGCGGAATAAGGCGCAGCGACTAAACGCGTGCCAATTGCTGCAAAAAAAACACACTTTACGACCATTTTTTCTAAACCTGATTATCTGAGAATAAACGTGAGTGTTATATACGAATATATCGAAGAAAAAACAATATCTAAATCGTCGACAACAACCAATTCCGACCCATCGAACTGGTTTACACCCAAAAAAACTCTTACTTTGTGTTTGGAGGGATTTCAAAGGAATACTTCATTATGAAGTGTTAAAATATGGTGAAACTATGACGGCACACATATACTGTGACCAATTAAACAAATTAAGTGCAGCTTTGACAAGAAAGAGGCCGGGCAGGATGAATGGATGCAACGATAAACTGCAAAACGAAAAGGTGCGACCGCATGTGGCGTATATGACCTGGGAAAAAATCCAGGAGTTGGGCGGGAAAACTTTATTTCATCAACCTTATTTACCAGATCTAGCACAATCGGATTACCATTTATTCCTTTTAATATAAAAAAACTTTTAGGAATAAAAAAATTTAAACAAAAAATGTCGTGAAAAACGCTATTTCCGACTATTTTAATTCAAAATCAGTAGAATTTTTTACTAAATGGATTTTAGACTTGTCTAATAGGTAGCAGAAGGTTATAGATAGACAGGGAGATTACTTTTTATAATTAAAAATTTAAAAAAATACTAAAAAAAAACACTTGGAGTTTCATTTAAAAAAAACGTCAGGACTTTTTACTACACCTAATATATCGTAAAAAAAATCAATATCAAAAGTAAACTATTAAGCCAAAGTGTTGAAGAATTTTATTATATTATAATTCAAATTAACTTTTCTTATTCCTCGCATTTCACAATGGGGTACTTTATTCAATATCAAAACTCAAATCAGCAAGTTTCATATTGAAAAATTTCTTGACATTTTTTGTTTTTAATGTTCAAACTTTATATTAAAAAGAATTGTTGACAAGCAAGAAACATTCATCTCGTTATATATCGTATATAAAGCAATGAATCATTGCTGGAATAATGACATCGAGTTGTGTAATATACCGCGAAACTACGTGAATTTAGTTTAATATCCTTATTATTAAATTCTTTGAAAAAATAAAAGAATTGATCCTTCAGTATTCAAGGTTTTGATGAAAGTATAGCAAACAAAATACAAGGGATGCAGTGTATAATTACGCTTGAATCTAGACCAGGGTTCCCTTTAACGAGGCGCGCGACGGAGTATTTTTTTAAAACAATGTCATGGGGCTTTTGAATTAGTTGAAAATAAAACTGCAGAGCAAACTACACGATATTACCCCGCTTATAATGTAACTGGAAAGGCTTTTAATTACATTGAAGTTTTTGAATGATTAAAAAAATCTGTTTATTGTTTTTTAATTAAAATTGTATATCAGAAACACAGTTTTCAACATATATAAGCAATCGCGACGACACTTTTAAGGTATTAACTGTCGCTTTTTGATGGAAAGCCATTGTATTTAAATAATTAAAATATTATACAATTTTTGGTACTTTTTCAACAATTTTTTATATTTAATATCGGGGCCAGTGTCACTTATTAAAGAATAATCTACTAAGACAAGGAAAATTAAAAACAAGTCTATCCATAAAAAAAAATAGTTTAGAATTAGCAAGTATGCAAAATCTTTAAATTATATGGAGCTCTATCGAGTTATGAACGAACTAATAAACAAATGTTACATTAATATTTGGGCCGAAATATTTTTGAATAAATGGCAACAAAACGCGAATGTGTTCAATTCGATATCTGTGCTAATGAAATGGTGTTAGGATAAATGCAGACATTTCATTGACGTGCAATTCGAATTTACTGTATTCATCATCAGATCCAAAAATTAGCCGATATCTTTAATATTTTACATTTGAAAATCCCGTTGTGATTATTTTTTCAACGTTTAATATATAACGATAAAAGAAAACATTACGAACTTTGGAATCAAGTTAAGATATGGATAATTTTTCACAACCGTTACTAAGAAGTTGGCTTGGATACATTATTTCATAAATGGAATATAAATATTATAATAGTATTGTATTATCGAATAAGATGCTTCCCGGAAGTAGGATGATAACAACTGACCAATAACATCTAGTGTCTTGTGGGTACAATTTGCGGCCAAGTGAAACTTATCATACAATAGTTTCGGGTCACATATTGGGTATCATTTTACAGGAAATCAGATTAAAAACAAAATATTGTGGACATCACGCTATTTGCAATGTTATGAAAATATTACAAATAAATGAATAAATCTTCGAATCAGATCATAGTTCATACGTCGTTGCCGTTACAATGAAACAAGGTTTATGTATTATACATAGAGCTTTGATTTTTTTTATTGTATTTTAGAATGAAAAAAATATCTAACGTTCACGCATTCATCACGTTTTGCAATTGTCGTTACGAAATGTATTTCTAAGCACAAATGAAAACGTATCAATTCGTTTTCTCAATTCTATCAATATTTTATTTTAATATTAAAAATCCGTAAAAATTCCTCATTTGACCAACTGTTAAGAATGGTTGCCACCATGCTTAAACGGAAGGCGGAAATTGTCCATGAGTTGTCTTATTGTTTACGCTGATGACTCGTTCACTGAAAACACTTATGAGGTATCGCATCATTTGTATTGTGAATTAATTAAGACCGTCACTGAATTATCAATAATCAAAAAAGTTAAGGAATAATATTATCTTTTTTAAGGTGTTAACTGTCATTTCTTGATGGAAAGGCATGATATTTTAAATAATATTAACATCAACATTTTCAATTCAATCCGAATCGGAATTACAAAAGAAATCGTTTTCATTGTCATCATCAACTATGACCTCTTTCATTCATCTTTGTCTTGACGTTTTAAATGCCGTTGGAATTTATTTAAGGGCGATTGGCCACCATAACATACGGCTGATGACAAAAAACATTATTTCCCTAAAATTAGGTGCATTCAAGCAAAATATATATTATGGCAAAAGGGTCGATTAATCGTACATCTTGCGGGGAATACATGAGACATTGAAATGTAGATCGGTTTAAAATTTCGCTAATTAATCAAATTCTATAATTGAAATGAAAAAAAAATTCAATCAACTACAGTTGATCAATTTAGTCAACGAGTTTACTATAACGCTTTACATGAACACAAAAAAATAAGGAGCATATTGAATGCAATGTATAATACATTCCAAAGTAGTAAAGTTGTTGGTGTTTTGTCATACAGGAGCTTTCCACGATTTTCCACGGCGATATTTTTGACGGACTATATTCGAGAAATATAAAAGAAGAGAACTTTTTTACAAGCACTTAAAACAAGTAGTAGTGAAATTTATTCCCGACCCAGCGGTAGTATCTAACTAGGATTCATACTAATAAGAACAAATCTCAATTTAACGCCCATATATCTCCATCAGACCTCTTAAGCTATGAATCGTTCACAAATAAATACATGTATAATAAATGAATGTATCATATAACCCTTCAGTTGCTTTTATATTTTTAATCACGAATAAGATTCAATTATTGATCACATTGCTTTCCAAGAAAACATAAAAAGCTCACTTGAAATATGAATAGTATAGTTTATATGTCATACCATTTTCAGGCATGTTATTTTATTGACGCATTGAGATAATGAATTCTCGATGTTTAAGATTCTCGAAATTAATAAATTTTATTTTTAGCAATTTCGTAAAACTCGAGAGTTATAGACTTTAATCAAATACCATGGCAAATATTTTAAACTTAAATTTGATAAAAATCGGTAAAATTCTTTGTAAAAAAATACTAATTAAGAAAGTTTATAAATAACACTGCTGAAAAAATACATATAACGATTTTTGAAAATTAAAATTTTTACATAGTACTTCATACAATGATTATCATCTTCAATTGAATATCTTGGCAATGAGCATAGTAGGAAGTAGTGTAACTTTAAATTAAGTATATATATTTTGCTAATCCTAGAAGAATTGACAGTCACATCATAGAAGTGATGGACAATTTAATTAGTAACTAATTTATTACGATACTTGTACTTTCATTTAAATCAAAGCTATTTGAATGATATTAAATATATAATATATGAAAATCTATTTCTCTTTTCTATGGGAAATTTGCTAAGATTCGAGAATTCCTCTCGTTCTGTGTCACAGACCAAAATCGTTCTTAATAATGTTATATTACACAATGCATTTAAATATCTTAGGAATTGCATTCCCTCTATGCTTAAAAGTTCACAAGAGAAACAATGTCTAGCCGGAATATCTACAAAACTAATTGTCACTTACACAATTTTAAAAGAGCTTTCTTTTATGATCCGGGTTACAAAATTGTTTAAAATATAATTCTTTCCATCTCAAAGCTGTGTAGCTCAAAAACGCAATCCAAATATGCATGTGTAAAAGTTTTACTGAAATTTAAAAAAAAATACATATATTTCCACATAATATAATGGCTGTATTTTCAATTTCAATACTGACAGTGTAACTGTTTATATCTGTTTTTAAAGGCTAACGCGTGAGGTTTTGTATTGTTGGATCAAACATTTGTTAAGGATATATACGCACCGTAAAGAATAAGTATAATTCATATACTAATAGTATGTACGTGTATCTTCATTTGGAAAACAAGACGTTCCAAGAAACTGTATGCACACAATTATATTTCTAAGATCTCAAATATACAATTGTCGGTATTCGCTTTAAATTTAATCATATAGAATGTTTTCACATTTTTTAATTTTTATAATAAAAACACATTTTTTTGTACTTGTTTACACAATATATTTTTTGATCAGGACCGGTTTCGCTCCTGTCCTGTCAGTCCTGATCAAGAAAATTATTGTAGAAATAAGAACTAAAAAATGTGTTTTTATTATTAAAAATATCATGCCTTTTCATCAAGAAGTGACAGTTTATACCTTAAAAGTGGTTTTCACATTTTTTGGGATTACTGTATTTTCCACGGATTAATTTTTGCGAATAATTTCCAATAAAATACATTTTCTCATCAGTCCGCAAACAATAAACCAACCAAAATATTGACATGTTGACACAGTTTAATGAACTTGCGAATTCAAGGATGGAGACAACGGCAAGTATTTTGAAACAGGGAAATAATTAATTATTGTTATCATCGTAACTAAAAAACCAAAAAAACAAACTTGAGCTTTTCAATATCGTTTAAGAAGCGTAATTATTGTTATGTAAATCATGGTCAAAGTTTAATAATTACATTGGGGATAAATGTACGGTTCACAAAAAAGATCATGTTTAAAAATTACGATATAATTAATTAAGCAAAATTTTTTGTTAATAAAAACATTTACTTTGATAACAAAATAGGTAGAAAACGTTTACGATAACGAATATCAATCGTATGTGTTATTACTTTTTTAAAAATAAATACTAAAAAAATCTTAATGATAATTTAGTGAGTATCTAAAAGCATGCGCTTTAGTTCAATAAATCAATATATTGTAATCATTTTTTGTCTAATAACTGACCATTTAATTTGATAAATACCTACACACATACGAGTGGGAAGCGATTGTGTATTAAAAAACTGATAATTTATTTTTATATAATATATATCACTTCTGACAACTAATTTAATTAACTGGCGGAAAAAATAATTAGATACTGATCAAATATCATATAAATGAATCTATTTTGTAATTGCACTTGAATAAGCGGAACGTTGAGTGTAATATATTAATTATAAAAGTATAATTTGAAATAAACTTACCGGTAGATAAATATCATATTTGAACGAGTAAAATCGTGCACATACCTGAAAAAAGAACAAAGTTATTTTTAATAAAATTGATTTACAATTTAAATATACAGCAAATAGATTTTTGAATAGTTAAATACACTAAAAAAATTTGCAAATTACTTTTATTTTTATTAACTCCAAATCAATTTGAAGTAAAGAGACATAAATGAACACATTGAGAGAGATATAAAATTCTAATTTAAAAATCCAAATAGACCTTTCCGGAACTATAGATATGGGGAAATGTTACTTTTTTTATTTTGAAAGTGTTATTTACATCAATTTTTTTTTTTTTTTTAAAAAAAACATTTCAAATCAAAACTAAGTTTTTACAATTTTTTACGAATCGAGCTAATTTTGTATCTATACTGCATAAACATTTTTTTTATTAACTCTATTCCTCTCAATTAAAAAAAAAAGAATTCAGAACAGGGTACTAGTTTCTAAAGAAAGTATGCAGAATATTTATGCCCAACAATTAAATACTTGTTTTTATCGACAAAAATTCTGAACCATTCGGCATATGAAGGGTTAGAATGATTCAATTTCGTTTGTACATGGCCGATATAGTAACAGCGGCGTCCGCATCTGACCACTCAAAAATGGCGCGTTCCAGATTTAAAAATAAACCATTGTTAGTATTAGGCTATTTCCGTGTTTCGAAATAAGGTCACTGCCTGCCTGGTTAGGGCCCCTCGTCGATCGGAATGGACCACGAACATCTGAGACCCAGAGCCAAGAGTTCCTCGGGAATATCGCCGACGCGCAGTCCAAGCGCCAGACTTTTCACAGTTTTCCCGCCGGGTCTACTCCACGAGAGTGGAGCGAAAAATCATGTCTAATTTTCAAATTTGAAAAAGAAATGTAAATAATAAACATTTTCTTGATAAAAAAAAAGGAAGTATCTTGTTGTTGTCTTTGATTATATTAAACAGCGTTAACAACTTTCAAATTTGACTTGTAGAGAACTTTGTACCATTTCATCTGTTTTGTCACTAACGACTCTGGCTTCGCCCTTCGGCATCTTCATGCATTATATCACACGAATGCAAGAGAATCGATGTGTCATTAGTGACAAAACATGTCGAATAGTACAATGGTTAAAATTCCATCAAAAAACCTCAGTCGATATAGTAAATAATGTAAACAACTTTATTGAAGTCAACAGTAGTTTATATATATCTATATTTATCACACAAGCAATTGCATTTATGTTAAATATTATCATAAAATAACGCGCGGAATACAAAATAGATATCGTTGATAGCATAAAATAAATATCAAATAGAAAGTCAGATATAATATTTTTGTTTTGCCAAACAAAATTGGTACTATATATAAATTTAAGCGGACCGTGTATCTCTCATTCATCATAAATTAAGCTACATTTGCATAAGTATCTCCAAAATTTCTTGGACTAGCGCCTAATGTACCTGTTAGCAATGGATAGATTAGTAGGGTGCAGATGAAGCTTTTACTCAAAGCTTTCAAGAAATCGATAATCATCACGTTTATATACATATATAATGGTCGATACAGATAGTTGATAGTTGTAATACACATAGCGAGATTAGATTGTCAAATATTTACAACTCGTACCGTAAGTACCTAAGCATCTTATAATATGTATAAATGTTACCGTATAAGCAAACAATCGTTATGGCAGTAATTTTATACACCCAGTCCTTTTTTTACGCGATACATTGGTTCCAGAAAAAGGCGCGTAAAAAAAATGATTTCACGCAATTGCATTATATTTCTTTACACATCCTAAAACATAAATTCGCATAACATCCGATACACTTGTCAACATTTGGCAATTGTATGTTTATTTAAAAAAATGGAATGCTTTACAAAATAAAGTTTTAAAAATACACATTTTTTTATTTAAAAAATAATGAAACGTGCATGCCTAGCATCGTATATAAATGTCTTCTTTACAACAAATTTGGGGAAAAAATTGCGTAAAAACGATTGAAGCGCGTAAAAAAATGTAGCGCTGCCGTCCAAAAAAATCGCGTATAATTGAATTCACGTAAAAAAAGGACTGGGTGTAATATAATCACACTCGTCGGCTTCAAATGCTTGCAGGCCATGGTAGAAATAAGTCAAACATCTTTTATCAGGTGTGAATTTTAGACCATCGATAAAATAAATTACATAGTTTTTTTTTCAGAGTTCACAAGTTCTAATCGAAGTACAAGAAATTTGTTTTCGGCAATTGTGTATGACGTTTATATTCAATACCCATCCATCGAAACATTTCAAAACTTCAAAGAAACTTTACGAAGTTTTTAACTTAACTATTAGTGCTTTTTGAACGAAATGCTTCTATCATAAAACTATTCGGAAAAAAATGAGAAACTTAAAACAAAATCTGCTAAGAAAAATAATCCTCCTGAAATTGAATAGTTTCAACTCTGATTAACAAATAAAACAAATGGTTCATTAAACATTCTTGTGATATAAAAATATTGCATTTATCCTGTAACATAAGCAAAATGTTCTAGCCCTTTGGATGTCAGAATTCGATATATCGGCTTTTGTTACATAATCCAGATTCATCAAATGTGAAATCTTACACAATTGAAAGAAATATCAGATGAATTTTGAACAGTCTGTTGATTATTGTTTCACGCGTACAGTATGCTAATAGAAGTTTGCTTGTTGGTTATTTATGTTGGTGTAGCCGAATTCTTGCATAGTATTCTCAAAACCGAAGGATTGAACAATATTCATAGTTATATATTTTGTATTTCATATATTTTCAGTGGCGTTTCGGTACAATCATACCCTATATATTCTCTACATATATAATATATTCGCGTGAAAATACGTACATTCGTTTCAATAATTTCATTGAAATCGTAGAAAATCTTATGAGACTATACTAGACAGGTTTAATTCATTTTCTCAGCCTATATTCGAATTCGATATTATAACTTATTAATCACTTTTAAGGTGTTAACTGTCACTTCTTGATGGAAAGGCATGATATTTTAAATAATAAAAACACATTTTTTTAGTACGTATTTCCACAATATATTTTTTGATCAGGACCGGTTTCGCTCATCGCGAGCAGTTTATCATCTTATCTATCAGTTATCAGTTGATAATGCTCTCGATGAGCGAAACCGGTCATGATCAAAAAATATATTGTGGAAATAAGTACTAAAAAAATGTGTTTTTATTATTTAAAATAACTTGTTAATATATATGAACATTTTAACTTTAAATATGGTTTTTGTATAGCATATACTATATATATATATATATATATATATATACATTTTTTTTGCCTATACATACGAATGTGATGCAATTTCGTACAACCATTAGAAAATGTTAACAAAAGTTATCTTGCAGGTGAATTTTACGATCGACACCTATTGAAATGACATTAGACGAAATTATATAAGACGATAGGGTTTTGAGGAATGTGTTCGGTGAGACAAATTTTGAATTCTAACGCGAACAAAGGGACGCGAGGCGCTAAAATTCATCAGGCAGGAATAATTTATAATCGTCTTGTTAGGATTTTTGCATAAAATTTTACACAAGTTGTCAGAATTTTAAATAGCGATTAATTTGATTTGGCAATGCGCCTAAAACGCCCACGTTGTCTGACCGAAGACACCATTGCGAATCGGTTAAGTAGGGCTATCCCTTTGGCAGTGAGTTACAAAAAAGTGTCTAGACTACAACGTAAAAATATATAAACTAATACTAAAAAAAAATTAATAACATTAGTCATTTTACTTATTAGACAATAGTATCGTTGAATAACATATGTATCCTTGTTTTAATACACACTTAAATATTACTCCATAAAAACTCAGTCGATATTAAAGATTGCAATACCGAAATTTTAGATATTTCTTTAATACAAAACATCACTTCAGAATATTAGCAGTTACCATACCAGTTCAATTATATTACCCACTTACTCCAAACGCCTGAATTGTTGATTTGCAAAAACACAAAAATGGTTACCATATCAAAACTTTCAAGTAAAAGCTCATTTGTGTGTTGAAACATTGCTTGATAAGTCCTGAAGGATTGTTTAACACTAAGATTATTATTATTTTTTTATAAGAATAAGATGTCGGAAATTCCTAAGCATAGCTCGTCAGGGAATGGACAAATGAATGTTTTTCCAACAAGGTGTGAAACTAAATGGACTGAGTTTAGTAATTTGTGTAAGTTTTTTAGTCAAAATATCATAAATATTCATATCTACAATAACTTTATATTATACGAAATGTCAAAGCTTTGGTGTTGATATATTTTTTTCTATCGCTATTTCAGAAAGTGAAATTTTGTCAAGTAAAACTATTATATTATAAAAGTGTCACTGTAAAATATAACATATCGATGAACATGGATCGACATCTGAATACAACAGATAACATTGTACAATAATTTTATGTTTATATAAATTTTATGATTATTGTATTTAATATGCCTTAAATAGCAACAACTAGTAATTTATAGTAGGAAGAAAATCGAAGATTTATGCATATATAAAGAAACTCCTAACTCAATAAGAAACTAGAAAAAAAATAATGTAATGATATTTTCTAATCCAAATGTCGTTATATTTTACGCAATGGAAAATGTATAGCGTTGAAAAATGAATAATTTCCTAAAATTATTGTGATTACATTAACTATTAACATACGTTATATTTAAATGAAAAATTTCGAAATATTATGCAAAAAGTTTGGCAGAGAAGCTTCTTCGCAGGGAAATTTTACAAAAAGAATAAATAAATTGTATAATAACAAGCAATAATGTCGCCCGGAATAAGAGCGAGTCCTTGAATGTTTTATTTATTCTTGCGTTAATTTCAGAGATGTGACTAGCCGGAGCGAAAATAATTTTTCCACGAGAATTTCAATATTCTTTTCGCTTATTTTTATGCTGTAGAGCGACGATTTTTTAATGTCGTTAAAATTAATGTTTAAACAATTAAAAATGTGCGTATCAGTCGCGTCGAACTTGGGAGCCTTGGTGCGTAAAAATAATATACACAAATACGATGTAAGTATAATGATAAGGCGGCCTTGAATATAAATATGTAGAAACACCGGGTGTTCAGACAATGGCTTTCTGTCTCCATGGCAGATGAATGTGTTGATTTGCGGTGTCGTATCTAACGAGGAAAATCTTCAAAGTTTTCTATTAGGATATTGCTAATTTTATTATTGTTATTTATTTTGCTATTTTTACACCATGTAATCGTCAGAAGTCTATCGAGATTTCGAGACTTCTCTACTAGGAGACATGTGGATACTATCCATGGCTTAATCCAACATTTTTTTTAGCATACATTGTTCTCGACTTCTGCGCGGTTAAAATGATAATTTTGTAATTTTTTGCCAAGACTTGCTAAATCTTGTATAAAGATATATAAACAATTAAATAAAAAAAAACACATTTGCAGTACTAATTTCCAAAATATATTTTATGATCAGGATCGAGCGACATAAGTACCAATAAATACGTTTTTATTAAATTTAAATTTTTACAACTTTGTACAATTCCACATGTTTTGTCACTAACGACCCGTGTTTCGCCTTTCGGCATCTTCAGGCATTAGTGACAAAACATGTGGAATCGTACATAGTTGTAACAATTCAAAGTTGATATTGAAATTCCATCAAGCACCTTCAGTCGATATCATAAATATTTTTATTATTTAAAATATCATACTTTTCCATCAAGAAGAACATTTTTTTGTCAAATAAGAATAAATTAAATAATTTTCCACAATCTTCAAAAGCGAGAATAATGCAAGATTTTTTTATAATGAGGCATATATCGAGTAAATATATAATATATTTGTAACAATTAAGAAAAAGTGTTATGTCGAAATATTTTTTTAGTAAAAATATTAATAAAGTATTTTACGATGACCGTGTTCGGAAGCGCTGATATCGGCGGCCTGCTGTCAGAATTCGGCCATTATGAATGAAATACGTCCCATTGAGATTCTGCTCACGCAATATGGCAACGATGCGGACACCATAGTGGCCCGAAGACGTAACACGTAACCCACCAGATAAGTTTTTAATTTGATTAATATGACATAATGGTAAAGTTTTGTTATTATTTATAACAAAACAACAATCAACGTCCAGCGAGATATCGAGACGGGGTAATAAACTTGTTCTACGCACATGTTTGTTTGTAGTGATAGACTAAATTTAAGTATGCGTGAATAAAAAAAAATGAAAAACAAAAACAAGTATTGATATTGGTAAATATTATTAATATGTGAGAGAGGATAAAAAGATAACCTTTAAATGTATCACCGATGCCGCGTATCAAACATTTTCAGAAGTGAAGAATTTGTTACTTAACCGTTTAAATACCGTGCACACAAATAGTGAGTATTTTTAAATTACCGCTACTTTACCGTACCAAGATATTTTATAATGTTTTTAACATACTCATGGATGGTTTAGAGTTTTTTTTTAGTTTTCCATCGGAAATAAAAATTACTTACAACAAAAAATATTTTTTTTTATAATTTAAAATTATTTCCATTTTTATATTTAAATAATCTGAATTATTTATATACAATTGACGATATAATTTATATCCAAATAAAAATATGAATTTCGTCTTGTATATATTGTTATCTTTATTTAGTCTTAAATCACAATGATAATGTGGCAGTCCTCGTTGCGTCTATGCGACATGTTTAGGGAAATCATTACTTAATGTAATATACACGTGAACGTGATATTTTTTTAATATAATAGCTCAATAAAGGAATCAGTATGAATATTCACCATAATACAGTGAAATTAATAATGAAATAACTTGAAAACTATTTTTGATACTGGCATCCAAATGCGATTCAAATGAGTGAAAAACCCATTCAATCAGATTACTCCGTAATATCGAGTGCAGTACACGTATGAACGTTCGTTCTATTCGCTTAAATAGAAAATTTCAAAAATCTTTTATAACTTGGTTTAAAATGAATATAAGTTTCTGTCAAAATGGCCCTCCCGTCTATTACACACTATAAAGGGAACGCAGCAAGACTAATCAGCTTACAACTAACCTTTCTACGCCCTACCCTATATATTTCTTTTTATTTGAAAATACTTTTTATAGACGAATACTGTAGTTTATAATTATTTATTGAATCGAAATTTACTTGGTAGTCCTCCGTTATAAAAAATAAAAATACAAAAGTATTTAAGTCTACTAAATTTGAAATATAGATGTCGATAACACGAAAAATTAATCAATAGCCATACCTTAAACTTTGTAGAACTAAATACCTATTATCATATTTGTAGTTAATTATATTTAGTATTACAATTAGACGGTATTTGTATAATAAATTTATAATCACTTTAAGATGCTTACATTCATTTTTGGACGGAAAGGCAATTTCATCGGAATAAATAAAACACAATCTGTTTTGCACAACTCCCGCATTTTAATTCAAGGTTAGAAGAATTTCTCATCGAGAGCATTATCAACTAATGAAAAGTAAATACGAACAGAGTTATTTTAATAAAATTGATGATCGCTGAGAATCGGGTTATTGTACACATTATTGTATGATTATGTAGGCAATACGCAAGACACTTTTAAATAATGTTATTTGAACCTGTTTCTGAAAATACTTTAAAAAATCGATGCACAATATATAATTCGTTTTTTTTTTTAATAAAACATTAAATAATAATGCTAAGAAGTTCGTGAGTTTGTAAGATGTACGGTAATAAAATAAATGATAATTGATGATGATAGAAATATTTCTCGGCATAACATTGTTATATCAGAAATGAATGCTATACATAGTCTCTATAATAAATCATCAGTTTCAAAGTAATAAAGATGACTGATTATATGTAAGTTTAACGACATACCGCAGGGAATGATGCAGACATCGCGAGAAATATGTCTCTATTAAGTATAGGAATACATAATGTGTTTGCTCGATTGATGGTATTTAATGTGGTTCTATGAATGACAATTAGGGATTTCAAATATTCGTTGATATCGAATAATTTGAATATTGTTAAATTATAGCACTCGAATGTTCTAATAATGTGTAAATTTCAACACGTATTGTTTTTATACATTATTAAAATATACCAGCATGAATTAAGTAGTGTTTTATTTTTAAAAAAATCAAGGTATTAGCATTATCAAATGATACAATACGAATTATGAGCGATGGGTGAAATCGGTCAAAAATATATTAGGGAAAGCGAAAAGAAATCGCCGTTTTTTCAGTTCAAAGAAAAAAAATCACAAATAATTTATGATATCGACTGAAGGTGCTTGATGGAACTTCAATATTAAATTTGAATTGTTACAACTTTGTACGATTCCATATGTCTTATCACAAACGACCCGGGTTTCGCCCTTCGGCATCTTCAGGTATTCCATCGCACGGATGCAATCCTTTACGTGAGATCGGTTCAATGAATCGACAATCTCATGACGATAATTCTCATCACTAGATGCTTGATATTAGGTAACCTTTAAATAAAAGAAGACACATTTATAATTTGATTACTTGATTTAAATTTGTTGAAAACCCCATTTCAATAACGACAACTCATTAGCAAGATCGTTAATGAAAGTTGTCATAGCTAATTATTATTGGATTAATATTGTTACATTCTTTTCAGCTGCAATCTTTTGCTTGCCTATTCGTAAGTAGATTCCTGTTAATAATAATTTTAATATATTATAATATACGATGCTAACTGTTTGTTTTACGTTAGTTCCGTTGCATCCGTGCGATGGAATACCTGAAGATGCCGAAGGGCGAAACCCGGTTGGTTTGTGATAAGACATATGGAATCGTACAAAGTTGTAACAATTCAAATTCACAAATATTTTATTTTGATAAATAATTTCCATTATTACTGATGATGTCACTCCACAGTTTAGGCAATTTTTCGATGACTCTTTTGTAAAATTCAGGCCCTTTGGAAACAAAAAAAGCTTCCAGATGATTACCTTATCATCGCTTTACCTAATATATTTGTGGAAATAGTAGCAAGCATTGTGTTCTATCATATAAATATAAATCCATTCCACCATGAAGTGATTGTTATAACAAAAGGCGAACATTTCGGACCTCAAAGACCAAAATATTTCAATTTCTGTATTTATCAACAATTTTATTTGATGCGTTTTAGCCCTTTTTCTGTTGAAAAACGCAAAGTAAATGACAAATCTGAATGCTTTAAAAAATATTTGAATAGTTTTGCTGTAAACCATACTTATGAAAATTATCAACACAAGGAAAAAATATTTAAAAATTCGTCACAAACGACATTTTTGACACAGTCAATTCTCTTATACTGTTTAGTATGTGTGTGTGTGATTAAACAGAAAACAAATATAAACAGAAACAACAAACCTCGCATTAATTTTGCATTTTTTTTTCTATCCAAAAAATTGAGACTCGTAAGTGACTGTATACTGTGACGCCAGTTATTACGTTTGTTAACATAGTGATTTTATATGCATTCATATTATACTCGATCGAATATTCTATTGCAGTCACTAGTTGAATTAATAATGGATCAATGAGGGCTTTCGTATCTCTAAATTAAAATATATTGAAATAACAAACTATTTTTATTCTAAGTGATGAAATAGTTTTATTTTAGAATTTTTTCGGTCGTTCGAACGTATCGCTGAATTTGTATGAATTTTTGACACACATTAACAGTAAACTATAATAGATGTACTAGCCAGGTTAACTTGCTAACCATGCTTCACCTAGTGTTATGTTTTAAGATATATCTCATCCATTTTTAATAAATGTAATACTGATGAATAACTGTCATCTATTTCGATATCGCCCCAGCCGTAACAATCGCTCAAAAACTCAAACACCTCGCTGAAAATAATTAGATTATAATATAATTTAATGCGTTTGCGTGGTGGAATTCAAAAACGAAGCGAACGCCGCCCGGCATGTTTCCACTTTAAATGTTCTTACGCTTTGAAAGAACTCGGAAATTCAAAAGATAACTTTCCAGGAAAACTTGTTAAAAGGATATTTCAGAAATTTCCGTAATTATTTCATGGGACACATTATTTAATCGTATTCAAGAAGTGATTTAATTTTCAAATTTTATTAATTTGGAAACTAAATTCACTTGAGGGGGGGTTTCCCACAATTTTAATCCTAAAGAAAGTATTGTCAAATAATGTTTCATGAGAAATTTTAACAGATTAAAATTATTCAAATTTTACTTATCCCAGTGTTATATCCATTTACAAAAATTTAAATTGTTACGAACTTTCCCACTCTAACAGCATCTTGTAGGTTTACCACTAATAGAAGTCGACCGATTGACTCAAGGCAGATCCTCGACAAACACATTTAAGGGCACCATTTTATTTAAATAATTATAACCTTTTACAAAGATTCTAGATACATAATGATGATTAATATACTGATTTTCACCATAATAAAATTAAGTTCTAAAATAATTGGGCTGACATATGGTATTCGTTGTCGACACGAATATTTTACACGACTAACTTGGTGGAGTGACTTTTGTCTAATACTGGTGATCGGTTAACGTACAGGTTGGACTGAGAACAAATCGGTCAACGAACACTATGACAAAAGATTTTTGAGTTTGGACAACGAACACATATTCGGATAACGAACTCAACGATCTATCTAATCCACATATTTTATCTGTAAAACCCGATTGCCATAATTAGAGTAAAAACATGACAACAAACTCACAAACTCGTGAATGGTACGTTAATAAAGAAATTAAAAAGGTTAATTACTTTAAAGGTTAATAAATATCCGACTAGTAAAAAATATAATGATTATTTTTATATGTATTGACACGACATTGTTTAAGTAGAATGACACCACATTTACGATAATCCTTATTATCCGATAATTCCTGTCAACAAAAATAGAAGTAAAATATGAAATTTCAACCTCATAGAGTAAAAATATCAAAGTACTCTTATAAACTGTTATTAAAGTCAAATTTGAATTGCTACAACTTTGTGCGATTCCACACGTTTTGTCACCAACGACCCGGGTTTCGCCTTTCGGGATCTTCACGCATTCTATCACACGGATGCAACAGAACTGACGTTTATCGGATGACGGATATTAGATTTTATCCTCGTAGCATTAATGCCTAAATGTCTGGTTAGATAAAAGAAGTTACAATTTTAAATGAATAAAACTCGAGGCATTTTATCAATACCCGGGCCGTTAGTGCCAAACATGAGGAATCGTACAAAGTTGTAACAATTCAAATTTGATATTGAAATTCCATCAAGCACCTTCAATCGATATCATAAATTATATGTTATTTAAGTAACGTTGACAACTATTTCGTCTTCCGCAATCGTCGTTACTAGTTCGAAAAGTATATCTGACTATGGCCAAAATATAATAGCTGCCAAAATCCATATAAAAAAGTTTATTAACATTAAAATTTGATTAGACGCGACCGCGTTGTTCAATGACCAATTTCTAGAAGTGATTCTATTTCAAGGGCTCTCAGTGAGAGTTCATATTATTGTCGTGCGCGAGTTGTGTGTGTTAGTGATATTGCAATGTGATGTGGTATAAGCGGTTTCCTGTGTGAAACAATAAATCTATTGTTGTGGCCAACCTGACCGCAGATGTGGGTTTGGGTTTGGTACGGTTCGGTAATGCGAGATACAACTTTAGCCCCGCTATCGGCCAAGTCTAACCCCTTATCGTTTCCGTGCGTTATCGAATACGCGCCGTTACCGACAACGCCAAACTCGTTATAAATCGCCACGGTTATAATTCAAATCTATGAATCGACGAAATACTATATCTCTTGGTAAAAAGTCATGTATCAAGTTCCAAATAATTTCAAATATGGACAACGTATTGCTGTCTGAATTTAAATTTTCGAAACATTGTATTATACAATTCCATATGTTTTGTTACTCACGATTCGCCTTTATGCATCACATATATGCAAATTTCAGCATTTCAAACATGATATTAAAATACTATCAATTACCCTCAATTGTTATCGTATATAACATTTTTGTTTGTCGAGAAGTCATCACCAGCTAAAATATTATCGGATTATGGGTTTAAAAAAAAACTAAAAGCTCCCTGATACCCAAGCAATCGTAGCGATAATGATTGACTTACTATTAATCTTGTCCTAAGACAATCATTTCTATACAACAAGCAGTTCTACATTAAAGTTCCCTCTAAATACGACTTTGATAAAAAGGCAAGAGTAACGGTTTAAATTTGAATTGTTACAATTTTGTACGATTCCACATGTTTTGTCACTAACGACACGGGTTTCGCCTTTCGGTATCTTCAGGCATTCTATCACACGGATGCAACAGAACTGATCAGATGTGGAATCGTACAAAATTGTAACAATTCAAATTTGATATTGAAATTCCGTCAAGCACCTTCAGTCGATATCATAAATTATATAAAAACGGTTTAATTTAAATTTAATGTCCCGGTTTGGATTTCATAAAAAAAATTGGCAGCCCTGTATAAGTGTGAAAGTCGAACGAAGCTTTCAAGTAGACCTTCCTTTGAAATGCGGTCTTTATCGGTAATCTCGGCCTTTCCACGTTTCAGGGTTTGAGACGCATTGTTTTCCAAGTTCGATGACGGTTACACTTAGTCCCGTGAATCGGTAAATTTGGCTTTGAAACTATCCAATCTAGAAGACAAATTGGAGACAAATTGGAGACAAATTGGAGACAAATGTGATTTAAATAGAATTAGGGTTTTCCAGTTGACAGCGCTTGAAAAAAGGAACGAGTCGGTGTTTGTGGTACGAAACTTTTTGACGAAAAATTTGTTGCCAGAAGTGATAATTGTTTTATTATAATTCTAACAGTTACTATTTATTATCGTTGGTAAAATATAAAATAAGTAAATGTGGCAGAATATTATTGATTTTATTGCTATGCATGAAGTATTATATATGATTTTAAGACAAGCATATACTGCAATAAACATATTATACAATTTCCAACTAAATTTATCAATTCAGAATAATTGTCTAAGATTGAACGACTAACATACATGTATTTTATTTATATAAAAATATTTTCTGAACTAAATAGGTGAATATTTTTACAGTGTTCCATGTAAAAAGGAGAAAGAGTGTATAAAAATTGGGTAGAAAGATCAATTCCGTTTGTCAATATTAAAATACACTAGGGTAACGAATACAGTGAAGGATATGTGTTGCTTCCATATTGTGGCAAAAGCTCATTTGTATATTATTTTAGAAATGCATTTTTATCATTATTATCAAGTAAATTGTTGTGTTTGTTTTCATATTTCATAATATTTAACATATAGATTTAAAACAAGAAAAAAATGTAAAAAAAATGAGTGACTGACTAACTATAAAAACGCTACCGAGCATTTTCCAGACGGTTGTCACTCACTTTTATTTTATATATTATTTTTATAAAATACTGTTCTTAGATTATCATAAACAAACCAAAACCTTGGCCACACGATGAGATAAACAAAGATACCATCTTTACAAATGGTGAATTCTAAGGTGTTAAAATCATTTTTTTTATACATACAGTACATAGTGTGCTAGAACCTGAGTATTATATATGACATGCAGGAAGATTTCTTCTGTGTCACAACTTTTGATTTTAAATATCGAAAATATTTATTGTGTTCGATTCTGTGTGGCCCTTCGATAGAATAGACATATTTGTTACCCAATATTATAAAGGTATATTAGACCCGCACAATATTGAACAACTAACACAAGTTTAATTAATCACTATCCAAAAAATAAGTTTTTGGTTATTTCGATTGGAATACACGTGAATAAAAAAACAGTGGAAAAAAATATTTTTTGTAGTCTAGTTTAGAAAAAGTAAACTTAGTAAAAGAAAGTTTAATCCAAATTCGATTCAAACATTACATTTTACATTGCATGCGTAGTAGTTATAACGTATACAAATCTGTAAATAAAACAATCATTGCTGAATATTTCACTGTTGTGTTTACAACTTCCTCAATGATTTATTTTTGTCGTAAAAGTTTTGCGGAAATTCGCGGAAAATTTAATAACGGTTAATTTCCATATTCTCATACTCGAATGTTGCGCTACTTTCATCAGGCCGGGTGGAAGTAGAACTAGGTTTAAAAATAAGTACGTAATACTATAATATCAACTTGACATACTTACAAATACCAAAACCATTAGAAACGTACGCTCACTTGACAATGCGTACGAAAAACTATGCAATTCTCAAATGTTACAGATTAACTGCATCGTAAATATAATAAATTCAATAAGCCAAAACATGTACAGGCAAGTATCAATGAAAATCTATGCTACTTATACAATGTAATGTTAACAAGCAAAATCTATATTTGAGAAAAATATTTTAGGTATAAAACCTTTTCATATTAATTCTGATGATTAATAATTAATATCATCTTAATGACTTTTTGTCTTCAACCTGATGCATAAAATAATAATGTACTAAAATATCTATAACAACTGGGTTAGTATATTATAATGGAATATTCAGGAAAGCAAATAAGTTTATTAATAGAAAATTATCAAATTTTAATCTCTTCAAATATTTTTGATTAATTTTAAAACATGTACATGACAGTAAATTATAAAAAATGATTTCAAACATTAGAATAAGTTATACTTAAAATGAAACGATATTCGCTCTTTATTAGTTGGTAGATACCTAATGTGACCATTTATTTTTGTCCTCAAAACGGGACATCTACCAATTTTTACGTAATAGTAGGTATATTCAAGAAAACATGTATTTCTTCATAGTTTTTTGCATTAATAAAAAGAAAAGAAATGTTGATACAGAAAATAAGAATAATAACTAATATAAATATGAAAAAAATTATGTTGTTTTATATTTTTCTGATGAAAAATTTTTCTTAAGTATAACTGGGTTTGCTTTTAAATAAGAAAGGAATTTTTGGCAGGATTTTTTAAAATTTATTTTAACTAACAACATCGCTTTAAGTACTCCGACTTGAATTTCTGTGTTTTTCTGATCTTAAGTGTTGCTCAATATCGCTGATTTTAATTCTGATCATTTTTTGCAATTTTTTTTTTAAATTGTTGGTGTTCTTTTTGAAAACGGGACATTTCGACGTCCCGAAGCTGTACTTGGGGACAACGGGACAGGCTACCTAAAAACGGGATGGTCCCGTTCAAAACGGGTCGTATGGTCACTTTATATATACCGTTTAAGGAGATGCAGAAGGGGAATTTGATCAAAAACAATTACTTTTAAGGTGTTAACTGTCATTTCTTGATGGAAAAGCATGATATTTTAAATAATAAAAACACATTTTTTAGTACTTATTTCACAATATATTTTTTATCAGGACCGGTTTCGCTCATCGCGAGCATTATCAACTGATGATAATGATCAATGTAATGATATCATCAGTTGATAATGCTCGCGATGAGCGAAACCGGTCCTGATCAAAAAATATATTGTGTAAATAAGTACTAAAAAATGTGTTTTTATTATTTAAAACAAAAACAATTAATTGAAAATCAATATCTTCATGTCTTTCTATTTGAGCAAATGAATTTAGTGGGGCCAAAAAAATTCAAAGCATCAATCAGTAAATCATTTTACTTAACTTATTATTAACAGATCAGATTTATAGCATGAGAATTGGAGCCTAAATTTTAAAACAAGTTTAAAAAAAAACATTAACACTAAGCTAAAGATTCATAAAAAAAATGTAAAGAAATGTCGTAACCACTTGAGAAGCCCTGATTCAAATGAGGACAAACCCCTTCCCTTAAGAGGACCCGGCGAGTTCACCGCCCGACACTTGAACAGCCGGAAATACTACTTTTTCGGATCTCCCGCGCGATGTCAAAGGGGCGAGTCCATCTCTGCGCAGGGAGTGCGAAAACGAGGGAAAACTGCGAGCGGCATTCGCTTAATGTAATCAAGGTTAAAAACACGCCATGGACAGACATTTAATTTTATGACCAAGTTAAAACCGGCGAAATAAGTTTTAGATAAATGAATCTTTCAGATGATGTCTGCAGAGTCACGATACACGTACTTTATATTGACTACGATCAAAAATAGTATAACTATTATATCTAGACATTGGTAGATACTTACCGTAATGAGTCACAGAAAATAAATCAAAACATCCAATTTGTGCAATCTCTCATTCCTACAATTAAAGAGATTAATAAAAACCCTATCGTCATTAAATGCAAAAATCATACATATTATACTTAGCGACATAAAAAATCAACACTGTGTAAGAATTCCGTAATGCAATCCGTTCTTCATAAAACTTGAGAGCTTTTTGTATCCTGTCATTGATGTTTAACGTAATTCTCTACCGCTAAACCTACCCTAATCTGACAACAACTTACTTTGTCAATTATAAGCTTTATTGCCGATAATTAATTTGCTTATAATTATGCTTTTCAAGACACTCAAACAATAAATACTTTAATTCAATTAGGTTGATAAAATATAATAAAAGTAAAAATCATTTCACAGTAAAATTTAAATCCAGTATATATTTTTATAATTTTTTAAACTATACACAAACGCATGTCGCATTGTACTGTCGAACTACATTTTAAAAGCAATTTACAAACCGCACAATATTACTTCCTCCCAATTACAATATTATACAGCAAAATTTCATTCGACGTCCCTCAACAAATAAATTGAGATTCCCGGAAGCGAAAGAGTACTTAAAGGAATTTTTAGAGTCAATGGGCGTTGCGATGGGAGACTTGTTCAAATATCGAAAAGTTTTATCCATTTCTTTCATTAAATAAACATGAAATTTATACATGCGGTATTGCCCTACGTAAATAATAAAGAACGCTAACTTCGATATAATGTTGTGTATAATTTGTGGTACTGTGTGTTTATACGATCGAGTTTTGCGATAAGACGTTTATTAGGAAAGGGATTTTTTTACACAAGTAACGTAGTCATGAATGGCTACATTATTCTACATAATATATAAAATAGTTCGTTTAAATTGATTGACAAGGACTTGATAACAAGCATCGTATTCTTTGACGTGTCAGTTATCTTTGTGAGTTTGCAGATTTAACCCTTCGAAGCATATGTAAGTCTTGTATTAACCGTTAAATCTATTACGAATGGCCAACGTCAATTTGTTTAACGAATTATAAAAAAATCTTAAGATGTTGATACTGCACATCTATTAATATGATTTTCGGTAGTCACGTTAAAACAAATGTCACACTTGTCTAAATACCGCTATAAATATAACAGTTGCAATCGGGTGGAATAGTTTCTAGAAAAATATTTAAAATCAATTGAATTACATTTTTGACTACGCCTTTTAACATTCCAAAACAAATATTTACTAATTGAACTACAAATAGATATTCTTCCCATCACAGTAAGTCTAGTAATAGTAAAACTAATTTTCATATATAAAAAATCACATTTTCAAATGTTTTAAATAGTACATATTATTTTTTAAATATCATATTTTGAAATGTTTTTTTTTTTTTATTTGATGGATTGAAACCTTGCAATCATGAAATAATTATAAAATATGTTATTAATTAATTATAGCGTGTTTAGCGTCCATTTGATTCAATGACGTTCGAATATTACGAAAATCTTAAAATTAATTAAGGAGTTGCTACAACGCTTTTTTGTTTTTTTACGGAGTGCAAGGGGTTAAGGGGTTAATGACTGCTAGAAAGAAAATCGTCTTTCGCGTATCATCAATTGATAAATTTATAATGCTCAAGGAAACTGGAATTATCCAAAATAATACAAAATTGAGACAAATAAATATTGTGTATTTTTAATTTAAATATAGTAACTTTCCTCCAAAAAGTGTCAGTTAACACATTAAAAGTGAGTGAGGGTGGGAATTTTTGATTTAACATTACATTTTATGTTTTTATTATTGCAATTTATTTTCATTGCCCACTGGCAGATAACATCGTCCAAATGATTGAATATTGAAGACTATAAAAGCTATCAAAGTATTCATTAGCATTTTTTATTTTCATTTTTCATAAGTGGAAGAATAAGATTTTCACTAATCGTTGTTGGCAGTCAATATTCGATGGGGTTTTTTTACTGTTCACTCCTTTTGTTTTCAGCTGAAAACTAGTGAGTCATACGAAGTTTGGATTTGAGTGAGTTTGCAACGAACGAAAATTATCCATGACACGTAGTTCCCAATTCAATTTAATGGAGCAAAAAAATTTTTGACTCTTCCTATAGATATTCAAAAATAATCACTTCAAAGAAAAAGTAAATTAGAATTTTGGAAGTATTTTATTTAGCGAAGAAAACTTCACCTTGGAGAAATTACATTTTCACGGGGACTTTTTCGGAAAATTTTATAACCTTGGACCACAGAGCGAAGGTGGAGGTTGCATTCCATCGGTTGAACAGAGCAACCCCTCCCGTCCCTGAAAAGGGTCGATGACGCGACGGCCTTGGGTTTGAAGGACGCGCGCACCCTGCCAGGGCGGGGGGCGGACGGGCGTCGCCGGGGGAGGGTGCCCAGCGTACACGTGGACCTGCCAAGGTCGCGTGAGAGCCGCGACGCATGCGTTGCTATGCCGAAGTCATCCACGTCCGCTCTGCGAGTGTGCGTGAGTGGGCATGTACATACATACATATCGCCTGGCCTCATTTCCGCATATAGGCGAATTTGACGTAAGTGGGATATTCAGTTTCAGAATCGACCTTATCTAGAATGCGAAAAATACTGGCGAAGAAAACGACATTAATTACTTTCACTAATTTATATTTTTTTTAATACTCAAACAATTCTAAACATACCACTCGACAAACAGCAATATTATGTTATACCACTCCTAACCCACACACACATATATATATATATATATTCAGAACAAAAATTTAATTTATCAAAGATTATAACAGTAACTTTTAATGAATTAAGCTTTCATGACGGTCACAATTAAAACAGTGTTTATAAGTAATGAAAAGAAAAATATCCAAAAGGTTTTCGAACCATTGAACGAGCAAATGAGTATGGTGCATTTGCTGCTGTTAACTTTTTTATTTATTACAATTAATTTGACAAATAATAATCAATGCAAAAAAAGTTATAAAAAATTTATGAAGAATCTATAAAAGTATGGAATATTATTGTAATAATCGATGATTTTTTTTTCTTTTTTTATATTGGTTTTAAAATAAATTACGACGAAGAAAAAATTTGTCGTTATTTTAACTATAGTATTAATAACCCTTTAAATCTGATAGTCAATCAAAAAATATTTATTTCAAAACGAATATGTCCACCCTTATTCAAAAAGCTTACTGTATAATTTATGTTAGCTGTAATAGCTGTATATTTATAGATTTACTGTTATGTAAAAACTGTAATACAATTTGTCAGTATTTATAACATGAAAAGAAAGTGTTCAATGTCGATTAATTAATCTACGTTTGAATTGGCATATAATTTATTTAAATAAATAAACAGTAGAGAATGCTAAAAGAATTTAATTCAATTACACAACTCATTCTCAGCGCTCAACTATGAAACGAATTCAACTATTTGCGTAAAAAAATGTTCTAAATGTAGCCCGACCGAGGGTAGTAAAATACGGTTTACAACTTTACTATTAAACCTTTCATTCGACCCCACTGCTATATTTTCCACGAGATTTATTCATTGTGGTTATTTTTAAGCGTATCGTATGCGTTTGTCAACCCCGCAAAGCTGAAAATTGAACCATTTTCAGAATAAATAAATGTAACAAGGAAAACAAAAAAAAATACTGATTGAACTTTTAATCATAATCTTTTGCTTTTTGATATGTCAGTCTTGCTAATCGTTTTGAAACAAAAATAAAACGAAGCGTGAATATGCCTCAAAATTTGATATCGAGATAATTAATATTTCCGATGCGATATTTTTTTCGTTAACGGACGTACTAAAAGAAGGGAATTTTGTGAGTTTTTATCTATAGATGACCAAAAAAAAGATTTTTTTCCTCACCAACGATTAACGGGTGAAATTCGTTAGTACTGTTATATCCTTTTGTTTGTGAATGCGTCCATACAAATGCATGTTTTCGTTTCGTATATTTCAGGTTACATTTTTAAAAACAATTCGAAATTAAAATGTTAGAAAAAGCGTTTTATAACGGTTATTTATGATCTTGTGCTTGAGGAAACGTCAACGTCATTTTAGAAATATGCAGAGCACAATTTATTTCAATGCCTGTATTAAACAAGCAATCAAACTTTCTTCATCCTCCTTTGATTTATTACTTACATGAGGTTAGTTTAATTAATCAGGAATCTCAATGAAATAATTAGTATAGTAGTTCGTATAAAATATAAATACAGTATCGAATAACTCAATTACAATTGGGTAGTTAGTAATTGTGAAAAGCTTCCATCACAAAATCATTAACTGAATTGATCAAAGATAATCTTTACCAAACTTGATATTTGTCATTACTATCAAATCAGTAGTAATAAAAGTTACTTGGTGTACATATATTTATCTCCTAGATTTCGGGTTGATACTTTTTGTGCTTATTTCCTTTTGTATATAAGCAAAGCAAACTGTTTGTCAGTTCTATTGCATCCACGTGATAGAGTACCCCAAGATAGCCAAAGGCAAAACTCGGGTCGAGAGTTAGGAAACATGATGAATTTTATACAGTTTCAACAAATAAAATTTTCGATAATGTTTTGAATTGTCTTTCAATACCCACTCAATCAGAATTCTCTTAAGCATATTTTTGGATCTTAATCCTTATTAAAAAATATATTCAGAAGATTATGTACAATAGGTCTAATTTATTAAAATATGATACTTACGGTATATTCTTTTATTAGTCATACTGCATTCAGCACATATTGGAGTAAATATCACACTTTACGACCACAGCGATGTTAAGTATACACAGTGAAGACGATAAATAATGACTTCTTAATTGTTCTTGAAGTCGTCAAACGTCATTATATTGTATTCTCAATTATCGAAATTCTGTTTAAAATAGTGTATTATTGTAAAACAGAGAACATAATTGATCAATGTACCAGCTGAGCAATCAACCTAGAATTTTGATATAGCTTTATTTACAGACTTTTGATATAGCTTTTAACGAAATTCTATAATAATTCCTGTCAATCTTGGAACAATTATGTTTTTTGTTTAGTATAATGGAAGTCTACCAATTGTAGAAGGAAGGAAGTAGTTGCACATTTATTAATATATGATACTTTATCTAGTCATATAGAGTCCGTGGCAAATTGGCAAATATCGTTGATTCTGTGATGTATTTCATTATCTAGAGTTACAATAAAGGGGGCATTTGTTTTCAATTCATTTATTGACGCTCCTCATTGATAACAGAAGACTGTATTAAAAAATATTGATCTACGAATTTCGTACACAAATCAATTATAAATTACCGAATAACTTTATTGCAATTCATTATGAATATAGACGATTGTCAACAGACAGACATTGTCGAAAAATATGGTAAATTAGTAAGAAAATCATTCCGTGATCTTATCTTGAATGGTAGTGGAAAAGAAAACGAAAATGTTAAAAATGAAAAAGAAAAAGGATTCTCGTGCCTTCATTAATATTCGGCGAATGAATGCGGAAGAAAAAAATTGTTATGATTTTAGTGTTTTTTGAAAAAAACAATATGATTATTTAGATTTGACCCGCACGGTCCTTCGAAGGGTTAGGGTTATAGGAACTGTTTTCCATATCGGATCGAACAGCACGCACGCTATTGGAGGTACCTATTTTACATGTTCCGCGTTGACCCTTCGATGGCGATGCGCTTACACGACTATTTTACACAATCTCTTTCTTTAATGGGGATAGTTTGTATGTTCGAGCGAATATAATATAAAAATCCAGTAAAAATAAAGATCGTACTTATATCGCGAATGTGTAAATAAATATGCCTAACGTCAATATATACTTAACGACATTTCTTTTAACGTCATAAAGTAAAATAAAGTAAAGAAAAAACGTGAGGGGTAACGTCAACAGCTATTTCAATATATGATGAACAATTTTCAGAAAAGGATTACATTAAAACGATTTCAAGCAAGAAAGAGTTTGACTGACTTGAATTGGTCTGATCGCCAATATAACAGTATTGAGAAAAGCTAAAAGTAGTATTATATTCCGAATGTTTCAATTGAAATCGAAGCTGTATTTCATTTTGTGATACGTGCCCACAAGGAACTTATTGTATGATAAGAAATCAATGGTTTTAAAACTCCTATTTAAAACAGCGGATGGTTTTCTACAGAACAGCAATAATTTGAGAACATGAATGTTGCTTGTGCTTCGTAAAAATCGTAACGCTACAATTTTGATAGAAAACTTGATGTTTATTCTTGGCGAGTGTTACAATAATAACGCTGGTTAAAAAAAATGTGACAGAAATTTTGACTTACATGATGATTCGTTAACGTTCAGGGAGACCACAAAAATTACTTATCAGTTACATAATTTGAAACTAACCAAAACTGACAATTGACGAGATTAGTAGATAGGTTTGGTGTAACACCAATTTAAAATAGTTGGGAAAATGCAGCGAGGAAGGGTTCAAGTTTTGTGACGCGTGCATCGCGAAACACGATTTTGTTCGACCACGTCTAGCTTAGTACAACAACACTACATACTATAGTATGTACATCAAATTAGTAATATAGAAATATTATTCCAACCCGAATCACCAATCATAAATTCCACTTCTAACGAGATATATATTTAGATATGTGTAGCACTTACAAAAGTGTAAAAAAATACAATCAGAGGAAGATAAAAACATCCTAGCTCAATTCTATAAATCAAAATCATTATAATTTTACAAAAAAGAGTTAAAGTTTTAAGATGAGGTGGAAAAATGTAATATTTAAATTGACAATCGTAAGCTTTCGTGCGTTTCTTTATTACATTACCTTAAGTTATACCTAATACAGTGAAACCTCGATTTTACGTTTTCCAAGGGACTCTGAAAAAATAAAGGTAATTGCGGGAAACGGTGAATGCGGGAAAGCTTCAAATAATAATAAACAAGTAAAATCGTAAAAAACATTTATTTATTAGTTACTTGTACATACTACTGTATATAATTTTTTTTTTAAAGTCCTTTATGTTAGTTTACTTCTTAGTTATTTAGCACTTTAATCGGAACAAAGACTTGTTACTAAACTTGTGACTAAAAGTTTGTATGTAATCATTATTACCATGAATTTTAAACAACTCTACGTTTGCATCATAAACAATAATACGCGTGTGGTGAATTTCAACACAAAAAATAGCACATGCGTCCAATGCGTTACGTCTAGCATGTACAGCGGATTCCAACGTGTCTAGACATAACACCTGCACTCGGCTGAGTCAAACTTGCTTGGCGAGATACGGAGAAATATGCAATAAAAACGGTCAATCGAGATAATATTTGTGACGGGACCAAAATATTTAGACGGTTTATCGAGGAAATCGGGAAATCGGGGAAACGGTCAATGCGGGATTATTTAACATTGTTCTTATGGGAGTTTGACGGGACTATAAAAAATAAACGTTTCAGCCGGGAAAAAAGTATAATGCGAGAACGGTTGATCGGGGTTCCACTGTATTTTTATTAACGCATCGCCGATTGGAAAAAAATCGCCGTGAAAGTGTTGAAGATATTTTTTATTCACTCGCTATGGTTTACGGTATTAATGCGCGATTTTACCGTCGAAAATACTTCTAAGCAATTGTTAGCTCGCCATTTGAATTGATTGACAGTCTACGGAAGTTGTTTATTCAATACCTAAACAAATGAAAGCTCAAAACTACATGTACACAAGCGGTGAAAATTAGACATACACAAAGCGTTTTCTAAATATTTTCGGAGACTAATATTATAAAATACCCTCTATTATGTATTCTTTACTTCTAGTCCATATCTTGTCAATCCGTAAGATAATTATATTATACATAACGTGATCATGCGCCCTGTTTTAAGATTGCCTGTCCCGCTGTCCTCGAGTACTGCCTGGGGACGTCAAAATGCCCTGCTTTTAACATACGGAATTTTTTTTTTAAATATTAAAAATTATACCGTGTGTATACGTATACTTTTATTTTGTTATGAATATTTTTTTTTATCAATAAAACTTATGAAAATGTGTATTTTTTATACAAATACTATTATATAAAATTAGATAACCCTTTTGAGGATAAAAATAATGGTCACGTTACTTATACATCAAACATTACACAATTTTATTAATTTTCCATTTACTATCTTCAGCTGATAAAATTAGTTATAAATTACGTCGTTAAAATTGCAATAGGTCGTTTGAAGAGAAAACCTAAGAGTTCAGGAAGAGAGTAAAACGATGCAATTTATTTATTTACTAACAACGTACATTCTTGAGAGAGATAACTTGTTTTTCGCTATGTTGAAACTACTTACGATTTACTATGTGATTCGATATGTTTATTTTGATCACTGTAAAACTAACATAAGATTGAATTACGATATATTGCATTATCTACGATGATGTAAATACGTAATGCTATTTTAAGAAAGAGGGTAACAGTTGTTATCATATTATCCGTTAACTTTAAGTCAGTGTTCAAATAATACGTATATAGCAGAGAGGCAAAAGAACTTAACACATGCAAAAAAGTACACGAGGCGCAAAAGTAAATTTATTGAAGATAATATGTGGTGTCGTTCTATAGTACAAAATTTAGGTTATAATTCACAATTTGCAGTGTATGTCTTTTCATAAATAACATTTATTGTCGTTATTTAAAAAAATCTTTAAAAAAAACTTTGCGTTACATCCTTTTGCCTTTCTATAGTCGTTACAGCGTAATACAATTTCTTCGATTGCTATACAAAATCGATGGTTTATTTTAGTATATGACCTTGGCGCATATTGCGATCTAATATGCTATTTTTAAAATGCGATTTTGCGATACAATTAAATATACTGTAAGCGTAGAAAGCCTGGTATAATAAATTTAATTACTCGTAATGCATACACCAGAAAAAGGTATCTGTTAGATGTCTAGTGTAATAGCCGGCTTTATACTCAAACAATTGCACGAGCGACTGGGAGGTTTGTGTGCTCTTAAACGAGACCGTCTCGTCTTAAAGCGAATAATTTTAAGGCATGCAAACTACCAAATTGAGTTTGAAAGCACATGTCGACATGTTAAAATTTAAGATTGTAATACTCAAGGCGGGATTTGGTCCCGGTATATCAGCTGTTTTTACATAACCTAACTACCGGTATTTCTGTTTTTGATAAACATAAATATAATTGGTTTGATTGAACATACAAAGTCTATCGGTAGCGGTTTTACGAGCTTGTAAGAAAATGTTTTGACCATCAAAAGTACAAATTTATAATTTATTTATAATGTATGAGAAACACCAGTCGTTGTTTCCAACAAAACAATCAAAATCATTGTAATCGCAATATGAAATAAATATATTCTCATATCTATTAATTTTTTTAAAACCGGTATTAATGCACAACTCCAGATTGGCAAACCTATAAAATCAACTAAAAAAGAATGTATCTTTGGCTTTTAGTCATGTTTGATACTATAACTTAAAAGAATATTAATGTTACACAAGATTTCAACGGAAACTGATAGGAGTTTTAGATAAGGTACAGTTAGAATGATTATAAAGATATTGTAAATTTTTCACAATTGTTTATAGTGGTTGAGAAAATACTGCATAATGAAAATACTCATCTATTAAAAGTCTTTCATTTAGCACCTCGTGTTCAAGACAATTAATATTTAAAAAATGTAAATATGACATCTGTCGAGTTCAATAAACCATTCTGCAAGTGTCAACTAAGCCGTAAAGACGAGATAGACATTTCTGAAGCAGACAACAAAATAAGCTCGATTTGTATCTAAGTATCTATGGTGCAGAGGTGGCATGCGTTGTTTCGTGTAGCAAATTTCCTAAGATTTCGGGGAATGACCTCGTCTTGTTCAATCTAACGATATAAAAATATATTTTCAGTAATCGGTTATGTCTGTGTAAACATTCAGACTGCGTGCAAGTTAAATTTACAAAATATACGAATGATGAGCGATGACTATTACATTAATTGAAATTATGTAATGTTATTATTTTACTCGTCTGTGTACGACCTAAGAAATATCAAATAAATAATTTACCGTGACTATAACAACACAAAAATATCAAAATATTCAATTTAATTTGCTTGATAGTTATTTCGGCCTCCCGCCATCGTTACAATAGATTCCGCAGAGTCTAAATAGATGTTCATCAAAAATTTACATTCTACACGCTTATTATCATTATAAATTGCCTGACCCAAAAAATAAGCTACACAAATGATCAGTAAAAATTTTCGGCTTCGTGAAATGTACCGTTGCTGAAAAAGTTTGAGAAGTCCTAATTAATAGTATATGTTCTCGGGTATAATATACATTCAGGGTCCGTGATACAGTTGCATTATCGTTATCTTCGGTTAAGATACCCACGGCTTCAAGCGACGTACGGTCAGTTTCTTCAATTAATTTTTTAATAACTCAAAAAAAAAAATATGTCAGTGCTTGATTTTAATATCCGAAAATTCCATGAAATTCAATTGTCTCAACATTTAGTTGTAAGTCTTAGGCATTTGCTCCTGAGACACTCTCAGCCGAAATATAGAAAAACCCGTACTATAAGCTTCTGAAGTTTCCTGCGCTACTAAATACTGCCGAATTAAATTGACGGGACGAGGTTTCAGTATATGCAATAAGCAATAAGTCACAAATCCAGTTTTTTTTAAATTATCGTTAAATAAATACAATCAATAATAAAAAAAACATGTAAATATTGTATGCAAGAAATAATTATGAAAATGCAATGAAATTCACATTTGTAAATTAGAACCACACACATCAATTCGCAAGACAAAACATACGAAAATACATACAGATTGTATACCCCAAGATCTTCGTGTAGTGCGTATAATATATAAATAATATAGGTATTAGCAGATATGCAATGGCACATAAGTCCAAATGAAAATTTTCGAGAAAATAAAAAGACAATTATTTGAAATAATATGCATCTTGGTATCACGGATCATTTAAGAAACAATTAAATAGTTTCATACTATTTGCCAATCAAGTGAGTTTTTTACAGAAAATTTGACACTTGTATGTAAACTTCGATCGAATTGACATTTGACTGTTCAACAGATCACAATAAGATAAATGTATTGAATAACTCTCACGAGAATAATTAAAAAAAAAATATCCGTGACCTCTATATTCTCTTTCATTTATCAAATAGCGTACTTGAAGCACTTTGCATAATAATAGTTTGATCCTTTCATTCTTGTGAAAATAAGCGATTGACTGACTAAAGAAGTCGAAAAAAACAAAGGAAAGAACACCATAAAGTAGGTTGCTAAATATTGATCTTGTGAGCTTTTTTCTTTTAATTTGATAATTTTAAAGCAAGCTTTTTTATTGAAACCGTCTTCGACTTATTAACATAAATAATACTCTCCGTTGAACATGAAATCTGTTTGTTAGCAAGTATTTCACGTTTCTTAAATTCATCGTAAAACTGCTTTAAATAATTATCGTGAAAACATTCCGGTACGCGCTATTTCAGACACTTAGCAAAGGATAGCGCGCACGTGGAATAGACAATATTTAATAACGTGTGTTTTTAAATTGTGTGATTGTTCAAGTGTAATGCATTTTATAAAGCTGGAACAGAATTTAACAATATGAATGAATCTGTTCAATCTACATTCTTAAAAAATGAAGAGCAAAATTGATGAGTATTTTTTCTCAAAATATTATATTATAGTATCGTTTGATTACAGATTGTCAGATAACTTCTGGTTTGTCAAGTATGTTCTCTCAAAAATTTTCAAGAGTGACTTAATTAAGATTTTTGGGTACAATTCATACGATTAGTTTATTAATATAAAAGTTGCATAATGTCGAACATATTTGCTGTAATTCTGACATAACATAATTTATTGTTATCGGAGATGTTTTCATTAATTCAAGCCACACTAAGCTTGCAAATTTCTTCATCAATCATGCACTTGATTATTTTACATGAGTTAGTTTCAATATCAAAAAACACACGTATTCTTCTATAAAAATATGTATATATTTATGTTTTATTTTATTACAGATTTTATTATATAATTGGCTACGCTGTGGCCCGCATAACAAGGCATCAAACAATAATCTGTCTGGATAAGAAAAAGGTTTAGCAATTATACACCTGATTTATTTCCTCTCACCTCATTCGAAGGTGAAAATAATTTTCAGTATAACTGTTGTTTCAATTTATTAAAAAAATTAATCAATCAAGAAATTCCTGATTCAATTATTGTTACAGTTGTATTTTATTGTTAGAACAGCGTGAAGGATATTCCATATTCCAAAACTTAGTATATATTTCAAAAATCAATTCTGTATGTTTGGTATGTAATAAACTTATGGAGATTTTCAGAACAAATTAGATTACGTTTCAGTATAAAAATCAGCACATACAAGACTTTTAAACACTGTCAACGCTTTCATATTTCTGAGTATCAATAATCAACATACTGAACAGTCGTCTGAATAGTGGAGACGTTAACATTCAGAAGGTTAGCACTCATTTAATAATACATTGGAGTTTATTCAGTATTTGAAGATAAGGATGTCTATATGACCCTAAAAAACAGGACGTATAGAGAGCAACCTGCTGTCTATACGTCCTTTTTTAGCCCCTTCCTTCCTTATCTACTACTATCTGAAAACAATAGTTAAGCAACTGAATAAAAAGTATTTTCTATAGAAGCACTTCTATTCAGACTGTATATGTTAATAAAAGTCCACAATATTTTTATCATTATTAGTTGTCAATGGTGTAGACCAGGGGTCGACAGATTTTCATGTGAGTAGAGCCTGTGTAATTGTTATGGAAACGGAATAATAAACCAGGTACCAGAGAGACGCATGTATATAATAAATATATGGTATAAGGATTTTAGGAAAAAAAACTTTGAGATGTTTTATTTAAAAAAATATATTAGAACGGTATCCATGAATCGCTTATGATAAAATCACTATATCTGAATAAAGAGTGGTAAAGACTATGCCGTAAGAGTCGAAATTTTTTCGGCATATCTATCTCATAAATTCGAAGTTTATTAGACTGCTTGAGATGATGCGAAATTGGAGCTTATGTCCGAAAAGCCGCAAACATCTGTACAAAGAGCCACATGCGGCTCACGTGCTGCTCCTTCCGACCACCCCTGGTATAGACTAACGAAACTTATCCTGGATATTTTTAAATAAAAAAAAAACGTAAATGATTTTCAGTTGTTCAGCACGTTAAAAGAAGTCACAAGTTTCACCGTGTTATAATGGAGTTCTACCAAGTGAATGCCAATTCAATCAATTAAAAGAAGTCAATATGCCTTACGTCGACAGTGGTATAACAAAAATAAATAAGGGGTACAAAGAGCGAAAAGAAAATATTTCTGTTACGTATTTAAATAAAATAGTTTTGCAAAATACATACAAATTTTTGAAATAAAATGTAGATGCTGATTTTCCTTGTCCATATAAGTAATGGAACTTTTGCTTTCTATCAATAGAGCAAACCCATGAATATAAAATATGGAATAAAACATTTTTAGCATCACTGCGGCACATCAAAGGTGTATTACAAGGAAGGCGTGAGAAAAATACGACAGATAGGACGAAGGTTATCGGATATATACCTTGTTCTGCAAAGGTATACGACTGTCAGAGGGAGGTGGCGATAGCACCCTGCCGGTTCTGTAGAGGGTTTCACTATTTGAGCAAGGGAGACAAAAGATAAATGGCGGAAGGGGGTTGCACGGATTAAAGTTTCATCGGGGTGAAAAGGCCGCAATAAACGTCTCAAGCAGAGAAGTGTGCTGTCGTAATTTATCGATACTAAAGAACACTGAAGAGGCAAGAAAGAAGAAAATGGACTTTAAGTGACTAGAAAATTATCGAGATTTCTTACTGAGTGGTATATAAAATGGTCGCAATTTTGTCATTACACTATGACATCAAAAAGTGATGCCGAAATAATGCCCTTGTTGATAATACAGTAAACTCTCGATTAACACGGTATATAGATTCCGTGAAAATCATTAAGAATTGTATGACCTATTTGAATTATACTATAGCGTAAAAAATATGCGCTTAACTTTTTTTCTTTAATAAAATTAAGCTTGAGATTTGACAGGTGTACTAAAAGCTCATAAAAATAAGCAAAATTTATGTTAAAAGAACTATATAGAATACTTTATGTCATACAAGACTACGAGATATATTTTTTAGATTTAAAAAATCTTTTCCGTATAAACACAATCGATAGGACAGTTTCAGAAATTAATGTGCTTGCCGACACCTAATTGACAAAAAAAAATACGATACAGTGTTATTACACTAAGGAAATATCGCTAGTCAATTAACAAATGAATTGCTGAGTGAATGATTTTTTTCCATATTTCCAACAGATTTGGCGAAAGCTTTGTGATTCTTATTACAAACATAAATAATCGAAAAACAAAGATATTAATATTATGATCTGCTGTTTGTTATTTTTAATGTGTAAGGAAGGTAGATGTTAAGTAGATGCAACTAATATGACCGGAATAATACTAAATATTGTACAAAAAATCTGGAGGAAAATGGGTGCAAATTATGCATGACAATTAAAATGGACCCGACACCCATACGTGAGTTCAATTCGAGAAAGTGATAAACATATCGAGTACGGTTCAATAACCAAAAAGATAAGTAAGGTCCATTAAAAGACGAAAGACGAAAGACGAATAGAGAGACGCATTTGACACTTTACCATTCAGATAAAGAAATATTTACAGGTCACGTATTGCAAAGAGTCGTCTATTATTTCCGTGTTTTTTTAGATATTGGAACTAAATCCTCTCTATGATTGCGCCGAGGGTTAGATCGTTACACATATTGAGTGTGATTGATGCAGGGGACGTTCGATAGCGAATGGCCGCAGTGAAAGGGTTATGTAAATGTCGTCGCCATATTCAAGTTTGAAATGCTACCCCATTTCAGAAGAATTAAAATCAATTTTATTTACACTGAGAATTTAATAACCCATTGTATAATAAATTAAAACAAGGAAAAATGAGAACTTGTGCAAATGGGGTCTTTTTGTATTGTTTTTTAAGCCTTTTCAAAGCCGTATAGTTTTGATAATTTAACTTGTTATAATAATTAATCCAAAGCTAGATCGTAATCAGGTTAAGAAAATGTATTCCTAAAACATAAAAAACATACAATTTCTTTTCATTTGTATTTCAGTTTTTCGTGGCCGTTTCATTTTAAAACAACGTAAATTAAAATACTATGTCCCCTACTTAAAAAATTTGATATTTCTTCTTAATACATATTTACATGGGTAAATGAAACTACGCCGATAATAATTGAATTCAAACGAATGCCCTAGTAAAAAGATTTCGGCTTATTTTAATATGAAATGAAAATTGATAGCTTTCTTTATTTCACTATGCTAGTATTATATATGTAGCACGTATTCTGCTTGTAACTGTGCTTCTAATTCTTGATCTAAAAATGCGGTCTAAAAAGAATCTAACATAGGGGTAGAACTTTTTCCTTTTTACTGGATATGAAGAGGGGTTTAGACACAAATAATGAATAATGAATTTAAGTTGTCTATGCTTCAATAAAGAAAAGCACATCTTTTGGTACTATTTCCATATTATATTTTAAGGTTAAAATCGTCCCCGACTGATAATTTCATCACGTCGTTTTAACTGACATCAAAATTTATAATTGTTTAATGTATTGTGTATCCTAAAATATTTAAGTACGTGTTATTTCGATTATAAAAAATTACCACTTGCCAATGATTTTGTCGTGATTCTGAACTGCTCATGAATATTTTATCTAACTTTATTTTAATTACAAATCATTAATTACTTCGAGATTGTAAACATTTCATTATTTATTTAATTTACCTTATTTGGTTAAACCGTTGGTTTTGTACACTTAATAGTTGATTGTTAACCTCGTTTGTAATTTGTATTCTATCAGCTGATAATGCTCGTGATGAATGAAACCAGTCCTGATAATAAAATATATTGTAGAAGTTGTAATTAAAATACGTTTAAGCACCTTAAAAATGTTGCATACGATGCTGAAAATTCACTCTAGCCCTTTTGTTCCTACAGCTTCATTCCATATATCAATTCTTTCATACATTTTCTCTATGATAAAAGAAATCCGACTAAACAACTCATTGCCAAGTAAAGGGGTAGTTCTTTTGAGATACATCCATCAGATGAACAACACCATATTATGCTGAACGCTGGGAACGATAGGGTATAAAATCGTAATCAAAGCTTTTTATAACCATCAAATTGTTATTGTATTCCAAATTCATAACATTAACTTCTTTCTTCATATTAATTACATTAATAAATGTAAAACAATTTATATAAAGCATCTACAAAATGAATTGATTGCTTACGTCTGTAAATTTGTATCAGTTCGCAAGCAGAGAATTTTATGTTTAAATATAAACACTGTTGGAATATAAATAAATGATGACATTTTATGTAAGAATTATTTCAATGCATGTTTGCTATATAACGAATATAAACAATAATACATGTGTATTTTATATTTTGTTGAAATATTATTACTTCAAATTGCTATCGGACTTCTTCATGTATTATAAAGGTCTATCTTTTCAAAAATAGCTCATGATTTTAACCGTGTACACTCATTTTGGGTGACCGGATACTTTTGTGTTCAAATTACATATAATTTTGTATAACCCGTTGTGTTCAGTCAAAAATATTGAACGAATGTATCTAAACACCAGTCTTCTGTTGGCAAACAATATACATATATTGTTAGTTTCACGTATAATATTCTATTGGATGATTAATAATATTTATTATACTGTACGTATGAGTTCCATTTATTTTCAAGTGATAGACTTACATTATTTGACAAAAATTGTATACTAAACTTAAAATAGCCATTTGTGTAGTAACGCCCCTGTGTCCCTAAGACCTCGATTGTTTCGCACGGATATTGGTATCATCGGCCACGGCTGCAATACTTAATGAAATTTGCCAAGAAACCAGTCGTCAGGCATTATATTACCGCTGTTTTTGTTTGAGTACGAAAAACTTCTGCTTTTTAAATAAGTTTATCTGGTCATTTGATGTAACAACGCTTGTCTGACTCCTCTGATTATTTTTGTCAACCACTGTAAGTGTTAGTTTCGTATGAATTCATGCAAACCTCATTCTGCTTTGGGTTAGGAATCAAGTGGTTGAGATTTGAGATGATTGATATGGACAACGAAAATATTACTTCGCAGACGCCGATTAATGTTAGGTGTTTGAGTAATAATCAAACGAAGATATTTTGGCACAAGATGTATTGTCATTATTTTCGTGTGTTGAATGACGATGACTCGGACGTTTTAAATTTTGGACAGATCATGTTTTTCTAGTGAAGTTTAGTGGCGCCATTAGATTTGCAATGCCGATAACAAATAAAAATACATTCCGCCTGAGCGCAGAAGCGACAGAATGCTTATATGGGAAATAAAAGACCATTTTTTGCCATTTACCGCAGCTTTTTTGCCCAAAACTCGAATAAAAAGTATCAGTCGAGAACATGTGGTGAGTTTTATTTAAGTTTTTGCGGATGTTTTCTGTGAAATGTACAGAAAACCACAAAACAAACGTCAAGTACCTTAAGATTACCTAGAAAATAATAGTGTTTTCCAACAGTTTTATATTTATTAAAATATATAACTATGGTACATTAAAATCTATTAACCTTTTCTATCATTTTGTATCCAATTTGAATTGGAATGTGTTATAATAAAAAGATATTAGGTTTTGTATCAATTACCTTAAAGTTACCCTTCAAATATAAACAAATATGAAGAAATCGTGTATATTATATTATATTACTCCCGGTGATTTAAATTAAGTTATTTAATTAAAGGAAAAATTTCATTTAGAAAATTTTCAGCAGATTTCCGGTCGAATATTTAAGTTAATTAATATTATTTAAGTGTTATTTTGGATAATTAATTTGTATTGTATACTTTCGGAGTTACTAAGACAAAACAAAAGAAATAAATGCATACGTACACCAAAATGAATGAATGAACCATTTTATGATTTTTAAGCTTTATTAATACAAATGAATTATTCTTGTTGTACAACAAAACATTTTATCGATCCCAAAATAAACTGGATAGTGGAGTTGAATGCAAGCTATTAAAATTGAAAATAGTCTCTCAAATCTTTTTGATGCCTGTTGTTCTTAATTAAAATACATTCGCGTCTTTTATACTTTGCACCTGTATTTAAATTGGTTAATTTTCTCCGTGATTTAAATATCTCAGATATTTTAGTATTTGGAATCCTTCCTATGTAGAAATTCAGAAGTTTGAAAGGCAAATGAATAATCCAATTTAGTAGTTCTAAAATTTCGGCTCGTGTTGAGATACCTCAAGAAATTTATTTGCTCCACATTAGGAGCGAATATGATTACAAAAAAAAGAGTGCGTTCACACAAAGTATTGCCGGGGAACTTTGTATTTAGCTTTAAACGCATAAGGTTCAATATTATATATTATTGTTTAATAACCGTTTAATCAATATACAACAGGGTGGACATAACAACATAGGAAAAAAATATTATTTAACAATTCGTTTTGTAGGTAACTTCATATATGAAAATAAACTGTTTTTAATTCTATTGAAAAAGAAATTGTTTCAATTCCGAGCATTCATTTAAGGGAGGTTGCAGTTAGGTACTCGATTCAAAAATATACCATATCATAAAAATTTGTGCCTCAATGACATACGGTACAGATTTCTCCACCTTATGATTCGCAAGGCATTCGATTCACTCGTGCGAGTTGGTGACACCTGATAACCTTTCATACTAATGACTAGACTTCGAAATATTTTGACCTTATAAGAACAGTCGCACATTTCTGTTTGTTCAATTTACAGGAATTACGATGTGCTGCGAATACTCAAGGTGAACTTTAGATATAAATATGCATGTGGCCAGACTTACATAATACACAAAAATGATTTGTAGTCGAATCATAAGGTAAATTTGTATATCTCCTATGTTTTTCAATGATGCACACCTGGCGAAAACGCTATAGCAGTATAGGCAATCATATACGGAAACAGTTAAAATTCGAAATTACAGTATAACTTCTATAAGTTGGCCGATGCGTCATATCGCTTTAAGACAATATTTTTCGTATGGCTTTATTCATATAAGTTTTTAAATGTTTTAATTACACACATAAATCACGCCGAGGGAAAAGGGATATGAAGGAGCTAAAGAAATAAAATAAAAGTTTGATTATCTAAACGGCCGGAATGACGCATCGGCCACATTATAGAAGTCAGAGTTAAAATTACATTTTTGCGGTGTCCGATTATTATTGTACACTCTTTACACTAAATAATAGGTAGTAAATAACTACGAGTATTCGTTATTTCTTTCATAAAAAATAGTCGCCAATATTATACAATATGATAATAATAGAATATATTCTTCTAAGCTATTGTGGCTATTTCAGTGTTACCAGATTATTATTTTTATAAATCGGGATTTTTACCATGTGAAATAAAACAATCAAAAATATGACGGCAAATAGCGAAACAAACTAAAAAAATCAGAGATCAATATTTAAAAAATGCATATATCTATGATATTAGTTACGAACAATATGACACATTTGTGTATTTTCACACAAATCATTTCACACACAGTGTATTAAAAAAAAAAATTTAATTTATATCAAACTTTTTTTTATATATCGGACTTTCGGTTTTAACGGACACGCCTTCCCCCATTTATTCCGTTATACCGAGGTTTTACTGTATCGTATATCGCGTAGCACGCGTGCTGTGTGCGACCCGCCTAATGTCTCAAAATATCTAAACCTGGTTCATTAGTCCATTAATATGTCTATAAAACCACTTCTTCTTGGAAATTTTTTATTGTGACCTTTTGAATATTGCTTTTATTAATTATTATTTCAACATGAATTATTTGGAGATGTCTGGGCAATGAACTGGACGAGCGACATAACCGTATATATACCGTGTACAAACCATAGCTTCATCGAATTATTCAGCACTTAATATTGCAAAAAAAGACAATACCTTCTAGGATGTTTGATGCCAATCTTATCTAAGCATTGCGATAAAAAATATCGCAAGTCGTGCGTATTTGCGACCTAGTTATCTAAAGTTTACTAACCAGTCAATCTGAGGCCTAACTAAAAATTTGAACCCATGTCCGGTTGACGAGATAAATAAACGTACGATTTTAAATATATAATTCAATACATCATCGATCAAAGGTGCACAGCTTTTTTTTGTCCCGATTGTGTACAATTTATCTAAACTTCACAACAATTACAGAAATAAACATTTATGGCTAAATGAAATATAACCATTCACCGCGTCAGTGAAGTCCCGAAACAAAAAGCATTATAAACAGTAAAGTTGCATTTATATATTGTAATTTAAAATAAATATACAAATTTAATAAGACGATGATGGAGAAAGCTGGACAACGATAATATAACTGTCCGGCAAACGATAGAATAGAAAATAGTATTCTCAAAAAACATTTTTGTATGTAAATATTGTAAACGATCAGTAATAAAATCAGATGGTCGATATGTAATGATGAGTTATTGAAATAAATGGCTAGTTTGTAAGTTTTATCAACGAAATGGTCACTAATTTTGTCATTTTTCAATAAAATGTAGACATTTTTTTTATTTATCGACCAATTATCTTGTTTTACTGACCACATGATAAACTGATTACATAATCCTGAAAGTAGAATAAATGGACGCTTTACGAATGTTTCTCTAAGATAATAATTTGCTTTATGTTTGTTTGTCTCAAAAATACGTATCTTTTGCTGTGCCAAGTTGTAAGATAATGTTTGAAAAGATTGACTTCAATAAGAAAACTCGAAAGTCTTTACACATAAATTGCTTAATCAAAAAAAGACCAAAATTATAAAGTGAATTTTATGCGTATTTCAAGTAGTGTATTACTTGAAAATTGGGAAATATCTATTAATTCTAGTTCAATTCAGAAGTGTAACAAAAATTGATACTAATTAATCACCGCAAATTGTGTTATGAATAAATACGTCAACTCAAAATTCAGTTGTATCAATTTAATTTATATATATATATATATTAAAACACCTTACACATTTTTAAAACGATGTTGTATTCCCATTTCGCCACTGTTAAGTCAAAATAATACAAAATGTCACATACATTCTATAACAAATTACTGATGATAAATTTAATGGGGGCACCATAAACGATAACCTCATACAAAGTGCACTCATAATCATAAAACTAAATACCTTACAGTGTGTATGCAACACTAAGGGCATTTATATTAATTAATAATCAATTCAATTGTAATTAAAATACTTACATATTATCATTTGTGATTGATTTTTTCATGTAGCAAAATGTACTCAAAAATTCATACAAACCTATTTTTTTTAACTATTGCTAGGATATTTATTACTTAAATAATAAAGTGCATGCCGCATGCCTTGAACACTTTTGCGTAACGTGCTATTTGCGACGGTCATATGAGATGCTCGTTGTAAGTGTTGTTTTGTTGATCATTACATCGCCTAAACAGTGGTTGTCAGCCGTTGATCGTCGGAGTTCCAGTAACATTATAAAGCAACGAGTATCACTTTTATTAATGTGCTACAATTAAAGGAGTCTTAATCCATGTCGTCATAAAAAACGACATTTTGGTCGCAAGCTTAGTGGTCCATTAGTTTGGAAAGGTTAGCAACGGCTGTCCCAGAGCGATACAACAACGATCTTTGACTATCATTTAATTATTTTGTTGATTATATCTCTCATTTAAATATTACTTTCCATTATTTTATAAATCTGTTAATTTAATTTTTTTGCTGTTTAATTTTTAGTATACATCATAGGTTACCAACCTTTTTTCAGGTGGCGACCCCCCACACAATCCAAAACCACACAAAATAAAAAAAAATAGTTGACCGTACAAGTTGGCGACCCCCAGGTTGGGAGCCTAGGGTCTATATCATATTTTCAAACGCATGTCTGCTACAATGCTGGCATTTTCTTTGATAAATGAATGGATAAACTCATTGAAATTATTATATTCATAATTGAGACGCTTATTTGTTCAATTATACATCTTAGCGATCCTTTTGATAGTACACATTAATAAAACTGTTGGTAAATTCTATTCATGACAGTTTGGCATGACGAAATAATTATTTTCGTCGTAATTTTTGTGTTATCAGCTAGCAGCTGACTTGCTAGGACACACATTTGACATTGACGGTTTTTTAATATGCGATGACTTCGTTATGTAAGGCTAAAACTGTATACATCAGCATAATCGAAAACGTAATCTGATAACAGACAAACGTTTGAGCTATTTGAGTTGAGCACAAGTATAAATACATACAAAAGATTGCAACTTAACTGTCAGCAATACCGAGAAACGTGGTGAATATTAACTTTCACAGATTTTAAAATTAATTTAAGCCCTATGCCAGACGAACGAAAAGCTAAATTTAAGCTTGTGATTGCAACTCAGCAGTGTGTTTAGATGAATAGGACATAACACACACATATGATATTTAAAATAATAAAAACACATTTTTTTAGTACGTATTTCCCACAAAATATTTTTTTGATCAGGACCGGTTTCGCTCAACGCGTGCATTATCAACTGATAGAATACAATTTACAAGCAAGTTTATATATTTAAAAAAAAATAATTTGAATTGTTAGAATTTTGTACGATTTTATATGTTTTGTCGCCGGGTTTTGCGTTTCGGCATCTTCAGGCATACTATCACACGGATGCAACATAACTGACCAATTAAGCAATTTCAGCACAAGCACAAACACATACGGAAGATTTCAATTAAATAGTTAGCAATACTGTAAAACATGGTGAATATTAACGATTGCAGATTTTAGATTGGTCAGTTCTGTTGCGTCCGTGTGATGGAATGTTTGAAGATGCCGAAAGGCGAAACCCGGGTCGTCATTGACGAAACATGTGGAATCGTTCAAAGTAGTAAAAATTCATGTTTGATGTTGAAATTCCATCAAGCACCTTCAGTCGATATCGTAAATCAAAAAAAAAAATAAGTTAACGTTAGCAGGTATATAAAACCACGAGTTCAATAACTAAGAAACAATTTACAGGCAATCATACACATATGAATTCAAACATTCGTATTTTGGCAATTGTCGGACAGAACTTTTTTTTTTCTGTGGATTATTCCTATTTTTTCCGTTTTATGGTAGTGAGAAATAAATCCCCAACTTTCAATTGTAATATTATATCAAAAAAGACATAAACTTAACACATAATCGTATTCCATTATATTAAAAAACTGGCCACGTGATCCAAATGTACATATCTCGTTCTCTCGCTTCATAAAACGCGCGAAAAACCTCTAATTCTTCATTAAAATATTAATAATTAATATTTGTCACACTACGATCCGTTTAAAAGCACGTTGACGTGGATGGTTAGAATATAAGAAGAAATTCCGCGAAGAAAACTTTTACTAAGATTCAACATTACACGAACGAAGATTTTCTTTGATACCAACCGTAACTATGAGAAAAAAGGACAACAAGAAAATGCGAACTTTCAACGAGAAAACTTTTCAAATTCATTTGCGGTCAAAACCAACTAAATTAAAACGCCGGAAAAGCATCGAAAAACTTATTTATTTTTAAGACCATGAACAATATGCGACGTCAGTGTCGGTGAAAGATCCACGGAAAATGTATTTGCTTTTCGTTTTACAAACTTTTACAAACTTTGTATGAAAACAAACTACTTGCGTGCTAATATTTTAAAACGAATGTTTTCGATTTCATTTTCTCTTTTCTCCATTTAGTAATCAGGAATTTAAATTCAATGGCTTGAACACAGACGTAATTATTTTCTCTATCTCTACAGCAGTGGGTTTCACGTTAAATTTTACTGTGACAGCATAAGCAACATCAGCGCTTCTATTGGAATATCTCGTTGCCGCACCGGTACAAATCCATTTGAAAAAAATACAGTTTTTACATGTCAATATTTAATGTGAAGTTCTTGATGGCCGACGCAATCCTATGGTGGCTGCAAATGAGAATTATTGATCTACATACTGTCCATTTTAATGTGGAGTGTATTAACTTTTAGACAAGATTATGATATGACAGAACTAGATATGGGTCATGTATGACTGGCAATATATTGGTTGCGCTCGTTATGGACACACGGTGAACCTAACGACCAGAAAAGCTATCGACTCGATCACGATAACATTAGATTTCATAAATCAGTATTTTTATCAAGAAACTTTAACTAATTCAGTAAAAAACCAGAATTGGTAAAAATTGTGTGACTAAATTCTTCGAGATATTAAATATACCTTCATTTTTTGCTACATTCTCAGGAATTTTACACGGAAATTTGAATATCGCAATAACTATTTGTTCTAGACGTCATATAAGCATGCGGAAAAAAGTCAACGCTAATTTTTAATGGCCGTTACACGTGAGAATATTTTTCGAATTCATTCATAGAAAGAAATTAAAAGCACACAATTAAATATTTCACATAGTTATGCATAAACGGAGTGAATTAGGTAACACTGGCACAAAAACGTTAAATTCAACAACGGGTGAATTGATTATACACAACAAAAACATGAGACCGGAAAATAAGGTAATGGAATAGTTCAGTTGTGGAAATTTGGGACAACGTACATCCGAATCAAGTCTTCCTTAATTCTAACGATGCTTAAAATTAAATCTGTAGAATAATGTCAACATGCCAGTAAAACAATGTGGAAAGAATTCAATCGAAACGACGATAATGTGAAAAATATACAAGAAGTTTGAGGCTTAACAACCGTCTGAAAGTATAGCAAAAATAATATCTACATTACGTGTGCTTATTCACATCCACTGTCGATTTAGCCCGTTTCCTACTGAACTTCATAAAGGATATTCCAACAATGTATATTTTTAAAAATAGTTCAGTAGTGTCAGATATAAGGAAACTTAAGAAGGTTACCTGAATAAACTAGGTTATATTTCAATACAAATGTTAACTCTTAGGCAGAAGTTTTTACACTGTTAATTATCTAATATTTTAAGTGTCAATTTTCGACACACTGCATTCTAAAGCAGTGGTTCTCATGTGGAATTTCACTGTGGCCACATTATAAACATCAACTGTCCTATGGAAATGTCTCGTGGCCGCACCAAATGTGATAAAAATAGTTCCGATATTTATTTTTTATAAGGTGCATTACATCGAATGATCTTTCACAGTATACAGTTGTCGGTAAAATTGACAAAATTAATATGGCAATTGTTGTCAATTCTTTATATTGACTTGATAACTCTGACCAAAATATTTGAACAGTACTATTATTAAAATGGTCCTTTACTTAAACCCGACTAAATGCTGGATAAGTCCGGTGCATTCAATCAATTTTAAAATAATAATAATTTCACAAATTCATTTGTAAAAATACATTTTATCTTAAACATCAATATTTACTATAAAACTTAGTGGCCGCAGCAAAATCCTCTGGTGGCCGCACATGAGAACCACTGTTCTCAAAAGATATGACGCCAGCAGTCAGGGGATAAAGTCCGCCCAAATAAGCCTATGCCGGAAACACCAGCGTAAAGCTCGGTCAAATTTCGAGGAAGCGCACGAGAATTTTGTTGATATATTTGATATCCACTATATAAAAGACATTTTTTTTTTTAGTAAACTTTGTATCGAGTTGATCTTCCGTTTCGTTATTCATATCTAGATACGATATCAGCCTAGGAGGTTAATTGCAACAGGAGGCAGGACTTCAAAACACCTAGACTTCAAAAAATTATTGAGCAATATTGGATTGCAACAATCTTATTGGGTTTGTCAGGACAAATCAAGCAATGCATCGACATTTAGCGAGTACAAGAAGCTTTTGTAAATTCATATATTTTTGGGTATCAACTATCGACACAGAACAACCCTTAACTGTAGACTGTCAAGCTATTTGTTCTTCCACATTTGCCGAGCTGGAAGGACTGATCAAAGCGCTTCCTGATAGAAAAGCTTTGGGAAATGACAGAATCGGTAATAAGGCTCTCAAACATCTACCGCTTAAAGGTATTAGCTTGTTAGTCAATATTATCAACGCGTGCTTAAGATTACTATATTTTCCATCACGTTGGAAGGAAGCGGATATTATTCTAATTCCAAAACCTGGGAAAGATCACACTCTTCCGATAAACCATCGACCAATAAGCTTGCTACCCGCAATGAGCAAAATTCTAGAGCGTGTGATTAAAGCTAGACTGCAAGAAGTGGTGGAAGAGAAAAAGATAATCCCAGACACACAGCACGGTTTCCGCGCGAATCACTCGACAAACCACCAACTTCTTCGGGTAGTAGAGTTGATCGCAAGTGGATTCATTCATAAAGAGGTCACGGTGGGCCTCTTTTTAGATATTGCTAAAGCCTTCGACAGGGTATGGACCGAAGGGCTCGTATTAAAAATGTCGAAGGCTGGCATAGTATTACCACTAGTAAAGATTCTCAACCCGTTCGTGACGGATAGACATTTCAAAGTCAAAATGGGTGTAATTCGATCCTACTTAAGACCGATCCAGGCAGGTTTTCCGCAAGGCTCCGTCCTGGGACCCATACTGTATAACATATTCACGAATGACATTCCTTGCGGTGGGGAAAGCGAAGCAGTCATAGCTCAGTACGCCGATGATACTGCTATTTTATCAAAATCTCGTTATCGGCAAAGTGCTGTCACACAAGTCCAGCTATTGGCTGATACCATAGCGGACTGGTGTGAAAACTGGCGAATTAAAATCAATACCGAAAAAAGCGCTGCAGTTATGTTTTCAAAGGGTTTCATTAGAAACCCCAATTTTGATTGCATTCGTATGCAAAATACAGAAATCAAGTGGTCCAATATTGTCAAGTATCTATGACTCACTCTAGATAATAGACTAAAATTCAATGAGCACATCGCGATTAAAAAACGTCAAGTTTATGGTGTAAAAGCTAGACTAAACTTTATGCTCAATGTGAAGAGCAAGCTTACTCTCAAAAGCAAGCTGCTCCTCTATACAGCTATAACTCGGCCAATTATGGTGTACGCTACTCCAGTGTGGGCTTATGCTCACCAGAAGCATCTGAAGACACTTCAAATTGTTCAAAATAAATCATTGCGACAAATTTGTAATGCCCCGTGGTACGTTCGCAATTCGCTGTTACATAGAGACTTGAAAATGCCTACAATTCGAGAGTTCGTTCGTGAAATGTCTCGAAACTTTCACAGCGATATAGGCAAACATTATAACCCTACAATTACTTATCTACATAATAATGATGAGACAGTACCGAGTAATCGTCTAAGGCCGAGAGCGGTTCTGCTCGATAACCCGCCATAGGTTTGTTGTTACAGATCTTAATCCCAACATGGACAACCGCGGCATCTGAAAATGACTTTCCTATTTTATTTCCTTAAGTATTGTATATGCATGCGTGTGCCTGTGTGTGTGCCTGTATGCACACGTATGCGTGAGTGAATATAATGCGTATGGTGTCCGCTTGAGCTGCACTCATTGTGGGTTCCACCTAATATTGTCAACAATGACACAACAATTATAACAAAATTAAATCTATATATGAGAGATGGAGGAGACCTGAAGAGCTCTGATGCTGACGTATCATAGATCTTAACGCTCCGTGAATTTGATATCCCAAAAAAAAAATCGACACAGAAAAATCAGCTGTCTCAACCGTTGAGACATTAGCAGTCAGAAGGCTAAAATCTATCCTCCTGGTTAAATCAACAGTGCAACTTCTTAACTGGGAGTTTTTCGTAGCCGATGACGGTTCTGAGATGTGTGAAAGCGTTAGACCAGCATATGCAGGAACAACGAGCAAAAACTCTTCTTCTGAAAAGCATTAACAGATGTTAAAGGCGTCTCACCCCTGAATATACATGCCACACATACACATCGTTCATTCATCATCGTTCAAACAGAGGTTGCATACAAATAAAGGGTAGAAGTAGAACAATCATGTATCTCATAGTACATAAGCATTGAGAACCTTCAAATGGTCGTCAGGCGTATTTGAGAATACTGTACTGTACCGTCTCGCTGTCTATACATGGTACTAAAGGTTTAAGCCCACCTCCACCTGTTAGGGATTTACGACGCGTATTCCATGCACAACTGAGTTTGTCGCAATATGCATTATAATTTCATGTTTAGTGTTGAGGAAAAGAGACCGCAGATAAATAGTACTCACAATCAATGGGTAGCCAAATAAATACGTGAGTGTATTAAACATAAAATGAGTTTCAAGGATGCCCACTTATCTAATATTTCAAACACGGGGTTGAATGAATCTCGACGTATTTGTTTAGACTATTTTGTTTGAACAGCTTGTGCATACGGCAGAGTCTTGGTGTTTTCAAAAAATAATCACACACAGATATTTTTCGCCCGTAGTAGGTACATTCGATAAAAAATTATTTTGATCATATGTGTGAAATATACGTAGATATAAACATTAAATATATGGTGTCCTTTGTATGATAAGGCAGAGATATACATATTTATATATTTTTCATAATAGAAAAGTGCCGAGTAAGATGTAGCATAGTGCTTGTGAAGTGTCACGGCACACTGGTGCAAATGACAATATTTTGACAGACAAACCAATGTTACAATCAGTTCTATAAGAATTAATATAACAATAATCGATATATGGTAAAACATCGCATATTTTTATGATTCAAATGTGTTGCAAATTATAGAACTGATAAACTGCTTAAATATTGAATGATAATGAAGATGAAGTAATTTTTTAAACTACAATGGGTGTATTTGATCATGTAAATAGAAAATTTACTAATTACAATGCTATTTTATAAACCTTATTTGTCTGCCATTTGGTTCGGTGTTTCACAATATTTTTAAAACTGCGGACAGTCAAAACAGGAATGAAAAAATATATACTATTTCTGGATCGCTCCACGTTGTTCAAATCGATAAAAGCTGAAAATTCTAAAAATAATATTCCTTTTAAATTCAAAATAAATTTAAAAAAAAAAGGTATTGTAATATGACTACATACAGTTGAATTGATAGACTTTCATTTTTTCCATTAAATTTAGATAGCAAATAGAACCGGTCAGTTAAATATTAAAAAGTGAGTTTTGTCAAAGAATATCTCACAGTTTTGACAGAACAAAAATTATGCTAATATCAAGCATGTAAAAATTAAATACACAATATTTTAAATATAAGATAGCTAATAACTAGTATTAATTTAATATTCATAAGTAATATACGGATTATTATAACATTTCTGTGAAGTCTGATATATAGGGAATGTAATATATTATAAATAGCGCCCTTAACTTATTCGACAGGTCATCAATCTTTATTTAATTCTGATGTGCAATGTAATCACTTCCTAATTTGACCTAAGTAGTAGGTTTGGTCAAGTATAAGCATTAAGCGATGGTCAAAATTTATTTATTTGACAAGCCAAATAAATAGGTTCTGGTCCCATATTTTAAGTTACGTACTTATGGTAATAATGACTCTTCATCATTCTGAAAAAGAAATTCATCAGTTACATATTTAATTTCACTATTACAAATACGACCGCCAAAAGCCAGGATTGGCCATAGCTTTGCCTTTATAAAAAAAAAATATGCTCATCGGTCAATCTTAAAAGAATATTACTATTATTGTTTTTAATAAAACACGTATTTAAAGATTAAAATCATCAGTACTTTCAAGTAATTATTTAAAAGACTTCCATTAATGCTTTAGAGATTTATTGCGTTTTTTCTGTCAAGATGTGGTGTGGAATTTGTACACAATATTATAAAATTATTCTGATGATTTTAAACATATTAGACAACAAAAATTTCGGATAGTTCTGACGATGTCGTGAGCCAAAATAGTTATCAACCATATCTTATAAAAAAAATTGTGGAACTAAAATACGTTGCTCTTTTTTCACCGTGTTATGTAAAGTGTAGTAAAAATTATAGAAAAAAATCTTAGACAAATATGTACGACTTCAAATGCTTAATAATAAAATATGTTTTTTTAATGAAAATAAATTATATGCAAAGTAAACGCCGAATTCTTCAGTGAAAAATCTATATTTCATTGACCATAGAGGACGGATATAGACATTACGTAAATAACATTCAATTCATAAAATAGCTCTAATATGGTGTTCTGTGTGCGTGTAAGGAAAAAAAACTTTTACAGTTCCCACGGAATGTAGCGGCAAAAGTCACCACGGCAAGGTTGTCACGTCACGTGCTCCGAGACAGAGAACACGTGTCCGACATTTTCTTATTATGATAACGATTTCGCCATTGGAAAAGCAATTTCGGCGGTAGGGGATGATTCTTTTCCCCTTCGAGAGGCAAACTGGCCGAGGGATGGGGGAGGTCCTCTACGTCTTGGTTAGCCGCAGCACCTCGGCAGTCGCGAGGAGAGAGATCCGCAGTGCGTCAAACCTGCACCGTTTCAGATCTGGTTAGCGTTTAACTCTATAAATTATATATTATAAATTATAGCGATGGCTATAGTATTTAAATTTTCACTAGCATAAACAATTCAGGCAGTGAAAATATATTACACAATGAGTTAACAATTTCACTTCTCAGTATTGGTAAATTATATTTGACAGGTACACGCACATAGATCTAAGCCGCGTACGTGTTTGCAATTTATTAATATTAGCATAAGAATTTTTTATATCAGACCGATCTAACCTAACCTAATCAGTAAAAACATACTCTTGAATACGGACGTGACACAGTACGAAGAAGAGAAAGCATAGTTGAAATTGAACATTTCAGCACATTGTATAATTCGATTTGTCATTTTAGTCGTCAAATTTGGTTGTAATGACAGTTTGGAAGCGAATATAATTTCACCGGCAATTATCTGTGAAAACATATTTTCATCAATTGGTTTAGATATAAAGCGAAACCTCGATCAACCATTCTTGTATAATACGTTTTCCCGGATGGATCGTAAATTTTTTATTGTCCCGTCAAACACCTATAAGGGCAATGTTAAATAATCCCGCATTAACCGTTCCCCGATTTATCGATTTCCTCAATCCATCGTCTTAATATTATACTGATTGAACGGTTTTGGTAGATAAACCTTGTTATACAATACAATTTGTGAGTTTGAGCACATTAAATCTTATTTATTAACCAAAGAAATTAATAATGAAACGTACAGTTCGCTCAAATTTATTGGGATCTTCTTTAACAAAGAATTTCACAAGAAGTTGAAAACACTGTTTAATTACAATAGGATTTAATTAAAATAACTTTAACAAAACCCTGTCATATTTAACATTTTTTTTAAATTAAAAGGGAGGCTTTATGTTGCGTTATTATTATTTTAAACTTTCCTGAATTTTTCGTTTTTTTATGATCCCTATAAAACCGTGGAATCGAAGTTTTATTGTATTTATAAATAAACTAATGTGATTGTATATGACTTCTATATAATATAATATAAACACTATCTTAATATACAACTTGAATTAAGGTCTTAAATATCCGCATTTAAATTGAGACAGTTAGACTTCTAAATGAATCCTAATAAAAGGAATAATTTGTTAAAAAATTTACTTTCGCTTAATGCAGTTCTACCAAATAAGCTTTAATTCAATTTGTAAGTTGAATAATGCAATTACATACTGTAAACAGCATTCGGTAAAAGATAACAAAAAAAAATGATAATGTCATGACAAACCGGACCAGTGTCATAAGGGATTTTTGTTTACACTAAGTCAATTATCAGCACTAAAATAAAATGTGTATTTGATTTGTATAGATGGCGTATGACTCATTGAGCGTGTCAAATACAATTCAGTTAATTCTGTTGAAATAACATTTGTAAATATACATATCAAAATGATATTAAAACCAGATGAACGCACGATAATAACACTGGATGCATTTAAATTGATTTAGTCATAGTGTTGGTTATTCCAATGAAAAATAAAGAACCATTAAGAGAACGTTCAATCAGAACGTAGCAGACACATTTATGTAGCCGTAGCAAAAAAATGTTTAGTATGACTGCTCTAGTTTCTTTATATATTATTGCAATATTTTTTATTATCAAAAACTTACCGCACACTTCGCCTACCCTTAAAAAATACTTGTGAAGACTTGTAGTCACATGTTGTTGAGACGTGTGGGTATTCCGTACGGTCTGTAGTTGTATGGTAATTTTTCTCAAGTGCGAACGTGATACGGGATATCGCAGAATGGTACAGTTAAAGTTTGCGTATCACGTACGTTCATAGGCATAGGGCGGTTAAGCTTATATTATAGAATAAATGTAAGACTGATATTCCAATATCAATCTGAATATCATGTAAAAAGGATTGTCCATGTATGATAAAAACAATAATTATTCGCCATTTTGGATTACTAAAATAACAGACTGTATTAATTGCGGAGATATTATCTTCGTTGTGATTTATACTTTTTTTTTTAAATATGTAAATTCATAAAAAAAAAACCTTGAAGTGCACACCTGATAAATAACCAAAAATACAGTGTCACGAAAGCAACACAGTAAATAAATAATGAAATTATCAAAAAACCATATCCTGGCTGAAACCACACACCCGACTGTAAACATCTTCAAATTAAAGTTGAATGAAAAGTTGTATTATCTAATCAATAAGAAGAAAGATTACGGCTTCAATACTTCAGATTAAACAGGAAGTAAGGGAACGAAAAAGGATAACTTGACCGCAAAATAGATACTAATAAGAATTATTGTATATAATACCGATATTATTTCAGACAATAACAAGGAAGCAACTTCCGTTTACCTTGAAATAAGTCGGCTGCGACAATTAGGTTAACCGCTATAATGAATGATAATTTTAACTAATAATTTCGTAGTCAAATAGGAAAAATTGTGTGATATTTTTATTACTGGTAATTACTATGCTCAATATCCAGAGGTAAAAGTTTTGAAAATATTGTACATATATTTAATTATATGTTATATTTATGAAATACTAGAAGTCTGCAATAGACGTTATGTCGTTGATTGAAAATTGGATGTTAAATACAAAATAACACCAACAATATATTTTTAATTTATTAACTGTAGATAATTATTTAACATGACTAAAAAATAGCAGCAAAAAGTTATGAGAAAATTTCTCGTCAATATTGTTCATCGTAAACAGTAGTACAATTTCAATATAAAAATTCTCTAGGCAAGCTAAGATTTTTTATTTCAAATATATAGCAGCTGTTAATTTCATGTTTAGCTTGTTCTGTTTATGCATTATAAATAGTATAGCAATGAAAGTAACCTTTAAATAATCAAAAGTAAAAAAGTTTCCATCAAAGCTTTCACAGCGACTCACCAAGACAAAGATTCAATGAGGCACCTGCCAATATACTGCATATTGAAATGCTTCTAAAGTAAGTATGTGAATTTAATATTATTATATTTGCAATTAATGACTTTTTCAAGAAAGTTCAAAGTAATTTTTGATTAATTTTCTATCAAGAGACGTAGTTTGGTCGAAAGAATGTGATTTAATAAAACACTTCATAAACAAGATATTGTAACAGTCATCGATTCAAATATTATATATAAAAGATGTTAAAATCAGTATTAACCGTTCATATAAGGAATACAATCTCTTATACTATTCGTTTCGAAGATAAGCTTTGTAAAAAGGTTTACTGTGTGTAAAAACGACGTTTTAAAACCACCTGGTTTTCGTGGAATCGAATTTATTATAAATATATAATATATGAGAATACTTGACAATAAAAAAATATTTGAAGCCTTAACAAGCTGGTTAAACACAAGTTATATGAAAGCTATTGTTTCTCTGAAAATGTTTGAGGAGAATTTCAACGACCTATTTTAGTTTTGAATAATAAAAATAAATGTTTTGTAATATTTCCAAAATAACTTATGATGACAAGATTAATCAATTCGTATATATATTTAAAATAAAAGCTTTTCTAAGAATTTGTAAGGCCATTTCGTATTTCAGAAATTACTGGGACCTAACTGTATGATTTTTTTGCATTTTTTTTTGTTTAAAGGAAAAAAATTCATAATTATACAATGTGTATGTTCTCTAAAATGTATATGATTATAAAAAAATCTCCCGCTCATTATTCTTGCTAGCGAGTCGTGGTTGTTTCAGAACCCTTAGTGGACGTTTTGAACATCTTAACATAACCTTCCTTTACATTTTATTCATAAAATATTTTACTTCATTCAGATAGATATTGTATAATATATAATGCCTTTCCAGCACGAAGTGACAGTAAATACATTAAAAGTAACTTATAGTACTTCAGGTTTGTCGATTTTTCACACAATAACGAATAATCAGAGAAGATTTAATGTAAAATATAACGTAAAAATAAATGTACCATTATTAAAATATAAAGATTTAGAAAGCGTCAAAGATTATTTCTTGATTTTCATATCTTCTTGTCGCAGAGATGACGAGGTCAAACAGGGGCGCCGCACCCAACGAGAAGAAATATACTCGATGAACTAACGAAATTTCATCTAAAACAGCATTTATAAAAGTCAATGTCTTTAAATTGTATATCAGTAACATGGTATCCGGGTATAATTCATGGTATTCTGCAATTATTCTCACAAGTTGACTGATCCTTTTGACATCCCTAACCAAACCTCCCCGTTAAAATGTGGTTTTATTGACACACCTTCAGTTGTAAGGGTGAGCCAATAATTCCAAATATAGTTAATATTGGGAAGTCTGTCCCTCACATCTACGAAGTGTTGTAATAAAACACTATTCAAAGCATACATTTTGACACATCTCAAGGATCGCTACTGGTATAAAACATCTTGCACACTTTTTTCGACAACTAAAGCAATACCAAAACGACAGCAAAATTACATCTTCGAGTCTGTAATTTTAAAACAGGTTTCGCTTCGAGCAGTTATCAAATCTGTCTTCGACATATAACCTGCATAAGTGACACTAAGAGAAAACATTTGATTTATTTATTTCATTACAAAAATTACAAAATGTAATTTTATTGCTTTTACAATATAGAAATGGTTTATAAAATTTAAATGAAAAGATAAAAATAAGAAGTAAGTCAACCAACTAAGCTCAGGAAAAATCTACTAATTACATTAAAAACTAGTATTCGTCTGAAGTCACTCTTCTCAGAGTGGAATAAGTCGATGTCCGATACAATACTGTTCAACATTGTCAGTGCAATTACCATTGGCGTCTCGATTGGTAGACTGGTTCTACACTTTAGAAGAACAAATACTTCTTTGATTTCTTGAAAAAATATCTGGAACATATAATTCGATATAATCAAGGATGTCAGAATTCTCATTTTGGCTTCAATGAAAATGAAAGACTATAAATAAATAATAGTGCACATCATGAAAGACGATATTACAAGCAAGACGTTCGTTCTGTAAATGACAGCAGCGTGATAAAAAATAATTGCGATTCGACACTTCTAAGCATTGTTTCTTGGCGGTAAAGATGGTATTACTCATGACAACAATTGAACGCCAAAGTTCGAGAATATATGTATTTGTGAGGATGCATTGGAATTGACTACATATTGCTTGTTTTTCATCAAAGGCATCAAAGCAAATCGATCAGTGGATGATAAGAAATCTCGAAAATATCGCCTGGCATTTTTTCTAGTTCACAAAGGGCTCTACCCTCGCTGTGGCCCAGAGGCCAAGGTTGTTATCCACTGATGCAAGCCAATAAACATCAGTTTCAACGCAAAGGCATTAAATCAACGGCAGCGCTGTGCGATTATCGGTTTTATTTTAGTATCGAAAAACAATATAATATTATTATGCCGGCGATAATATAACTGAGGCGACCGCAATTTACGAGAATGCCTCGCCGGTAAAAAATCAGTCGGGGTCGTAAAACATTGGTTCAAACGTCTCGGTAAGTGTGTACTACCTACTTTTTAACGACAGTATGATTAAAAGTAACAAAGATTAAATAAATAAATTTTGATAAGAGGAATACAATAGTTTATGCACAAAATGAATATTTATTTTTGATGAAAACTCCAATGTAAAATTACACAACGTATTCAGCGTCGATTCATAATTTGAAAGCACAATTTGTTTGTGCCAAACAAACAATTTCATGAAACGAAAGGGACCGATTATGCTCAGCGTTCACCAGCCCTGACTTTTTTAAAAATAAAAAATGATATAGTAAAAAAAGTGTATTTTATTTTATGTTAAGGTACTAGATGAGAAATGAGAACATCACGGATAAATATTTTTTTCGATTAAAATTCATGTATTCATAAATTTAAAAGGTTGGTTATGTTTTAATTCAGGATTTAACCGTTAAGGCCGAAAAATGAAAACGTTTAAAACTAGATAACACATTTATTAATAACATATTAACCTTCTTAATCGTTATTTCATTGGCAAATCATAAACGCTTATATTCTTAATTACTTATGTTCAAAGAAGTAATGATGAACTATCTTTTTTAATATCTTCGTTAATCATTATTCTACTTCGGTAAACTTATGTTACATTATATTGATTAATTATAACGTAGTCTTAAATAAAGTTTTCCTGTATGTGAAAAAACTATTTAAAAGAGTAGAGAATAACTGGAATTGAAAGGTGTGATTTTATTGAGATTGAAAATTATCGCTTTGTTCACAAGTCTGTGTTTATTATCCGGGAGTGCTTAAGTCGATACTATTATAAATTATAACATTAAAAGTTATGGCAAATATTCACACCAAACTATCAATAATTCAACTTACATTTTGTTAGTATATGAGAAGGGTTCTCAGTGTGTTTTTGATCATATGAATATGAACAGTATAAAGTTGAGAAGTACTGAACACAATATATTTTCAATTACATTAAAATTATCTGTGTAAGGTGCCAGTAAGTCAAGGATGCGAAGTAGTCTACAAAACGTTCGTCTCCATTTAAAAAATCCTTTCGAATATTAATGATATTCAATCAAATGATAATTGTCATTTCATATTAAAAAAAAAAAAAACTAATTTACACACAAGATCGTTTCAGTGTACATACATAGCCATTATTTCAACCCTTATTATATTACTGTGGTATTAAATTGTCTTCATTTTTAATTACATAATGTTATCAGAATTAAATTATTTAGATACATAGATTAATAGGTCACTACCCGTTTAAAATATACTTAAGTTTTACTAAATCTAACTAATCTAATTAAATTTTAATGGTAGTTAATTATAGGAAAAACCTTTCATAACAATGACTTTAGTTGTATTGATTATAAGATTGTATTTCCTAATTCGAATATAATTAAAATCAAATCAAATGTTAGTAAAATTATTTCATATATATAGTATATATAGCTTTAGGAACTATTTTTTTAAATTCCTCTTGTATAAAAACTGTGTTGTTTACTGACCGTCAGTTAAATTGTATCAGTGTGAGTGAAGTAATTACCAAAATGATTAAATTTATAATTAATTTATGATATCGACTGAAGGTGCTTGATGGAATTTCAATATCAAATTTGAATTGTTGAAACTTTGTACGAATATATGAAGATGCCGAAAGGCAAAACCCAGCTCATGATTAAAAAAACTTGTGGAATTGAAATAATTTTGAACTATTCAAATTTAATATTGAAATCCCATCAAACACCAGTCGATATTGTAAATTTTATTCATAAATTAATATTAATAATAAGTTCTGAGATATTGAATTTGTCCAAATAATATTCATGAGTTTGTTTAAATCCAATGTAACTAAAATATGCTTCATATTGTGTTTTCAATATTCCATGAAAAAAGTGAAAACTATTCTCAAAAACAAATATGTCACCTAAAATGTCTCATGTTATATTTGAACTAATACGGTATGTATATAAATAAAAAAAAAACTGAAGTGGTTCATAGTTACATGCTTCAATGGCGATTGGTAGTAACAATATCACTTGTCTTATCGTTACTATAATAATAATAGTAATGTCTCAAAGCAGAACTGCGATTGTGCGAGTGTTTTAGTGTCGGCCGTAAAAATATTGTTATTATGAAACAATGTTACGTATTGGAAAACTCATTTCCCGCCACAATTATCAATTTCACTATACGACAACCCATTCATTGTTAATAGGCGACGGCAAATATGGCGCCAAACAAGATTTATAATATACAATATTATTATACATCAAGCGATTTAATCATTATTCATTTGTGGCATTCAAGCATGACTCTGTTTGGTCTACACTCTGCATTCTCATTAGACACTTCAAACAACAAGATATTCTAATGATGTTTTTTTGTTTTACATTAACCGCTTATTTATATGAACGTATGTTATACGCAAACTTTGACTATGCCATTCTGCGCTATCCCGTATCACGTACGCGCTTGAGAAAAATAATTTTCCTTAAAACTGCAAACCGTACGGAATACCCTCGCACCTCAAAAACGTGTGATTATAAGTCTTCACAAATATTTTTAAGGGTAGGCGAAGTGTGCGGTCAGTTTTTTGACCTTTTGTAATATTCGTACATACTCTTCAAAAATCAGGGGAGCGTATATATATCGTGGCTTATGAAAAAGGTGATTTTTGGCTTATTTCTCGGAATGTTACCTGCAGGTGGGGCGGTTAAATATACCTTGCATGGGTCCAAGTAGGTCATTCTCATTCTCTGCATTAGAGTGGACTTGGCTAAGAAATAAATATATTAGATATCTGATTCAAAATGTTGTAACTTGTATAGTTCTGCAAGTTTTGTCACTCACGACCTTTCACTTTCGTCTTTCGACATCTTTAATCATTATATCACAAGGATGCAATAGAATCGACTCGTAGTAAACGATTTGGATTGGTTATAAACAAGCGGAATTACAGGGGAAAAAATATATACCATGAAGAGGGAGCCAAAAATATACCTGAAATATCACAATGAAAAAAATAGCAATGTATTTTAGTTCTACAAAATTCTGTAGAACTAAAATACATTGTTATTTTTTTCACCGTGTTATAATGGAGTTCTACCAAGTGAATGCCAATTCAATCAATAAGTAAAATATGTTTCATAATTATTGATTTGATTATAAAGACATTTAATTTCGTGTATGAAAATTTTATAAACAGTACATACAGTTTTAGATGAAACATAATACAAAACTATAATATAAAAAAAAATGTAAAAATCAAACCAATGGTTAAAGCTATTTCAAATATTATTCATAACATATTTGGCTAAAAGCCTCGGAGTCTTAATTTTTCCTGTGTATATAACTGATTCATTTCGTTTCGTTGTGTCAATTGTGTCATTACTGTGATAGAATGCCTGAGGATGCCAAAAGGCGAAACAAATTCGTGAGTGAGGAAATATGTGGAAATGTGTACAGTACAATATAAATATGATATTGAAATTCAATGAAACGCCATCTGTCGATATCTTAAATTGCAATATTTTTTTTAATTAAAAAAAAAATATTTTATCATAATTCGTTTAACATCGTTTTATAATTTAAGATTCGACGGGTTCCTAGTGGCGAATGTACCATTGCATTTTCTGACGATATACGATTTTTAGATTTATTTGTGTTACATTACAAAAGTTATAAACTATACGATATTGCTTTTCCAACGTAAAATACGATTAAAACAAAGTAATCATTGGAAATATATTATATTATACAAGGAAGTCAACCGAGTGCGCTCAGACGAAAGCCACTTAAAGATATTAAAGAAATAGTAAACGTCTTTTCTTGCTTTCATCCACGTGGAATATGACAACGACTGAAGTAATAAAGGATAAACAATGTATGCAAGGCTTCTGTATCAAATTATTGGAATGAATCTTTATTTCAATATCCGCATGCAAACAAAAATACAAATCGAAAATTTGTGAAAAATATTTTTGAAGTTTTATAATAAGGAACCTAGGAAATATTCTGAAGGTAAAACAACTTTCTTTTTATTGATTGAATTGGCATTTAATTGGTAGAACACCATTATAGCTCTACAAAATCTAGTTCTGACGAAGGCTATATCTTATAAATTTTGGAGAACTAAAATACATTTCTATTTGTGTACCCTATTAATTTTTATCACCAGATGTTTTAATTATTGCTGAATCACCTTTTTTTCACCGTGTTAACTTTCTTTTTGTTTATGATAAGGAAAAATATTTTTTTATTGCGTTATGGAATAATAAAATTACTTTTTCTTAGGCTAATGATATCGAATGAACGAGTTGGATGAAATTGCAGTATAAAATTTGAATTGATGAAACTTTGTATGACTTGTAAAGCATGTGGAATCGTACTAAGTATAAAAAATTCAAATTTAAATAAGATTTCATATAATATTAAATTTGAATCGAAGTTGATATGTATGGTTATTTAGATTTTTCGACAGATTGAACACAGTGTAAAGTTACCGCATGTAGTAAGTGGCTCAAGGACCATCATAAAGGGCGATAAACAAAAGTGCTAAACAGTCCTTACATGACAAACCAGCCATAATGCACACCAGGTTAATTGCACAGTCTGAACTGTTTATTATCATTCATAATTTCGCTTCGGAAAAAATGAGAAAATCGTCTGGGAAAATGTGTATTATCTCTTGAATTTATTTTTATATTTGATTGTCACGCAGAAACATAAGATAGCTTATAACGCGCCAGTCAAAGAAAACTTACACGTTTTAAAAGCTGTGCCAGTAATTTTTATAATTTTTAATCCATTTTTTTTATTCAATCTCTATTTATAGTTAATATTTCTAACCCACCACTACGTGCTACGGTTTTACACTATTCTGACTTATTTTGTAGTAATTCTCAGCGTAACAACGATATTATAATATAGAGGAGAAATTCCTGATGTTGTTGCATAAAATCAAGTGAGCAAAAAGTTTAAATAAATGATAAACTAGGATATTAAGACTAATTATGAAAATTAAGCGGTAATGAAAGAGCTTTTGGGAATCGAGTTCCATTCGCTTTCCATGAGGCGACGCGAACTCTTAAAATGCCTTCTTGTCAGTGATGCAACCAAGTTTGCATGTCCAACGAGACCTAGAGTTCCAACTGATAATCGTATCATCTTGAGCATTTTTCCCGTTCTTTGTCCATATCTGGACATTTCCAAAAAATGTAGTCAACATACTGAATCACATTGCTACGTTTGCATATAGGACTATCAACTAACCGATTACGCTAGATCAGTATTGTGTGTGTAAACTTACTATTGCCACAGTTTTATATTATATATATATAACAATGACCGGATCCGGTTTGATTCATCGTCAACATTATCAAAATTGTTTATTTATATACAAGGCATTTCTATGAAAAAGTGACAGTTATCACTTTAAAAGCGACGGTTTTGTGTGTTGAAAATATTTTTTACGGCTTTTAGTTGTTCAATCAATCTCTTTTCTTTACGGGAAAAGCTTAATTATTAAAATTAATGAAAGGGTAATTCTTTTCTTGAGATATTTCATTTGCAATTCATATGCTTGAAATTAGTAAATTAAGAAAAAAAAAGTAATTTAAAATACATACTAATTTTATATCTCGTGGGTAAAATACTACGTTTGAAAAATATTCTCAATGAAACAGTGTTGTAAGAAGGATGTATATATTAAATTTTATATTAAATTGTTATATTAATTAAATGTTATATTAAATGTTATATTAAATTGAAATCAGAAATGATCTTCCAAAAAATACCCGGCATAATTTTCAGGGTACTATGTAGATTTTAAAATCATTATTAATTTTTTAGTTTTAACTAAAATAACTACATGTGTATTATGGTTAAAGCCTTGTACCTAACATTTATTATGCACGTTTGTAGGCATTTTAAAAATAGCAAGGTTAATCACATGATGAAATAAAAAGCAATAAAGCTGAAATGATTATATTTTATTACTAAATTTAACTGAGAAAAGAGTTTTTTAAATTATGTAAGGCATCGATTTGAGATCGACAAGTGTACAGTAACGACTTGATGCAAAATAAATTTATTGCTATAAAACAGGTCATGGATAAATACAGAGCAAAAATCAAAATGCAGTCGGGAAAATTCAGTTTTCATGTTACAGTCAACGCACGAAAAAACTTAGATATAAAAATAAATTATTCAATATAGAAGGGGTTTCTGTATGAAGTAGGTGAGATATCTTTTTGCGTGTAACTGAATAACACGGTGCACATTTGGGTATTCATCGCAAATAAACGAGCAGAAGAAATTTATGAAAATCTCGATCGAAGACACTTTTTCTTAATACTCAAATCACGAGTGATGGAAGCATTAAATGGGCAATATTTATAGCAAGCGTAAAAACATTCTATTTCGTTAGACGCAATAATTGCTTTGATTAAAAGTTGTAAGAGAGACAAATTTACCGCGCAACATTCATTTCATTCGAATCATACACGATCAAAATGAGAATTCAGCCAATATTGAGAGTTTCGTATAGTTTGAAGTTTCTGGGGTTTAAAACCACGGGCTGGAACTTTGTTTTCTTCTAAAATTTAGAATATGTCTGCACAACGCTAATGCTATTGGACAGAAGTTTTATTCATAAAATTATCGAATTGACGTTTACTTAGTAGAACTTCAGTTCTAAGTTTTTTTTTGATTGGTTGTTAATAGATATAAGGTCCGCCAAATAACTTTTTTTTTTGAAAATGCTATAAAAAAAAAACTACTAATATTTTCTCAAATTTCTTTTTTTATTTAAAAGTACAATCCTTCCGGTTAATAATGGAAAATAACTTCATTCAAATGGCTGCCTCGGCTGGCCATGCAGTAGCCTACACGATCGGTCCAATTTTTAAGCACATTATCGATTGTGTGCAGCTGTATTTCACCAATGGCTTCACGAATATTGTCATTTAAAGCGTCAATTGTCTCTGGCTTGTCGGCGTAACACTTATCTTTGAGGGCACCCCACAAATAATAGTCCAACGGTGTCAAATCGCAGCTCCGAGGTGGCCAAACGACATCAGCTCTGCGGCTGATAATGCGATCTTCAAAAACAGGGCGCAAAACATCGAGTGTAGCTTCGGCTGTGTGGCACGTAGCGCCGTCCTGTTGAAACCAAATGTTGCCAATATCCTTCTCTTCAATTTTTGTGAACAAAAATTCGTTCAGCATGGTCCGATAACGATCGCCATTGACTGTAACGGCCACTCCTTGCTCATTTTCGAAGAAAAATGGCCCAATTATGCCTCTGGACCAAAATCCGCACCAAACAGTGACTCGTTTTGGGTGTACCGGCTTTTCAATGTATGCGTGCGGGTTTTCTGTGCCCCAAATGCGACAATTTTGCTTGTTTACATATCCGCCAAGATCAAAATGAGCTCCATCCGAAAAGATGATTTTTTTGGCAAAATCGGCATCTTCTGTAAGTCGATCGCAGGCCCACTCAGCGAAGCGAAAACGCATTGGATGGTCAGTTGGCTTCAACTCCTGAACCAATTGGACTTTGTATGGCGTCATACCAAGGTCTTTATGCAAAATTCGTCTCAATGATGTCTCCGAAATGTTCAATTGTTGAGAACGACGGTGAATTGATGTTGATGGCGCTTCACGCACACTTTCTGCCACAGCATCAATATTCTCGGGTGTACGCACTGTTTTTGGCTTTTCACGCTTTGGTTTATCGATGAGGATGCCAGTTTCTTTCACTTTTTTCACATTGTAACGAACATACGGAGCTGACGGTGCTTCTCTTCTTCCAAAATCCGTACGCAATTTTCGCACACATTCTGCAACATTACCATGATTTTCAAAGTAATGTCGCAATATTTCCCAGCGTTGTTCAAGCGTATACACAACCGTTCCGCTGAACGAATATCGTTCAGCGGAAGGATAAAACTAATTATCTGTCAAATCAGACATGAGCTAAGTGTTACCATTCACGACATAAGCACTAGTTGAAAAAAAAAACTTTAGATGGCGGACCCTATATATATATACGATATACAGAGCTTGTAATACTAATAATACGGTATGTCGACAATTAACAAAATAATAATTTTTGCGATATTATTAAATAATTAATGTATCATTTTTGTAGGCCAATAATTTATGGCCATTAGCGCACTTTGAATGCCATTTGGTCCGGTCATCATATTTTCCATGCGTATATTTCCGCCAGGGAAAATAAACACCGCGTTCGCATACTTTATATAATCGATTATTGAACGCGTCTTAGCTTTTATTATGTGGAACTGCGTTAAAACTTATCGCCACAATAAAATTGCGTTTATTGTAAGCTTTTTTAACGCTAGCTTTTCATATTAAAATTACCATAAAACACATATATGAACATTCAGACTTATATTGCTTATAAAACAAAGGCATGCTCCGTATCATTGCAAAATTAACTTATATGCAAACTTCATAAAAGGGCAATACGTCGAAAGGCTACCAGGCTTGGGCAGACTTTTTAGTTTAATAGTTAAAATTAAAATTTAAGCTCAACGGTGAGCTTTAGCTAAAAGTAACTTTTCTGCTATTCATTATTATGTACTTTTCGATCTTCGATGACAAATGATTTACGTATAAAAAAGTGATTTTATACACAAAAAATATTGACCGCATAGTGACACAATAATATACGCCCGCGAACCGTACATTACCAAGATCTGGGTTACACAGTTTTCTACCAACGATTGTCCGCTTACTCGATTCCCTGAGAAACTCAAAGTTTACCCACCACCACCTGTTACGCGTTCATACTTTAAGCATAACAAAGTAAAGCGTATTTCAATATTCCTGAAGATGCCGAAATGCAAAATCCGGGTTGAAGTTAACAAAATATTTGGAATCGTACAAAGTTTCAACAATTCAAATTTGACAATTTATAATTAATTATATTATCATATTATTGCTTCCTGGCGCCCATAAGCTTATCTATTATTTTGGTATTGTCCAAATACTAAACGAAGTAGCCACTTCAATAAAATAGATTAGATTAATATTTTTACACATGGTTATATAATATTAATATGAAATAAGTTTCTAATCAAAACCTGTGATTTTTTATAATTTCGACGAGTTTTATTTCACAAAAAATGCGATAAAACAGTTAATTTCCAAGGTCGCAATAAAGATAGCGAAATTTCAATTTAATACAATGATACGTCGCGCTAAAATATCTTGCTGTTGCTAGCCAATTACAACTTTTTCTTTCGAAGAATTATATTTTTTCTGGAAATGTTTAAGAAAGCTCGGAAACTTTATTTAATATTGCATCAATGCAATTTAATACGGAGGCAAGTAAAGTAGAATTGAGAACAGACACTACGTTGATAACAAAATTGGCATTTTCGGTTTAAATCCTTTTGGTAGAATATCTTTTAAGTGATATCCGAAAAAAAATAGAAGATGGGCTTTATACATCGACGTCATCGACGGAAAAGTTAAACTATTTCGTGTATTCATTCAATTCTATCAATTCAGTTAATGCGCCATGGTTAATCGATTTAATAGGATATCTACGTTTTGTAAAATGTCTACTTTCATATGCGATGTATAGAATAAAATCAAGTTCAAATCAAAAAACCAACTTTTCGGAAATTGGTATATGTAGTTTTCTACAGAATTTTCGGTTGAAAGAAGGTTTTTTTCAAATTGATATTGTATTTTAAATATGTATGTTACTTATTTTGTGATCACTTCTTGATATTACAGATTTTAGTATCAATAGACATCTGTTTTATCAAACTCATACATACATACAGTCACTTTCATACCCTGAAATATTCGTGAAACATTTTCTAACCCACCTATCTCCACCAAATATTATCAATCATGGAGATGTGAATATACTCTAACAATTGATTTCAACCACTAGGATAGACAGTCATTTGGGTTTTACCAAATTCTTTAAAAATGGACATGTCCGAATCTGATTCTATGAAATATTTATGTGGCCGTCGTCACGTGTAGTACTCGTGTTTCGTTTTACACAGTCGTTAGGCAAAGATTTATGTATTGAAGCAGAAAAGCAAATAAGACTTCATGCAATATGAGCCATTTTTCAGGAGAAGTGAACTTAATAATAAAAAGGTAAACTGCGATTACAAATGCTACATTTTTTTAGCGTACGGACTATACGAATCAAGACTGTGATCAATCGATGTTATATAATATAATCGCAACGACACGCCCAACACTAGAATCTGGAAACAATCCACGATTATATAAATATATCATAAATCTGTCCAATAAATTCTACAGTTCCATGGCCGACCACTTAAATGCAATTCGAGATCTGAAAGAGTATGACGGGACATTACAGATAGAATTCAACAGACCTCAGAAACTCGTAAAAATCTATCGTCCCCATTTGACCTGAAAGCTGTATCTTAAATACCAGACAGCTGAAAGCCTTTGAGACACGTTGCCTACCATGATATCCCAAGCTCGAAGATGTCGAAAAACAAAATCCAGAGCGTAACTCATAAAATTTGTGGAATTATACAAAGTTTCAGCAATTCAGTTTGACATTACAAAGTACCTTTGTTCGACATTGTAAATTAGTTTATTTCTATGTTTGCTATGTAGTCATATGGGATTATCCATGAATATACTGACAAAAAAGCATCCATTGAATAAACTTATAGATTTCATAGGTTGCTTAATTACTAAAAACGTAAAAAAGTTCAGTTTAATTATGCAGTAAATATTATAGTTAATAATTTATGATATCGACTGAAGGTGCTTGATGGAATTTCAATATCGAATTTGAATTGTTACAACTTTGTACGATTCCACATGTTTTGTCACTAACGACCCGGGTTTCGCCTTTCGGCATCTTCAGGCATTTTATCACACGGATGCGACAGAACTGACGAAACATAAACAGTTAGCATCGTATATATAATTGGTGAGATTGTCGATTCATTGAACCGATCTCACGTAAAGGGTACAACAAGGGGGAATTGGGAAGATTGAGTTCTCAATATGGAATAAAAAAAAAAAAAAAAAATGTTAGTTGATTGATATTTGTTGAAAACCCCTTTCAAGAATGACTCATTTAACAAGACCGTTAATGAGAATTGTCACAGGCAACTGTGTTAATAATTATTAAATTAATATTGTTAAATTTGTTTTAGCTGTAATTTACTGTTTTCCTTGGGGTAAGTGATTTCCTGTAATTAATAACTTTATTATATATACGATGCAAACTGTTTATGTTTCGTCAGTTCTGTTGCATCCGTGTGATAGAATGCCTGAAGAAGCCGAAAGGTGAATCCCGGGTCGTTAGTGACAGAACATGTGGAATCGTACAAAGTTGTAACAATTCAAATATTATGGTTAAAATTGTATTTTTATCAATTTATATATTTAATCAATAAAATTATCTTTCCGATTACTAAAATACATTTAACGATACAGATTGGCAAAGGATGATCAGATAACGCAGAATATGGATAACATTAATTTTACTAATCGTACACCTTTCAAAATCCCAGATGACAACAAGAAACGAGTGCTTACATTTAAATAATTATCTCGGCCGATTTTTATCGCCACACGAGTCTATTTATAATTAGTGATTGCGTCACATCATTGTAGTAAAAATTTTAAATTCTACACAATTTAATCTCGCATGACACTTTCGGAGATTACTATACAACGGGCACGTGATTTGAAAAATAAAAACCAATGCCAACAGGAAAATCCAATTATCAAATACTTGGATAAATAATAAATTATATTACTACAATATATTATTCTAATATGATCGATAGTATAAATAAATAAATACGCATGTTTTGCCATATACAAAGCATGAGGCTTACGCTAAGTTAGATAAACAAATTCAAAAGCTTCAAGCAAGAAATAACCGAATTCCTTATTGAATACAAAAAACCAAATTATCATTTTAGTGTAAAAGCAACAGTTTATTTTTTAATAACGCAATAGCCAGAACCATCAAGCTTGCAACTATTAATAATTTATAAATGGTATTAAATCCAATATTTTCGGTATTACTTGGCAGAACACGGCACACCACACTTCAATATTTATGTTATGACGCATTCTCTCTGTATTGTTTACTTCGTTTATACTTGTTTTCCTTATAAATTCAAATTATACATTATATGATAGTTTACATGTGCATAACATCAATGTACATATGCCAAATTAGCGTTGTCTGCGCAGTTCACCGGTTGTGGAGCACTGGTTTACGGAACATATAAAAATATAATCGTTTACCTTAAATACTAAAAAGTGGCCGCTAAGATAAGTTGAAGACGGAAATCAAAGAAAGCAACTACGCTATCAGTTTGAGTGCTAGTCTATTGTTTTATATTATAATTAAGACCCTAGCAACGGTCGTATAGTATTTTTTATCGAGTAGATGTATCGCAATCGTACAACTGCAAAATTACACGTGTTGTGTTTATCTTAATTGAAAATGTTACATGTATGAGTGAAACGGTAGTAACTATTTTATTTTATCGCCTTCTATGTTGCAACAGCTTGTTTAGTCAGTCTGCATTTAAAAGTATAGGAGAATTTTTATTGTAAAAGCGGTTGGCGGGAAAATTTCTTATCAGCCGGATTTGGCGCCAATTTTAATACAATACCAAACATTTCAAAACTGTACTGAGCTTTTCTTTTCAAAATTGGAGTTTTCATTATTTCTAACAAAACTGATAAAGACATTTATTTGTTTGATAGCGCCTAAATGAGTTTTTTCACAATTCTCGCTCGATACCACAGAACATTAAATTAAAGGTATTTTTTTGATAACGTAAGAAAAAATAAAATATACAATAAGTATATTAATATTCAAAACAATACATTCTTGATAACAATTGAATGACTTGCCGCCAAAGTTATAACGAAAAAATCAATTCTGCTTCTATGAGGGCATTCAAGTGTAAAGGACTAAAAATGTATAGCTAGCTTTACACACCGGCGCTCTCGCACGCGATTGTGTTGTGTGTATGCTTTAAGACCGAATGGAATGCGAGATCATTATACACACTCATTCTCGCTATAAAGAACACAAAATATCCGATCGTGTGTGGAAGTGTGTATGTAAAACAGTATGATAGCCGTTTTAGATTCAGGCGCTCACGTGAGAAATATCAGTTGATGGCATCAAATTGGAAATTTAATATCAGAGAAGTTTTCGCTCATCAAAATCAATTGGTAAAATTTTTCCTCCGGAGATGAACTTGTCAAAACTGTAGCCAATTCTTATTCGTCTTTTTCCATTACTCTTTTTCATAATTCATCTACCGATTCTTATATATAATATAATAGTATAAGCAAAAGCAAATTTTATGATATTTGACAATCAATAAAAATCCAGTACATAAATTTTCCTTTATACTTTTTAAACAAAAAACAATAGAAAAACTTTGAACACCTTTGGAAACGCAATGCGTGAGCGAGTAATGCCATAATGTTATATGCCAATAGTCTTTGTATGAAGAGTACAGTAATATTTCATTACTATAATATAATATTAGCTACATGAGCGCTACAAACGCGCCAACAATAAATATTTATCATTGTACGGTGTATCGCTCAAATAAATATAGTTATATGTTTACACCCAAACGAATTTCGATTAAAATATGAAATATTTTTTTTCAGTGCGATGTCCTTTATATTTTATAATAAATTTACATACGAAAACGTTCAGGTAATGTAAGGTAACCATGTTTCAACTATAAGGCGGTACGGAACATTTTAAATAAAAAAAATTAAGACATTATATAAACTCCTTTTAGTATCTTTTTTTGGATGTTCGTTTTTTAGTGATATAGTATTATTATTGTTATTGACGAATATTTATTTATGTTTCTATAATATATGACATAATAAAGATTATATTTGATACATCGTACATATTTCATGAACGAAATTTACCAGCTACGTAAAATAGTGTTTTTAATAAAGCAGTCAGGCCAGTCGAAATTTGTGACCAATTATGTATAATATATTTGTATGAACTACTAAATCTTAGAACACTACACACAAAATATTTAACATCCATTGTTTGCAAATCATTATCTATTGATAGAATAATGATAAAAACTGATATAACGGAAAGTCATTTAGGATTTTTTTTATTTTATTTTTATTACTAAGCGAACTATTAAAATAAGAAATTTAATAATGCGAAGAAAAAATAACGATGTGTTTTTGTTCTACAAAATTTTATAAGTTATATATAATAGTTGAAAGCTATTTTGATTTACGCACTCATCAGAACAATAGAAAATTTTGTAAAATTAAAATACACTGCTATTTTTTCACCGTGTTATAATGGAATTGTACTATATAAATGTATATTCAGTTAATAAATTTAATAAACTTCAGCAAGTTTTCATTGAGTCCTTTTATGTCATAATTAAGCACAATAATTAATTTTTGGTAAGATTCAAATAATTAAACGCTTTTATAACTTATATAACTTATTATTCATTGACTCCAAAATGTTTCTGACACCCATTTGAATCAACAAATTACGTACGTATCACAATATTTAACTGGGAGAATTATTTTCGTGTATTCTTTTCATATGTGTTATTAAATTCTATGCATAAACGGAAAATTACTACGTTATAATATTTCAGTCTAGCTTGAAATTGTTTCAAGGCAAACATAAACATCGATATGACAAATCGTGGATTTGTTAGCGCGACGATAAAAAAATATCGTCAGATTATCACTTGGTAAATAGTATTATGAAATTGAAAATCGATAAAATTGTTTGAATAAACACAAATAAATATAATATTTCCATGAACAACGCGGCGTGTTTCGAATAAGAAGAATCAATCACAGGGAAAAAATAATTTTTAAGAGTTTTAACTAATATTATCAGAATTAAAAATCTTACGTTCAATGTTATTTTATAACCTTTTAAAATATTTATTTTACTCATTTGAAATCATAGTGTTGGCGAGTACAAAAAATATTAAAATATAATTTAGTTAAAAATTAATTAACATATTAATAATTTACTTTAATTTTTAAAATTAGTGTTACAGATAGTACATACATACAGGAGTACGACATTTTGATCTCTTCAATAATGTATAAATTGTGCCGCGCATTCGTTGGCTTGTCCAGGTCGGTCTTCGAATTTTTCGAGCTCGGTACTTTTTGTATCAAGGCAATATTGATCGAAAGTGACTTGAGAAGTCGGAATGCAACTAACTGCAAACACACACACTGAAGAGTAAAAAGTAATAAAAAAGCATAGTCGCATGATGAATATAATAACATTGAATATTTTAAATAGTAATTCAGTAGTGTTCGATTTAAATAAACTTGTGGATATTATCAGAAAAAATCCGCTTTTATTCCAAAACAAAAAATAACTTATACACGTATAATTTCAAACATTCAAATATTCTTTTGTTTTTTGTATAAATTATTTAAAAATTGCAATTTTCCCATTCAACCGATGATACCTCAGAATTCAGTGGTTTAAGCTATACGAAAATTTAAATGAAAGAAAAAACGGTTATTTGAACTTGAGTCAACTATAAGAATCAATTTAGATTTAAATGTAAATAGCTAAAATTTGTTCATGTCTCTCATGCTCCAGATTTTGCCTTACGACATTTTCAGACATTTCCGTTAAACCGATGCATTCGACCTGACACTTAGTAATCAATTTATTTCCATGAATTAATTTTTTTTCTTAATTTGTCATGTATATAAACGATATATTCTCTAATATTCATTAGATGTGAATTGGATAGCGTCCGGGTACAATAATGCATAAATATATCAAAAAGCGAAACCCCGATCATTTATTCATATAACGATTCAATATGACACACTATTCAACAATCTGAATATAAATAACCATAATATATCAAAGAAAAGAATTGATGATTATGTTTAAAGTATTTTCGCTACTTGCTATCATTATTACACAAAAAGTTTAGTTTATTAAATAATAAGATGATGATAATATTGATAAATCGTGGCGCCTATCTCACGCCTTTAAAAGATAATCAATTCACGTTTCACTGAAAATAGTTAGTATTTATTTAATATTCTAGCGAGCAGTACATCACCGATAAAAACGATTCTCAGGAATTGTCAGTGAATAATCATTTTGTTTTCTACTTAGAAAGCGCATTTTTCTTAATCCTTAAACATATATTTGGGTATGCAATAAAACATACGGCAACTCTCTTCCATCCTTTACTCAATCGTGTTTTTGTAATTGAAATACTAAAAAATGTGTGCGCGATTACATTAAAATCCGCTTATAACGTAAGTTAAGCATAAGTACTTTTTTGGCTCAAGATATGTACTAGGAATTGTAAAATATTATCAGCATAATCGGAAAAAGTACAGTCATACGATTTGTGACCTGTTGACATTGAATAACGATAGTATATAATTATTTCGTCTTCTGAAACGTTATTTCTTTACAAAAGCATATCGTAAAATATGAAATCGATGAGTTAATTGAGAAAAAACGCGATTAAAAAACAACAATAAAAATATATCAAGGCCAGATCCATGCAGTGAAAACTATTAGATTTTTTTAAATACAGTGGAACCTCGATCAACCGTTCTCGCATAATACGTTTTCCGGGATGGAACGCTTATTTTTTATAGTCCCGTCAAACTCCTTTAAGAACAATGTTAAATAATCCCGCATTGACCGCTTCCTGATTCTCCGATTCCCCGATTTCCTCGATAAACCGTCTAAATATTTTGGTCCCGTCACAAATATTATCCCGATTGACCGTTTTTATTGCATATTTCTCCGTATCTCGGCAAGCAGGTTTGACACAGCCGAGTGCAGGTGTTATGTCTAGATACGTTGGAATCCGCTGTACATGTTAGACGTGACGCATTGGACGCATGTGCTATTTTTTGTGTTGAAATCCACCACACGCGTATTATTGTTTATGATGCAAATTAGAGTTGTTTAAAATTCTTGGTAATAATGATTCCTGTACATACAAACTTTTAGTCACAAGTTTAGTAACAAGTCTTTGTTCCGATTAAAGTGCCAAATAACAAAGAAACAAACTAACATAAAGGACTTTTTAAAAAAAAAAAATTATATACAGTATGTACAAGTAACTAATAAATAAATATTTTTTACGATTTTACTTGTTTATTATTATTTGAAGCTTTCCCGTATTCACCGTTTCCCGTAATAACCGTTATTTTTTCAGGGTCCTTTGGAAAACGTAAAATCGAGGTTTCACTGTATATATATTTAATTGATGGAATTTTAAAATTCATGACGCGTTAGCATCAAAGCTCATCAAATGTCTTTCGTCTTTTATGCAGAGATTTATTCAGTTTTATAATGTATCTGTCGTTAGCCGCTGAAGAGCTGAGCAATTCATATTAAATCCAATTTACGTAAATAAAATTATATTTACATCCTCACGTGCAATATTCAAATACACGCATAAAAGAGCACACATAAAATACATAAGGAAATGACTTAAGGGAAGGTTTTACGAATGATTTTATGTTATTTCTAAGTGTGGGCGCATAACACGATCAAGCTTTTTTGCCGTACTTCATATATTTTTATTTAAAAACATGATTTTTCGACACTGATTTGTTGCAAGTATTTTCTTTTTATTAAAACTGGTTTCTTAATAGTTTCATATGCAGTTTATAATATAAAATATTTATCTGCCTGCCAATTTTGAAGTCCAATGAAACAACACACTGAACAAGAGCTTTAAAGCTTCTATGAAAGCTTTGTAAAAAGTTTGAATTTTGTTTTGTGCGCTTTGGATTATGGATACAAAAATATTGAGATGAGTGTCGGAAACGATCGTCGGTTATTGGTTGATTTTAAATTAACTAGAGCAATTTTTCAAACACATCGAAACGTTACCATATTCAGAACGTACAAGATTTCTTATAATATTTTTATCTACTATTGTAAATAATTTTTTTTATACACGAATTTTTCCCGTCTCAGGAAAATATCAATTCAATCTCCCTCCATAACCTTTCCATATATAATATATATCAAGTTGTAACCAAGTATATATAATAATAAAAAAAACAATATTGTTTTTACTGAATCCCTGGAAAAATAATTTAATACACACAATGAAAACAATCAATGCACATTTTACAGTGAATGAATAATCTACAATCTTTTTTTTTCGATCAGAAAATGTTGAGCTGAAAAAAAGTGGGAAACTTTCATATTAATTTTATCTAAACCTTAAGCCAAGCCAATCACATTCTGTCTTACGCAGCAGTCCACGAGCTTTAATTCTGGTACAATAATTTTATAAATTTTACATGGATTAGTTTCCGAAGACGTGAATGTATCTGTTGTCTGATATCATCTTTATCTATTGTTACCTAATTCTCGCCGAAAAAATGAGGAACAAAAGTTGATAGAGTAAGTTCAATTGAGATCTTTCATAAGCTTCAAATTGAAAGTGTACTTCGTAAATAAAAATTAAATATGTAAATTGATAGTACATTATGTGTTCATTTTAACACAACTTTATTTTCTCTTCAGTATATGACTAAACAGAACAATCCACTTATGACAAATCTTGTCGCAATTGGTATTCTTAGAATACAATTTATAAGTCATGTCAAATTATTAAATCGACGATACTCAAAACACTTCTATAGTCTCATGGGACATTTATAATAGACAGAACTTAAAATTCTGATAAATAAATTATTAAATACAAGTGTTCATTCAAGAAGTATAATGGCTGTTGAATATAACACCACGTGTTAAGCTAGTTATTAAAAACAAGTATATCAATTTTAAACTTTCAAACTTTAAATAAGGTTTTTCCCCACACGACAATGACAATGACAATGTATTTCAAATTTGATATAAAACTCTATGAATAAGTTGAAATCGTAAATTAGACAAAAAAATTAGATCAGGACCGATTTCGCTCATTACGAGCATTATCAACTGATTGTCAATATTATTATTTAAATTATCATGTCTTCACATCAAGAAGTGACAGTAAGCATCTTAAAAGTCATACTTAATCTCTCGCGTATTATGTATACCAGTTCCAATCATATATAATGTCGAATTCTTTCGTTTTTTACAGTTATAATGTGATACTGCGACACTGCGAACTTCACACTCTTAATGAATTACTTTTGATTTTTCAACTCCTGAGTCACCGGAGAGATATATATTACAGAAAAATATACTGAAATTGAAAAATTATTTTCACTAGTGAAAATATGGTTTACCAATTCAGGAAACATAATTGTAATAAACCTGTCAACTGTAGTATCGTAATGTTGTAGATACTAACAAAGAATGTTTTTAAACGATTTAATATCACTGGAAAGTGTCTGCCAAAATATATAATATTTACACGCGTATTGTGATTAGATGTGATGAGTGTGCTGGGAAGTGCCAAGAAAATATAAGTTTTTATTTAAAAACATTGTCGCAGTAACACAAAGATCTATCTTTATACATTAAGACTTACTTCCACGATGGGGATTGTCATTTACTTTAAAAATTGGTACACAGTCAAAGAGATATAATTTTAATCTTACTTTAAACATAATCAAGAAATTGTGTTTCATTTACAGCATGGAAAAAAATATAAAAACATTGACATTGCTCTAATAAAAAGTTTTGATTGATTTTTGTCTGTTTTCGAATATTTTAACATTTTAATAATGGACATAGTTTGCATGTTAAATATACAATATAAAACAAGAATTTTACTTAGTTATGAATTCCGAAATCATACAATATAAGAGAAAAATATATATTGAAAAATAGCAACACATTTTTTTAGTACTCATCGCGAGCATTATTGACTGACTATAAACAAGCCTGTCAATACAAAATTGTGAGTTAATAATTTCATACATCAAATGATTGATTGACAATGCTCGCGATGACCGAAACCGGTCCTGATCATTCAATATATTGTGAAAATATTCCTATTATATGTGTTAATATTTTGCTAGTATACTATATGAATCCGGAATCCACAATTGCTCACACCTTAAAAATGCAAAATATTATATAAATTTTTGTTTTATTTTAATTTGGTTACACTGTCCAGGTATCTAATATCACTTAGAGTAAAGGAATATTATTTAAATATATAAAAAACAGATAACTTATAAATTGAATTAGCATTTTCATAGTAGAACTCCATTATGGTGGGGGTATTTCAACCCTACGATCAGAAAAGAATTTGCTCATCGGAAGCATTATCAACCAGTAATTCTCGCAGTAGCGAAACTAAATACGAAAATATATATTATATATACACATACAAAAATCAAAGTATTTGTTGAAGAATCGTCAAAACCATGTTTTCATATTTCGGTTAGCTTCCTTCTTAAAGGCTTGTTTAAAAAAATTGAATTGTGTATAGGTAAAATATTGTACGTCTCTAAGTACAATATTAAACCGAACTTTTTATTACAACGTAGAAAATGTGGCAGCTAAACTATCAATATATTATATAACAACAGATTAATGAAAAGGCAACTTAATTACAAAACATTATCATTTTTTATCACTATCAAAATGGCATCAAGGACATAATTTCGAGTGCTGATATCGTTTACTCTACGCTTATGAAAAATTTAAAAATACAAATGCATTTATAAAACACTTTCGTGTGTAATTAATTGTAAGTCGCGAACTATTCAAACTATTCTTAAGAAGGGTATTTATTAATTTTTTGAGTTTTAAAAAATATTACAAAACATTTAGTCTGAAGATGCTTCTCACTTAAGAAGAAGACGTGTTATTTTAAATAACAAAAGTAGATTCACAAACTTGACAAATGTAATTATAATATGGTGAAAATATATAAAGTATTTAGATCGATAAAATTTATTTAAGGCTTATTTGAATTGTTACAACATTGTACAATTCCACATGTTTTGTCACCAACGACCCTGGTTTCGCCTTTCGGCGTCTAAGGGCGTTCTATCACACTGATGCAACAGAACTGATGCCGAAAGTCGAAACCCGGGTCGTTCGTTGGTGACATAACATGTGGAATCGTACAAAATTGTAACAATTCAAATTTGATAATGAAATTCCATCAACCGCCGTCAGTCGATATCATAACTTATTTACGGCTGTAGATAATTATCATTTCATTTCATTTTACATCGTCAGAACTAACGAAGGCAGAAGCCGAAATAGTTACAATACACAATATATTGATGAATAAAATATTTAAAGATAAAACTAAATTCAAGCCTACACATAGCTTAGAAAACTCAATAGATTTAATAGACAAAATCAAAAATAGACAATTGCCCCCGAATAGTAAACTCATATCATTAGATGTCACTAGTTTATTCACTAACATTCCTGTTAAGGAATGCTTGGGAACGCTACATGACATATTGGAAAAATCTAAGGTACATCCATTTGAATCTGAAGAGATTTACTCTTTAATTCAAGTGTGTATTGAAACGAATTACTTTAAATTTAACGGAACATTTTACCAACAAAATGACGGGTTGCCAATGGGCAGCCCTCTAAGCCCATTACTTGCAGAAATTTTTATGGACAACTTCGAATCTAAACTTCTTGAATTAGATAAAAATAATATAGTATATTACTACCGCTATGTAGACGATATCTTGATTTGTTGGCAAGGCACAGATAGACAACTAGATAAATTTCTACAGAAAGCTAACTCTATACATAGTAATATTAAATTCACACTAGAGATAGAGGTAGACAGCTCCATCAATTTCCTAGACTTAACTATTAGCAGAGTTAAAAACAGACACACTTTTAAAATTTTTAGAAAACCTACCTTTTGTGATACCCAGTTTACGCAAAGTCCCTCCACTCATGGAGCCGAAATAGCTATCAACTATATTTGTTAAAAATAATTTTGTAGAACTAAAATACATTGCTATTTTTTCACCGTGTTATAATGGAGTTCTACCAAGTGAATGCCAATTCAATCAATAAATATATTTTATGTTGACAATGGTACAGCTGAATCCACCGGAAGTTCTCATTCCGCTCATTTATTGTCAAAATATGATATTTTAAAAAAAGTTATAAGTGAGAAACACGTGAGAAGACAGTAAAGCATTATTAATTTAAAATTAATATGAGGAAGAGAAGGGCGGGAAGAGGTTTAATGAAATCATATGCATCATTAATCTGAGTATGAGGTTAGAGAACTGAATCTTCCCAGACCTATGGAGTAACAAATGTTAGTATAAATTAAAAATGCTTGGTTTTACAAACATGATTGTCAAAATTTAATCACAGCTTTCTTTATAAAATCTGAAATATAAAGTTTGTATGCTAATGATTTTTTGGATTATTTTATTCGAATAATATAAAAAGTATATTATTTCCATATCCATTAATGAAATGAATCACCACGGGCAACAGTCGAACATAATCGAATGCCTGTTCTTAATCTTGAGAATATGACCTCATGATAGAGTTGCTTCAGTTGCTCAGACTATTTTTAAAAGAGTAGGGAAGATAAACCATTGGTTGCCTTATCGCTCTCTCATCATCAAACGTCAGGATTGACAGAAAATCAAAAGCATATATACTTTCCTTAACTACAGACCCGATACTAAAAATTCTCTGAATAATTGAAAAATTCTCACCTTAAAGTTTTCCTTCTGTTATTTGGATGAAGTCTATCAGCCATCTCCGGATCAATTTCCTTCAATTTGCTATGAAGATATTCATTACTCAATTTGCTATTATCACTATAGTCCTCTTCTTCTGGCAGAGCTTTTTTACCTCGTGTCACTTCACTACACTGAAAACTGTCTTCGATATCACTGGGTACATGATTTTTCATTTTTATGGTACTGCTTTCATTTGTATCATCCGGATTTTCAATCAAAGCTTTTGCTTCTGGTTTTCCTGAACTGGTTTGATCTTCTCTATTAGCTTCGAGATCTAGTTTGATCCGCTTAGCTTTATGTTGATCACTTTCGGTTTCTGATGTCAATTTTTCCGCATCATTTTTATTAACGTCATCAACAAGCATCTTCCACAGTATCGATTCTATATAGTAATTAGTACCTCCAACGACAATAGGAATCTTCTGACGGGAAATTAAGTCATCGATCTGGATTCAATTGTTAAGACAACGTAGTGTATTCAATAAATATACATAATAATAATATTCTCTCCAAAAGACAAACTAAGAAGATTTTTAATAAAGTTTTGTATTGACTCTTAATATTAAAAAAAATCTTTTATTATAACATCAATTTATATGTCTTTGAATTGGAAATTCAATTAAAATGTTAGTCAAAAATTATGTAAGAACGAATGAATGCCTGGACAAGTTTTGTTGAAATTAGTGAAAAATGAAACACTGCAGTGAAATGTTAATCCAAGGAAATTGAAAAAGCTCAGTGAGTTACATCTTTATTTTTTATTTTAAAACAAAATAAAATTTATGTATTTCAGCAGTTAGCGTCCAACCAACCAACCAAAGGTCATGCAACATAAACAAGATGTGACTTCAGGGAATCGAGATCAACTCGAGGAGAAAATACATCATAAACAGGAATTCCCGAAAAAAAAAACATTCAATGTTGGACTTAGCAGCGAAAGCGTCTGACAATTTGAGGAAAGCTTTCATTGCTAGGCTTATGTGTGATTGTATACAAAAAATTATTTGTAATGCACTAATCAATGCATCAACATTAAAACTGAAAAGGATACAATTTTTACAGCCTTATTGCGAAAGTCTATGACAGTGTATGTTTGATGTGGCTTAAGGATGTCCAGGATATGGTGTGGAACTATAGATCTCTCTTCCTGTGTAGCTTTTGCAGTCACTATATTCAAGCCTTTGTAAATCTGAAAAATGACAACATATAAAAAATAACAGTTTGGTCACTCATTGAAATGAAACATTCTTATGTTACTTATTGCATACCGTTATTAACATAGATATTTCAAAACACAAAAGAAGAAAACATTTTATTTTACAAATTCCATTTTTTTCTACAATTAACCAGGCTTGATTCGCTCATTCGTTAAATGGTAAAGATAAACGATTTTAGTTCTATTCAAAATTTCAAAAAATGTGATAAGCAAGCCACTTGTGCCTGCTTCACAAGAGTTGAAAGTTTTCATCTGAAAAGTAATCACATGTAGCCTTTCACAATTCAAACATACTGTACATTAACAATTGTTAAAAAAAATGTTTTTATAAATACATCTAATGTATGGTAAAAACACGTTTACGTACAACATGAAAAATATGCTACGATGACTTTTTCACAACGCACAACGGATGAGGAGTTTGAGAAAAGTTGCTATTGTATAAAAGCTTTTGTTAGGAAAAAATAAGAGTCAATTTTCATCCTTGGTCGCTGACAAAAAAGCAATGGTATAAAAAAGGAAGACATTATTTTTTTGCAATAAGTGCAAAGAATCACCAATTTTGTATTTTTATTTTTTTATGTATCATGAATCTTAAATAAATTAAGTAAAGCGACACATTATGGATGATCAGCAAAGTGAGGTCTTATTGAAAAAAATGATGAATGGCACTTCTTAACATATTCAAGTTCTTAAAAATGTAAAATTTTAATTATGACATCGACCGACGGATCGCTTGATGGAATTCCAATATTTGAAACTGTGTACATTTCTACATATTTTTTCACTAACGGTCCAGGATTCGCCTTTCGGTATCTTTGAGTATTGTATCTCTGCATCTTGCATCGGTGTGATAGAATGCGACACGAAAAAAAGATAAAACTATTTTATCAGGAGATTCTAGAAATTAATACAGGCCAGATATTAAATTCAAACTTCATTCTCAATGATCAACTCAATCTTCCCAACTCCCCCTGTTGTACCCTTTACGTGAGATCAGTTCAATGAATCGACAATCTCATGACGTAAATTCTTGTATTATATTTCTTGATTAATATTTGTTGTAAAACTCTTTCAAGAATGACTCATTAACAAGATTGTTAATGAAAACTATCACAGGCAATTGTGATAAATATTATTAAATTTGTAAGAGTTTATTATAAAGTATTCATATTTGACATTTTTTTATCATTATTTAATTTTTAAAAGATTCAAATATCAACTAACACAATATTTTGTAATGTATGTTGTATTTCAGAGAAGTAAAAGTTTAGGGAACACTACGATCGATGACGCAAGTGTGCAATTTTATAGGTCTGACAATCACCAGCGGCAGTAAAATAATTGCATTGTGTAACGTTGGTTACGCTTCGATTCGTCCTTGGGAGATCAATTGCATCTAGTTGGCAAACGCAGAGATAAACGGACATGATGAAGAGATGTGCAGAGTTATGGCCGACCTTGCGAGCGCATACAGCCTGCATAGTAGATTTATATCATTCACATACCGAGGCTTGATGTCACGTAATAGCTAGTTATCTTGGTCAATCAAATGAGGTCGCTGCATCGGCGCCGGATGCCTGTATTGATGAATTCGACTGCGCGTATCAATACACAATAAATCAATATAATAAAGTCGTTTAATTTAAAATAAAGAAAATCGCAAGGCGAAATACTATTGAACAGAAACTCAAAAAGAAGCGAAGTGTATCTTGTATTAGATATACTATTTTTATTAATATATTTATGATATCGACTGAAGGTGCTTAATGGAATTTCCCAACTCCCTCTTGTTGCATCCCTTACGGGGGATCGGTTCAATGAATCGATAATCTCATGAAGAAAATTATTTTATAATATTTCATCACTAGATGTTTAATCGTTACTTGTCAGATTGAAATAAGTCGGTATTTCTTTTAAAAAAACCCAATTATATTTTAATGATGGTTGATAATAATTTGTTGTAAAACCCTTTCAAGAATGATTCATTAACAAGATTAATCGTTAGTGAAATTTATCACAGGCAATTGTGTTAATTATTATTAGATTAATATTATTAAATTTGTTTTAGCTGCCATGTAATGCTTGCCTTGGGGTCTGTAATTAATACATTCGGTTTGTAGGCGATGATAACTGTTTATTGTACGTCAGTTCTGTTGCATCTGTGAGAATGCTTGAAGATGTCGAAAGGCGAAACCAGGGTTTTTAGTGACAAAAATGTGGAATCGTACTAAGTTGTAACCAATCAAATTTTATTTTTGTATTTGTTGTTGCGATATATTCCACAGGTAAAATTCTATACATCTTTGTGAAAAGCTCCGCTAGCAAAATTACTCTTATAACACACTTTTAACATCAAAGTTTTTATCGGATTAAAGAATATCGTCGCACGGAAAAGCTGCCGATAATCATCCATAGGATGTATATATATATATATGGTGTCTCAACTAATAATGAATAACAATAAAATAATCATAAACATAAATGACAAAAACAACTAAAACCATATCCTTAAAAGTAATTCATAATCAATGAATAAATAAAAAAAATAGTGTTTTTTTAATTACATCTTTATGAGACTGGCCCCACGGTTTGAGCATGGTGTATACAGCAGTCCCATGACAGCCAATATTGTTATGTAAACGCGAACGCTTGCCCGTTTTGTTTGAATGTAAAAGTAAACAAACAACAGGAAAGTTGTTGCGAAGCAGCATGTCAGTTTGTTGGAAACACGTGGACCAAACTTGCGAAGCAAGTTATTCCAATGAAAGATGGACTTTGTCTCTACAGTAGCGGAGGACTCATTATCTATACGTAGGGGAAAAAAGCAATAAAAAAATTTCAACGACTTGCGATTGTTTAATTTTTCCATACACTATTTTAGATAATTGTTCTCAAAGTTCTATGCCAAAAAGCTCTTTCACTTGGTCTTAACAAATTTTCCTAGCAATGCTCGATAAAATATTGTAAATCAACAAAATTTTTACGAATCGGTATTATATTTATTATACGTAGAATTATGAGTATAATTCAAAAAGACTATTCTTTATTTGAAAAAACACAAGAAAAAAACTAACTGTTTTTTGTGCGTCGGTTCTGTTGCATCCGCGTGATAGAATACCTGAAGATGCCGAAAGGCGAAACCTGGGTCATAAGTGACAAAACATATGGAATCGTACAAAGTTGTTTTTCAGCAATAATGATTATACGCATACTAGTGATATAACAAAACTAGTAAATAAAATTATACTTATAGACTCATAAGATTTGTTTCATGTTTATCATTGCAATGGCGCAGTAAACTATATTACCTGTTGAATCCTAACGATTCTCCACGAGTCATATATTTTTTATTGTTTCCACAATTGATAAAGCAGTCTCAGCAGAAGACTCGCGAAGTCTAAAAACATATATTTTAATTTAGGCGAATAGTTAACTGTGAAATTTGATTTGATCACTCATGGCCACTTAGTTGTGCTAGTTTGAATAAATAAAAAGAGGTTTCATGTTGTTTGAACGAATATATCACAGAAATAAAACTTACAAATTTACTTTCCGTGTCATATCCACACAAATTTAACAGTAAAGCACTACACTGTTATGATTTCAGACAGTGTTTATCATAATAATATTGTAGATTTTCTTTTCATTAAGATTTGTTTGCACCTGAACATACATAAACACTGTGTTTATAACATACCACGAAATTAGAAAATTGAGTAACGGTCTTTTTATGAATTAAACTGGCCTAATTTTGTATCCGGCCGTCCTTCATCTGTTTCTATCATTATATAACGACGCATTGTTGTGAGTAAAATTAAGAAGGTAAATCGAATTTTGAGGTTAAAAAAAACTTATTATGACAGTCATCCATACTGTATCGATTAAAAAATTTAAGTTAGGCTATCGAATTGCAACTCCAGCCTTTATGCACACCGCGTCCGAATACATTAATGTCGACCACTCGGCCACCTGTGGAGTATGGCAAGAAAAGATATGAAAAATTAGCTCAAAAGTCTCTTAAAATAAAATACTCCATCAAATAAATTATTTTAATAAGTGCAAATTAAATGAAAAATAGTAATTTATTTCATATAATTAATTTCAATGAGACTAAAGCAACAATGTGACAACCGTCACTTTTTGATGGAAATGTATATCTTAAATAATGAAAACCAATTTATTGTACTATTTCCACGATGTTTTTTATGATTTTCAACTGATTATGCTCGCGATGAGCGAAACTGGTCCTGATCATACAATTTTATTTGAAAATAGTATTAAAAACGTGCATTTATTATTTAAAATTAAATTTAATTGTTTTTAAAAAGTATAACGTTACTCCAATGAATTTATGATATTTAATATTATAATTTATACGAAAACGATGTATTATATGTATGGCGATTAACATTATTTTATCGCGATTTACGAACATTAAGTTTCAGAAAGAAAATCAATTTACGAACATTAACCTTTACAACTCCTATGTCGAACCTGGCTCGACATTTGACAGCACATTTAAAAAATTTAATTACGATTATTTACAACCATTTTTTCTATTCAAGCACCATTTATTGATATTGCACAGGGTTTGTTTTGTCCGATTGCAACATTAGTTATAAGAAAACATGAATATTATAATGGCAATAAAGCAATCAAAGCGGCAATGTCTAAGTGCGAATGCTGGCCGTAAGCAAAGGAATTCTTCGATTTAGGTACAAAAATTCATGCAAAAATTCGATTTATAAAAATCAATACATTTGCAGCGAATACATTTTTTTTTTTCATTCGCCTTGCGAAATATTACATTTCTTTCAGCGCTCCACCTTATAATATTAATAATGCATGACAAAAAAAATAGTATCTCCAAAACACGTTTTTATATCATCATTAATTCAATAACGCCAATCATACATACTAAATAGTACATCAAGATAAGCTAAACAAAATACTACGTTTACAATGAAAACGGTGTTGCAATTAAAATCAAAAACAAAAAACAAAACACCCAACGATGATTATAATCATTAACTATGAATGTGACTGTATGAAGAGTAGTTCGTTATCTACTCGACAACAACAAGGCCAAAATTAATACTTCAATATTCTTACAATGTGTACACAGTTTGAAAACATAAAAATGTTTAGTAATGTGTCATAGATAAATGTTATGCATTTCTGCAGACAATTAGTCATAGCGAGCGCACACGTTAGATGGTATATTACTCAAATTTATATTTTATCGCTTTTTTTTAAATGTGAATTAAGCAAAATGATTTTTCACATCATAATAAAGCCTAAAATAATTTGGCAATTCGTAAAATTTTCGAAACACCAATATTGTATCGAAATGATTCATTTGACTTAGTTGCAACGTGGATTTAGAGTCATTATTTTAGTCTTGATTCAATACTAATTACAAGTTGAAGCTTTCATGGTTGATCTAAAAAGTCTTCAATAAGATTATAAAGCTTACGACGTAACAATTGAATATCTTATGTACTTGCAAGAGCCATCCCATTCTCAAGTTCAGTGCTAAGCTTTTAGTATACTAAAATTTCGCGGCACACAAGTCAAAATTTATAATAAAAAAACTGAAAATTCAATATCGACGCGTTTGTCAAAACTTACTTCTTTTTGCATTGTTGACTAAACGTACGTACAATTTTGTTTCTAATAAATTTACGTTTTATATTTAAGATCGTGTGTATAAATAACAATTACGTTTATATGATATAATTTCTTCTTAAAAATAATCATTTTTCCTTCCATGTGATTACATTGTCACAAAATATCTTATAGTCTAGACCAGTGGTCGGCAAAGTGCGGCTCTTTGGCTCCTTAAGTGCGGTTCTGGCACAAATATTTTTTTTTGCTGTTCTTTACCTTTTCTCTTCTACATATATATGCGAACAATCTTTTTCAAGCATGGAAATTATCAAGAGTAAAATGAGAAGTCGTCTTATCGATGAGAACTTGGAATTATCCCTAAAATTAAAAACAACAACATACAACATGACTTACTCAAACTTTCCTAGGAGATGCAAGCACATTGTTTGCATTAATAAATATTTATTAAGAATGAAATTTAGTTTTATTTAGTGTACTACTTATTTAGTGTAATCAAAGTTTACTAAACAAGCAGATTTGGCTCCCAATTTTTTTTAAAATTGTAATGTTCATGTATGGCTCTTTGGCTAATAAGTTTGCCGACCACTGGTCTAGACGAATTATATGATTTTCTTCTGCTAGAAAAATGCGCCGCGGCATACTAAGCATCGTCTGGCGGCACACCGGTTTCGGAGCACTGCTCAAGTTAACCAATGTCTAAAATCTCACAGGAAGTGCAACGTACGCTTAGGAAGTATTAGTTGTAAAAACATAACCCGTCGACACCTGAAATTTAATCTAATTCCGAATTCAATCAACGCTTCTGCATTGTATCCTGTGCAGTAAACATACATCCACGATTCAGCGGAATGATGCATCCATTCACATCGATTCAATTCATTTCAGGAATAAGTTATCGTCGCAGTATCGGATGCATTCTAATTTCAGCTTCCTTTCTCTTCTTTTATATGATTTCTTCTTTCAGCGCAATTTTTCGGACGAGCGGTGCAACGCCCTTTTTGCGAAGGCTGTTGTGTTTATGCCTGAATGCTTTATAAAGGATCGAATTATTTAGTGCGATTATCAGTAGCGTACTGTTTTAAATCAAACATAAATATAAAATTATTTATCGATTGAATTGGCATTCACTTGGTAGAACTCCATTATAACACGGTGAAAAAACAATAGGTCAACAATAATTGAGGCAGACATCTTAAAAATAGTAAGATGAAATTAATAAACTTGACAGAAGCGGTATTTATAAAATGTCATGTGGCTCATGTTTATCCGTTTATATCGGACAGACAGGTAGAAGTATATCTACTAGAGCTAAGGAACATGTAAGATCATTCAACAGTAAAAAAACAGATTCACAATTCGCTAATCACATAATTATTAAGGAATCACATAATATAATATAAATTCAAACTCAGCGCCTAAATGTTTGCATCTTTGTAGTAAGGGTCGCAGAATGACGGCTTTGGAACAGCTGGAAATCAATAGACATCAATTATCACAAAGCATTCTTAACGAACAAACTAATATAATAGCGTCCCCATTAGTTCATCTTATTCCTGGGAGGTGGTCTGATTTGCTTCCGTAATGACCACTTCCGTGCCACAAGTAAACTTATTGTCATAGCCGCCTTTTGTTTCAGCATCTTCATGCATTCTATCACAAGGGTGCAAAAGAACTGACGAATGCCTGAAGATGCCGAAAGGCGAAACCCGGGTCGTAAGTGACAAAACATGTGGAATCGTACAAAAGTTGTAACAATTCAAATTTTAAAAACTTAAAATTAGCACGAGGTTTCTTGAGATTAACTCGAGAGTAAAAAGTATCACAACCGTTTCGTAGATTTCAAATATAAATTAAAAATAAAATTTAAAAAATGGATATATTTTAAATAAAAGTTCCCTGTATAATAAAACAAAAAAAAACGAGCATGACAAGCGAAATAATTAAATATGATGTACGCCAATGCATTTAAGCCTGTTGAAAAATGATCTTAAATTCAGGTGTATAGTTAGAATGCCGAACTCAGAATACTATACAAAACATACACAAAAGAGCTGCAAGAAAGATTCATATGTCATTCTTGCAAATGAAGGAGTTCTAAGTAATAGATACCAATATTTGAATCCAACAAAAGAGCTAACTCAATTGAAAATCGAAAGACTAAAAAATAATATGTTTAAAACTGATCGTTGAAAACATGCGCTTTGTATTCTAGAATTTTTTTGTAAAATGTCAGTTTTTTGATCATATCAAATGTTCAACAATTATATTTATTTGTATTATTGTATTTATCGACAAGAAGTCAAATTATCCAAGAAACAGTCTTAAAATTCTCTTCGGAGTTTAATGTAACCGTATTCTTTCTTCATATACAAAAGTAACTTGACAAATTAAGAAGTTCTCAAAGGAATATCTTCCGCTTCTGCAATAATTACATAAAATATAATAGTATATCAATCGAAGAACATGAGTGTCAATCACTTTCAATCACTTTTCGAACTCTCTCATCTTCTTCAATTTCTTTTGAAAAAGAAATGGACGTATTAGAGTGATGAATAAATAATTCATAATCAGCTTTTAAATAATTCACCTGGATTAAATTTAAAGCTCTGAAATAGACAAGCGGAAATGGTTCAAAAATATATATCCTTCTAAATTTGAAGTAATCATAATATGAAACGCATGTAATTATATTCTTACTACTCATTCAAAACAAATAAACTTTGCGCGCTCACTGACTCCAAATGCTATCACATAATACATATTATGAAATATATACACAGAGTCGAAATATGATTCTTGAAGTTTGATAAAGTTTGGTATATTATTTTTAAATATAAATATCACCCCATAAATAAAAATTTAATTAACATACACATTTGCATCGCTTAGATTATGTATTAAAAAAATTATATGGACATGGTTTCGACTATAGTGTTAATTATGAATACTCGTACTGCTTACTATGGAAACGGTTGCTATTTCCAGGAGAGGGACCGAAAATTTTTAATTTAATAATCACTTTCACCCATAATATCTACAAATATTTAGCTTTTTATTATTGAATTAATTGTAGTTGTCAATACTTTTCGAAATTAAATTCTTAGTATTCAAAGCGTCTATATTATTATCTCTATTAAAAAATAAAAATTGCCTATGGCTGAAATTTGATCCAAACGAGGGAAACCAACAGAAAGTATCATTCGTATTATAGCTGTGTTCCAGGAAACGTGTTTTAAAGTTATCATTTGTTACATCTATGATGTCGCCATGACAACTCAAATTATATTTAAGTCGCTTAGTAACTAACAGTGTTATTATTATAATATTAATTCTATAAATAAATGTGAATTTCGTTAGAATTAAGGAATCAAGCTTTTATGTTCCTTGGCTCGTAAATGGTTAATATAATTAATAACTTTGGTATATAGACGATGCTAACTGTTTATAACACGGTGAAAAATAGCAATGTATTTTAGTTCTACAAAATTATTTTTACAAATATAGTTGATAGCTATTTCGGCTCACGCCATCGTCAGAACTATTCTAGAACTATAGTTCTGACGATGGCGTGAGCCGAAATAGCTATCAACTATATTTGTAAAAATAATTTTGTAGAACTAAAATACATTGCTATTTTTCACCGTGTTATAATGGAGTTCTACCAAGTGAAAGCCAATTCAATCAATAAATATACTAACTGCTTATTTTACGTCAGTTCTGTACAGGGTCGTTAGTGACAAAACATGTGGAAGCGTACAAAGTTGTAACAATTAAAATTTTATAAATATCAATTGTTTAAGATTTTGCATAGCGCACTGTACCATTTCTAAAAACTATGGCAATGGTGAATTAATGTTCTATAGTTAATAAAATTATGTCGCCCACATTATTTACCGCAAGTAAAGTCAGCCCAACCAATATCTCATGCTTTCAGCCGGCTCTGTGTATACGGGAAGTATTAAACCGCATAAAATTCTAATCTAAGGATCAAATAATTTTAAACAAGTCTAGAAAAGCCTAAAACTACGCTATATGGCAGTGTTAAGAAATTGCATAAATGACGTCACATCCGTCTAAGTCTGGGGTGCATCCGTAACCAGAAACGTGACCTGACCATAGAGGAATAACGCTCAAGAACGCACACATCAACACGCTGGTCCGTTGAATGGGAGGCGACACTCTGAATATGTAATTACGGGAACGTGATTAATTCAATATATGAGATTATTTATCTTTACGCCTCATTTCTGAGCAAAAAAGAGGACCGTGAGAGGGTTCATCATTTAACATTTCTATTGATATACGATTCTAGAAAAGTTGTTCTCGTGTGCGGTCATCAGAGAGTTTTCATAGCAAATATAGATCTTTAAAAAAAAAATTTTTTTTATTGATTGGTAGCGGTGCAGCCACGAGACATTTCCATAGACCAATGATATCTGTCTATAATGCGGCCACAATAAAAGTCTACGCGATAATCACAGTTTTAGAATCATCATATTTGATATTTGTTTAGTTATTATTACTATTATTGAAATTATTAAAGGGTCCCCAAATTGTTTTCAAAAATAATTTCCATAAACCAATAATTAATTATTTTTATACTAACCCTAGTTTATGATATCGACTGAAAGTCCTAGATGGAATTTCAATATTAAATTAGTATTGTTAAAACTTGTACTATTCCACGAGTTTTGTTACTATCGACCCAGTTTTCGGCTTTCATCGGGCATTATATCACACGGATGCAATACAACTGGCAAAGAAACTAATTAAAGGTCATTTTTGTTGCAGCCGAGTGATAGAACTTCGTAGAATAGAGATTCGTCGCTACAAAAAAAATTTCAACAAATGAAAATTAAATATAGTTCTTGAAATTTTTCTAAAGTATGGTCAAATGTTTGATTATAGATTATTGGTTAGTTATTTGTACCGCAAATAATTTAATTTGTATGACTATTTATAAATTATTGCCATATGTATTTAAGAATTGTATAAACAGTCCTGTTCAAATTTATCTTCTATGCAATAAACTTTACGATGCTGATCGCATTCGCTGAAAAAATCAATGAATTTTTAATGAAGTATGCAGCAGAAAGAATCTCGGTCGACTTCGCCATTATAATAAAAGCTACATTGCAATCGATAATATCTAAGCATCATAGAAAAATTTATAGATTTTTATTCAAACGGGTATTTCATTTTAGACGGCCAAATTTATATGAACTCTTAGCTATCATCACTTAAGCCGAAAATCGTTGAATAGCTTAATTGAAAAGAAATTACTTAATAATAAAAACAATGTAACGAATGTGGTTTTTAACGGATACATGTCGTATTGACATGACTATTTTGAGAGCATATTCACTCATATTCCACGAATCTTTTTATACGATAAATGGTACATCAATTGAATTTACAGTTTTTCAAACTCTTTTTCGGAGAGAGAGATAATTTTGGATTCGATCTCGTAGACTAGAATGTTGGAAAACTTAATGGCGTTGAATATTCGACGACAGCAGCCTTGAAAAAGCTTATAAGCAAACTTAAGCTGTAGTGTGATTTGTTTAAGTAAAAAAAAAAATTGAGAAAGAATGAATTTTTGTGTTCAATACACAAAAAAAATACTACATCACGTACCTTTGTCTGCTCCCTTATCCACTGGTTTCTCTTGCGATCTCTTCTCGTTATGCCCAACATGCATCTTTCCATGCCTCGTTATGTTACTCTTAATTTTTGGATTTCCTTTGTGTTAAGGGTCCATGTTTCAGATGCATACGTCATCACTGGTAATACACATTGGTTGAAGACTTTTCGCTTTAGGCATAGTGGCAGGTCGCTTTTGAAGATAATATTCAGGTGTCCGAATGCACTCCATGCTAGTAGATTTCGCCAAACAGATAAAATGGCAATGGGCTGGACACATAGCACGATGAATAGACAACCGTTGGACGAATGCGGTCATACAATAGTACCCAAGAAACGTTAAACGACCACAGGGCCGCCCTTAGACACGGTGGTTAGACGAGCTAACCAAGTTCGGAGGAAATAAGTGGCAGCGAAGAACTAAGGACCGAGAAGAATGGAGAAAGCAGGGGGAGGCCTCCATCCAGCAGTGGATCGACCCCGGCTGATGATGATGACACAAAAAAAATACCCGAAAAGGAGTGGGCTGCCCAGGGAATTTAAATTGTCCGAATAAATCTTCAAAGAGATTTCGTGCAAATAATTATAAACTGCAAAAAAACTCGTGAATACGGTTTCTGCGTCGGTCTGTATAGTACGGTAAAGACCGGCCAAACTGGTTGGCAGGATAAGCGACTCACTCAAATAGAAAAATAAACCTGCCTTAAAGGTCAAAGCCTCTATTTTCATCTGGTAGGGTATCCAGATGTGACATTGTAAGGGAAAGTAAGAACGGCAACAAAACGAAATGGGAGTGCGGAAAAGTGATTGGGCGATAAAGAGTGAACAAAATTGGACACCACATAGAGAAATCGGTGGGCCAAACGATAAATTTGGAGGGGTATTTACTTTATTCTAAGCAAAGACGATAGTCGTTTTCTGCATCATCAGTTCCATTCGGAGATTTATAGCATTTTGGATAAATTTTATTAGTTTCATTTTTGATTATCTTTATATTTGAGTAATAAATTTGAAACAGTATTCAGCCGTATTTGATTGTGAAAGGAGAAAAGCGTGGAATGTGCATAATTGAAAAATGAGTTAAATGTCCCATGTTAACAAGAACGCATAATTATATGATTTATGATATCGACTGAAGGTGCTTGATGGAATTTTAATATCAAATTTGAATTGTTACAATTTTGTACGATTCCACATATTTTGTCACTAACGACCCGGGTTTCGCCTTTCGGCGTCTTCAGGCATTCTATCACACGGATGCAACAGAATTGACATCATGAGCCGACATCAGAATGTCAGTTCTGTTGCATCCGTGTGATAGAATGCCTGAAGATGTACAAAATTGTAACAATTCAAGCATAATTAACATATATAATATATACTTACACTACAAGGAAGATAAAAGCATCAATCTGACAAAGAGCAAATTTAATATCAATAGACACTGCGACGCAATTTTTTCCAAAGATTTGGGAAAATTCTTCCAATAGTAGTCATAACAACGAAGAAAGAATGACAAGAAAGAAAATATAAAATCTCGGTGGGCTACCAATACAAAGGTGGGTCGTATTTAAATTATACAACCTTTTAACAGTTATAAATGTATGTATGCGAAACGCCGGTAGGTTATTAGTCTTAGATGGGTTAAACGACGACATACAAAGAAATATAAATTGAACTCAGTTGATTTCTATAAAATAAAACAATCGATGGTATTGGTTGAACGTTTCATGCACTAGATTTTATTCGCGTAATTCAGATAGAATAACGATAACGAAAATAGCTAAATGAAGAAACAAAGGAATTCAAAAGAACGAAAGTAAAATTTATAATCCTGGAGCGTCCATAAATAATATTAAAGATGCGATCAGAGCTGTGGTCCGTGCGCGAGACTACACTGCTAATGTATAAAAGTGCATTGTGGCGCGAATTTGAATGCAGCCTGCAGAATTTTCTCGGAAGGGCATAATTCGTGATGTCAATCTGCGGGAGCGAAAATTTTCGACACTCTGGCAGCTTCTTCCCAAACAACAGCTGACTGGAATATTGATTTCGCGCCAATTTTATGATCGGCAATCTCATATCCTGTTGCTCGCATATCCGGCGAGACTTTTGGCGGGAACAATTAAGAATGCGCAGTTGTTATTGACCTTTTTTGGAATGTTTATCAAATATTAAAATATGTTTTTTTTTAATAGTTACATATTTTTTTCAGCTTCTTCAACCATTCTCCTCGCTTCTCTATCTATCTCGATTATTGCACGACAGACATATCACCTGTAGTGCAATTTCTGACACCACTTACTGGTAACAAGCAGTCAGTCAGTTGTCAGTGGTTGCTATGACCAGTTAACCAAATTACTAAAAGTAAGTGAAACTTTGTACAATTCGACATGTTTTATCACTCGCGACCTGAGTTTCGCCTTTTGACATCTTCCAATATTCAATCACTAGGATGCAATAGAACTGACAAGTAATAAATAGTTTGAATCACTTATTTAGGATATAAAAGAATTACACAGGAAAAAACAGACTCCAAGGCTAGAATCCAAATATATTATATACCTGAAATATTTATTCTTTTAATATATCGACTTCAATCTCAAATTTAAATTATTGAAACTTTGTAAGATTCCACATGTGTTATCACTAACAACCCGGGTTTCGTATTTCGATATCTTAAGGCATTCAATCACACGGATGCAACAAAGCTGATTGTCAGTCATAGTCAGTTCTTGAGTTATTCAGTGTATGATAAAAAATATTCTTAAATGTAATCATGCTTAAAATAATAATACATAGTATATGCGATAAAATTAATTTTTGTTTAATGTGGCGAAAAATTTTAACTGAGTCTCATTTCGTAAATCAATGTTCAGCATTATAAAATATAATTGTTAGCACTTACTTACGATAAATCCATTTACACTAAGTAGGTTGAGTCGTATTATTTCGATTCGTTTATCGAGTAAATTTTGAGGAAAAGGCTTACATTCTTCAACGACGATAAAAGATTTAACACACGAGGATGATAACATGAAGGTCATTAAAGCAGAATATATTAAATGGTACAAGCCTACTGTATTTTCCAGAGTGATTCCTCTAACAAAAAATGTACGTGTAGATAACAATTATTAACTATTTCCTACATTTATAGTCTTTGACTCTTATCAGAGCATTTTACACTACTACACGTAAAAATACGTTAAAATAACCACAGAAACTTTACCCAGTTATACTATGATATTTTTGTATTATACTTAAACTGTGAGATTGATAAAAACCGTTTATTTTAAATCGTTAGTTTCATTATGTATTGTAAATTTTATGAAACCGTTATACCAACTACCGACAGCTACAACGTCACATCCTATAATAAATTTACTCGTAGGTTGAGTTGAAATTACTTTTTGGATCCTTACAGATTAAAAGTATCAATAATAACTGGACTTTTATAATCCCTTCCCAAAATCAACCCTTTGAATTTAGGAATGAAAGTTCTTAACTCCCCATCTATTATTATGGTAACAAATTTGATTATGTGCCATTTTTTGAGGGGTTAGATTAAATATCAATACAGGCTGAAAAGTATGTTATAATATAATATATAAAAATAAATTATTTTTAAACGATCAATAATGGTTTCGTTTGTTGCGAGTATCATCAAAAATGATCTCAGTTGATAATGTTCACGGGTCCTAAACATTTTAAAACAGTGTTCGAACGAAAATCACTGATTTTTGGGTGTAACAGAAATTCTCGGGCTCATTATATAACAATCTGTGTCATCATTAGTTGATGCTTTGTTTACTTTCTTTTTTATTGTTTGCCTAAACGGTTAATGAACCTATGTTTTTTCGGCGAAATCCCAACAGCATTTAGCATTGTACATAGAATCTTGTTAATGCTTTTAATGTTTGACATCACTTAAAAAATTAATTCAAGAAGTAAATTATTTGTACGCGCGGTAGATCGAACTCAAGCGTATTTTATGATTGAAAAAAAAACGTTATTTATTTTGGTTTTATTTGAGCAAAACGCAATTATAGAGTTGCTAATAAATAAGCAAAGAAATAAATGGTATATTACTACGTCATATTTTTTTATTAGAAAATGTGAATTCTTCACATTTTCTGCGTCATATAAAATATGAACAGCGAGGTTTTTTTTGAGAACTGGGTTTGATTCAATCGCTCAAACTTTACTGATGATTAACTCATTCCCCGCTGAGCCACGAAAAGTTATTCCAGTAATGAAAATTTCAGTAAATATTCGTATTAGCTAAACTTATGAACTTTGTTAGAACAAATCGGGATATATTTCAATACAAAAATATGCTTCAAGACGAAAGCTTTTAACATTGTATAATTATCATATTTTTTGGTCAATATTCAACACACTGAAATCAGCTGCCTCTGCAATTAAGACATCAGCATTCTGAATGGTTAAGAAAGGTTTAATAATTAGTCAATGAATCTTTTCTTGCTATTGAATTTTCCCCATTTTTTCTTCATCAATATATTCTTAATTTAATTTGAACTGGATTAAAAAGTGTATGTCGTTGATGATATAAAATATATGGTGATGCTGCAAAATCTCTATCTTTCAATACTATGTAACTAAGTACGCCAAGAGCGTCCAACCTTTTGATCACTGGGGCTACTTTTTTATTTTAAATTTGCTTGGGATCGACTTCTAACAAAATTCATTTCGTATTTTATATCATTCTGAGAACCATACTTAAACAATACTTTAAAAACGTGACAATTTCCTTTATTTTCACAGCTTGTTAATTCTCTACAATTATAAGTAATCACGAATCATAAAGTCAACTAGTTAGACTTTCGGGGTCCATTACTTATTATTAGATATTAAGAAATCTAAAAAAAAATCTTGATTAGTTTCGGAATCAACCAAATTTTGGATCGCGATCGAGTGGTTGGACACCCATGAAGTACGTATTATAACTCGCTACGAATTTAAAGCTTTTGAGCGTATTACGTTATACGAAGATTTGATTGCTGAGAGTGCAATAGGAGCAGCTACTTGAAAAAAGGAGCTATAATAGTGGCGCTTGTACAAAAAAGATATTCTTATTTGAGCCTCGATCGTTTTCTACGATACTGCAATGAATGACAATGAAAACAATATTATCCACCTTTTATGCAAACAAGTTTGACTGTCTGAATTAAATAACTCTTACAGTTCCAATGGTTGTGTACTACAAGAAATCAAGTGTTGTATAACGAATTAATAAAAAAAAAACAATCTTATATGTGCATGCTGTTGACTACATGTAAATTATATTTTGAGCGGCTAATCTCCATAATTATGTCTTTGCTTTATCTTCTGGTAAGAAAGTCATTCTAGAGATACTGGTTTACTTTCAGCGTTGCATTGTAAGTTATAAATAAGTTTTTATGAGAGACCAATGTTTAGATCGCAAGCAAGGAGATAGATTCGTGAGTCGAGAAACATTCTTCACATCGCGTAATAATGCATAAGTCACTCTCGGATTATGATTCTCAACAAATTTCGACAACGGAACCTCCCGTATATCTTGTGAATACTTTTATGGCTTCATCGCTCATTTTCTACAATATTTATTATTGATTACATAGTTAATAAAGTTTCAGAATCTAAGTAAATACAAAATTATAATTACCAATCATCATATAACAGTTATAAATATTTTATAAATTCGTTCGTATTCAAAAACAGTAATAGTTCCAATATTTTCTACAAGGACAGTCAAAAAAACTTTGAAAACAAAGCGAATATCACAATATCATATATCAAACTCAATATAAATATAATATGTTAAGAACGATGTTCTTACCAAGACCTCAAAGAAAAAAATCAAATTAAAATAAAATTTTCAAGAAATATTCACGATTAAGATATATCCAGTCCTATATGTATGCGATTTTTATACGACACAGTTTCTTATATTAAGCGATTTATTTGTTGTTATACATTATTTTTTATATATACTAAACGTCGAGGACTTGACGGAAACTGGTGCGGCTAATAACGCATCAGATAATAGTAGTGTTGAGGAGGTAAATGAATTAACATTCAAAGATAAAACGATTCAAGAAAGGTTGAAAATATGAACAAAGGTAGTATTTTTTTTTCGACAAACGATCCTAATGTTAGGCGTGCTAGAATTGAAATGTTCGTCTGGAGCATTCGTTACCATGTGCGGCCACCGGCAACTTCATAGAAAATATTGATACATTAAGAATATGTGTTTATTATTTTCAAATTAATTTAAACCACTGCATACCACCCATAAGCAATAATATTCAATTTTAAGCCCCCAGGACTACATGTCAAAAATAATATTGATTATGTATATAATTGACTATTTTTATTCTATTCCGTGAATTTTTCATACTAAATACAGATATTCTTATAATTCAAAAGAGGTGCAATAGTAAAAATGTTTTGTATTCATTGGATTTCAACTGTGAATGACTCATCGCTATTTCTATAATAAACAACTAGGTAAAGCATGAAAATCCGGAAAATGACTACATGTATTTTAATATTCATATGTGAATTTTATTGCATTTTTGGACCACATTACATGAAAACCGAAATGATTCCATAGAGAAGTGTTGAAACCTTACTTTAATGTTTCAAGTGTTTTTACATACAAATGGAATGCACAATATGTTCAATGAAACGGTTCACGTTTGCCATTTAATTTTTATGGTAAATTCTTTATTTTACGACTTATCAATATGTTCAGCAATTTTTTTTTCTTACTAGGTAAGTGAACAGGATATACCTTCACTTGTGATATGTTTTCAAGCATATATACTAACTGAATATTCTGAATCGTTTCTTGGAATATGCTATTCCGCAGAAGTCATATTTTTTTTTAAATGTAAAAGATTCTTATAGAATGGCCGGTTGGAGTTTTCGTTGCAATTCGTAATCAATGTTTAAATGACAGTGGAATGTACTTAAAATATTATTGCGGAATATTTATAAATATTGGGTGAAGAAAGGAAAGATTTTGGCTTTCAAGGCTTATTATATTTTTTGATTTCGAAAATCGTAATCGAATATCATAAACCAATACACAACTACAATATCTGATGCATTTTTGATGAATCCACTAGACTCGTAGAAAACCTTCGTTAAAAAATTACGCCAATATACAACTACGGAAAAATTTCTTCAACTAGATTAATGATAATTGTTGGGTAACTATGTTGGAACATACAGTGTATTAATTGTCAACCAAAAGATTTATGGTATCGAATGAAAGTGCTTGATGAAATTTCAATATCAAATTTGAATTGTTACAACTTTGTACAATTCCACATGTTTTGTCATTAACGACCCGGGTAATTATTATTATATTATAAGATTAATATTATTAAATTTGTTTTTGCTTCAATTTACTACTTGCCTTGGGGTGTTTTCCTGTAAATAATAACTTTGGTTATATAGACGATGCTAACTGTCTATTTTACGTCAGTTCTGTTGCATCCGTGTGAATGCCTGAAGATGTCAAATGCGAAACCCGTGTCGATAGTAACAAAACATGTGGAATCGTACAAAGTTGTAACAATTCAAATTTGATATTGCAATTCCATCAAGCACTTTCAGTCGATATCATACATTAATTTAATAAATGGATTTTTTGAAAGAAAACCAGAATAGTGTAACAACAACATTATCATGACGCCGTAAAAAATAGCTTTCTGAGACGTGAGAAAATTGTGTCGTAGTAGAAGGTACACGCAAGGCTTAAATCTTCGGCAAGTGGGCGTATCCGTGACGCACAACGGCCAGCGTCGCGACGCTCGTAGTCGGACAACTAAAATTAGACGGCGCTCAGCCGGCGCCTGATGCCGCTGCGTCTGATGACGGAGCTTCCAAATAGACGCCTATATTAGGCGACGAATGATTCTTACTCAATAAATGGTATAAATATATATATATATATTCTCTTTTTAATATATAAACATAGTAAAATTAACAATTTACATTGATCTCCATTATTAGATTAATTTACGATTGAATCACATAAATGGTAGAGTTCACAATAGTGCTTTAATTTCATTTTAATAAACTTAAACTTAAAACGTTAAACTGTGCTGAAAATAAAGTGATGTCAAAATAAAAAATTATGTACCATAATTTTCAAAATGGAGATTCAAATATTTTCACTGTTTACTCTACTCTAGTAGTAAAAATGCTAAGTATCGACATCAGTATTATGGGAAAAATAAGTCGAAGCCGAACTCCATAATTAAAGTTATTTAGTTTTTGATGTGGAATAGATATTATAGTAAAATTTTAAAATATTTTGCTAGACAGATCTTGACTGTGTCTTTCGATAATATCCTTGAAGGTAGCTTCCAGAATTATCACACTTACGTACTGATTTTTTTTACTTTGTGTTCAATGATGGGTTGATTTTGCGTAGTAGCATTGGCCTATTTTCTAATCGAAACCAACCGTACTTCTTGAAGTCGATATCCGAACAGATTTATCATGCTAACTTATGTTTCATTTACATCTCATATTCTGTCACTTGATGACTTGAGATTAGTTCATAAATGAATACTTGATCGGCAGTCAAACTTCTCAAAAAAAAATACTACAGGCATTGAAGTTCTATTTTTTTTTCTTGTAATAAGTTTTATTTTATGGTGCGAAGCGTAGCTAAAAATGTTATGCATTTTAATTTGTTTTGCATTAGCATTGTTTTAAAAAAGAAATTTATTACCATGTGATTCACAAATTTTCTAAAATCACCCTTATGATAAAAATAATAATTTTGGTCTCAAAAATATTACAGCAAAAACTATCAGGAAATTGATTAACACGTTCACACCGGGGATTGCGTATTCCGCGATATTCGATATAAGATATTTCAGTTAACATTAATCGCCCATAATTTTTTGGATGGTTTTTTTTATTTTATTTTATTTGGATGCACTTTTTGCTCCAACGACATGCAATAATGATGAACATATATATTTATGGATTGCAATCTAGGCAATTATGAAGTAAAGCCAATTAATTAATGTGATATTTTGTGACTTATTCCAAGCACTGAATGAATGAAAACAACCGCCGCAGTATCTGCCGATCCGTAAATGTTTCAGTTTAATAAGAATATTAACATATTAAAGTGATTGTTTTAATAATAAATGTAAATTATTGAACATATTGCGATAAAACTCTAAGTAATAATAAAAAAATATTCCATCATTTTTTCATCACAATAAATAAGTAATGTCACCAATTTTCAAAAAATATTTCCCAATAGGGAAAAAGTTATGATGTTTGTAAAACCCTGCAATTTTATCAATATACAATTTATCCGCACTTTGAGCACATTTATCCCGTTGTGAATATGTTAAGTCGATTGACCGACGGTAAAACTGTGAAAGACTGACTTCAACATTTTGGTGGACGATAATTAGAAATTAATTTTATTTAAACATCATACGTGGTTGATAATTTAAGTGATTATTTTACATTACAAAATAGTTGTCTGAGCTCTGCGCTGAGAATCATTTTACATAAAACATTGTAAGGCGCTGCATCTTTACTGAATGCCACGAAATACAATACTTCAGCTAGACTATACGCCGGGTGTTCAGTTACCATTAATTACAACGGCTAAGAAATCATATAACACCGGAAGTAGCGAGTTTATTAAAATAAATAAAAAATTATATGATATAAATAAACTAAATATGATAATGAAATCTGATATGCTACCAAGATACCGGTGTATAACACACAGAAGTTGTACTAATTGCCCTTTCCCCGGACTATTAATTATGTGCTAAATCCGAAACCGAGCATCATTACAATATAATGTTAGTAAGTACATTTTTATATAATTTTGTAGTTAATGCTAGGATCGAGTACACGGCGGTCGATGAATTCATTCAAGGCCTGTCCGACCAAAGAGCGGCGCGAATTTCAGGCCAAAATACTCTAAGAGATTTATTAAACTCGACCAAAATCGTGATAAGGAAATGTTGCTCTGGCCGAGCCGGCGAAAAAATGTATTTGAATGAATCAATTGCCGGAATACGTTATTCGATAGAATCGTTTATTAATAACCGTAGGGTAAATCAATAACAGGAATTTTTGCCTGACTAGCTTGGTGCAGGTTGTAGCAAATCAGAGATTCCCAAATTTGATTACAAGAGGTAAATGTAAGGCCTGCGAAAAAGTTATGGTTCGATTAATATGAATCTTTATACTACAGCGATATTGTATTTCAAGAAAAAAATATTTTTACTAACAGTGAAATCACAACGTGTTGGACATTCAAATCTAATTACATTATCATCAGTTGAAATAAACTTATCTTCGTTGAGTTATAAGAACATTTTTTGACAGATACATTCCAGTGAGAACATTCATAGAAACCACAGGCGACAATAAAATACTAACTATTACTGGAGTCAAACATTTTCGGTGCCAAAGTTAGTGAAGTACATTTTCACTAGTGATAATATATTTTTTCTTAAAATTTGCTATCGCTGTAACATAAATATATACAGTGAAACTTTTAATTACACTACTCCTAATTACATGCTGGCTTGAAATATTCGTCGTAAATCCCCCAATTGTATGATCGTTTGACTACGCATACATAGCCAGGCAGCCGTCTGTGCGGTGCATACAGTCAAATATTGGCTAGCATATATGCTTTCAACACGTGCTAGGCTGTACACGAAGAGTCGGACGACTATCTGTGTGCAGGATTTTACGATCGCTATGTATTTTATCACCTAGTAACTAAATATTTCGTCCATATATGTTTTATTTTTCTGTAAAACTAAGATTAATCTAAGTTTTGCATTTTTCGCGAAAAACAACAAAATCGATTATTTTGTATGAGATTTACTCCCCGAATTACACTACTCCAAATTACACGGTCCCAGCTTTAGTGTAAATGGGGGTTTTACTGTACCTACGCACATGTATACTTCAAAATATTTAAGGTTTATGTTTATGAAGAGGCAGATAAAATATTGTCTTACGAATGATAGGTGATATTTTAGAATATTTGAAAGATTAATGATTCATTGGATAAAGCGTTAAGCGAAAGATTTATTTATACCATTACAACAAATAACATTCAAGATGCAATAGGCTCACCAATTGAATAAAAATATTTTCCGTATTCGATCTCTTACACATCGTTGTTTTTGTGAAAACATACAAGGAAGTGATTTATGATATTATTTTAGGAAAACTTAGCAATGAAATTCCCACTAAATAGTATTTTAATATTAATTCGACACAAATTTGTTCGCTTGGCCACCCGATTCCCCTACAAAATATGAGCGGTCAATGAGTGTGAGATTTGAATTGTTCACGATTACGCTCCGTTGGTATTCGAACTTGTTTATAACGAGAGAAAAAAACATTGCCTACTAGATATTTTTACGCCATTTTTAATCTATTTATAAGGCATTCTAGGCATAAGCATACAATAATCCAATTATTACGTGTCCCCAATTAAAAACTTTTTATATCATTTAGTCATTGTTTTATTAAGGTCGTAACGTCAGTATTTGTTTTAAGAATATTTTAAAATATCGGTATTAATTGAGCATTTTTTTAGATTAATACATTATTCAACGCAATAATAAATGTAAAATTCACACGTTATAAAAACGAAACATTTATTTTTTTAATATACGTAATATAAAAATTATTTAAGTGTTATAAGTCATATTAAGTAGTATAAGGTTTAAATGAAATCTTCAATATCAGTAGAATTCATGGTATTTTTAACAAGTAAAACTAGAACAAAAAAATTATTGAATTGGTATTTACTTGATAGAAATCCATTATCACACAGTGAAAAAAATTGTATTAGTAAAAGATAATTAAATACTGGTCAAATAAATAATTGATTTATATGATAATAATTCATACATGTAGATATCTTCAATAATTTTCTATGCGAATCAAAATCATTGAACGGTAATAATAATATCGAAGCTCGACTCTTAGTAAAAGCTTTCGAATTACATCTTTATTAGTCTACATTATTGTAATCTAATATATATTTAAAAATATTTTAAGAATGCATTTGGTCACATTTTAATTCAAATATTTATATCAATGTCCATAAAGAGAAAACAATAAATTATTATGAAACCATGCACAGATTTTATTAAAAATGCCTTGGAATTTTATCGAAGCTTTAAGCTTATAAGTGTGCAACAGCGTAAAGTTTATCGTTGAGCTTTTATTGCTCGTCTTCATCAGCAATAAAAACATCAGTAAGTTCGTGCATGTGCACTGAGAAGACATTCTTTGAGATTATTACTGAGAAAAATATTGGCTACATAAAAACACAGGAGATTATTGTGTGACGTCAATTGGAAAACGGAAAACTATGCGAGGTAGCTCTCTAATGAAACTTAAGACAATATTGGACTTATTAATAATATGGTAATTAAAATGGACAATTATAAAAAGAAATTAAGAGAAGGTATCGGTAAAACAGAGTCTTCTTCCATACAATTCCATTAAACGGTTGTAAAATGAAAATTAAATACTTGCTGATAGAGTATATATTATTAGACTTAATTTTCATTCATAATTTGATAAAAAAAAAAAACAATGCGGAATATAATATATGGAAAAGCAAAGGTACGAGATGAAATAACAAAAATTTTGCACTGTATTTATTGATAAATCGGTGTAATTTTCGCTAAAATCCCATTACTATTACATAACACCGGATACATAAAAAAAATATTGAGCTTGGTTATTCATAAATCATAATTACTACTGATTTATGATACGGGCATGATTTTCATCGAAATTAGAGAATAAGAGTGATTCAGTTACACCAGTCCAATTATTTTATTTAAAGAATATTGTTAATTGTAATGAAACATTTTAAATTCGAATATCACTGTAGCTATTTTTATCTGCAATAGTTACCGAAAATAAAGTTATCGGTCTATTAACCCGAAAGCCTATACTCACACTTGCGGTGATTTTACTCATTCGAAATCATGGTAATTTTTTGTTTTAAATAACAAAAAAAAAACATATATTTTAGTATTACTTCGATAATATATTTTATGAACAGCATTAAGTGTGTTCATCAATTCATAATGCTGGCGATGAGCGAAACCGATCCTGATCATAAAATATATTGTGAAATTAGTGCTAAAACGTGTTTCATTGTCATTTCATTGATTGAATTAGCATTTACTTCGTATAACTCAATTATAACACGGTGAAATAATAGCAATCTACAAAATTTATAAAACATATAGTTGATAACTATTTCGGTTGACGCCTTTGTCAGATTATTTTTTATTATTTAAAATATCATGCCTTTCCATCAAGAAGTAGTATTTTATACATTTTAACCATAATATTTTATTTCCACTTTTTTCCACACGATTGAATCAACTCGAGATATTAAATTAATGTTGATATAAATTGACATGCCCACGTTGTGCAAGTATTTTTTGGTTTATATTTTTTACCCCAATATGCTAAAAATGTGAGATAGGAAAGACGAGACCCATTCACATTCGTTTGTTTTTTGTTTTCATACATCTGTGTATTTTGAAAATTTTGTGAGTTCGTTTGTATCATTGTCCGGTTACAAAGCTATTTTAATTTTTAAAAATTCGAGATTTTACGTTTTGAATACCGTTTATTTCGTATTTGAAAACTGCAATCCCAGCTGCAATACTAAAACATTTCGAAGCTACAAATTTCGGGAAGAGTAAAAGTTATTAAAAAAAAATTCGTATATTTTCATTGCTCAGAAAAACAAAACAATAAAAAAATCCCTTGCTCACTTCTCATATTCAGTTCGGCAAGCCTTTAACTTTTAACAAAGCTTATTTCACTAATTGTTCGTTTTTAATTGAATTATTTAAGGCAGTCGAGTGTGGCGTTTGCAGTGACGCCGCACAACCAGGAGATATTTCGTAAAATGCTAAATAATAATTAGTATTGGTATTAAATTGATAGACCTTCATTATCAAAGCGTAAAAACTGTAACGTAGACACGTTGTGGCATAATTAATTAGTATCTAAATTTAATTTTTGAGTTCAATCACATCGTTATCGGTTTTTCTTAAATGAATTAATACTAGATTAACTCACCAGTTTATTTCAATTAATACTAGATCGAGTAAATAAATCATCGATGTATTTATTACCTATATATATTTCTGCGTTATGCCTATGTAATATATTGATTTATGCTCAAAAAAGAAAAAAATTAAAGACGTATAAGGTTGTTTTGCTTTTCTTCAACATGCTTTAACATTTAATATTTTAAATAATAAAAACACATCTTTTAGTACTTATTTCCACAAAATATTTTTTGATCAGGACCGGTTTCGCTCATCGCGAGCACTAGTTGATAATGCTCGCGATGAGCAAAACCGGTCCTGATCAAAAAATACATTGTGGAAATAAGTACTAAAAAATGTGTTTTTATTATTGAAAATATCATGCCCTTCCATCAAGAAGTGACAGTCAACACCTTAAAAGTATTTAATATTATTAAAATAAATTTCAAATTTGAATTGTTACATCTTTGTCAATTGCACATGTTTTGTCACTAACGATTTTAGACTAATGATAATTGTTGGATAACTATGTTGGAACATACAGTGTATTAATTGTCAACCAAAAGATTTATGGTATCGAATGAAAGTGCTTGATGAAATTTCAATATCAAATTTGAATTGTTACAACTTTGTACAATTCCAAATGTTTTGTCATTAACGACCCGGGTAATTATTATTATATTTTAAGATTAATATTATTAAATTTGTTTTTGCTTCAATTTACTACTTGCCTTGGGGTGTTTTCCTGTAAATAATAACTTTGGGTATATAGACGATACTAACTGTCTATTTTACGTCAGTTCTGTTGCATCCGTCTGATAGAATGCCTGAAGATGCCGAAAGGCGAAACCCGAGTCGTTAGTGACAAAACATGAGGAATCGTAAAAAGATGTAACAATTCAAATTTCATATTGAAATTCCATCAAGCACCTTCAGTCGATATCATAAAATGAATTTCATTTTATTTTCTAACTTTGGCTGAAGTTATTCCGGAAAAAGGATATTGAATAAATATTAAAAAGAGGTGACTTTAGCGTTCAATTGTGAGATATAACTTAGTAACAATATTTTTGCGATAGGCGATAGATTGGTTTAATCCAATATGAAGTTGTTTCCTAAAAGTATCCTAAAAGTAGTAGTTTTAGTTCTTACGATGGATAGATCGATATTTGATAGTGCTTGTTGAAATAATTGGACAGCCCCTTTATATCATATTTTTTGAATTCCTTGAATTGATATTTTTACGGTAAATAAATGAGAGGTTTTTTTCGAATTTATTGTAAACGCCAAGTAAACTCAATGAATGGCGAGTGTAGTATTTTCTTCTGTAAGGTGATATTATATGGGTCTCTGAAACTGAAATACGACCTACGTGCTGACTTGCTTAGGATTTGGATTATATGGATATATGAGATATGTATATACCAGTCGAAACCAGTGGTGAAGGCACAATGCGAGGTGATTTTTAAATTAACACCGAATTTAAAAAAAAAAACCTTATAAAAATTAGACCGTGTATGTGAAATATCAAATTAATGAACTTCATGACTTTGCCGGAAATCCACCGCGTCGCTTCGATTGTTGCAACGTTCCAAGGTTCAGACGAAAATGATCGCGATGTCGATATCAACGTCTATAGCTTTTAGGAGCAAAGTAGAATTTTTGATTTGGGGAAGTTCATTTTTAATATAAATTTAAATTCATATCACCATAATGTTACCAGATTAATCACTCCAATTTTTATTATTAAATCAATGTTCCACTCTATTAATAAAAATGAGGAAAAGTCTGTGAAAGTCTAGATTAATAATTCGATATATGTATACGTGTTATTAATAATTTTCGCACACTTTTTAAACATCACATTAAAAAACGACTTTGCCACTCGATCAACACATAAAATAAAAACGTTTAAACGTGGTATGACTTTTAGAAATTTTGTCGAGCGCTCCGGTAGACAAAATAATTTTATATACGATAGTTTTTGTTCGTTGATAGTTCTATTAGTAAGGATACTTATAAGTTTAAGAATAACGTGATATTTTTTGTCATTTAAAATCTCAAAATTGTTATATCATTGGAAGCAAAATGTATCATATTTATAATAATATATACCACGCCACTGGGGGCACGTAGTGAGGGGCGTCGAACGAAGAGAGAGGGGTTAACTTCATAATAATAAATTAAAAGCACCAGGTTATAATCACGACTTCTTTTAATTGGACACACGAGTCCATTTTCTGACTTCATTACACGCTGTGCGCCAATATACTTTAATATGTCTATACGACAGCAATTGGTGTAAAATTACCGAATATCTTAACAATCGTACTATCGATATCTGACTTCCACCCAGAAGATTAAAAATGATTGTAATGCAATGTATATATTATCTAATGCAGTAATATATGGTCGACGCGGTGAAGTTATTAAACAAAATTTCACTGGTGTCTGTAAATAATAAAATAAGGTACGTTTTTTTGACTAAAACTCGATATTTAAAAAAAAAACGGCCGATTCAACAGTAACTTTGCGGAGATTCATTTATTTTTTAATTTTATTGAAATTGATCACTGTTGTTTTATTGTTTGGGTCTCTATTTATGATACGTTTCACCTTTTTAATAAGTGACATTAGATATTTCGAAAAAGATAAAACACGAGTAATAATTACTCACGCAACCGGTCAAATAACAACGTTATTATTTTGAATTATTCATTTAAAATATATGTAGTATTATATATAAAATGTTCATTAATTTATTATTTATGTATTCATGCATTTAATTAACGTCTACTAAATTTAGCATTATTTATTTTTTTTATAATAAAAACACAATTTTTTCGTTCGACCGATAATGCTCGCGATGAGCAAAAAATGGAAATAAGTACAAAAAAAATGGTTTTAATTATTTAAAATATCATGTCTTTCCATCAAGAAGTGACAGTTAAAACCTTAAAAGTGATAGATGTATAATTTTTATTTCCTATTATATACAATATAATACAAATCATGTATGCCTCCGCTGAATTAAACGTCTGTCGCAAAAAAATCAAAAGTCAAAATGTAGCATGAGTAGAAAAGCTTTAGCCTCTGCGTATGTGATAATAAATAGTAATGATATAAAATAACAAGTCATTATGCATAATGAAACTCAGTGCGGTGTTCTGTAGTATAAACAATGCACTGAAAACAATAAGTTTTATTTTTAAACATGGGTTCTTATAATCAGTCAGTAAACACGTGCTCTATGTGCGATAATCAGCTTTCATCAAATGTTATTAATACTTACACTATGTGAATAAACATTGCCATAAATAAGTGCCGCGCAGATAAAGTAAGGTTTGGTATCGTATAACAAAGGGATATATGGTATATATTTTCTATACTTATTTATATTCATCGAGTTATGATGTAAACAATATTTACGATAGCATTCAAAAATAGCATTGAAGATGCAATATGCATGTCCCTGGATATACAACCGATTTTCTTGAAATCAATTGCATGTACTAAAATACGTACCAGGGTGTAGACCAAATTTATGCATAATAAAAATTAAATAAAACTTAAAAGTATGAGCGATTCCACGAAATATCGGGTAGTTTATGTGCTTAAAAAAAGCTCACTGTAAAGCACGTCAACCGCCAGATCGTGCGTGAAAGTGCCACTGTATAAACCTGACTATTGTCAAAATACACAATGGAAAAGCAGCTTTAGTAAGTGTATTTAAAAAATACTTTAAACTTAAATATTGTCACACGGAGAAAAAATAACAATGTATTTTATTTCTAAGTTTAGGAAACTGTAATACATTGCTATTTTTACCGTGTTATAATGGAGTTTTACCGAGTTAAATGCCAATTCAATTAATTATTGTTTTTATGGAGTAAACCTACCTTCGCTGAGCTATCGTCTCAGTTTGGCCGCTGATTGTTCGTCTGTCGGAAAGACTTGTTACGGAGTATTCTAAGTTTACATAAAACTGCCTGCATAGATGCCGATTTGTTCTCAGCAGAATTTTAAGCTTCGTATAATAAATAATATAGAAACCATATTGTACTATTTTATACCTATCGTGTAGGTAATACCTCGACGAATCATTAAATATGCTGTGTATAGTAACGATTAAAGATGCGAATGATATTGAATAACGAGTATTTAAACAAATTAATGGACTGTGTTTATTAAATAAACATAGAATGCACGGCAGGAAGCGGCGTGGCAAAGGACTTGTGGCTACAGAGAAATTTTGAAATCTATTCGCGAACCAGCCACTGTTTTGTGTGAAGAGAAACAAGCAGAACTTTGCTTCTTGCATTGAACTGTTCAAAGTTGGTAAATGCTTCAGGACGATTGTTGGCACTTAGAAGAGGAAATGTGCCTCTTCGCTAAGCAAAGTTTAGTTTGAGAGGCTTTAAACGATAATCTTGAAGTTTCGAGCAGACTGTAAGAGACAAAGTTGTACTAACTGTTAAAAAAAACACTTGGAAACCACACATACTCAAAGGGATATCAAGTTTTTATATTTGTGATACATATAATAAATTATTATCGTTTCCGTATCCATAATTTTTCTCCTCCTTTTTTGAAATACTTAATATCCCGCTCAAAATACACACGACTCCTTTGAAAATTTTTGAATTTGGGGTCCCACTGCATAAGGCAAAATTAATATAAAAACGCGAACTATGGGATAATTTAAGTATGTTAACATAATGGAAATGAAAAGTTTATCGTCATTTAATAAGAGCTAAACCGATAATTACATAAAACGAAAACTATATTCAGTAAAATAAACTATTATAAGACAGAAATTACATTTTTACATAGTTACTGAAATTGGATCGAAAAGTGTAGTATGACGGGTTAAAACAAAATTGAGATATTCCTAGAAAACATTTTCATAATAATAATATTGAACACACGCTATAAATTATTCGTTATTAGTAGACATCATGACATGCGTGCAAAAGCTCGAATTTGTTTTTTAAACAAGAAAATCTCAATCATATATTTAAGTGAGACACCATTTAGTAGGCACCAGATTTGTAAATCTAATTAGTTTGAGGAGATACTTGACGAAGACCTCAAACATTATACTAATAAAATGACACTGACCTTACCCTATTTTGAGCACTATGATAAAAATCTTACCACTAGGCCACGGAGGCCAACAAGTGTAGCCCACTCCCGATATATCACGATGCATTTCGAGAGAAACAATTTACCAAGAACAATTTACTAATTAATAGTATACTTACGGATTTAGACGAGACTTACTTTATTGGCATAACAAATCATTCTCTCTATACCTCGCTTTGTTAAATGGATGGGTTTAAACATATAATATGGAAAAAAACACAGATTTTTTTTTAAACTTACTTTTACTGGGCAAACAATTAGAATTTTATCTAGTCCTGTCAACCATAGAAGTCTTTCACAGAATTACCATAAACTATGCAACACGGCTTATTTATAAGATGGAATTTAAAGCGTCCACTGTCTCATACTTGAGCAAAACTGACTTCGAAATGATGTAAAATCTTTCTATGCAATCTTCTATTGCAATTTCACTGTGTATTTTCATAAGTCTATCAAATCGCCAATGCCTTCGAAAACGAATCATTTATTCAAAGACCTTGCATAATAAGAGCGTGTGCATTTATCTCGACTTACAGAAGATTTTCATTTATTAATTGGGTGTGATCTACAATATCTTGGGCACTTAAGACTCGAAATATTCTCAGTAGTAATAAATAACAAGAGATAAGCTTTACGTTTACTAGATCACTAAATATTTCCGTATACAGTTAACAGATCGGAAGGAGGGCAAATAAGTTATGAGAATCATTTTCTGCGTTCGCCGATACTTCCCACTTTTTTTATACATTACACTACTTAACAGCACATAAATACAATTGGTAAAAGATTGTCCGATATCCGAGTGACATTTTCTTCCCACTGCCACTTCAGCTAGTGTCGTAAACAATCGTATATAATATTCTAGACGTATTTTTCGTATCCTTCTATCTCTAAGCATATACCATACACTTGCTGCATTAAGTTTGTAGCCACTCTTGAACTGAAGGTCCAAGTTTTCACTCAGACTTAAATACTGAATGTAACTAACTACACATTGCCCGGAAAGTCAACATTTTCACACTAAGTAAAAAAATCAAAACAGTATTTGTATATTACACAAAGTTACTACGTCTAACGGACGAAAGAATAAATAATATATTTATTATCATATATGATATCGAGTGAAGTTGCTTGATGGAATTTCAATATAAAATTTAATTGCTGAAACTTTGCACGATTCCACATGTTTTATCACTAACAGGTTTCAATATTTTTTCAGCATCTTCATGCATTCTATCAAACGGATGCAAACTATGTCAGTTCTGTTGCATCCACCAATTCTAATCTGAAAAAAAAACATATTAAATATTCGATATATTTTGAACATCAGAATAGTCGTTTATTTAATATTCGAATAATTTATGGAATTGATTTTATTGTGTGTTGTTCATATGTCTAACACATTAGTTTTCAATACATAAAAGTTTCCAGCAGATTTCTTATGTGAGTAACATAAAAAAAGTACTAAATATAATGAGACTAAGGAACATGTAAGATCATTTAACAGTAAAAAAAAACAGATTCACAATTCGCTAATCACGTTATTAATGAATCACATAATATAAATTCAAACTCAGCCCCTAAATGTTTGCATCTTTGTAGTAAGGGTCGGAGAATGACGGCTTTGGAACAACTGGAAATCAATAGACACCAATTATCACAGAGGATTCTTTACGAACAAACTAACATAATAGTATCGCCACCTGTCCAGCCGTTGTACAAAGGGTTGGTCTAATTTGCTTCCATAAGAACCACTTCCGTCCCACATGTAATCTTATTGTCATAGACACCTATTGTTTCGTTTAGAATTTTGAAAATGTAGTGTCATTGTGTTAAAGTAATAAGCTAGGCCGTTGGAACAGGAGAGAGGATGTGTCGTGTGCCTTTTCTGCACAGCTATATATAGATAAGCGAATGTTAGTTTAAGCATAGTTCTGACGATGGAGTAAGCCGAAATAGCTATCAACTATATTTGTTAAAAATAATTTTGTAGAACTAAAATACATTGCTATTTTTTCACCGTGTTATAATGGAGTTCTACCAAGTGAATGCCAATTCAATCAATAAATATAATGAGACATAATGACTTGTGCAAAAATACTATAAAAAAATATTCGAATAATGAATCAAGAATTTCAATAATAGAAAATTCAAAAAAGACGATATTCGAATATGGAAATGAAATCGATATTTCTAAAAAAGCCGTTTAAAGAAAGAAAAAAACTTCTTCTCAAAAAAGTCTTTTCAAAAGCGAAAACATATTTATTTGCTACGTCATAATAAAGGGAAAGAAGTAAGTTAAGTAGGTATGCAAATATTTATCGGATGGTGTAGTGTTCGCTAAAAATACAGCTGATGTAGAGAGCGGCTCCGACTGAGGATTTAGCTAATAAGTAAATATGGCGAACGCATACTCCTTGAAGAATCTTGACATGTGAAGTATGGGCAAATTTGTCAGCGGTGCGTGACGCTCTTACTGAACGTACAATGTCGGTGCACTGCAGTGGCAGCTTATGAATAAAATGAGCTTGTTTGATCATATAATATACACATATAAAATTCAACTTATAAGCACGGTGAAAAAAAATAGTAATGAATTATATTTCTACAAAATTTTATAAGATATAGTTGACAGCTATTTCGGCTCACGCCATCGTCAGAACTATGTTCAAACGTACATTTACTTATTTATATATAGCTGTATAGAAAAGGTACACAATACATCTTCTCTTCTGTTTTAACAAACTAGCTTATTATATTGCGTTAGCAAAAAAACTAAAATTAAAAATAAAATTAAATAAATCGGCGGCACTTGGAGTATGCTTAAATACTGCCCGGAGATGATTGTTTACAAAAATGCATAAGCCTTTCGCAATGGTCTGAGGAGCGGCTAAAAATTTTTTTGTCCAACTAAAGTTCATTGCTATTTTTTTCACCGTGTTATAATGGAGTTCTACCAAGTCAGCGCCAATTCAACCAATCAAATTATAAAGTTTCAATTATTGCCAATATTTCAAATAATATAATATAATGAATCAAATATAACGAAGCGAATATGTGAATTTCGATAAAAAAAGAACAGCAAATACAATAACTGCGTCGAGTGTACATCGCCCACCCATTTTTCATGAATACAGAGTGCTTACATAACACCTATCTCAAGATGATGAATTTCAATCGTCATCACTATTTCACTAAACAATTAATTAACATTACTCCATTTTGAATCATTACTACGCCACTGGGAGACGCCGGCGAACATCGATATAGCATATTATATTGTGCACTATAATTTATTACCATACAAGTTTGTAGGTTGAATACCTATTTTATGAGTTCATGAGACAAAACATTGCCGCACGCGTTGGCACTTTCACCTTCGGCGTGTTTATTATTATAGATTTAGCTTAGGCGTTTTGTATTAAAAATGCAATTAGCGCAATTTTATCTGAAAACTATCCCAAAGAATTCATAGACCTCATACTAGAGGTTTTAATTTTAGAATAATTGAACATAAAATAAGAATTGATGAGCATTTAATTTTATATATTGTTTTTTTAACACTATCACATTAGCAAATCCTAGTTTTATCATAATTCATGAAATCGTCATAAAATATGAAAATTAAAACCTCAACTGCAAAATGTACGAAAAATGGGCAGCTTTTGCGAAAGCACTTCTATTGTAATATTCAATACCCAAATATTGCAAATATTTTAACTTCTGCCGCATTTTCTATACAACACTATTTTTAATCATAAATGATATCGATGTTTAAGTCGAGCTCAATTTGTTTGGATGCAATTATGATGAAATGCTCACATATTGTGCGATCCAAAAATAATAAGATTGTGTAGATTTTGATCATATTTCACAATGAAAATTTGTGCGAACTGCTAGTTTTTCTTTCATTTATTTTAACTACAATAATACCACTATTAACAGCGAACATTGCCATTACAAATTTTTATACTATATATTCCCGAAGCTTTATCATAAGAGCCATTACGCCAGAGGTCAGCAAACGGTGGTGCACAAAAAAATATGGTTCGCGAAGTTATTGCAGTAACATATTAAAAATATTGTTCTTAATACTGATAAACTTATTTTAGTTTAATAATGGATTGACCGTTTATTGGTTTCTAAAACAAAAAATATAGCTTATAAATTGAAGCAAAAGCACAAACAATGGTGGCGGAATTGTCTCAGATAGTTTAAAATATTGTTTTCATATCCGACAAGTTCGGCCGACGTTAGTCGTAAAGTGGACGATGATAAAATGCTGCGCTTGGAGGCGCACAGCGCGTGCGCATAATGACAGTTATTAAGTGAGAAGATGCGTTTTTGTGCGCAAACAATTTAAATTGACGAGTACGTTACTTAATATCGTGTTGCTTATAATAGCGCATACAACATATGTATTTAATTGAAAAAAAGAGAAAAAACCGACACGCACTACTAGAAAAAGTGGATATATTTTTACGCGTACAATATTATACATTTGGGGTATTTAAATTTTTGGACAGCCCTTGACAAGTCAGTTTTCGTTAGTTCTGTCGCATAAGTTTTTTGGAGTACCTGAAGATTCCGAAAGGCGAAACCCGAATTTTTAGTGACAAAACATGTGGAATCTTACAAAGTTTCAATAATTCAAATTTTATATTGAAATTTCATCAAGCACCTTCAGCCGATTTCATAGATTAAATTAATGAAGATTTTTTAATCAATCACTTTTAAAGTCTTAATTGTCACACGGTGAAAAAAAATAACAATGTAGTTTAGTTCTGCAAAATTAATTTTTTAAATATAGATGATAGTTATTTCGGCTCACGCCATCTTCAGAACTATGTCTAAGTTTTATTCGTTTGAAAACAATACTCTTAATTGTCACTTATTGATGGAAAGGCATGATATTTTAAACAATAAAAACACATTTTTACTATTATTTCCACAATATATTTTTGATGGTTTCGCTCATCACGAGCATTATCAACTGATGACTTTTCGATTTTTCATCACATTAAATATGAATAAGTTATTTGAATTATTTAATAATGTCTTATGATACTGCTATTTGAATCACAAAATTATTCCAATGTCCACGGTTGACAAGCGCTGTTTTCGAATACGTACCTGTTAAGTGAAGCAAATATTAAAATGTAGTATTTGAAGATGAAATCTGATGTTATTTATGAGAGAATTGCGTAATTGCTCAACACTAATCAATTACGCTAAAGGTGTACCCAATACTACGAAATATTGGCAGCATTTTTGCGAAGAGAGGAAATAATATTTACACAGTGGAGAAATTTTGTTTATCTATTTTCGAATAACACTTTGACCTTTCGGCGGGTCATCGTCAAACAGATGAGATAGTGACCTGAGCAAGGTCGATGAAATAATGTCGCGCAAAAAGCTATGTGTATAAAAAAATGGAAAGATAATTTGTGTTAAGCACGACTTTTGCGATTAGACTCGGAGATAAAAACGAATAATTTTGTTTTACGTAAATGTTGACATTGAAAATGAAAGTGTCACGTCGATTAAATACAATCATTTATGACATTATTTTTGATTAAATGGTACAGTTAATTAAATAGAGTGTACGCTACTTTTATCAGCCCGTTTCGTTTTTCATTATTTAACAATAAAAAAAATAATTGTGTTAAGTTTATATTTGTTTTCCTACATCTGTGTTCGATTATTTCATACAATCTTCCAACTAATAAATAGTATCAGAGATTCAATGACTCGACCCAGGTATTTGTAATTTGGTTTTTTAGATCTTAGAGTAGATTTTTGTATTTGTTTTCATATAAAAGAACGGTTGGAAGTTTGATTTACAATTAATAAAAAAAAATATTTCGCTCTATAAGAAATGATTGTTGATAGCTATTTCGATTAACGCCATCGTCAAAACTATACACTCAATTTGGCAATATACAGTGTACATTTAATAATAAAAACACATTTTAAAGTACAATTTCTACAATATATTTTACAATCAGTACCGGTTTCGATCTTCGCAAACATTATCAACTGATACACAGCATTATCAATTGAATGAAAATTACAAATTTTACAACAATATGCCGATATACAAAGAAAAGAATTAATAAATGAGAAAACCAATGATTGGCAATCATATAGCATGCATCCAAATGAAGTCAAATAGTAAACAAATAAAATGTTAAGCACCTCTTAGTAAATCAATATATATTGTGTGATTTTTTTCAGTCTATGATTTTTCAAAAATCATAAACTTGATGTGACTTTTATTGCCATTCAAGTGAATTTAATGAGAATGTCATTCAGTCACAATATAAAAAATTAATTTATTGATTGAATTGGCATTCACTTGGTAGAACTCCATTATAACACGGTGAAAAAGTAGCAATGCATTTTAATTCTACAAAATTATTTTTAACAAATATAGTTGATAGCTATTTCGGCTCACGCCATCTGTATAGTTCTGACGATGGCGTGAGCCGAAATAGCTATCAACTATATTTGTTAAAAATAATTTTGTAGAATTAAAATACATTGCTATTTTTTCAGCGTGTTATAAAAAATAAACATCATCATAATTTTCGTGTTTGGCCAATATACATACGTGTTACCCTTAAAATGAAATCAATAAAAAGTATTGCGTAAGAAGGATACGAAAAATAATTAATTATTAATGAGAAAATTGTAAGTTTCTGAATTGATTAAATTATGCATTTAGATTGCATTTGAGTGTAATTTAGTTTGAATACTTTCTTTCTAAATTGTGTTTTGTAATCAATTACGGCTATCGTTCCGCGCAAAATTATTCAAGATATTGTTTTAAATTGAATGAAACACAAGATAGCCACCAATTAATTGTTATAATGTTATTAAATTCGTTATAAAGTCAAAGAGATATAATACATTATCAAAAGCGTATATTCCTCCTTCGAACGTATTTCATGTATATTAATCATTTAACACAATAAAATTTGTATCAATTTTAAAGAATAAATTATATATAAAATATTAAAATTATTATAAGCATATTTTTTCAAAAAAAATAGTCGTTTTTAAGCTTGAAGTAATGTAAGTGTTAATAAATCGATATGAATTTGACATTGGTATCAGAACCATGTTATATTTTTAGTACTATTATTTAAATGAATTTGTCATCAACCAATTTTATTTATTATTATATTCGTTAATGACAATTATTTTAACACGGTGAAAAAATAGCAATGTATTTTAGTTCTACAAAATTATTTTTAACAAATATAGTTGATAGCTGTTTCGGCTCACGCCATCGTCTAGTAGTTCTGACGATGGCGTGAGCCGAAATAGCTATCAACTATATTTGTTAAAAATAATTTTGTAGAACTAAAATACATTGCTATTTTTTCACCGTGTTATAATGGAGTTCTACCAAGTGAATGCCAATTCAATCAATAGACAATTATTTTGTTATGAAAATAACTTTCAGTTTATTCCTAGTTAGCTTCTCATCGATTCGATTTGTTATCAAATACTTAAACACTATAAAGATTCGTGTATTATCCAAGAATGCATATGAAAAGTTAAACTTTTGCCGACTCATTTTTTTTTTAGTACTTATTTCCACAATATATTTTTTGATCAGGACCGGATTCCCTGATCGCGAGCATTATCAACTGAAAAACTAAAAAAAATGTTTTTATTATTTAAAATATCATGCCTTTCCATCAAGAAGTGACAGTTAACACCTTAAAAGTGAGTTTTGCTGACTGTCAGATAATAATCAGAGGTAATTCCGTTTACTAGATATTTAAAAAGATTAGTGAAAAAACATTATGGAAGCCTACAAAATTATAACAATAATTTGTCTATCATAATTAAATAACTGTCGTTTCATATAACTAAATTAACTGCAATTATCGGTGATTTTAATTATTTATTCATTACGGTTTATTGTTGCTGTTTATTGTATGTGCTATAATGTATCATTAAAGAGATAATCACATGCAAATAAATCGAAATATTTTGGATCCAGTTGCATCAATAACAACAATCAATTAATAATATTATTAAAGTAGCGTTTTGGATAATAAACTGTACAGTTGTGAGAGGGTGCTGACCTCCTGTGTGCGTGTAGACTGTTTCAGTAGACTGATAATGACCGGGCGGGCGTATAATGGATCGCCGAAAACTATAAAGCTTGGTAACGTTTTTTTGATACGAGACGATTTCAGGTGGAATGCACCTCCGGTCTACCCCAATCTACAATTATTAGCGTACAAGTTCTGAGATACTATACGATTGCCACAACGAATTTTAAAAAAATAGTATCAGATAAAGATAAGATTTATAAAATGTCTTGTGGCTCATGCTTATCCATTTATATCGGACAGACAGGTAGAAATATATCCACCCGAGGTAAGGAACATGTAAGATTATTCAACAGTAAAAAAAACAGATTCACAATTCGCTAATCACGTTATAAAGGAATCACTTAATATAAATTCAAACTCAGCGCTTAAGTGTTTGCATCTTTGTAATAAAGGTCGCAAGACGGTTTTAGAACATCTGGAAATCAATAGATATCTACTATAACAAATGGATTCTTAACGAACAAACTAATATGTGTTGATCGCCATTGCTTAGCCCGGTACGGGGAGCCGTTTTGTCTCCGTGATAGACCATTTCCGTGCCATATGTAAACTTTTTTATATAGCCGCCTTTTTAGTTTCATTTACAATTTTAGTTAATTAGGTCGTTAAAACAGGAGAGAAGATGTATTGTGTACCTTTTCTACACATCTATATATAGATAAGCAAATGTTCGTTTAAGCATAGTTCTGACGACGGCGTGAGCCGAAATAGCTATCAACTATACCTTTAAAAATAATATTTTTGTAGAACTTAAATACATTGCTATTTTTTTCACCGTGTTATAATGGAGTTCTACCAAGTGAATGCCAATTCAATTGACTCAATGACGAAAAGTTGTGATTTAAAAAAAATGAAAAGGTATAATTATATATTAAATACCAAATTGATTCTACGATTCATAACGTTCTTTGATCAACATTTAATATTCATTTACACAAAAATTTTTTCAACTCCCTTGTCAAACGCACCGTTGAGGTGGTTTGAGAATGTTTTATGAGAGCCCTAAACTCGCCAATTTACGAATAGTTGAATATGAATATGCCGGTAGATAAACGGTAATTTCAGCTAATACATAAAATGCTAATAAATATAAACCGCTCTTTAAAAATAAAATATTTTTATTGAGATATTCTTTTACATACATATGTAGAATACCATTATTCGTATTATTTTGGTTTGGATTAATATTTTACATGCAGTTAATATAGGCGTTCAAATAATCAATAATTTCACAGTTTAGGCCGATTATAAGCCGAAATAGCTATCAACTAAATATCTTATAATTTTTTTAGAACTAAAGTACATTACTATTTATTCACCGTGTTCGTATGACGGTGCTTGATGGAATTTCAAAATCAAATTTTAATTTTCAATCAGTGTGGGACAATGCCTGAAGATACCGAAATGCGAAACCCGGGTCGTTAGCGACAAAACATGTGCAATCGTACAAATTTTCAAAAAATTCAAATTTTAATTTAATCATGTTACTGAAATAAAAAAAAGATACATGGACCTGCTCATTACATGTCTTGTGAGCAGTATGCAGTTTGTACATGGTTGCGGAAGCTGACAATATAGTTCAATTCACACGAAACAACAATTACGATATTATAAGATTATCTATCCTTATTAATTTGTATACTATGCTAATGCAATGCATATAATATTCAAGATGTATTGCAAAGTAAACACAAAAACGACAATTCGAAGCTTAAATAAAAAATCTACATCTTATTATCTGGGTTGTATTCAGGCTGATATTTTTTTGTCTTTTTATAGGTCATAACCGCTTCCTGCCATTACAGACCATTCGATACAACCAATAGGTACAGCCCGAGTAGACATCACAATGCAATAAATTCGACCACAAGTGAGAGGTCCTTCAACTTCCTTGTCATATTTTTGTAGACATTTAACACTTCTCAAAATATACCGAAACATATTAAGTTAATAAATTTAAGTGTATTTTTTTAACCTACATTTTCTCACAAACTTATCCTGCAACGAATATTCCATTTAGAAAACAGCCGTCAATACATGATTATGAATGCATAAACCATGACGGAGTAACGTTTGAAAGGAAGTGGGTACATGCTTTGTATCAAGTTTCGGTACGTACATATATATTCCAGCTAAGCGTTGTATTACAATAATAAATATTCTAGCAGGTGAAGGCTTTGAATTGTGAAAGATAAAAATAAAACCCCTTACGAATACGGATGCTAGAAATTAAGAAAAATAAGTTTTCAATTCGTGTTCAGAATTGTTTGAAAACTGATTTATTTCATTTTTTTGATACATATACATTACTTTTGAGGTCTTAACAGTCATTTATTTTATTATTAAAACAAAAAAGCATATACGTTTTGTAAATATCCATATGTGTAAATAATTAATATTATATTTATGGTATGATTATTATTATTATCTTTCTACAATTATAAATTTAAATTATGATAACATATTAAACATGAGAAAATGTACAAAGATTCATCAATACAAATATGATATATTTGAAATTCCATCAAGTATTCTAAGTTGATATCGTAAATTATACAAATTATAAGTGCATTATTTAACAACGCAGAAACAACGTATAAAAGGTAAAAAGAATGTTTAAAAATAACAAAGACAAGCAAAATCTGCTTCAATACGTTTATCAATAAAATGCGTCTGAACTTATCCTACCCTTATTATTATACCCAAAGCAATACTGTTGAACATTGTAAATTCTCTTACCAGTGACACGCCCATTGGCAGGCTGATTGCATACTACAGAAGAATAAATCATTCATTTCTACGACTACTCAAAAAAAAAAAATACCAAGAACATTATTAAAGATGCTAGAATTCTCATTTTGGCCTCGTATTAGTCGAAAGAAATATGTGGCGAGGTAGATTTCTCTTCGAATTTTCAAATTATTATAAGTGACCACGCCTAATAAAAAGTCAATTGGATAAAAACATGGATAGTCTCAAAAATTTCTTGAAAATCTTTTCCACCATGAGGGTATATCTTAAATAAACAATAGACCCACTCCCAAACCTACTTCGTATTAAGGATATGTAAATTAATATCAAAATTTTAATACCTGAAAAGGCTTTCATGGTACGGAGGAAAATGACGTAACATTTGCAATGCTTTATTATGCAAGTTGTCTTAATGTGATATGAAACTTTTACTTGCCGAGTGCCTTAACTGACATTCAAAAGCATTGTTTACTTTCGCTCAGGGTGAAATGATTTTAAAAATTTGGGATGTAAATCTATATAAGTTGCATATAATTATTAATAACTGATAACTTTTAAAATTGTTGATGAATACATGTTACTTATAACGGTCGGAAGCGTTCAAAGAGAGTTGGTGGACCTCGATTTATTATAGTAAGTAACTCTTCCATTATCTAATCAAACTTTCTATGAACTATTGTGCATCCAAGGAATGCTCATCTCAGACATTCCTGACAAAAGTAATGGAACGTTAATAATGTAAATGCGCTACGGAGTTATTTCAGTAACATCATTTAAGTCAAAAATCGTAATTAAATAATAATTGATAAATTTTTCATAGTAAAAAACGTTAATTTTCTTATTTTCGATTAAAATGTACTTTTATCGCCTGTTAGTGGTCTGTAGAATTCAAGAAGGAAAAGTTAGCAACCGCTGCCTTATAAATAATGTAGACCAATTCTAAATGCTCATTCATTTAATATTTACAAATAAATAATATATTTAGTATTGTGGGATTTCAAGTATTTATTGAGCGAAGAAATAATTGATGTATCTATTAAGTAAATTTCGAAGTTTTTTTTTAAATAATAAAAACACATTTTTTAGTACTTATTTCCACAATATATTTTTTGATCTCATGCCTTTCCATCAAGAAGTGACAGTTAACATCTTAAAGTAAAAAAAAATTCAAAGTATTTAATGAAAAAAATATCATGCTTTATTTACGTTTTTATTTTGCGAATTGAGAGCACACATGGCCGAAAACAGCGCATGATTTTTTTGTGTGATTTAACCATTTTTTTAAATAGTCTGAGAGGCGATGGTTCACGTGACGTAGTAGTAAGTTAATGATCGAGCGAATCTACACGTAATACGTAAACGTGAACGGTCAAGGTTACAATGTAGTAAACCGCACCGCACAGAGCACAGAATAGATAATTACGGCCAACGACTTTTCCAACAATAATAATAATATGAATAACCAAAGTTAAAAATCAGGCGCCTCTAAAGCGTAGCAAGAAAACTTAATCGAATCGAATCGTATCGATCGACTGGTGTGTCGTTTATTTTCGCCCACGTAATAAAATTTGACAAAATTAATATCACAAACAAAATATATCATTCGAATTTGAATTTCGAACACAATGAAGTAAAAAATAGTGATTCAGTTTTAATTTTGATGAATTTATTGTAATCATATAATTTGGTCAAATAAAACGGCTAAATAAGATATATTAAGATTTTATTATGTATAGACAAATGTCAAAATATAATTCATGAATAAAAAAACGAACCGAAAGTATACAAAATATGAATATCATCAAATTTATAAAGTCACTATGACATATGCAAAACACATCTTAGAAGCAACCATAGAGCAAATTTCGGCAAAAAAAAGTTTTCACAGTACCTTATTGGTTAATTTGATTCTAATGTGTAATTATTTTAGAAAATATCTTTTTTTTTGTAGCATTATTTTATTCTTTGAGCGAAAAAATATTTCATTTTAGTCAGGATATATATATAAAAAAAAAAGTCAAATTATCTCTTTGTTTAATATAATACAATTATGTAATATGTTGTACGGCGTTTAGAAATTTATAAAATGCTTTTTTAAGATGATGGATAAACACTTGTATCTTCATGAGCACAGTTTAATTTTTATAAAATTTATGTGATTTTTAAATGCAAATTTGATATTCTTACGTATACTTCAGAACCACAGAAACTCTCAAACGGTTAACCCTGTCGGAGTGCTTGATAAATCCAGAATAATGTGTTTTTTTACAATGGTTAGACATCAATTCCGCAAGTGCATCACATCATAAATTTTAAATATAATCATTAATCACAAAAGACGAGAAAAAATAGTTGCTATGCTGCTAAAGTTTTTTTTTATATTTTTTTATGTTATGGAGTTGGTTATGAGTGTATAATTATTATTCAGTACTAAATATATAAGTAGGTTTTTAATTCGTCTGGTGCAGAATGATGCATTCACAAAACGGAAACACAAAGATTTTCTCTTTATCTCGTGTATACAATACTACCAATGAAATTAATATTTTGTGTAATTTTGTTCTCATGTCTTATATGAAAGAATCAATTTACGTACCAACGTACGGGTGAGTTGAAATTTTGAAGGAAAAAAAATATTACAGATTAATAGCACGCACAAAATTTCAATAAAGAAATTCCCCATCATAAAAAAATGATTAATTAATTAAGAACCATATATCACGTTTCTAATCAAATGTAAATCATTGAATCGCCAGCCGATCACGAAATGATAGACAAAGAATTCCCGCTTTCATTTTAGAAAGGTTAAAAAAGATGTTTAAGTGTTAATTAAATTGTTTCAAAATATAACACAACTCATCGTTTGCAGACTCACCTCGTCGCAATAGGAAATATATCCATACCTCTATATATGTGCATTTATGATATATTTGCAACATAAAAAGAAAAAAAGCACCGACTTCGATCGATGTAGTTCACAGACGAAGAGTTATTCTTTCACAAAGAAGAGACAACACCGTGGCACAAAAGTTTTCCCGGTGAAAATTAGCATATATTTAAAATATATTTATAATTGAGTATATCGTCAGTAAAGTGATGTCATATAAAAACTTGCTTTTGTTAAATAAAAATAATAAAAAAAGCGGTTATCAAAATATTTTTAAGGCCCAAAACTGAGCCCTGGCCTTGTGAAATATTTACAGTTTATTACGCATGACAAGTCCGAATAGATGTAACTGTTTTCAGCTCGATACATTCTTACTTTCCTCTGCTATGCGGTGAGAAAAAATACGACGTCTGGTCACTAACGACCCGAATTTCGCCTTTCGGCGTATTCAGGCATTCTGTCACACGGAACAGAACTGACTGAAGAAATAAGACTTTTTCATGTGTTAACTGTCACTTCTTAATGGATAGGCATGATATTTAAAAAAAAAATCTTTGTTATAGTACGGTTTCGCTAATCGCGAGCATTATCAAATTAATATAAATCATAAATGACAACATTAGGACACTTTTATTGATGCTATAGAGCAGGGTTGAATAAAAAAAATATCCTCCCTAAGAACAAATATTCCTTGAACTTGTCAAAAATATTGATCAACAAAAAGCGGTTATAAATCAAATGACTTTGTGATGCGAATATTTGTAAAAAAAATTGAAAAAAACACCTACCAATTAACCTAAAATAGAACATAAGCAGTTGTCTCGGTAAACATTTTTTTTTTTGTGAAAATAAAAACCATTTACTACCGAAGGGATTTTTCTCCTCTATATATAACTAAATGTATATTTACAATATGTACATTATGTATGTATAAATGAGGGGTAAAAGTTCAGTTAACGTTCTGCGATGTAAAGTTTCCTTCATACTCGAGCTTTTTTCTAATACTCTTTTTTTAAGTTAATTTATAGTTTTGTAGAAAGTTATTGAAATATTTTTGCTACAGCTTATGCACCCGATACTCGTTACAATAGTCGTGCGAATGAAAAAAGCTTGCCGTGTTTTGGTTTTTTTTTTCAATTCAATCAATGGAGTCTTAGGAGTTCTATAGACCACCTGTTTGTTTCGCGCTGTAAATCTTGCCATTAATTAAACAACCAGCGATGAAGTTTATAGAGAGATTCCGATTTTTTTGCGCGCGCAAAGAAAAATGGCGTATCTACTAATCAGGGAGAAAAAACAGCTGACTCCTGGCAACACAGCGACCAATCGACATTCCAATTTTTAGGTTATTTAAATTTGACCAAAAATAACACCAAAAATTCAAAGCTTACTAAGAATATATAGCTAACTCTTATCTATTGTTCTTTTACTTCAGCATTTTCCCGTAGGTGTCGTTTTTAGGGACCCTACGGACTATGTTCCGCTGAGAGTATTTAGCATTTACTGTTCGTTCAACGTACACATTTGTTAATGAAGAGAAAATGTAACCATATTTTAATACTAAAAATTAAAAGAGTTGTGGGCTTAAAGGGCTGTGGAGTTAGAGTCGAAGTCGTGTTTTTGAATAATGCCATAGATGAAGTCGATGACGCGAAAAACAAACGAATCAGACGATTTTGGATAATATGTCAATAAACATTTCCTTAAAAATTTCCCGGATTGATTGGTTGATCATTGACTTAATGCACACAAGCAGGAATATTTTAAATAATAAAAACAGATTTCCACAATGCATTTTTGATCAGGACCGATTATGCTCATCGCGATCATTATATATGTATATAACGACCATACCACGTTGAAAGCACCGGTTCTCGTCCGATCACCGAAGTTGATCCCCGGCTGATGATGATGATGATATATATATATATTAGCAAGTTCCAAAAAATGTGTTTTTATTATTTAAAATATGTCTTTTCATCAAGAAGTGACAGTTAACACTTAAAAGTAACAAAAAGGAATGGTAGGCAAAATCCTAACAAAAATAAACTTTTTTATTCGGAGACACGTTTTCTTAACGATTCTACAGCCCGAGAGTCATGGAATTGCAACCGATAAACCATTACAATAGATAATTTACTTACTTAGAAAATACCTTTACACAATAGAGAAGTGAAATGTTAATACAAATCAGATTATCACGTGGTTTATTCAGCCACTCCCAGTGAATTTTTTTTTTTTTTTAATAAAATATGGCTATTATATACGTATATAAAGCAGTCAGTATGAATGCTGAAGATTCAACTCTCAGTGAAAAGAAATAATTAATTCTTCAAAAATTGTGTTGCATTTCAGATATCGTCAAATTTTATCAATAACCATTTCATGTGACGTCAAAATTGCAATGTCATTCATTTTGCAACTATTATACGAAAATAAAACGAATAGAAAAATACCGTAGTAAATATTAAATTTAGATGGGAAAATAAATGGTATAGTGGAATAAATCTTAAAATACGTGATATAATTATTATTTTTGTATACAATCAGTAATAAATATATATCTAAGCGCTAAATCGTAGCAATATTTGAATTCTAAATGCGAGGTGTTTTTTTTTTTTGCGTTAGTTTAATAATATCTGAATATCTTTAAAATACAACAACTTTGGCAGGCTTGTAGCCGAAAAGTCAACGCTGTCTTCTTCCTGTTCGGGGACCACAATCAAATTCTAAAACATACCCTATAAGAAATTGATTTTTTATAAGCATAGAATGACGGTAAGTAAATTTTTAATCTGCCTAACCGAGAAAGATAAGAAAACGTCTAATCGTGCCCTTAGCCCTTAGATTTTTGTATTATTGTAACATTGTATTGTTAACAGAAGAAAATGATGAAAGAGAATGTTGAATGATTTTTATTTTTTGTTTTTTGTTCTTGCTCCCTAAAACGTTAAACAAGACATGCATAATAGTATAAAATCATTTTTTTAATATGCATATAGCGACATTTCGCCTTTAAAGTGTAATTTAAACTTTGAAGAATGTATTATTGATTGAATTGGCATTCACTTGGTAGAACTCCATTATAACACGGTGAAAAAATAGCAATGTATTTTAGTTCTACAAAATCACAGTTGTTTTATGTCTTTAAGTTTTAGTTGTTTGTAAAGAATTGCCTGGGTAGCCATATCGGCTACTTTCAATTTATTGATTGAATTGGCATTCACTTGGTAGATTTTTTTAATTTTGTAGAACTAAAATACATTGCTATTCTACACCGTGTTTGAAGAATGTTATAATATACCAATTAAATTGTCCATAAGAATCTTGATAGAAATCAATCCACAGCAAATTTAAAATATAATAGTAGCTCCAAATGATCAATAGGTTGGACACCCATGCCTTAGCCCATTCTTGTAAACCTACTTATTCATAAATGAGAGGTTGAACATCGAAAGAAATGGTCCAGTAAGAATCTAATGGGAGCGCAAAAGTTAAAAAAACGACAAAAATTTGCCTGCGGCATTAAGATGATGGTTGTTCAAAAACAATATAAGACGCAGTCGTTATTTGTCACGTCTGAGTATTAGGATCGCATCATTGGAAGGAGGTTTCGCACGGTTTCAGTGAATAGTTGCTTCTTCTTTAGAAGGGGCCATAAAAAATACCTACTCGTTTCATTCTGTCCACGCAAAAAATCTAATTCCGAGGCAGTGAATGCACTGCACGTACAAAATGCGCTGTAAAAAACACATAAAGGAACCATTGTAAAAAGTGTACGGAGATTGCAACACTGAGCAAGTTAAACTTCTGGGAGACGTTACGATAAAGAAAAAAACTACCAACAATAGTTACTCTGGGGTATTTTAGTATGTATCTTCACTCTTTCGTAAAAGAAACAATGAAAATTTTTAATTAAAAATAAATATTGGCTTTTTTTTCAACTATGTAAAATGTATTTTACAAAAGAATAATGCAACAGCAGCATAAATAAACGTTCTTAAATGCATGACGAGTATTGTTTGCAGACACAATTGATTGACATAATCTACTTGTTTTCAGTTTTATATAGTTTTCAAAAAACATATTTAAACGCTTTAAGTGTATACTACAGTTTTTTCTACCATAACTTTATATAAACGATATTTTTTTATGAACTCTCTGTTGATTGAATTGGCATATACTTGGAAGAAATTTGTGGAAAAATCTTTATGGAACTAAAATACATTACTATTTTTTCACCGTGTTTAACTAGACTTGGAATAACACAAGGAATGTTATCATATATTCAAATATAGCTGGAAATAGTCGTTTAGAATTCAACATATGGTTATACTATACATATGACAGTTTTTCATTTAATATATATCGTTTGTTTATGACCATACTGTAATATATAAAATTAGGTCAATTTCATTCTAGATGATATCATAAACACCAATTGATTATTGATAACTTAACAACAGTAAAAAGAACAAAATCATAAAAAAATATATACAAACAATTTTTTTTTTTCAATAAATAATCGAAACATCTAAAAATATCAAAATCAATAGTTTGTCCACCCGCATTTAAATGATATATTCTTTATTTTTTTCTTAACATGTATTTTGTCCATGTACTATGTCAGTGTATTTCATGACGATTTACGTCGTGAAATACACTGACATAGTTCATCTCTGGCGTGCGAAAGTCCCTTCTTAGTCCATCAAAATGAAGGTGAATAAAAAAATCATATTATTTCGGCTATCGGACCACGGAGTTTGCAATAAATAAAAAAAAACCTCTCGGTGCTCGTATAAAAGGGGCAGCCGGCCAAAAAAATGATCCTTGACTTTGGCCGTTGCACCGAGTGCATTCAGAATTTGGCGTTCATCGCCCGATAGGAAGTGTAATAATTCTGACATTATTCCATGCTCGAGGAACTTACGTGAGGAATTTTGATAGTTCGCCAATGCTAGTATAGACAAATTATGTAAGTGTTTCGTTTATAGGTATCAAATAAACGCCTTTTAAAATGTAATAAGAAGCTATGTCAATAGTTATGAATTAAATAGCTTCTTAGTAATGATGTTGAAAACAATAATCTGTCAAATAGAAATCAGATCACACTGTGAAAAAATAGAAAATATTGATGTATTTTAGTTCTACAAAATTTATACATACATTATAAAAATACAAAAAGATATTTAGCTGACAGCTATTTCGGTTTACGCCTTCGTCAGAACTATGTTTAAACGTACACTAATCGATGGTTGTGTAGAAAAGGTACACATTGCATCTTCTCTTCTGTTTCATATTGTGCTAATAAAGTCTAAAATGCGGCACTTTGATTTTATGCATTTTAGCGACAAAAAATTTATAAAATTTTAAAGTTATTTATATCTTTCGCAGTTTCTCGGACTATTGCATTTTTTTAAATCATCTCAGTACAATATTTACGTTTATTCCCTAAAAAAAAACCCAGATAAATTTTCCAAAAATATTTTAACCAAAATGGCGACCGACCAAAAAGAGAAGTAGCCTCCCGACGAATATTCTGTATAAAATTTTAAAATATTCGATCTCTGTTAAAATTAGAAAATATAAATATTTGCAGATGTTAATATATTTCTAATCCGTTATCACGGGTTATAATTTATAAAAATAATTAGGAGCTATAGTATAATGATGAATAATTAAGATTACATAGAAAATAAAATTTCAAATATTATCAAGGGTTATAATGTCCATTGAACGAGACTAATGATAATAGTAAACTAGATAGAAAGTTTTTATAACTTTTTAAAACTTACGCGATTTTTTTACAATACCATTTCTTTCGTAAATAGATGTCGCTGTAATTAATTCTGAAAAATTTTCTTTGCGTTAAAATTTCAAACATTTCTTTTTAAACTTACATATGTATATATTGATAGAATCCTTTCTTTTTTAAATAGTTGGTAGTTTTCTTAGCTGTTCTACAATAGATGTGAAATATAAATATAACGAATGAAACTAAATATTATATTTTGCATTTCAAAGTGTAAATAATTAAACAATAATTTATAATAATTTATCAATAAATGTTGATCATTACAAAATGTCTTGGAGATCATTTGTTTGTGAAAATATCATATACGGCAAACATTAGCGACTTTAAATGATTGCATTGTAATAAGGTTAGGGGAAATGTCATCTGCAAAATACGAAATTTTGTAAAACATAAGAATAGTCATGCCAATAATATTTATCAAACATAACATAGCCAACTTTTCCCAAAAAAAATAATAAAAAATTTGTTATTCTGATCACAATATTTTTTTTGTTTTATATTAAGAAATATATAACTATTTTTTATAAATACTCACATAGTTATGCAGAAAATCACAGCAAAGATTTATTGTTTATTTAGTAGCATCCTACAACTGCCCGGCTAGCTCAGTCGGTAGAGCATGAGACTCTTAATCTCAGGGTCGTGGGTTCGAGCCCCACGTTGGGCGAATCTTTTGTAAATTTAACTACGCACGTCTTAAGTTATATCGCATCACTTTCACGCGAATTAGCAATTATATCATCATCTTATTATCATTAATTATTATTATTATGATTATTATGATTATCTATTTACTACACAAAATTCAAAGATTTAACCGCCGTATTACTTTTTTAGTAAATAAATCTCTTCGTTGCTTTTTTTTATTGGTTTCATATATTATACTACATACAGTAATGTTTTGTGTGCATTGGCATGACGTTTTTGCGTAACTGCATTCAACCAATTCTGAAATAACCAAAGATAAAATTTATATTAACTATCATAAAAACATCTTAACTATATAATAATTTACACTAAAGAATGCGCATAGTATATCTTGACTATCGCTTTTCCGTTAGTCTTATTAGTTATTATTAGACAAAAATAAACATAACTCATATTTTCCTTATCACTGTTAAAACTACGGTTCGACCATAACAAAATAATTTCAACAGTAAAAGCAACATCGAATAGAATAAAACGATGGTTTATTGCGATGAAACGGTATGTTTTTATGACCTAGTCGTGAAAATATTGAATGGATATTTATTGCGCGTATTCGAAATGAATGAAAAAAGGATATATTTTGTGCATAAATTTATGACATATTAAACTTTCATTTTATCTGAGAGAAAAGACAATCATCAAGCAGTTAACCTTTCACTATATGCGAAATGCATTTATAAATATCGTATGACATCAATTACAAGACGTCACTGATTATGGACGCACCCATTTTCTAAATAACAATAACCAAAATTGCATAAAAACTTTTCTAGCATCAGTAGTACTATGTACACTTGTGCTTTTATCTTCATAAAAATATCATTTTCCGTTTCAGAATTTTCCGCATAGTTTATCTTCTGTCCCTTGAAAGGGATCTGTGATGCATTTCTACCGCAACCTCAATGTTTTATCAACACCTTACTATTTCCGTGGAAAAATATAGAATTACTGCATTTTTCTCAGCGATTGTAATACGGCATTGAATAATTGACGAATCACGCATTTAGACACCAAAAACGTAAAACAATACAGTTTAGATAACGACCGAGGATGCTCGATAGAATTTCAATATCAAATTTGATTTTTTGAAACATTGTACAATTCGAAAGTACCACTTTATAGCATTTATTGTCGGAAAAACACTCGACCAACGCGGATGAAGGTGTTCAATTATTCTATCAAAACACAGGGTTCGAAAACTATTTTATCAAGAAATTTTAATCTGTCTAAAGCTAACGATCCATCGGTGTGTCACTTTCTTAATACTCTACTGATTTATAGACGTTAATGAGTTGAAAATAAACAGATCTAAATTTAATTCAATGTGAATCCTCTTGTGTTTATATAAAAGCAAACGTTTTATTGCGTGTCAGTTCTATTATATCCGTGTGATAGAAAATATGAAGATGCTGAATGGGGAATCCCAGATAGTAAGCAATAAAATATGTCGAATTTTACAACGTTTCAACAATTCATCCTAACCTAACCTAACCTAACAGATAATTCGCACATTTAAATCCTATACCTTTGCATACTAATTCCACTTCGGAGGGTTGTCGAACGGTATCCAAAAAGATTCAACTATGAAAACTGAGATGCGGACGACGAGCATATCACCGATAAACCCGCACGACGAAAAAAGCGCACTGTAACCTTTTGTCGCTCACCCTACTTAGATTAATAGTTTACTTGATGAAGTTGGGCACATAACAAAAAGTGTAAATTTTAATTAAACAAAAAAGTCGACATCATTTCAATCGCAACACAGATATGAGATGAATTATGGAAAAAAATATATATAAATAAGACTGAAAATGAAAATAAACTACATACACATTTTGAGCATGTTCATTATATCGACACGTCATCGATTAATAAGTACATACGAATTAAAAAAAAAAAAAAAAAAAACACTTGATAACTCAGTAAAATACCGTTTTTATATAAAAAAAAATATTCAAAGCAGAACATCGGTCATTAAACTTATTGAGAAACGAGATGGATTCTTCTTTTTAAAGCTTGGACAACAAATAAATTCTTATTCAAATAAATCTAGAATACATGAATATAATTTTAATAAATAAGAATATTTAAGTAATTTTCGAGTAAATGAACACATCACAACACATCCAACAATACATTTAATGTCTCAATTCTTTACAAATGATTCAAATCAAACAGTATGTGACAAAAATATGTTGTTTTTATTTGAACCAACCTAATTATTCACAATTCCACTATCTGATCATATCTCATTGCTATTGATGAACTGAATGAAGTAGAGCTGTCATATATTTCCGATATTAATAATTTATTGTATATACAAAAATCGAGAATTTGTTGAGGGCCGAATCAGGCTCGTGCACCTTAGTTTGATGACCGCTGCCATACAGCCAAAACCGTGAACCAGTTATTTGTTTTCAACATGCACATATTTCAATGCGCATCAATGACTTATTTTGTAATATAAATACAACATATTAGTATTACAATTGATAAAAAAAGGCAGCCGTATTATTCCATTCAATAAAATCATTACGTGATATCACTAAAGTATAAGTCAGGAGTTCAATATCAATACGACGAGCAAATTCTTGAATAGGAATTTGTTGTATCTCATTTCGCTGGCGAACATTTTTGCTGGCTCGTGCATGTTTTATGAGAAAACTTACAACCGACCTCAGCAAATAGTTTCGATTAATAAAATTCACTTATTACGTTATAACGAGGAAAACAGACTTGATTTATGCTGATTCCGATAGTTTCCATTACGCTAATTGAAAATTGGCGCGCAATAGGTGTCAAGTTGAGACAAAATGGCGTCGCGTGTAAATGAAAATAAAATATCATTTATTTTGAATTAGAGACACGTTCTATAGCCACACCACGTACTAGATTTTACGAATATTCAAGAAACATTGGAATTAATTATTATATACAGCAATTACTAACAATTTTGGTTTATCAAATATTCAGCACTTTGAAAGCGGAATGCTGTATACCTGTAACTGTAAGCAGTTCACTCATAAATAGCGGGTGTAAAAATGTGTAAGATAATTTCTACAAAAATTAAATGATTGATATGAATTTTTAGTCTCAAAAATGTAATTCAATTCGTAGGTCATTGAAATATACTTTGAATAAAATATTTACCAAATATACTTAAATTTGAATTGTTACAACTTTGTGGGATTCAAACGGTACGAAATATACTTACATGAAATAATAGAAAATGGAAGCAGTATTTTGTAATGAAATGTTTTCAAACGCCTAAGCCAACGATTTCCAACCTTTTGGTCACTGGGAGATACTTTTCTATTTCAAAATTGCTTAGGATCGACTTCTAATACGATTCTTATAGACAATTTAATTGGTATTTTATATCATTCTTCAAAGTTTAAATTACGGTCTCCTTTATTTTCATCATTTGTTAATCAAATAATCACTAATCATGTCGAGTCAACTGGTTCGATTTTCGGGGTACCATTTTTATTATTAGATTTTTAGAAATCTAAAAAAAATCTTGATGCGTTTCGGGATCGATCAAATTTTGGCTCGCGATTAAAGTCAGCCTTAAGAAGTGATAACATACTAAAAAATAATTTTGATTTTTTTATGAGTTGAAATTTATTTTAGCCCAGAAAAATAGACTATTAATCGTAACAAAGAGGAAAAAAAGTAACGAGTGAGGGTAAATACATGCTTATTCGTTGCTTGTTATAAATAACGATACAAAAACAGAGTATGCGACATGATAATATAATAGGTTTAAATTTGAATTGTTACAACTTTGTACGATTCCATATGTTTGCATCTTCAGTCGATATCATAAATTATAGGTTTACCTAAATACCACTACCCATAATAATTGTTGCAACGGAACAGCTAAAAGAATTTAAACTCCATACGGGAACGCGGTTTATAGGTATGCAAAGCGGTAAAATAAATCTCATATCTGATTAAAAAAACTTTTGAATTATTACAACTTTGATATTGAAATTCCATCAAGCACCTTCAGTCGAAATCATAAATGAAAAAAAAATGTTTAACTTTTTTAATGTCATTCTCGGTCACTTAAATTCTATATTATTGATATATATTAATATTAGGAGTCCTTTTTAATACATCTGTTTCGAATGGCCAATGGTCAGCAAATCCCATATAATCCATACCAGTGGTAAATAAATGTTCAACCTCACCACAGCAACCATCGGCCAATGCAACTTAGGCTGGTAATAAAAAGCAAGAAGTACTTGGCGAATTTACCAGCTCCTGTAGCCCGGTAGGGACTCTGGTAAGCTATAGTACTTTCCAAGAATGGAAAATAAAAGACAGAAATTCTACCACATCTGGCCTCGGATACTATTGATGAACGAAAATGGTTCTTGTCATAGTAATAAAATATTGATTAAGTACCAAAAAAGTTACTATTTAGATAACTAACGCAAATAAATTCTCGACTATTTAAAATTGAAACGGAGTCATTCCGTTTTCTTTCGTTATTATACAACGTTGCGAAAGACTACATAACTAGCTTGACAATCAATTTGTTTGTCAACAATCTATTGTACTTAAATGTTTACTTATTTTTCTCAGTACTGATATTACTGACATTCAAATATCCAATCAATTCCGATTGTGATGTATTGTCCCAAAATTACTAGTATCATTAACACCAAAACATTTGGATTGTGTTATTTATTCACTATGCTTGTTTATTTGTAGTTGTAAATACAGTGGTTATTGTGGGTCACATGGATATTTTTGAGGTTAAAAGTCATATTCAGTGTTTGATATCTTGAACAATTAATATATAAGACTATTTGATCATTGAATTATTATAATTCAGTTTAAGCCGAATCATAACATTAAGTTTTATATAAAAGTTATTTTGCTAGTAGGTTGTATTCAACGCAAGCAATGTTAAAAAATATACATAACCTAACTGGTAAAATACTTACGAGGCGAATAAAACAGACAAATAAACAACCTACCTGCATAGAGTCTGCACTAATTATCTCCGTGTTATATTTCAGACCCAATTCAATAGATAGTTTTGTTTTTCCTGTTCCAGTCGCACCTAAAATCACTATCAAAGGCACTCGCGGGGATAAACATGCCCTACTTAGCGCCATTTTAAACGTCAGAACTGTCAAAAGCTATTCTGGCGTACTTCACGTTTGTTATACACTGTAGCCAACCAACGCGGTGAAAAATGAGAAATAAAAACCACCAAAGCTGAGAACGTAATAAACCACGAGTTTGTATTTATAATGTGTATTATAAATAGTCACTGGAGACAACTGCGTAATAAAGAGTGTTGTTTTTTTTTAATATATAATTTTATGATTTAGTTTACATATGATAATTCCAAATCTTCTTTGATTCATGAATAATATATAGAGTACAGAATATATATGTCTGTAATTATTTTTGGCCTGATAATTTTGATCCTATAATATAATTTCTGTAATTAATTTAAATGTACTGAATATAGACTATTATTCGCAAACTATCATAGTACATTCAAGTAGACTTATATAATAACTTTTAGACTATAGAATAACTTTTAAAATCTATAATACAGTCGAATATTAGAAGATTGTCAGCAGCCCTCTTACATAACATAGTGTAACTTACAATATCTTACACGAACGATGAGGGTTAATCTTTGACCTGTCACATTTCCATTTAGTAACATGAAGGGAATGTAAGTTCATTGTTAAATAATGAACAACTCCTCCACAAATATAGTGATGTTTTTTTTAGTTATTTATCAAAAACTTGTGAGATGTAAAAAGTCTAAAAATTACAATAGTAGACGGTGTCGTTTACGCATTTTTTGAGATTCTATATTAAATACGAAACATTCGACTTGATATAATAACGCATCAGTGGAACTAACAAAATACCGTTGCAGTCTTTTTGTAAAAAAAATATAATAAATTAATACTCCAATTAGCATAACTTGTGCCTTAAATAAATGTGATGTGTCCATAAGTAATTCTTACGAGTTGTTCTTATGACTTGAGAGAGAATATTGTTAATTGTTGAAAGTGAAGTGTGTATTGTTGTATAAAACATGTCGATGTTATCATAATCTATTAAAAAAATAAAGATAAGGCGCGGAATAACATATTTTTGGGAAGCATGGATGGAAGCTGCTAGCTTAGACTATTGAAGAAATCGTACGGGCCTTATAAAATAAATATATGAAAATTTCAAGTATTATTTAGTGTGAACCATAGATCTCTATTGATTGCTGTTATGCTTTTGTAAAATACTGTGCTTCTGCAAAATGCACTACAAGCATCACTATGGTGGCAGTGCGACTTCCGAGCCAGTAGGCACATAAGATTATTAGCAGCAGTAACAAAAACATTAAAAATCTTCTTGGAGGCCTTTCCCACCTGTGATGCAGGGCTTCAAGCAAGGACACTTGGGGTAAACATATTCAACACCCGCAATGTTTACAAATTTGGTTTCTTTAAATAACTTTCTATCGTCTCCTATCATCTACTAGATCATAGGTTCCCAACCTTTTCGGGTGGCGACGCCTCTTCATAAAATACATGCGACCCGCGACCCCCCAACAATCCAAACGCAAACAAAAAAAAATATTTTTTTTATTGACTGTATAAGTTGCGACCCCCCAAAATAACCTTAGATAGCCCCGGGTTGGGAAACTATGTACTAGATACTTACTCAATTCAATAAGGCCGCCTACCCACGATATGTATAATTTATATACTAATATAGCCTAATTTACCTTTTCTACTGGCATAATCTTCTTCGTTACAAATCGTCGCAGTATACGTTTTCGCATTATGACACTATGTATACCTCGCAGGGGTTACGCATAGGCGCAGCCGGCGAAATTCTATGTATGTGTGACATATTTTCAAATAAGGGTTATTTAACAAATAAACACACAAATGAGTTGGATATTTTTAATTCGTAAACTTAAATCTTCATACACGTAATTAAGGAACAAAAACCAAAATAACCTCTAAAGATAAAATAACATGTAGAATAATGTAAGTACAAAAAAAAATGAAATGCATTTCAGCTGCTCTTTTAGCGGGGTATTTTTTATTTAAAGTATATGCATTTTTTTATTTTATTATTCCGAGCATCGCACCGCTTCGGTTTTGTTTAATCCAAGAATTAAGAAATTATTTCGCCAATGAGAGCCGCTGACATGCACTTTTACATAAAATGGAAAGACTTACCAAAGTTAATAACATATACGAGATGTATTACTTTTTATTAAAAAAAAGTTTTCAATTCTTTCAACAAGGGCATAATAATAAGTCTATATTATGTTGACCATCGCTCCGGCAGTGCTGGAAATGTGCCTTGTAGCTTATTTTTATTTTTCGCAAAACGCCTAGCCAAAAGAAAATAACGCAATATCAGCTTTTAAAGGGTCGGTGGTATTCACAGATTGTATACACAATTAAACGATGAGAGTTTAACATTTCACTGAAAAAGTCATGAATATTAAAAAGGGTGGGTGGGAACCTTTTTCAGGTTGGGAGCTACTTGTGATTTTCAATACGATTGAGTTCTAATCAGAACGTATGTTTTTGACTATTTTTTTTAATAAAAAATCTTTTCAAAATAATATTGTTTGAATACATTCGTATTCATTTATAAAAGTTTAAACTTTAAAATAATAAAGTTCTATTTATGTTCGACTAAATTTTGAATCGCGATCGACCGGTGCCCACCCCTGTTTATTAAGCGTAAATTGGCAACTAATACGAAATAATTAAGTTCAGAAACAATAATTTTAAAAAATATATCTATATATAATATATAATTCCGAGATGAGTTATCAATTATTTTCTATCCCGGATTAGAAATAAAATTTCAAACTTAAATTACGCAATGACCTTTCAAGAAAACAAAAACGTGACTTTCATCACTTAATAATATGTATAGAAGCTACGTACATCATAAAATATTCACAAAAATACGTATTCATTTCCTCCGCCCTTTACTATAATATTAAATAACTAACACGGAAGATTATAACAAAATAAACGTAAAAATTAAATGCAGGTACAATATTCGAGAATCGATTCGTTCTTCTCAGTAAAAACTAACCGTAGACTAAAAAAGTTTTTATAAAAAGCTACATTATCAAACAAAATTCCCACTACAAACTACAATATAATATAACGTACATTTTTCTTCAATTGCTGTCCGTTTCTGTACATTTTTCTTTTAATTTTAATGGAAGTCAAAGCGGTATTTTTTTGTTTTATTATCATAACTGTCCTATAGCATTTTTTATTTAAAATTGAGTTTGTTATTTTTTTGTTTTTTTTTTAATAGTTATTACAAAATATATGGTATTTACTTTATGAATTCGAGTATATAAAATACTATTTTCTCGTCCTCATCATCACAAGGCACATTCCGCACTAATCGTTATTTTTAAAACATCGAAAGTGACGAAAATCCTTCTAAGCGGCTCCGACTTACATAAAATTTACAATGTTCTCAACATGTCCTCTCCCGAAACAATTTATACACCCGGGGAAGAACCGCCCTACGGCGAGTATCATTTAAAATAAAACATTTTAACTTTTAAAAATATCCCCCTGGGCAAGGGAAGGGGTATGTGACAAAACAGAAAACTAAATGACCAAGTATTTATGATATTTAAAATAATCTTAAGTTTACAACATGACAAATTTTTCAATTTAGTTTAGTATAAACATGCATGCATAAATTGTGATGTTTTCTTAGTCTGGAAACAACCACTATGCATAAATGATTACCTCGATCCAGAAAAGCATTTTTAAATGAAGTTTTTTAAAATAAATCAATACTTAGATAATGCACACACAAATGGTTTTATAATATGTTACGATGAATTGTATTCAAAATTTAGTGGTGTGTTTCCAGCCTCCGCGTATGATATCATTTTCATAATAAATTTGATGTTCATCATTATAATCAAATACTTGGTAATTCATTGCTGACTCAAGTAACAAATCGGTTGGTAGAAATTCAATAAGAAATAGTAATAAGAAAACAATGCACACTTTAATTACAAAATATGTGACGCGTAAATCAATCAGATTTAACGTGATAATAATATGTTTATAAATGAAGCTATATCCTAAGCAATTAGGATATTACATTAAGTTATTTTAATACAAACTCCGTCAAATTTTAAGAGGTTTCAGGATAGGGAATTAAATTTTGCACGCAGCTTGCTCGATCAACATTCATTATTTTTTTTCACAACGAGGTAAAACGATTTTTACGACAAAGCGGTTATCATTATTTTATCGGTTATTATTATCAAAAGTACAAAATTAGTAAATACAATAGAACAATTTCCGCCAGATAATTTTAGCTTCGTTTTGGTTTTTTTTCTAAATATGTACTTTTATTAAAAAATAGTTTTTACAAAAATATGTTTAAACGGATCTTAATATCAGTATGACTGCAAGTATAACTTTGGCACTTGTAAAATTGATTTTATTTTAATTCAGTTCAAATTCAAATTAAAATTGTAAAATTTTCCGATGTATTATTATAGATTGTGAAAAAGCGTTGATATTAATTTGGCTTAGACAAAATTGAAGCCACTATCCTGTAGCATCGCGCAGTTCAATTTTCATGGATCAGGCAGACTTGTTTCGTCGGATCATCTCGCGAACGGACAGACGGAGGAACGTTGACTTTTTACTATCGTATAAAAAGTTTTATCTATATAATACAAGTTGAACTTTTGGCTAATATAAAATATAATATTATTAGCAAACCCTCAGGGGTGCGGTAAAAATCGTAACAAATTCTAGGAACATATTAATATATTGTGAAAGTCCATTCGCGATGAGATGCCAGACTTGGTTGCCTGAATTTTTTTAAATAAAAAATATTTTCCTTGAGAAAAATTCCGTTTGTATTATTTAAATCAATTTAATATTCCTAGGCGAATTTTTTATAATAATTTTCAACAGTCACAAATTCGTTTAGTCTGTTTTAATTGATTATAAGAATATATCGCATATTTAGCTATATTTTATCAATGTAAAGCATTAATTAAACTTAACGTTCGGCATATCCAAATATCAATAATGAATCAATATCATACAATTACTTTATATTTACATCATATTAACAGCCTGAATGCGAAACCGAAAACAAAACAAATTATCCATGGCCGAAAAACATATATGATGGCCTCGTCTTTGCTCCCGTCTAATTCTCCCTCCGAATCTTCTGACAAAAACAAAAACATTCGGAACAGACCGACAAATCTATATTTCAGGCGGAAGCCGAACGAACTACAATTCGATATCTTACAAACTAATCTTAAGCGTAACGATATACAATGTCGTCTTAAAATCCACTATCATACATAATAAAATTAACAGATTATTCGAGAGATATCTGCTGCGCGGCGCGCAGGAGATGCCGTTCCTATCGACGACGAGTAATGTCGGCGATCTTCGGAAGACGGTTGGTCTTCGGCGCCGCGACCCGATCGCTCCTCGGAAGTTGCGGCTACCCGCGAAGGGCCCGTGAACGACGATCCGTTTCCGGATTCGCCGACGGTTATCGCAGGGGTCGCTTCCGTGGAGTGCGCGAGGCAAGCTAGCCTCGCCGCGTCGAAAACCCTTCCCTCGTTAGAGGGTGGTCTTCGACTTCTTAAGCATTTTTAGGTCTCCGTGCTGCCAGGTCGAGTCTCAGGTGCCGGACTCGAGCCAGGAGTCTCGCTTGTCTCGCGCGCAGCTGTTCGCGCTCGCGCTCTTCCCGCTGTAGTCGCATGCAAAGTGCGGCGGCTTCTCGTAGAACCACTACTTTGGGGGCCCGCTCTTTCTCTCTGATGTTAGGTACTTCTCGTTTCAGTTCATCGAAAAGGTTCTTCAAACCTATTCTCCGCTGTCTCTCCATATCATTGTGGAGCGATCGTTTTTCAATGTTGTCAGCCTCAGAGTCGCTATTAGCTGAGGAGTTTCCGCGTCGTTTGGGCGGTGACTGTCGTGGACTGTGCGATTTGCTAAGTTTTGGTCGCTTTCTGTGTTTTGATGACTGCTGTTGGGGAGAGTGATCTCGGGTCCGCTTTCTCGGTCTGGGGGACGGAGAAGGTCTGACAGATCGCTGCTGGCGATTGACTACCATGGCGGATGCCATAGCACATTGGAGCTGATGACGATCGAGTGGCGATGGGTTGGTGGGAAGGGCGACGGCGGCGCGCGCCCCAGGCGAAAGTTTTTCTCCCAGTGATTCGACATCGATTTCTTCTTCTTCTGTTGACAAAAAAAAACTAATTAGCAAAATTCTAAATGAAAAAAAAGCAATGGAAAGAAGATATTTTCATGGCGACATAACTACATTTTCTAGACGCCAGATGCGGCGAGCATATCCAATAACGGAGTGCATTCTCACAAACAAGTGAACGGTCACTGCGCGAAGCCGAGAAGTCATCGTGGGCGTTCGGCGGCTGAGTCACATCGCTAATTGTGTGAACTCGCCCAACGGTCTACCTCTTATTGCGATGTCACAACCTCTCAAGTTTGCCCGTATAAGGGCCGCCTACTCTAGCACGGGTGATAACCGAGTGCTCATTCATCTCAAATTCAAACGAACTACGTCTATAGTAAGAATTTATGATTGCAGACACTTAAGTAATACTAAGAATTGGCACTACAAATTCTACTTTGATACATATTTTTAATCAGAAATTTAAATATCGAATACAATTGTTATAAATTATAACTGACTTTCACCACAATGATAATGTCAGTCGGGATACAAATTTGTTTAACTGCAGCCATGCTACCTCACCAATAACTGCGAATGACTACTTTGTACAGAGATATTATCAGTAAGGCTTGTGTCTACATTACTATGATTCATAGAATTAATTTTAATTTCTTAAAAATACGAAACCGGCAAGACACAAAAACTAGATATGACGTGTTCTTTTGTCATTCTTTATGATAATAATGAGTAACACACAATAATAGAATCATATTTAGTCATAATAGAAGTCGATTAGCACTGCACATGCTTTTTGCAGTGCTAATTTTTAGCTAGTGCTAAGCTTTAGCAAGTGCTAATGCGAGTTATGATCGCAACACAATGTGACAACCACCCCGTTGAAGCAATAAATTATGTTTCGTTAAGACCGCCGAGATCGATACTAATAAAAAATAATATCATCAATTATTTTATCGCTTGGTCTGTGCGGTCCTGTCCGATGACGACGTTTATGAATAAAAAAAAAAGTAGTTCCGAAGTCGCATAATGGGGAAAATTCCAGGAATATAAATAAAATACTTACATGAAGGTTTAATTAAATTCGAACTATTATATTCATCAGTAATTATTTAAACAAAAGTCATTACTGACTTGTTTACTACTTTATTATTGATACTATTTTATTAGTATTGTGAAATACTAATAAATTATTATCAATCGAACGAACCAATTGCGCGTACATATCGTAAAATAGATAGGTAAGGGTTATTATAAGTTTTATTTAATGTTTTAGGGTATTTATACCTCAAACGCGGAGGTCTCGCTGTGTATGGCAAGGAATTCAGACCGAGCAGCTTCGTACAATTCGGGCATCATTCGGCAAACGACCAGTTTTTCGGGCTCGGGCCGTCTCTTGAGATACTAGTCCGCGAATCTCTGGGAGCGGAATGCGGTGGCACAGGTCACCAGCCGGGCGAGGGGCAAAACCGAAGAAGGGGGCCGCAGGAACCTGTGTCGGTTCTGCGGTACACCAAGCCGAAACGAATGATTTCAGACTAGGAGGCGTCGAGTCACGATTTCGATCCAATCCACGTAAGAACGGTAGTAAAGCGAGACGAACAAGTCGCATTTTATCGATTAGTTAGATTAAGGAAAACGACCAAATATTGATCTATTTTTATATGTAACAGAATACAAAATTTTGTTTGGCAGACGTCGAGTTAATTGTAAGAAATTATCAATAATAGAAAAAATCTCTCGCCAATTTGGTCAAGTTATATTGTAGCACTTCAGTTAAGATCAAGATTCAGTTCAGATAAACGGAAGAAAAATAAAGTCGACGAAAATTTCGCCAAAGACAGCGATTATAATTGGTGCAGAGGTCAGTAACATTGATCAGTGAAATCAAACTACACTTCATCATCAGTTATCAAGGGAACTAACTAATCAATTAGTTCCTACTAGTAAAACCATCTATTGAAACAAATATTGGATTTTATTGATTATTTACCGTTTTACTATTAGTTTACCGTTTAAAAAAGGTGTGAAAATTTTAAATCAGTGATTGTTGTGATAAAACTTTGATGAATCAGTTCACCCCGCGCATTTAGTTTTTTTTTTTTTAATATTTTTATTACTGATTACATTTACTTGATGATTGTACGAGTGATAATATTTTACGGTTAAGTGCATGAACAAGTTATATAATTTGTGTATATGTAATATGTAATTCATCCTATAGAAAAAGAATGTCTAGTTTCAAGCGGTTGTCATACGCCGAACGTAACATCAACGAGAAGATTGATTGTGACAAAATAAAAGCTAAAACAAATTAACTGATAGGTCGACAAATTAGCCTCATTCTTCACGCAGGCCACGCGCTGCAAATCCGGCTGTCCACAGTGTACGACGGAGGGGGTAGCGAACCATCGGGGATAACGACCCCTGACAAGCGTCAGGGCGTCTGCACCCATCGATCCAGACGCCGTGACGTCATCGCGCGCCAAAACTGGGCGCCGGCGCAGACGACGCTACTACTCCCCCGCCCGCATTTTACGGGGCCTTACGCAACAAATGCGGCGTCGCCGGTCGATTTTCCGCCGCTCCCACTTATTAGACGTGGCCAGCTCAACGCGGCAAGGTTTGGCGGGAAAATTTTCGCCAGTCGTTGGCGCGTGCGTGGCGTAGGGCATGAACGGCGGAAGCAAGTGCACCAAATTCAATTGTCAGTAATTACGAAATGATTTTGTTACAATTTATGTACAGTGATTCCACATCAAGCGCAAAAGCTGGCAAATCCCTGACTTCGAGATGTTCGTTACATTTCATGAAATAAAGTTCTTAGAGTAAAACATTTTTAATGAATCATTCACATACTTTTAACCAGTTCATTCGTTTTCTGGTATTATACAAATTACACTTGAAAGTTGTGCAGCGAGATAACAGATAGATACAAATCCCGATCCAAAATCTCAAATAAGGATTCCTCATCTTATTTATTATATAATCTATAATGACGAAAAGATAAACTAATTTTTAATTCACTGTACAATCCAGTGTACCAGTGAACCCTGCGAATTTAGTTCGGCCGCGCTAATTGCTCTGGGCTAATTAAAATGACTCTAGAAGGCAATAAGTCGTATCCGTGACCATCTACAAGGAATGTTTTAAAATTATTTCTGACTCACGACGTTTATTCTTGAAGTCGTCTATTAGCAATCCAACAACAATTAAATGACCACATACGCAAATAGCATTCTTACTAGTTTCCTAGGTATTTCATTATTGCCCTCTACGCTGGCCATACCGTTACATACAAGCTCAAAAAATGGCCAAAAGTATAGACGCTCACGTCCAAAATTTCACGGCAAGACAATTTTAATACTACATCTGCCTAAGTATTTTTAGTATAAATAAAAAAGGAAATTATTACTACCTATTTTAGTGTTTTGTTTTCTTTAGATTGTTTTAGCGTTACGTATTTACCAATTGACTTAACAAGGTCATATTTATGAAATGGAACTTTCGAAAAATACTAAGCTATGAGATCACAATACCACTCTGTGATGGAAAGTTGTGTAAAATATGGTAAAATTAATCAAAGTTTGTGAAAGTTGGTGTTTATAATTAATATCTATCATAGACAAGCCCGCTGGGGTCGTGCCAGAATGTCATACGCCGGCTTTTATCAGAGCTCTGATTAATATAATCTGCGATAAGAGACTGCGCCCCCTGAGACCGCATCAAAACTGGTACACACTCACGATCGCCATAAACGTATGCCCATATCAATAACAACCGCGAAAGTATCACACAAAAAATGCACAGACTTGTTATCAGACGATGTTATTATTTAATAGAAAAAAATCATATTCGCTCTAGAAAGTAGACTGTCGCGGCTTTCTACGATTGTGTGCGGAATGACTATGATATAAAGCTTCGTGTACCTGTACATACATACTATATTCACGCCGTAGGCATATGTACAGACGCCGGTATAAATTCACTCGAAATATATCATCATATTGAAATCATTTTAAATTATAAAATATACATTAAAAAGCTGATATGTTAAAATAAATGAAAGCAAAAACTGGTACAACGAAGGTTATCAAAAATTAATAACGAATCATCGGACTTGAAAAAAATCAACAATGAAATAATTTCTTTTGTATAACAACATAATCAATCAAACTTCATTGATAATAAATAAAAGAGAAGACAAAATCGTCCATTTGTAAACGAAAAACAATACAAGATGAAGTTTGAACGAAGAGGTTCTGTTTGAATATCTCTAGAAGGATTAAACAATAACTGGTTAGCGAAGTATACTCAGTTTTTTTATGGGTATCTATTACAGAACACAAAAAATAGCTATTGTGTGTGAACTTGATGCTGTTACGAAACGTTGATAGGCGTTCGGCAGCTGCAGATTGGCTTGTTGCGCAATTTGGCGACCACGCTCTAAAGTGTTGCGAGCCGATAAACCCGAGGAAAGTTACTCTCGATATGTCTGGACGACGACCACGCCCTAGCCAGAGGTATTCACACACACTCGGCGCGGTGTCTGCGTGGATAAAATTACAATGCACACACGGACAACTCTCCGATTGTACGGTAACACCGTAGTAATGATATACTCCGGTTACTTGGAACAGAGTAAACCAATCGATCCGACTATTATTTCATTTTATTATATCTGCTCTATGTAAAGATAAGTGATAAGGTAAGATCTCTTATCGAGTCATCTTAACGAATGAGTAAAGGTGTGGAGAATTGTGGAGTAAATTTCATTCATATCGCAAGCGAAATCATTATCGAAATTGTTTTGCATCATTGAGAGGTTGTTGTATTAAGATTTTAAAGTGATGACAACAATGCATCGTATTAACAATGAAAAATTAATAACTTCACACAGTGAAAAATAGCGATGTATTGTAGTTCTACAAAAATTTTATAAGACATAGTTGATAGCTATTTCGGCTCAAGCCATCGTCGAAACTATGTATAAAACTAAAAAACATTGATATTTTTTCACCGTTTTATAACGGAGTTCTACCAAGTGAATGCCAATTCAGTCAGCAAATAACTTCAGATTATGGGTGTCGGTTAACTTGACAATACGCGGTGGAAATGATGATATACTTAAATAATATCCAGTGTACAATGGCTCGTCGGAAAAATTGTAAATTTTATTTGTTGCAACGTAGACGATAATTTCACAAGTTGGAAGCTCATGAGAGTTCTCTTATGAAATGATCCGCATTCTTAGGCGCAAAGCAGATATCTAGAGCGATCGGCCCGAGGCGACGGGAAGCCAGATACCTTTCTCTGCCCCGCTCGCTCCTCTTGCAATATATATTATGTATATATGTGATACGCCGAACCAATTTAAATTTTATAATAACGTTTCTACTTATCATACGCGCTCATTCAGGATTTGAAATCAAAGTAATGGAAACGAAGCCAAGATATACGTCTCGCGGGGAACAGAACCGTACGTTACATTCGATATCAGCTTTCTTGGGATCTCGGGCGTGGTCGGTGCAAGATTTATTATTATGACTCTACTAAGAGCACAATTTATTGAGAACTATAAACCGGTTCGATTATACACTATTACTCATTAAATTACCTGTGATTTGATCAAGGAATTTCCTATGTTCTTATGAATCGTTCATCAGACAACAATCAAATCCATCGTTCAATAAAGTACTTAAATATTTATACTACAAGGGACACACGGACACATCTAATACTTGAAAGATGGTGTGTTAATTATGCATTTTATATGACGTCGGCTGCCAAAAATCGATTATATTGATTTTATTTTTTGTACGAACAGTCCAACAGCGTAAATTACATACTCAACCGATTCATATTTTATTCATCGAAATCCGCAAGACTCTCTCGTTCGTGACAAGAACAATACGAAGGACAACAAAACAAAAAAATAAACCTGCTCTACCACTATCAGCTTGTAATCAAAGTTTTTTTGCGATACACATTTTAATTCGATAATTTTCCTATTTTTCAGCCTTCTTTATGAAATAATTACTTGCAGAGACCTACGCATTTTTCCGAATCTTGGTATTCGGATAGTACTCAATTACGTGGAAAACCGAAGTGGTCCTCACTACGATAGAGCTCATAGCGACGTTTCTATGAATCAGCGAAAATATGCTAATTAAAAATATCAAGTGGAATATTAAGTGAGCTGTGTGGTGATGTGCCTAGCACTCGTTGCCCCCACTTTAAATTCCCTAACGGGTATTGGAATTCGACGAGCGGTCAACGAATCGATAATGTCATATGACAACACCGACCAAATGTTCCGTACACATAATTAATAATAATCCATTTATCGCTGTTAGTTGTCGTATGTTTAGCTTCAAGATTCTAAAATACATGATATCGGTTATATCGGTATGACATATTATATTCAATTGTTTTCGTAGAACACATTTAAACGTTTGAATTTCGAACGCGTTAAATAATACAGTTAACCTATTGTCAATCGTAAACTAATTGAAAGAGAACCGTCGGTAATGCAGATCCCGGTAAATTCAGAGCGACCATAAATAAAGTCGGAATAAATGACAAGAGAGCAGAAACAACACACGACCGCCGTATCGAATCTCTCGTGAGAAGTTTTACCGCTAAAGTCATCTCGATTCATGCAGCTTTTACCGTGTCCACGATAATGAATAACGTGATACCGATAAACTCCCCGGCAACTTAACAAAGCAATAACGGCTTCGAGGGCGGATCTGCGGGAAACCGGATACCGGCCTGCCAGGGGCGTGCTGAATGTCATTAACGACATTGAATAGTGAACCTATTAAAGACGAAGTCTATTCAGACAAATTGAAATAATTCTGTAATATCAACCGACATAGTTTATATTATTATTATAGATCGGTAGGGTTACATTTAATTTAATAAATTAATAAATACGGACAATTGATAAAAGTTCGCTCATAAAAAATGTGTTTCAATCATATACGATGAGAACTTTACCTCTCGTGGTCATTACACGAGTGTGGACTAAATGTAGTTTTAAAATCAAAACTTCGGTCAACGATCATTTTAATCTTTTGGATATGAAATCCTCTAATTCTCCGTCCCTGTTGGAAACTGCGGCAGACGGTGCAGAAAGAGATAGCGCTAAAAATCCAGTGTGACTCGTGCACAATCTTTGTCCTACTGCCCAGACTGTTCATTTTAACTGTATTAAACGATCGCAGATTTCCTGTAATGGCCTGTAATGTAAGCGGCTATGGAAATCGTGCCAGTTCGGAGTTCATTGCGGTGAAGGTCGTATGTGAAACAATAAGTTCGCCGTGGAAAAGTAGGCGTCCAAGCGGGCACGAGGCAAATTATTCCCTAAAGTGCCATCTAGCGGCGAATTTTTAACTGATTTATCATTTCGGCAAAAATTAATAGCACAGTGTGAGCTGAAATCGGCGAAATGAAAATACACATGCCAAAACGCACCAAATAGCCTAGTATATTCGCACCGAATAAATAATATAATGTGCCATGAAGACTTGGAAATTTCAATTGGGACAGTAAAAAATTATAACGACCAGAATATTGTGCGCATTCATATTTTTCGCGCGTTTGAATTTCGAAATTTCAAAATGGCGAAACATAGTAATTTGTCGATGGTTAGTTACTTGGATTAAATTGTAATTGAAATCACGTAACAGTCCACAACAGTATTGATCGTAATACTACATTAATTAAGACCAAAGATACAATCGTTTGTATCAATATCCACATTGGTCAGACAGTTCAAAAATGCGAACAGACAAGTTTGATAGAATTTAAAATCGTTACCCAGTTTTGATTTAGAAGGTCAAAGATCTCTATCACCCGGAGAGTGATAACGAAATAATAATACACGACCAGCTGCCGCTACAAATTTCGTCGAAGATCCGTAAAATTTTGAATTCGGCCTTCGCGTATAGTTTACACTACACTGCGAGCATGACAAGGGATCAGTTATACGTGATAATACTACGAAAATATTGTATTACATATTGATAGAACCAAACAACAAACTATCAAAGGGAAACACTTTTTTCCCCGAGGGATAAACAAACTTGAGTCCTTCTGACAAATGAAAATGATTTTTTAAAAAATCCATAAGTGTTCATTTAAATAGCGCTCATATGCTTTTAATTGTCGATATAAACAAATAGATACACTGGTCTCGTGTGACAAGCATTGATGGAAAATTAATTCTAAATTCAAAGCAAATTACGTAACATTTAAAAAATACCGCTCCACCTCTGCGGAAGATAAAATCAACAATAACACGGTGAAAAAATAGCCATGTATTTTTGTTCTACAAAATATGCTATTTTTTTCACCGTGTTATAATGCGAGTTCTCCCAAGTGAATGCCAATTCAATCAATAAAATCAACAATATATGACGAATATAACATTGTATTAACAGCACATTCCTCCGTGGTACCAGAAATTAATTAAGATGAAATGTCAAATTCAGGATTTTTGAGTGGTAGTTTAACTGTAGGACGCGTTCGGGGTTGACTTAACCCTTTGCACTCGAATGCCGCCATAGAGGCGGCATTGTAAGTTTTTCGTATTACTCGGATCCCGCCGCAGTGGCGGCATGTTTATATAGTCATTTTTGTATACTTTTTTATATGTTGATTTCAACTAGATCACAATAACAGATCATTAGGGAGTCATTTTCTAATAAAAAACATAGCCAAAGATAGTCGGCTTGCGTAATATCAATAAGTGTCATCGAAATGTATGGTGGATCCCAAGTGCGTACTTTTCCTACAGAAGACCGTCTTGCAGATAAATTACATATATTACGTTCAGGGACTAAGATAGACTGTGCAGTATGTTCAAATAGAAAAATTTCTGGCGGGAGATCGGAAAGAGAGAGAATCGGAAACGGCTGTTTTGCGAGACTTGCGTAAATAAGCCAGGATAATAGCCAAGTGAAATACCATAAAATGAAGAATTACACATAAAATAAAAATGTGTACATTATATTCATTATATATCTATTTAACAGAAAAAATTAAAAAAATGTTTTATTTAATTTGACAATTTTTTTTTTATTATTTTGATTCATGTAGCGAATACGATTTTCGCAAAAAAAACGCGTCGAGTTGCTGGCAAGCACATACGAAAAAGTGCTCGAGTGCAAAAGGTTAATGCTATCATAGCATTGCCAACACGGGCGCTTCCTTTGCTGTGCAATTATTTTTCCTGTGTGCATCAAGAATCCTAGCCACTGAGACGCTAGTCTCTCAAATTTCACAGGGCATTATTAATAGTTATTAGATTTCAAGCGTTATGAGCAGGTTAAACACAGGTCATCATCAGGTCAACACAGGAAATCATTTTGGTTTTATTTTAAATATGGGATCGGTGCATAGTAATTAATCTCTTTAAACTAATAATTTAATTAAATAATATGATAAATTGGGAGCGAAAAACATTCAAATTTAATTATATACGAGTTTATTGAAGGAAAAAAATGTCCTTATACATATTCAATAACGCAAGTGTTGGGAATACAATACAACGTAACTTACTTACTTACTACTGTCTACATTTAATTATAAATATTAACCGCCGAGGAAAAAATCGCCGACGCCTTGGTATTAAATTAAAATTTTTTTAGTACTGTAACAGAATACATACTGAAGGCTTATGGAATTGGGTCAACATAATCCGCCCACCTGCCGAAAAAAATTAAGAACGCGCTTATTCAGGCAGATATCTCTAGACAATATAATTAAAAATACACCCACAAGGGTTGAAGATATGTCGACTGCATTATGTGAATAAATTAAATAAATGTAGATATTATCTGGAAGGGTCGTATTATACGATTATGCTTTGGCGTGTTTAGTAAAAGATTCGCCCTTCGAATACTGGCCAATGTCGCCTAATTTTTGTAATTACTTTCTTCGCGTTATCCGTCATTTCGAAGGCTTCTTTAGTTGAAAGCAGCGCACAATCGATAACGCGGTTAATTATTTGGCACAGGTACCAATGGCGTCGGTTTTCCCGCGCGTGCCTCTCTCTAATGAGAAGTGTCCTGTACCACGTTTATATTGTCGAAAAATTGTTACGTAAAACTCAAGCGGGAGGATTTGACACAATTATGTTAATAGGGGAAAAGAATAGTCCAGAAAACGTTGAACCCTGTCCAGTGGGAAGAAACAGGAATGGGCAGTTCGCAAAAAGCGTAGGATCCGAATATTTCAAGCATTACCATTACAAGACTGCCCCGCACGCAGAGATAGCTTTTATCTTCCATCAATTTGACCGACACAACCGGATATATTATGGTTTCAAATACGACGAAACTATGATGATTTTATTCTGTTCTAACACAATGTAAGATTGAATGATACATCCAATTTACCCAGTACCAAAAACATTAATAAAATATAGGCCTCTTTAGATAGTAAAATTGTCTTCCTTCCTTTCAATACATGTTTTTTTATAGTCACCTGTAACCAGAAGCGGCTGTACTAAAAAACCTAGCAAGTGTAAAAAAATACGGAGGCCATGTCCGTGACGGGCTGTCCTTGTTGAACACTAAATTTGATATCATAAATTGCCAAATAAAACCACTACTGACGAAACAGTGGGTTTAAAGAATTTCATTATGTAGATTTTTTAATTTTTAACGCATACATTCATATTCACAATGAAGCTGATACGGACGACGTTTCATACAACTTACTGTTCGATTTACTTGATATAAAAAAAACATACATTTAATAATGAATAATATTTCGAAAGGCGAAACTGCTTATTAACGGGGCAACTATGTTACTCTAGAAAATTATTCCGTTCGACTTTCAGAAAATGTTGTTGCTATGCCATCTATGATTATTGGCTAGTATCGCCTTGACTTTCTGCGTTTACACCACAAATTCACGTCTCACTGGAAGGTGATGAGAAGTAAAAATAAAAACCTTATGGATTTACTACCACTGAACAACGTCTACTGCGTTATTTATAAATTTGATTTAGCATATAAAATGTGGCATATAATTTTAAAATGCCGTGTAGTTTACACGTTATAGACGAATAGCTAGAAATTATGCAGATTGAAATCTGATTAATATGAAATTCGTGAGTGTATTTCAATTATAATAACGATGATGAAAGTCATGCAAATTTATTAATTAATCGCGAGAAAGAATTCAACATTTGATTGCCACATTCGAAATACCAACTTTCATTGCAATGCCAAACAGCACTGGATTGAAATAAGGTTTAAGCTCGCTTTACAAGCATGTCTTTTTCTTCGATGTATGATCGAAAACAATTACCAAATGACACCGTGGAATCGCAAAGAAGTTAATAAAAAATAATTGGAATGGTAGCTCAATTTATTCGAAATTACAACAGACGTGTCCATTATACACAGTAACACCGTTTCCATTATATACAGCATCTTGAATTTTACGAGATCTGGTCAACTAATCACTCGTGTAGTAAATTCGCAATATTGATTCGGTAACATTGCCAAGAGAGAGTAAACGAAAATATATTACTTAACGATGATATAGCATAGTTATGTTACTGCAATTATTTCACTTATAACGTCAATTGCTTTCATATCGACTGTATTTCGTAATTTATGTCATTGATATTTTCATACGAGGGTTAAGTATTGCAATCCCTTTCATCACTCGTTTCTTAAGAGGTTATTAAATGTAACATGACGTTAATTACGGCCACTTTCACTTTGTAAGCCTTCCTTATCGATCGATAATAACTGTGCGAAAATTAATATTATATATTACGTAAACGAAGAAAGATGCCGATACGACGGACTTTTTCAGTTTTTCGTTAGGGAAAATAATAGTATGCGTTGGCAATCCCTGTCCAGGTAAATACATCAGCCGTCATGGTCTGAAAATCACGACGATACCGCCCGATTCTTGTACATTACGAGACGTATTCATAACCTTGCAAACAAAACGCATTGAATTTTGTCCGTGTATTACTCAATAGTCCGCGAAATATATATAATAATACCAACGTGTGGCGGCGGCTGCGGGTTTTGCAAATTCGGATGGGCCAGAGTGTTAATCCCATTATGGGAATTTTGGCCAAGGACATTTCCAATTATGTACTCGAAATAGTTTTTATAATAAATTAACATTAAAATGAGTAAATGAGAAAATTACAAAAATATCTACGAATAAATGACACCACTACAACGCCTTCGTTGATAAAAATACGTCAATTATTTCGTACGTACTGACATCATGTTTTTAAGAAAAGCTTATTGGTGTATTGAGAGTGTGTATAAGGAAAATATACAACAAAAAAGACACAAAAAAAAGCTTCCTAACAGAAACGAGTTGAGAAAATACTCGACTTGTTTTCTAGAATAGGTATTTACGACCCAAAAAAGAAAGGTCGTTTTAAATATAATACAAATAAACAGAATAGTATCAAATTTCTTTATGGCATCATACGAGTTCGAATGAGTTAAAACCGGATAGTCTTATCGAATGAAATATAAAATCATACACTGCCGTATTTATTTTGGTACAAAAAATAAAACGAACAAATATGAAGTGGTAATTGATAAATTTTGCAGAATAATAAATAATGAAGAGATTGAAAAATGTAAAAATATTCAAGATATCGAATATGAGAAGGTAAAGTACGATGTACATTTTTTTTTGAATAATTGAAGCAAAATCATTCAGTTAAAAGTTATATTTCGTTTTGGAAAAACTAGCTTTCTAAAGAAAATCATATGAAAGGTTAAACATAAATGATAAATTCGACGGTGTATGGTACAATATCACGAAAACGAGCGTTGGTACGGCGGTTAGCAACAGCAGAGTGTGCGGAAGAAGAGAAAAAAGACGGTGTCCGAAAAATAAAATCCTATAATAAAAATAATATTTTTAGAAGCATATTTATATATCATTTAAATAAAAAATCCTAAAAAATGTTTACTATTTTTAGCAGCAGTGTTTACGATACATAACGACATCTTTGAGAACAATTCGCACTTATTTCTTGCATAATCGGGTTTTTGTACAGTATTTTAACGATTTTTTTTATGTATGGAAAGTCTACTGTGCACTAAGTGGTTGATTTATTAGTGAGACGAATGTGATACGGGATTGCTTGTCTATTGTGTAAATCCAGTCACATCCGCAGTGAGAAAGCAAGTGAATTCAAAGCTGGGAAAGCACCAGGGGCGGACGGGGTATACGAACAGAGGCAGTGCCCTGTGTCACAGAGAGCGGCAAAGCGTGCAAGGTTAACTTGCTAGCTTGGGGCGGATGCAAGGTTAAATTGTGTGGCCGAGTAGAAGGGGCGTGGGTTAGACCCGCGCCCCTAAACTTTTTTATAAATTCTTTAACATTCTTTTATACATATTAGTGTTATGAAAATATGACTGATACGGTCAGGACTCGTTTAAATTGTATATAAAAATGGATGTAGAATGTGTTTGTAAGAAACCCGGGAACGAAATGTTAAAACGAAAAGTGTTTAAGTGCAATTTCTATCGATATTGTGGGCGACCCTCCCAACCCGTCCATGTTATGAAAGGATAAAGCTCGATATAAGTAGTAAAGCCAAGACGTACACAAATTCGTGATCCCGGGTTTACGCGTCAGTATTTAGGGTTGAAGGGCGAGCGCCGCAGTGGTGTGTAAATATAATAAAAAAGGTAACTTTATGTACAACTAACTATACGATTGTACGCTCAAAAAACGCCAGAGATGAAATTATTTTACATATATGTTTAATTTGTCGTCATAAGTGCGTGAGTCGTATGTTACTTAACATTATGAAGACAATTTAGATTTGAAATAGGAATTTCGTATGGTCAGATTACACAATCAAGTGTTAATAATTCACACCCAAATTATCCATTGTTGGCATATCGTGTAATATAAAAATATATATGTATTCCTGAAATAATATATATATATAAACAGATACCTTAAATAATTAATTTCAAAAATAATACAGATCGCTTTTCCAAGTTAAATACCAAATACAAATATGTAATCAAAAAGTGAAATTAGATACTGCCATTAAAGTAGATTTTTAGAAATAATAAGGAACACTATTGTTTTCGTTAGTGGTAAAAAAGGTTGTAAAATTGTTGGTTCATCAGTATCTCGTGAAATCGCTGGACAAATTTACGGAGTTAGGGAATGGGAACGGCAATGTTGCATGCATTTTAATATCCCCGCCAATGGTGTGCCCAACAGCAGCTGTGAAATAGTGAAGAGATAAGGGAAACGGTGGAGATTGAGTTACCCCTTCCTGGCCCGGGGTGTAAGAAGGTGCAAGGCCGACGCATTTTACGCCAACGGTTGGTTCAATACCGCCTTCTCATCTGACGCACAAGTTTTATGGGTTTAGGGGTGAGCTCTCACTGCCGAAACCCCCTAGGAAACAGCAAAACAGCAGCGGGTCATATCAGATATCACCATCGGGAGAGGATTTTAGTCAATCTATCGATAAAAATATTTCACTGTCACTTTGTATTGAATTATAATGTAAAAATATAATCCTTTTATATGAAGGTAGATCGACATTTAAGTTCAACTGATACATGATAACGCAAAATGAGTATTTTTTGTGTTGCAGCATTTATTGAGAAATTTTAGTCTAGTTCACTTTTTGTTGAACTTAGAACCGGTTATTCGTTTAAATAGGTCGTAAAACCAATACTATGTGAGCAAAAAAAAAACTTGAATTTACGGTCACACAGTGCATTCTAGTATGTAGGCGTGTGGCAATCGATACGTGCAATAAAAGTGAAATGCCAAAAGCATTTAATTGATCTAGATAAGTAAACAAGAAAAACATAATTAACCCACAAGATTTAGACATTTGAACTGTAAAAGTATGATGCAAATAATTATTGGCTGCAGAGATTAATGTACACTATGCTAATATTTAATACTTACTCTTTTCCAAATATGTTGATATAAATGAAATAACGTATCGCCAAGAGAGAATCTAAATGCTTTTCATGGTCATTTAGGGCTCATAGAAGATTTATTTAAATAATTCTAATAATTGTTATTGATCATCGGAACACAATAAGTGGAATGCTACATCATTATTGAAGGTTTATTTGCATAGGAATAATTGTAGTTCCCTTGTCGCGAATCGGATTGATCGCGCACGTGGTTTACACGCTTTAGGCACTTGACGGCTGGGGATGACCTTGACGCCCACAGGACACACGCGCTTTTGCGGATAGACATAACGAAAAATACGCACTGTTGTATATTCGGCTTGTTAAAAAAAATAACGCATCATCATTGCCGAAGATGGGAGAAATATCTAGTGTAGGAAAGCGAATTTTTTATTTCAAAACGACGAAACGAAATAGAAAGTACAATTTGAATCTACCTTATGTGTATGAGATTATATTGATTGTATCGACATTCACTTGGTAGAACTCCATTATAACACGGTGAAAAAATTGCAATGTAAAATTTAGTTCTACAATTTTTTTTTATGATATAGTTGATAGCTATTTCGGCTCACGCTATCGTTAGTACTATGCTAAACGAACATTTGCTTATCTACATATAAACAAGCTAGGTCGTTAAACAGGAAGAGAAGATGTATTGTGTACTTTTTCTACACAGCTACATATAGATAAGCAAATATTCGTTTGCAGTTATGACGACGTGAGCCGATGGCGTGAGCCGAAATAGCTATCAACTATATCATAAAAAAAATTGTAGAACTAAAATACATTTACTCATCAGCTACTTTTCAACCGTCTGTATCAGATTGTAACTGAAGTTTATATAAATTGCAAAAAATTGACGAGCATAAATCAATTGTTTCTTAGTACCTTTTTTAGGAAACATTTTTTTCACTACATACAACGCTCTACGCACGAGAAGTTAGCAAGTTGGAATAATAAGGCCAATAAAAATGAGGACGCCGAACGAACTGACCAATTCAGACAGACGACATGGCAATAAAACATAGAATTATTAGGATCCAGGCGTGGAAAAATTTTGTCAGCTGATATCGGTGCTAGGAATTGCCGACCAATGACTCACATGTAGTTCATCATCACGAATGCACGAGATGACATCAGCGTCTTCTTCATAAGTTCATAGAACGCTGGAGTGATGCGGAATGTCGCGTGGGATTCTCGCCGCGAATCTAGAATAACTTATTGAGAATGTATCACTAGAGCTAAGATGTTCCCCGATGGCTTTCGAATTAACATCTTGTAAGACAGCGGTTTCCAACCTTTCTGCTATTACACCTCATTAATAAAAAACTGCGCCACCTCAACTGCGCAAAATATCGAAACTACAAAAGTAACAATAATAACAAGGTTTTCCTATACTATACTACTCTACCTTACAAAGTTGTATTTAATTCTGGATAATTTTTTTTTTTATTGAAAAGTTTTGACGGAAACCGGGTCAGAAACCGGTGGTGTAAGGTAAATTTGTTTATGAAATTAGACATTCACAATTTAATTATTTTAGTAGTTAAAACCCGTGTAAATTTGGTATAAGATAATTATAAATTCGTGATTATTATCTATTACTGTCAATCAGATAGTACAACGTTCTTCATAAATCCAAAAAAGCTAAAATCATAACAATATTGGAATATTCATTACACCTATTAAAGATCTATAGGCGAAGTCATGGAGAAGTCAATGGTTTTTTAATTGACTGTGATGGATTCGTTCGGTCTGCCGACGACAAAGCACTGATGAATAAATTTATCTTTCTTTATAACTCGCTCTTACCGGTTATTATAAGTGAATCAATTAAAACACGACCGGCGTCTATGAATTTTTCATGGTGTGATTATTTTTTAATTAAAAATGCAAATATTTCAATCCCCGATACGTAGAGGCGCGCTCGCCTACCTCTAAAGTCAGGATAAAGAAAATCAGTTGAAACAAAGCTAAATAAGCTGATAAATAAATAATTAACTACACAATAGCACGTTATTCGAGGGTTAAAATTGTTATCCAAAAAAAGCAGAAGCAGTTTAATTTCATATTATTATAAATTGTTTTCAATCAAGACCACAAGAACGGTATGAGACGGTATATTCAAATTTATAATTATGCCGATGTTAACCGATATTGAAATCTTCGATATCGATATCGATACCGCCCGCCATCATAGTTTGAGTGACGTAGGAAATCTTATATCACCCGCTGCCGTTTGAAACAGAAAAAGCGCAATGTGATGCAATTATAATGCAGCATGGTATGGGCGGTTTGCTGCAATCGCGTGACGCCAACTCGAGACTCAGGCGGAAAAGAGCGGCCTGGTGACGTCGAGAGTCGACGATGCGGGAAGGTGGAAAGGCGAACGAAACCCTTAGAAAAGGTTCCGCCCGGAGAACGCCATGGATTCATTAATTAAACAACGACCTGGGCAGAACGCGAATGTTACAACGATAAAACGCAACGCACATATGAAACCTGCGCAAATTTTTACAACGAAATATCGTCAAGTTGCAATTAATCAATAATTATCATTTTCCAGCACAACATTCCAAAATCGTTGATTTGTTGAAGCATTACCAAAAAATTGATTCAAGATCTTTATGACTCACAAGACTGACTCATGTATTACCTAGTAAATAAATATGATACACCTGGCAACACGAACAATGATTCAATAGAGTTTCCGTACATTTTTATACAATATGTAAATCATGTTACTCAAAAAACAATGATAGTAGCAATGATTAAGATTCTTTGAAAACGAATAAATTGTGCTTCAGGAAATTTCAAATGAATTTAATCACTTAATTGAACAATATTAACTCGCTTTAAATTAAACCTCCCTAGACAGTAATGAATACACATCCTATAGCGGGAGAAACAGGTAACCATAAACAATCAAGAGTAAATAAATGTAGTTCATAGTGCGGGGTGGGTGACGACGCGTGAAGAAAGGTTTGCTATTATTTTACCTGCGACGAACGTTGCAATAATACTCTAGAAGCTAATTCTAAAGAGATTTTTCTATAAAGGGTTGTGACTGTTCAGAAGAATGCTATAAAACCTGTTGTAATGGGTGTGATATAAAAACGTCTGATCATAGTAAGTAGTAGTATATGTTATTATTCAATTATCGCAGTTGATTAATCTTTTATTAATTGCCGCGAGCCTAAACGTTGGACGAGTTCAACGTTCGATCTTTTCGACTACAATATAAAACAAAAACGTAAAGCAAAAAATGACGTTTGGAAAAATAATTGGACATGCCTTAAGTAAGTCAGTGATGAAAAAACGAGTACACGCTGAAGTAGTGCACTCACCTGTAAAATAAAATAAACAAAACGAAATAACACTAGCAGTTCGAAAAGTATGAAAACAAGAGACGAGAAAACGTAAACATTCTACAGAATCTTTCGTTGTTGTACTTTATTGTCCCAGGAAATATAGATCAACAGTATGACAACGTTCTTTTTAACAATTAGTTTCAAAGTTTTTCGCAGTTTTCCGGGTGTCGCTCGACATCTGTAAACGTTATGTAACCAATTATTCTGTACTCGTAGTGTTACGATCATAATGCTCGAGGTGACCAAAAATTCGGTACTTTTATGAACCCGGAAGGTAATACGTTTACATTTGTCTATTAAATGTATAATTTTCCTTATCTTGCCGATCCAATAAGTTTTGAATATCACATAAAGAATGCATACTAGCATAACATAACGAACCATTTGTAAAAATATGGATCACTTGAGATTTGCCGACTGAACGCTATAAATAAATATTGCGATTTTTTTCAATATACGCGAATAAAGAGCACTAAAGTTGTGTCCGTATTCGTTATCGTGGGGCCGCCCGAAAAGGCACCAGGCTAGAGTCCCAGGCGCGGGCGCCGGCCTTGTGCGAGTTCGCGCGGAAGTTCACGGTTATTTGGGGGCCCGTTTTTCCCGATGCCCCCCAACGCCTCGCCGCAGAAAACAGTGTCGTCATACGAGAGACGATGATGATGATCTATCAAATACTCGAGCGTGAAACTAGACCAACGTAGATATAAGTCGGTTAGATATATATTTATGAGTGGAACCAGTTTCGAACATAACAATAACAATTTGTGAAATATGGGTCACTAAGGCGCTCAATTCTATTAATCGATATCGATATAAAAAGCTATGGCATGTTTTGACACCAAAAATAATTTAGATGTAAAAAATTAATGGGTTTTAAGAAATGTTGTTTTTCTGGTGAAATAAACGTGATTTTTTTGTTTATATAATAATAACGTATCGACAGCATGCGTTGATAGTATATATTTCACGTGAGATATTAAAAAAAACTGTTGTATAACGTATAGTATATGAAGGCCTTCCCATCATTCTTTCCTCGGGTTAAAGTCATTGTCTCTCGCGTAATGAATTTAATTAGCATTCATAAATATATTACTTCATACTACGTAACAAAATTTGACTGATACTGAAGTACAGTCACGTCAAGGAAGGCAACGAACGAAACGAAGGACAGTCAGTACTAACTTGTATAATTTAGGAAATTTAATTGCCGCCTGTACTACGAACTATGATGAACACAGTACGTAACAAGGATGTGAAATAAATAATATATGCGTTACAAGATGATTTTATTAGATGTATATTTTTTATGAAATATATCGGATAAATGTGATAGCGAATGCTTAAACGTGTGTTTTACGTACGTTTAATGTGTATTAATATTTTTTTGATAGTAATAAATTGCTTTCGAAGCGTCACGTTGATAATAACTACTTAATATTCAACGTCGTGATTATATCCATGAGAAAATGTAAACGTTAAGCCAACCTCTCGCGAGTTAATGGATAATCACTGGACAATATCATCTCTGTATCCATATCATGTATTATTGAAAAAAAAATGTCTTAAATGAATTCAACATTTTTAAAAAATGCTTCCTTTGTAGTGTCAAAACAGTAAAATTTTGTTTAAGAAAATTTCGTTAGTTTGTATTGCGGGCCGAAATGACAAACCAAACCGCATCAATGAACAGCAATGATTTATATTTGACTATCAGGCGTCATATTTTCAGAAATTTATTCAGTAGTGAAAATCGTCAACAGCGTAGCGGAATCGATTTTGAATTGATCAAACAGAACAGACCGTTTTGTCTTAGTTTGTTCTTACCCTGTCACACTCACTTGATCAATCAAAAAAGTAAAATAAAAGAGTAAAGTGGAAAACAATTTCTTTTAGTCGATGCGAGATTTGGATCGTTGGTTTAAGAAATTCATTGACTTGATAATTATCAAGAATAATCAGCAATTAGAATTCCAAAACGAAACTAAAAGGTATATTTAGATTGTCGCCAGGTGCAAATTATACAGCAAAACTATGTGTTTCATCCAGTAGATTTTTGTAGAAATTTTGTTGAAAAAAGATTTTAAAGAAGAAGATAATTAGAGTCGGTTCAATAGAATATCATTTTTTTAAAAGAAACTTTCATCTGTCTGTCCTTCATTCGTTATAAAATAATTGATAACTGTATAAATGTATTTATATATATTTTTATATGCGTTTATAATTAAGTTAAGAAAGCAATTTTATTGTTAGAAAAAAAGTAATCATAAGGCTTAAATATGTATGATTGATAAGTCGACAGCTGTTACGTGTTTTCTGCGATCCTTTTTGGGAAAAGATTTTACATTTCCTGCGGCAATGTTTGGCAAGATGTCAATGGACAGGTGCCTATTACGTCTTGCATTTTAGGCGAAGCGGTTTGAAATTTTTGCACGTCGATAACGCTAGCCAATAGGAAAAAAATCCTCTAATTCGTAAATAAATAATGGTAAGTGAAGAATTTTGTTTAGGTTCAGAGGTAAGTGGCCTCGTGTAGTGAGAAACGATACATTTAAAAAAAACTGTTGTGGGAGAAGCGTCGTTTACACGGAACAGCTGTCAAATTAAATTGTCTTACCGATATCCATATAAATAAATATACATCGTTGTGTAATATCGACCCATTGATCTGGACTTACCTGCAAAAAAAGAAAACAATACAAATTAGTAAAATGCAACAAGAAACTTAAAAATAAAACACACCATAAACAAAGAAAGATCGAAAAGTGAAGACTTTGATTTTCTGTTCCAATTTCGAAAAAGGAATATCAAACTAGCTTGCTAGAACAAGGAATAACAATATATGTACAAATTAATTATAGCCGAGCTCAAGGATTTCTTACGTAAGAATAGGTTCAATGGCATACCGAAAAATTAGGTTCGAAATATGTAAAACCGCCCAAGTGGCGAATTTATTTATTTTATGCATACATAGCACACATACTAACCAGTCGCCACTATTGGTGAAAAAACTACTTACAGGCGCTAATCATTATATTCAAGGGCAGGCATTCAATGCGTATCGATAAATAAATTATTATTGCGTAATGGTTTCTGTCTTTATAAGTTGGACACATATTATGTATTTTACCATATAAATATTTTTCTGAAGGCGTTCTCAGATAAAATACGTAAGTCTATTTTCGAACACAACAATATTCTATCGAAATAATTATTCAGTGTTACTAGTGTGCCATCTATAGCAAACCCGATTTTACATTTGGTGTTAAAGAAAAATCATTGTGGCAATTAACTTAAATTGGTGGATATTCATTAGTTCCCAAAAAGTAAGGAGGCTCTCGCAAGTGAATACAGTTTTTCAGAATAGAAGAGAGTACATTATAAATGTGAGAGCAAAAAACCGGCTGAATATTTTATTTATTTCATTAGAATTTTCACGAGCCATTGTTATAACTCACTCTAAGATCATGAACGGTAGAATTAAGCAATTATTGTTAGTTTCGTGCAATAAATAATGTGAATTAAAATTCTTTGCTGAATAAATGCATTTGGATCCATGTGGTGGTTTTCATACGTGATAATGAACACGACATTATATTTACATTATGTAAATTTTTAAGTCTAAATGTTGGCAATTTCAATAATGCACTATTTTTCCTTTAAGCACACGAACTACCGTATAACTCAAATGACACGTCATGACCTGAATTGATTCAAATGAGATTTAAAAAACGACGCGATATTTTTACTCCAAAATCAAACCAAAGCAGTTCCATATTTTGAGACACGCGGTGTTAGGTATTCGACGTTAAACATTTACTACAGGTGTATGGGGCAAAAAATGTAAACAAAAAAACGCCCCGAGTAGAAGCGGCCGTGGCCACAATATGAATCTATAAGCCTCCCAAAGAGAGCTAATTCAAAACAAAGCTAGCGTTATTTAAAATTAACCAAAATAACGTATTGTCTTCGTTGACATGCGTTATTTTTAAGCGTTATAGAAACCAAGATTGCATAATGTAAAAAAATCTGAAATATCAATGTTGAATGCCATGATATGAATGAGTTAGATTGCATTGTATGGTCATAGCTCTGGTGTTTCGATTGGCAACGTTACATTCATTGCAGGTCGACGCCCAGCCGAACAGCCGATCTTGAGAGACAACAAACGGCCGAAAAAATCGCAAGCGAAGCCATTCCATTAAATGGAGATTATTGATGGTATTAAAAAAAAAACACCATCAAAACAAAAACGCCATCATACAAAGATGAGTAAGGCCCTCAAGAAAGTTGCCACAGCTCTAACAATATTAGTAGACGATCAATGAACCAAATGACCCTACATATCGTCAAGATGACAACAAAACAATTTATATCCGTAATTAAGATAGGTAGCACGTTTATATCACGACTGATATTCTATTAAATTACTTCATCAATATTTGTTTGATAATAAGCTCGTACAATTGAGAGTATTGAGGAAACACGTGCCCCTATAAATATAATACTTAGGGGTTGATTAATTCGCGAGTAATAGAACTACGATCGTTTGCATTTTTGGGTGGATAGAAATCCTATTACTGAATTTATTCGCCATTATAAAGAGCCTTTACATTGTCGACTGAATTCTCTTACTGTAATTCAGCAAGAGAAGTGGCCTGTGAAATTGCCAATAATCTTCAAATTCAGTGTAACGGTTCAACGATTTGTCAGCACCTGGTTTAAGACTACGCAGCTAAGTGACTTGAATTCATTAATTATTTTACTTGAGATAGGTAAGGATAAGGTAAGGGATAGGTAACACGTAAGCTTATATAAAATGTTACCGCGGACGTTAATCAAACTATTAAAACTTATTTCGAGGCTCTAAGTAAGTTCCTGGTAATATGACCAAACCACCGTACACCGCATGAAACATATATAATATAACTATAATCATCAGTATGTTTCACAATTACACAAACAGTATCACAATTTAAGTATCAAAGCTCCAATATTTATAAATAAGACAAAATATAGATTGAGAAAATCAAGCAATTGAGGTATACGATAGTTTATAGTATACGATAGTTTATAGTATACGAAACGAGGTGAGAGTAATTAAGGAATAGGTGAAATTAATAAAAATGACCTCTTCTTTCTCGACCATGCGACAGAAACGATATTTGATAATATATTGCATTTTCCGTTGTTTGTGCCGCAATAGCTTTTTTTATAAAGTTATTCATTGCCTTCAACTTCAGTTTTTACGAATGCGGATCATGGGAATTATTGCAATATTTGTATATTTATTGCAACAAAGGAACATCTATACGTAACGTGGCAACTTTTTTACGTACGAATAATGTTATGATTGGACAATATTTTAGATGAATTTTTTATAATAGCTTTCGTGAAATCAGAAACGAGTTTCGTTATGAAAAATACTGAAATAATGAAATTGTTTCATTGTCGATTTATTTTTATATACATCATTATAATAATTAAAAGCAAGTGACAGTGAAATAATAAGGCCAGAATTATTATGAACGTCGGTGAACGCGTTTTAATAAATAATGGACAGCTATTGTATTCTGTTGAATCTTCGCAATGAAGTTGTGTGAAATAGGTGTTGATTCACAGTCGTAAATATTTTAATATTCAGCTTATCGGGTGTCGAGTTGGGCGCTATTGAAATATTTCCCACGGTGCTGCTCTCTGGCGAGTAATGTCAGCCAGTCGTGTTCGATAAAACGTCAAACCGCTGCGAAGTCATTTAACCACCTGTGTGCCGATGAATACTGACAAACAAAAGCCATTATCGAATGCACCAGACCTGCACTATCGCAACGGAATAATTAGACGATGAAAGAAACAATGTCAACATTATATTCCGAGATAACCTAACCTACGCGAACTAACTTTGTGAGGTTTGTTGTGACTATCAAATTAAGGCGACAAGCTTGATGTTTGTTTTGCTTTTTTCGATTTTATTACGACGGATATTTTCAAAAATATAAGAAAAGGCAGTTGCCTAATTAAAAAAATAGAATTAATTAATAATAATGTTTAATATTATAACTCTGGAATGGTTCGGGTATATCAAAATTGGAGGAAGAGGAATGTTTTGTGGCAGAGAGGGTTATAAATGCTCGACTATGATCTATTGAAGTAATCGAAAACGCCTTCGGGATTCATTCGGCTGGCGCGGACGTGTCGGATCTCCGTGCATACCAAAACACCTTGCATAATATTGATAATATGCCGGCCATAGAAAGCGCCCGACAGGGGGGTCAAGTGCATCGCTTGCCCTACGTGCAGCGGTCAATGGGTCAACAGTCATGTCACGTGAGATACACTACACCCACACACAACGAAATCAGGGATCAAAAAGAATCTGTATTTGAAATTTGAATGTTTTTTTTTCATTTCGCACACATCTGAGTGAGATAACAATATCGTTCTTGTATGAAAAATATGTGAATGTGTTTTAATGGAATGTTTTAATATAATGGAAAGAAGTACAGATTTCAATTCATTCAAAATGCAAATATATATTTTAAGATAAGTTATATTAATTTTAGACGATATATTTATTCGTTTGATAGCGGAACTTCAAATAAAATGTTTAATAACCCATTAGTATAAAAAAAAAATGTACTATACATTAAATAAACTTTTAGAATAGTTTGTGAAAATTTACACTAACACTAAATTTAGCATGATTTATATATACACATATGTCGAACAAATATGTTATATATTGGACTTTACCCGCATTATTCGGTTAATTTAGATCTATTTAAATCATACTTGAAAAATCTTTAAAATGAAACATTATTCTCGACCATTGGATAACAGGCACTAAATCAGATAGGGTAACAATCCCCATCATTTTCACTTTATGTCTTATTGAATAGCTCTCAATTGGTGCATTATAAAAATAAATTAACTCAAGTTAAATGCAGCAGTAGCGGGATCTCGCGACAATAAAGTGAAGTTATAAAGCCACTATACGATTGTTCGCTACTATTATACATTTGGGTATGAAAACACCGCGTAATAAATTTAGATCAAATCGAATTGAATGGATTATCTATGACAGTTTACATTGGATTGTCTTGTCACCGCCTCAAACAAAAAATATAATCGTCTATGGCCTGTGATTTATAAATGGAATGAAGTGGGATGCAGTTGCAATGTTTGCTATGCGAAGGTGAATGAAAAAACCCGTACAACTGTATTTATTGGCGTTGTCTATGAGCACGCGCCGGATAACTGTTTTTCTTTTATTTTTTCTTCATGAAACCAACATAGGAGAAAATAATGAAAATACATAACTTAAAAATAGGCAACACGCTTCAGTTTACACGCGGGGCTAGAAATGAACACTAATCAGCACCGCTATACTAACAAATGACATTTGCATTACCATCACTTGCGTGTTCAAAAAAACGTTCTAAACATATTTTGAATTACAAAATTTTCTCAGCTCTGCCTGTTACGAATCAATCGTTACGAAGGTTACAATTACGACGACCAATTAGGTTAGGCTTCTTGATTATCAAGAAATGCTAACCGCTGATAGTAATACTCCCGGTTATGTATTGCTGAACACTAAATAGTGCAACCTTTATTCCGGCCTTAAGTCTTTTAGATTATTAAAAAAAATAATACAGAAGTCTCGATGTGGAAAACAATTATGTACTTTGATCTGGGTAAGTCTGGGTACGAATTTTAAGATAATCACACTTATATTTTTGAGAAACATTGAGGACAATGCTATCTATGGTCACTAGTTGAAACGTAAATAGTCAGTGAAAATATGATGCAATTTAACTAAAACAATGCAGTATTACGTATTTTTTAAATCTGACGCAACTCGAACAGAATGAATTATAATCAACTAAACGATATAGTTTTTTTATGATTCTCTGAATAGAATGGTTTATGTTCGATGAAATATATCAACATAAGAATTAAACAATGAGCAAATAAATGACACGACCGACTCGCGCAGTGAACCTGTCGATGTGACAGGTGCGATGAAAGGTTTCAGAGAAATAAATAATTGGACAAGGCAACTGACATGAAGTACGACCCAAGATATACATAAAGAAACTGACGATTTTCATCGAGATCGATTGTCAGATTGCCGAGCATGTGAGTATTGTACCGATGAATTTATTGAGATCTACATTTCGACCAGTCTTAGAGCACTACAATAATACATTACGTTGATGCATTAAATATATTTACATCGGTGCTATCATTAAATGCATGACGTTGATCGAACTCGCGTCATGTTAGGTCAAACAACGTTGACTACACTACGTTGTAAAACTGCTTTAATTTATCAAACTATATAGATTTATTTGACGTTAATCAAGGCTATAGAAATAAAAATTATTGTCAATATAACAAAAAAAAGAATATTTCTATTTAATTGCTAATATCTTATTTTGCTAGTAGTTTTTACAAGAACGAGGTTAGTGTATGAGAACCATCGCTAACGTCTAATCATCAATCGAAGTCGTCGCAGTTCTTATCGATTCGTGTTTCACGTCCAAACGATCAAGCCAACCTTTTGGCAGGTGGGATAGACGCCGACGTCGTGAGATGTTTACAAGATAATTATTATCATCCATTACGCGTTCTGTTCATGATTTCTTGGATTATGATGACGATCGTAAATTTCCACAGTCCGACAGCAAGGGAGCAATAAGATAAATAGACGAGAAGCGACCGCACGTACACGAGTGTGTTTAATTTGTTAATGATACCGACTGAAGCTGCTTGGTGGAATTTCAATATTCACTTTGGAAACAATTCAATTCTGTTCAATTAAAATTTCCATTGGAAATTTGACGCAATATTTTTAGTGTGGAAATTTCCACTGTATTCTATTGGCTTGTATGATGGTACACAAAATAAATCTATGTCATAAAATGTATCGATTCGTAACCCCTATTTAGTTACTTTAAAATGTGCAACTAAATTTAGTATCCATGATTCATTGGCCATCAAAAAGAAACTCTTCTTTTGGTAATAACTTTCTAGACGTATTCATCATGCTAATGGGCCAGCCAGGATTACTGCCCCCTCCGACCGAAGACTCTGGTGCCAACAACTGAGGGGGATGCCACCACCCCCGTTTCATAGGTGAGGCGGAAATGCGTGCTGGGTAGAAGGAAACCCCACAGCAATCGTAAAACAAATACTAAATAGATTGCCCAATAAAGTCATATCAGCTTTGCATACGTAATTTATAACATAAATAGCTTTTAAGCAGATTAAACGACATGAAGTTTTAAACACAAATAAATAAATATTTATATTTTAATTTAAAAAATTTAAAAAAAAGGTGTAAAATCAACAGTAATCCAGGTCGTAATAGGCGTATGATGTAACATATATCAGATACAAGGTGTAGGGGATAACATCGTAGGTTTGCGTTACATTTACCTCACGAGATTTTAGTTCCTGTCTGTTTTGCTACCTCTGAATTTAATTTAAATGATATGGAAAGTTATTGTAAAAAAGAATATAAATTAATTGTTAGATTGCCCGTGCTTCATATCGGTGATATTACGTAATTCTGCCAACATGTGAGTACTGAATCTGATATAAAACATTATCGTGTAAGTGGCAAGCACTGAAATGTTATAACTCAAAGTGGAAAATACTTGAATATGAATACAACCGCTTTTATGTCAGTTGTAAATATTTACATGTCAATGTTTGAAACGCGAAATAAGGTAGACGTATGAAATAAACTACAATATTCTACATCTGCCGATATACCATTGTTCCACGACTCAGTGCAAAGTGTTTCCGATACTGTCACCGAACACGATTGTGCAGCGAATGCATGTTTATTGGTGGCATTGCAACAAGCGCCTAGTTGATAATGATATTTAATAATGAAATTACACAACACCTGGGAATTTCCCCGCGATAAATAGCACTTCTGGGTAAGGAGCAGAGGTTTGCAATTTCTACAAGTTTAATTGATATGTATTAGATAAAAGCATTCAAACATCGGCCGTGTCGTCATGATTAATAACCTGGCGGCGAATAAATGACGAAGCCTGTCGATATGGCAAAACAGCGGCCTGCATTCCGTTCCGAAACAATCTTCGGAATTCAGCGAGCGGCGGGAGAACCGGTTTAGACCCGCGGGCCAGAGCTCTACCTCACCTGTCCCCTCGTCCAATAAGAATCGCACATGGACGCCGAATCTTCTGCCGTGTGAATCGTTTCCTTTGGGAAGATTTTACGAGATTGGTCCCGAATGAATTCATTAACCCTTCATATACTCGGAGATAGTTTAGATTGAGGTATATTTGAACAATCTATTCAGCGAAAAAAAATCGTATAAGATTTTAGGTTCAAACAGGAAAAAGGGAACACTATTGATGCGTTTTAACTGGGGGCGCGATAATTCTCAGAATAAGATTTCGCGGGAAAAGGCATGTGTAAAAAAAACATTGCAATACGCACGCAAATGAGACGAGACCTGCCGAAGAGCGAGACAGGCGCGGGGACGCTTGTAACGTAATACTGTCTCACAACTTACAATCCCACTGTCAGACGAACTGCGTCTACCGCGGTGATGATGAGACATGAAAGAAAACCCACGCGCGGAACTGCGAACTTGATATCCGCGATACCGTGGAAATAACGACACTAATAAGAACTTAAAACAAACGCGATCCAAAGATGGCATTGATTTCGCGAAGAAATTTCAATTCAAATAAAGTAATTATGTGTATTATAAGTAAGTGTATGCGGTAGATGCGCCACGTTAGTTGCAGATTCGGCGTTATGCAGCAAACAGACGCTAGCGGGGTGGGGTTATAACAGACAACGAGAGGCAAGGGGGTGATCTACGTACAAACCTCTTTAAATTGGCAGAAACGATTCAGACATCGTAGGGTGCGGACGCTCACTTATGAAAATTAAAATAGCCGATAATCGATGCTCACTTTTGAATGTTTTCTCAGCGGAATATTTAAGTTTTTTTTAGAATGAAACGATGTTGTTGCAATGTATGCAAATAAGACTACAGAAGATGCTATTACCATTAAATAAAACTCATTATGTTATATAGTAAAACATTTTACGATGATAATATTTATTCTGAAACAAATTAATTAGAATTTTATTAATTTGTTAGTAAACGTAAAAAGTACCTAACTTGTGGTGTATACGTATTTATAAATAAGTTTTATTCACTTGGCGCAACCGATTCGACCACATATCTTGATATTCGTGCGGTTATGACAATTGGTAACAAGTTGCGAATTTATTTTTGAGAAAAGTAATTGAATTTTTTCACTTCTTATAAGATTTTTCCAGCAACGAGAAAGTATTAATGCAATTGAGAAATGCAGCCTATTTAAGTACTGATATTACTTTTATTTATCGTCTATTATAGGGGCAATAACATAATAAGTTTGACGGAGGGTTGGGTAGAAAACGGACGCATGCTGCAGCAGACGGTTGTTCTGTAATCTTGACGGTACGTAACGTAGGGAGTAAAATCTAAAAAGAAAACATTCTCTTAAGTCTTACAAAAATGACAACATCTGGCAATAATACGTTATGGCATCGTAATTTTAATTGAATTTTGTATAAAAATGCCACTGAAAAACAAAGTATTATAATTGAACAATATAAAACAGAATAGACAAATATAAATTTAACATTTCTTCTTACAGGAGCGTGAATTTTGGAATTTAAAAGACTATATTAAAATCTATATCGACAGTTCGTTTCTGTAGAGTTACCCCTGAAAATAAGCGTCTGTCTGCATTTGAAGGAAGTCCTTTTGTGAGGAGACTGAATTCAATATCAAAGTATTCGATAACGGGCACTGTTGGCTCACTCTTAGTCAGACCAAACTTTCGAGGAAATGAAGCGTTCAAAGAAACGAGTTTGCCTTTTATCTTTTATATAGGAGACGTTAAGGTAACAGGTTTTGAGTTTTATATTTTCGACAAGGCTAGGTTAGTTATTAAGGGACTGCAATTATGGGTTCCGGTCGCTTGTTACGAAGCCCCTTTGCCCAGGGGCGCACATTAGATGGTGCATTCTTATATGAAATTAGACACATATTGTCATTTTCTGGCCGTGCCAGAACCTTTTCTGTTCAATAATTATTCTTTGGACCCGCTTAACTTCTCTCTCTAAAGCATAATAATGGTCTAACACAAAATAATACGCTGGACCAAATTCTAGAAAAAAATATACAATAAATTCTAATAAGAAAATAGTGTTCATTAGAGTTCATATGCACATATGAGAGTAAATGGTAATGTCACCTCGTTACGAAGCGCCTATGGTTTGCGCATAACCTCAGACAAGAAAGAGACTTGAGAATAAAGAAGCAGAAAAATTGACAATAATACGAGGCAGATGTTTTTGGAATATTGTTACAAACTGTATGTGGTCGACATTATTTGTCAACTCTGAAAAAGGCAGCCATACAACTAGCATGTACAACCGGCCCAAAGTTTAAATCCAGACGGATTTTGAGTTTTAGGTATGATGTATAAGTAGTAATATATAATTTGCGTGAAGTCACTTGGTCATACCTACATTCATTTAAGGTTTGTGGTGAGAATATACTTCACATTAAAAATGTATAAATTGGCTAGGATACAAACGTAATAGGTAAAACCGATCCATTAATAAGATGTATGCGAAACTAAAAAGAGATAATGAATTGTCGTGTTATTGAACTGGATGATTCGAAAATTCAAAACGATTACCAAGGACGAAAACACAGGGGGTTGAAAGAAAAATAATGCTAATTACTAAAACAAGGGGTTGTAAAGCGATGCGCGGACCGTGTGAAAATCCACTAGTCTGCCCGTATGAATGATTGCGTAGTACGTCTCGGGAAGACGGACAAGAATAGGGTGGGGCAGATTAGGGGGCAGACTTGTGGGAGTGGGGTGCCCCGAAGCCTTCCAGCGTCGGATCGATGGCGTCGCGGCGCACGCGCAGACATTATCACAAGAATCCATGACTAGGTACTAGTTTCAGAGCACAGTAGTGGCCCGATACTATGGACGTTTTCAGTCACAAGTACGATTAAATGCCAGCGAATAACGATACAACAATATAGGAAGATTAACACAGCATTCAACTTCCTATTTCGAATTTACATATGGTGGAAAATATGTTTAAAAATTATTAGCGAACTCTCCAATGGAACACGGTTGGATGCAACATACACAGAAGTGGGTGTGCAATAAACCATTTCACACCCATTCTACACATCTGAGGTGACCTTATCTAGCGCTACTATTTCACAACTAGTCGAAATAGGAACGTGATATTCCGAACGGAGTTGGTTGATATGAAAACAGTTAAATTAAACTAATACATACATTTTGCATTCAAAAATGCATAAAGTTTGACGGAATAATCAATTGAGGAGACTCGATAACAATCTCTTATCTCATTCAAAAAACGAATGATAATAATAAATAAACAATTGCACAAGCAATAGTAAACAAATATTGCACAACAATGCGATAATTATTTATGTATTTACATGGTAGCGCGGGAAAAAATGATAAATACAGAATTTTCTAAGCCAAGGTCAATAATAGTATTGACCACCAATAATGATCTAATGATTACGATGAATTAATAAAATTACGTTTTAAAAGAAAATATCAATTGTTATGAATTCATTATATGTAATAGAAAATTTGTTACTGTTGTGTTTTAAAAGAAGTAATACAGAGTTATATGTTAACCTGAATGGTAACTTTCACATATTACTTTGCTAACCCCTGGGGGGGTTTTATTTCGCAAAGGGTGCTTCGACACTCGAACGGCTATATTAATTTATTTTCCCGGATACAAACAATTACTGCGGAATTAAAAGTCAACAGAATGTTTGTGTGTAATTACGGGTGAATTTCACGCAAACATGAAATATACATAAATCCAAAGTTCGATCATGCATTTGAAAATGAAAATTATTGAAGACAATACAAATATGAATTGTTGATAAAAGTAACATCATAAACTCACCGGAATCGGAAGGTGTTTGTACTCCCAAGCTGTCGCATCTCGTCTGTTTTGAAGTTTTGCAAAGAGTGTAACTGTGGTCGGAAGCGATTGTATTTTCGCGATAAGTTCTAGAATCGCGACTCCGTCTTTCGTAGGATGTATTAAGTTTGTATTCTTCCTCGTCGTCTTCATAATCGTCGTCTTCTTCTTCTTCTTCGTCTTCCTCCTCTTCGCCGTCTTCCTCGTCATCGAAATCATAGTCTTTGAGTATTCTTTCGGGCGATGTCTGATTTGGGGCGAAAGCCGCGATATCTAGGTTGTGTTTAAACGGCGGATGGTCTTCCTCGTCAAGGCTCTGGGGTGTGTCGGGTCTTTTGTGTGAATCCGTCTCCATAGTTTTTCGCGGGGCCTTCGTCACGCGAGGCGGGGCTCTGGCGGCCGTCAGAAGAAGGCTTCGCCCCGGAAGGGATGATTGAACCGTGGGAGCCGGTGGAACGACTACGGGAGGCGTCGGCATCGCGACGATCGGCATGGTGTTGCAGGTGTTGGGCCCGTTGTGGTATTTGTCGATGCATGTCCCCGCCCACATGCAATCATGGTGGACGATTTTGTTGGTCTCCATCGTATCCAGACTCCAGTCGAGAATGCTTTCAAGTTCTGCATCGTCGAGTGCGAATTCTCCTAGGCTTCCTCCCAATTCGAAAAGTTCGAACTTGTCCGAATGCTTGTCAAGGCTGGTCCAAATGTCATCCATGTCTGATAATACGGCACCGTACTCAACAATTCCCAAACTTGAAAGTCCAAGAGTATCTCCAGCTGGTTCTTCGATGTCCTGTCCGAACATCCTCATTACGCGTTACTGGTTAATAATGTTTTTTTTTGTAAATACTTTAGTGTTAAATCTTAATTATACGCTTATTTAAATAAATTATTTATATCACAAATGTCTTCACTGCTCCGCGGTCTCGCGAGAACTTTTATATCACAATTATTCCGGCTACCGAAGTCGATAGCTTAGCAGGTATCGCGCAGCGTCCTCTGAAACAAACCAAACAGTTTTTTTAAGTCTCAAACTTTTTTTTTAATGTCAGATGGGTGATTCATTGACAACAGTCGTGTGGATGAACTCATTTAACTTCCGAAAACCGAGGATTATCAGAACAAAAAAAATCATATCGTTAACATCGACATTAAAAACAAAATAAACCACTTAAAGAACTTAGAAAAAATGTCGAAATCAGTAAAAGGTAATAATTTAAAAAAAACTATTTATTATTAAATTCAAATCAAAAGCAAAATATTACTCATAATGACAGGCCATTAAGAAATATTAGATATTACAGATTATTATTGTTCCAATTTTTGTGACCGTCATCGATGTATTAAATAAACGTAAAAATTATTTGGTTAAATGATGGAATAACATTAAAAAAAAATATTATGATAATTTAATTTACAATTCACTATTAAATATTGATAATTCACCTTAAAATAATTACATATACCACTTAGTTTTGAAAATATATTTGACAAGTTTCATTTAATGACAACCAAGTCGTCCGAAGGTTTACGATGTAATGATGTGCGATGACACAAGTTTTCAAATTCGAACACGATTTCGCGCCAACTTAGCCAAATGTAAATAAATAAATCACTAGGTAAGTAGAAGGAACAAAAATAATAATTTTGATTATGGCGTCCCGCGCGACGCGTTGCAGAGTATTGTGCAATATACTACGTACACTGCCGGCCGGCGAGTTTCAACGACAACTCCACATACATACATTCTGTGTAGTTTTACAAACGTAGATATCTCGCGTGCACAAGAAGTAAACATTCACAACTTTTATTCTAACTAATTATTTAATGAGCAATCAAATCTTAGTTTACAGACCAATTCTATTAATGCAGACTTAAGAAGTTCATCTCAACATTACCATTATACACAGGTCTGCATTTATTATTTTAATTTTGCATTTCGTGACATACTGGCTAACTTATAATGGAAATTATGATATATGAAAATTCTCCGTTTTCCGTACAATTTAAAGTCCGATCAATTATACGTAGCATATTACTTGGCGAGAATAAATTAGTCATCGTAATTCAAAGAATTAAAATTCCACTTAACATACTATTTGTGGGTAACAATTTATTTTGATATCGGGGATGGTGATAAAATTTTAAGCGCGATAGAATTATATAATTATTCAATACAACTTTATATCTTAGATATACATTAAAAAAATTGTCGCTGTGACAAAACACGGGGATATTGTTTTGGGCCAAAATTGCCTGCATTTTTTAACACGTAATAATTCGATTCGATCAAGAGACAATCATTCAAGGGTGTCGTGTACAGAGCAAAAAAATATGACCTTGGTAGAAAGAATTTTTCTGAACTTAACCAAAAAATTTAGGATTATTTCATGACAAAATAAACAATTGCACGGATTAATCTCATGGTTCTGAAATCGTGTCAAAGATGTTTTACGAATAATTTGAAAAATGTATTATGATTAAAATGAAATCCCAAAATTGTAAAAAATTTTATATATTATGAACATGATTTTGAAGACTTTGCAAAGATTATTTGGTCGACTCAAAAATGCAACTTCATGCATTTTCTCAACGTCGAATTAAAATTTTCCAATAAAATTCTTTTCTTCGAAGGTATTTAAAATTATGTAGGTAGTTTATATATTTCATATAAATAATTGTATGTTTAGAATATCGGGTAAACTATTTTATAAATATATGATCCATAATACCGAAAAGACTAAGCTTCTGTATATGGTAAAGTAGACACTGGTTTAATTTTGTCTAGAAATCTAGAAATATTAGAATGGCTTCACTAAGCTAGTCAACGAAAAAAAAATTAGAAAGCAGCTTTAGCTTATCTTGTCGTGAGTCTTAGTATAAATTACCGATATAAGCAATAGTTATATATATATTCATGGAACAAAATGAAAACAGAAAAATATTCCATGGACCGGCATTTTGTAATGATGGAATTTAAGCCGGTAGTAGATATCGAAGAAATAGTAGGAGGTATCGGAATACTCACCAATTAAAGCTGAAATGTAAGTAATCCAAATCTGCAGAATACACAAATTATCACCAACAACTTAAACTGTTGTGGAAAGTTTTTTTCTCACGCACTGAACGTCACCCACTGATATGAGAGTGTTTATACACGCTCGATAGTTTATACGGCCTCTACTGAAACCACCGAAATATTGTGTCGGACACTGAATAATCATTCTTCAGACCCGCTCGGTCCCGTGTAAACTTCAACGTCTACACCGCTTGCCGGTTTGAACGCGACTGCTTGTAGGATAATTCCGCGGGAAGCCGGTTACCGAAATCCACATCGACTGAGCTCTCGTCACTAAGGTTCGGAGAAACCTACACTTAACATTATTATTCTTATTTTGTCAATATACGCAGAACATGAAAAGCATTATATTGTGGACAATATTCACACTGCCAATTTAGACACACTTGCCATGAACTTGAAATATTTTTTTAAATAAGTTATATTAATCGTTATATTGTAAACTATGAATGAATTCGTAGAAAAAAACAGAAAAATATATCATGCATAAAAATACTTCGAGTTGAACAAAACAAATCTTTGAATTGATTTAGCCAATAATAACTATGCAATATTCAATGGCAATCAGGATTATTGATCAAGTCATATTATATTTCCAAATCAAGCTTTTCGTCTATTTTGATAATTTTTTTTTTTTGTATTGAGAGTAAAATAAAACTTACAATGAAGTTATCATAGCAATTACTATTCAGACGGCTGTCATGGCGGTGCGTCGGTCGTCGCCGGCTTAAAAAATGAATTCTTCCACAATACATACATGTTTTTAACGAATGACACCTTTAAAAATGGAATGAGAAATATTTTTCAACAATAATTACATCAACACTCATCGTTGTCTTTCAATTTTAAGCCTTGAAATCAGTAAAAATGTTACACATGGGGACTATTTCTTATAGTGTTAAATGCGAGCGTTACATCAAAGGTTGCCAAACTCCGTCGGTAAAGCAACCTTCAATGAATTTTATCAAACATTTTTTGTTTAACAGAAATTAATTCTTATTTTGTACGATATTGTATTATGTGTACGAATAAAATCATTCCTTAAAAATAAGCAGCCAAAACGATTCTTTTGGGAAAACATTAAGTCAATTTGAGAACATATATACAAAATGTATCGCTTCTAAAATTCGCGCCAAATGTGAACCAATACAACCTTATAAAACAGAAATAGGTAATACATGTGCGTGAAGCTATAGAGTAGGTGGAATGTGAATATGTATTCGGAAATCGGTGTGTATGTGTAGATATTTTAGTAGGGATTATGATATTTTGCTTCGACTTGGTGTGGCTGCGAGAAACCAAATAAAAAATGACTGACTATGCTATCCTGCGACGCGACATACAACACTCGCTCTGAGGCAGCGCTGCGTGGCGGTGGTGTTGCGGCCGATGATTATTTTACGCGATCCTTGAACAAAATCGATCTTTTGTAAGGTTGGTTTATATTTCTATTTCCAAAAAAAGAATAACGTAATTATAAAATGCTTATACTAAGCCTAAATAAATGATAATATATTTAAATTTTATTGTCTTTTGTGGGGTTTTGTCTATGATAAAAATTACGAACAATTGACACAAATAAATTCAATTGTTTGACATAACACATCAACGTATGAATTTTTTGAAAATAGAACAATTTCTGAGGCAAATCGAGTCGCAAAAAATGTCGCATGCGGATTTATTTATTCGAGGTATAAGAGTCACTTGACGGCCCTCTGAATACTAATGCGATGAAATTCTTCGCTTTTTGCTCATCAAATTCCTTATGCTCAAATTCCAACGGAAGACGTGTAAAATTGCGAAAAGTATTGCCAGTTTAACGTCGAGGGTAAAATTTAAGCCTTTTAATCGTATTACATTACTGAATTTTTTGGGTAAGAATAAATAGTTGTCATATTGAATTCACATGATGAATAATTTAAAATTAGAACGCATATCTTCCATCACACTGTAATTGACTAATGAACAGACCATTTTTTTTAAACTTAATTATATTAGAATATTTACTAGGCATAATATTTACAGTCTCCAATAAAACACCGATAAATCTAAAAGTGTGTATGATTTCTATCACTTACCAGTACAAAGTTTATTCATTAAAATGAATTAAATTGTATTATGTTTCCATTTATTTATTGAATACTTAATTAAAATGTTGCTAATTACATAAAATTTATTTTATTTGAATCAGTTATTCAATTAATAACAGAATTTGATAAAGCAGTTCTAAAAAAGGTAACTTAGTGAAATTTTGTACTTAAGAACAAATGGCTGTGTTCGAATTTTCAATCATTATAACAGTTTGACCGTTTTTTATAACACACAACAAGAATTAAATTTTATTATTTGTGATATCTACTGAAGGTGCTTGATGAAATTTCAATACCAAATTTGATAAACAAATCAGTTCAATTTAAAGAATTATATTGTTGCAAGCTTCCTACGTGTTCCTAATTATTGTGTATAAAGTATAAGTCTAATCAATCAACATACGACGTAATTTATTTCTTATTATAATAAATTTAGTATTTCATCTATAAGCAGAATAAAACTGAATCCTGTATTAGATTTCACGAAGTTAGGATTTTATGATAGTTTTAACTTCAAACTATATTTGAAGGGAAAGTTCCAGCTGCCTGACAATTCTTCTGTCATTAAGACGTCCCTATAAATTCATTTAATATTTTTGGGATCAATTAGTTAAAAACACATTAGGGATATTGACTGACACGTTTTTCTAAGAAATTTAACATACTGGGTTTGTTTCTCTTTATGAAAATTGAATGAATTAAAAAAGGGAGCTAAATGCAATATATGTACCTAATATAAATCATCTGCAAGTGCTTAAGTATCATAATAGGTAGTTTTTGAAAAAGCAGGTACCTCCATATAATTTGACTATTGCTATTTTTAAAATTATAGGTTTGATAAATTTATCCGATAAGGTGAGCATTTCAGATTTCTTAATGAGAATAATTATATAATTACTTGTATTTTTTATTGTTGTCTAATTTAACTTTAAATTCGCAATGTTTTCACGGGATTTTATTTTCATATTTAGGGGGTCGTGACATGAAAAAGTTTGGGAAGCACTGTTTATATTAGTAAAAAAAAATACGGTGTGCCATTCTCAGCATAGTTCTGCCCTTATATCCACTTTTCTTCCACATCTATCCACTAGTCTTCAATTTTTGAAGATATTATGACGTAGTCTTATTACGTAGGATATCTGATAAGCACATTACATAAGTCTTGACACCTCAAGTGTGTGAGCGTTACAGCCAGACTATGTGGTTCCACTATAAAAATTTATGATATCGACTGAAGGTGCTTGATGGAATTTCAATATCAAATTTGAATTGTCACAGCTTTGTACAATTCCACATGTTTTATCACTGTACACCTTAGACCTGGGTCCTTTCTATTGCATCCGTGTGATGCCTGAAGATACCGAAATGCGAAATCCGGGTTGCTAGTAACAAAACATGTGATATCGTACAAAATTGTAACAATTCAAATTCAAACTTAAACATTAAGCTATATATCAGATCATGGATATCGTGCTTGTGCTATTTCTTGTACTTGAGATGATCTCGAAAAAGGGCTGTGATGATACATATTTCGTCTATTTCGCTTTGGTCTACTGGTAAAAGCTTTACCTTAGCAATTAGGTAGTCTGCAAGATCACTAGCATTTTGGCTGTAATGTAACTTGACTTCATTTGAGAATAAGGTTCGTACTATAAATATTTCATAAACTATTGTTTCGAAGAATTGAACATTGAAAAATAGGCAGCTTTGGAAACTCAAAATTACCCAAAATCGGGTGACGTCATTTATGGACGCCCCTTATAATTGGAGGTAGCCCCGAACACAAAAGCATTACTATACCAGGTAATCTCTTGGTTATAGTGCCAAAGTGTATGGATACAGTCCTTTAGTTAAAAGGTCGAATTAAGTTAATGTGTAAACTACTTTCATGTCCGTTAATTGCTTTCAATAATTGACAAAAGCCATAGCAACTTTTGTAATGAATTCGACACTTTCTTTAAAATGTAATCAACGGGTATATTTGCCGTTAATTGTCGGCCAGGTAGATAGATTTAAAAATATTATTACATTTACCTATTCAAAACATTCCCAATGAAACTTTTACATTATTTAGCTTATATTTAGTCGAATAACCAAACCTTTTTCTTACTTCTACAATAAAATAACTTTTACGCCATAAAATGGCTGTTTATTTCACCGCAATTTATTTACAATTGTCCTTGAAGTCTTAAAGGTCCCGGCATCCAGGTTTTTGCAGATGTATCTTCGTATTTCACTCAGGATATGCTGAATAGTACCTCTCTCTACTGACTTCCATTATGTTTTAATATCAGAATTTCTGTCAAAAAGTTATTTGATTGTGAACAAATCACAGTTTATTGATTGAATTGGCATTACCTTGGTAGAACTCCATTATAACACGGTGAAAAAATATGTATTTTAGTTCTACAAAATTATTTTTAACAAATATAGTTGATAGCTATTTCGGCTCACGCCATCGTCAGAACTATGCTTAAACTAACATTCGCTTATCTATATATAGCTGTGCAGAAAAGGCACACAACACATCCTCTCTCCTGTTCCAACGACCTAGCTTGTTACTTTAACACAATGACACTAAATTTTCAAAATTCTAAATGAAACAATAGGTGTCTATGACAATAAGATTATATGTGGGACGGAAGTGGTCCTTATGGAAGCAAATCAGACCACCCCTTTGTACAACGGCAGGACAAGTGGCGATACTATTATGTTAAAGGATTCTTAACAGACTAACATAATAGTATCGCCACTATATAATCGTTGAGGTAATGTTTTGTATGCGCATAATCTCCGCTATTTGCGTTTCACTGCAAATACTTATTAATTGATAAATCAGCCAGTTAATAAAGATATCAACATTAAAAAAATGTAATATATTCATTCTTTTCAAGAAAACACACGGACAGTACCAACTAGTCTGCATGTGAATAAACATATGTATTAAGCAAATTCTTATTGGGAAAACAAATGTTAAAATTATCATTTAATATTTTTAAATGAATCGTTAGCTATAATATTAGTATTATGCGTCTTTCAGTGAACTGCAATAATTACCTTCGATATTTAAGTTGTGTGAGAACATCTTTTGCTGTTCTTATTTCAAATTACCAGCGTGAGCGATATGTTTAAGTTAGACGGTCGGCGCCCCGGGCGCATCAGGTCAAGATGCATCTTTCGCAGATTTTGTAAATTGGCAATATACTTGTTAAATACGGTCGCTTACATCAGCTCTAGGCGACGGTAACCAACTTTTTCATAAGTTTAATACGTTTATTTTTTTGTATGGGTATCCTTTACGTTGTGTTAATCCAACACTCGATGACTCAGTTAGCGCAGTTATATTGGAAACCCTGACCAATCTATATATATAAATCAATATATGTGTGTCTATTTGTCCTTAATGTATTAATACAACATTTGTGTATATACTACACGAATTTATTGAGTAACCCCCCCCCCCGAAGGTTTTGGCAAACCCCCCCCCCCAATATCCCACAAAATATACAAAAAAATATCGAGTATCCAACACTCAAATAAATAAATAGAATTAAAACGACACTATTAACAAATTGTTTATTATCATAGCAAGATTTTTTTGAATTTCCTTACTCCTAATCGCAGCAATGGGTAACGGGTCAGCTTATATATAATATAAATTGTGAAGTAGTTAAGTTCTACTTCATTTTTATCCATTTCTAATTAACAATGCATTAAAAACAAAATACTTACACAAACGTTACAGTGGAAAGTAGTGGCTTTTGTCGTATAGCTCTTATGTGCGAACAAGTAGAGAATAAACTCACGCTAAGAAAATATTTTGAAGGTTCTAGAAAATTTGTTTAAATTAAATATCTATTTCTAAAAGCTTTATTCGGCTATTTGTGGGCTTATCGGCGATTTCACAACTAGCCTGAATTAAGTTTTAAACGCTGTGTAGACATTTAAAAAATGGTAGGCACCCATTAAAATGAATGGTCACCTCTGCATAGGTTATTTGACGATCGAGATTCCTAATCATTGCTTCGTGTCGGTATCACTTTTGGGATTTTTCCTTGCCGCCAAATAATCTGGCAAATGCGATTTTGCTGTTGTTTGTTTTTGGCTGATTTTACACATTAAAATAATATCTTAACTGGGATGGCAGACTACATTTGCTTTCTTCACACCGACGACTATATATAATATTTCATTTATTCTCGCATATTAAAAATGTAATTAACCAACGATATCAATCTTTGCTAAAAATTTTCTTCTTCCGAAACAGTTTTTGCTAAAAAGACTACAAATACAAATACAATTGGACTTTATTGATCGAACTTTTCAGACATTGCAAAATTTCGTGATTCCTCAATCGCATTACTCACGCAGATAATACATTTAGAAAAATCAAGAGATTTAGTTTTAATATTTTTCCTATACATATATTGTATCTTTGGAGTTTGTTTGTATTATATTATATTTCCATTCCCCTGTAAAATTACAATGGATATTTGTTCTTCATGCGTCGTTTCCCAGGTTTTCTTAAAATCAATGATCCAGGGCTACTCTGAATTCATATCTCATTTGTATATTATTTTTAAGAAATATAACATATTTGAATATCACTTAACCATATGTTTTTCAGCATAAGTCATATGGGGTATATCGCATTCCCAGAATTTCCTGTATCTGATATTGGAAGTAACTAGTTATCTCTAGTTTCATAAAATGGTCGGTCACGATTATACAATAAATATGTCGTAGATATATTTATAAATGCAATTGCATGATAAAAGTAGGTATACAATTAATTTTTTCAATACTCAACCGTTTTGAAAGATGACTGACAGGTTTTGTTTGCAAAAAAACTGTTATATGTCATCATATTTAGTACGATGCATTTATATTCATTTTAGATGCACTTTAATCACGATTGCTAGATCTTTAAAATGACATAAATAGAAATTGAACTAGAATATATTTTAAGCGTTATATTATATTTATAAGAACATTGCTTTAACGGAAAATATCAAAGAAATAGTTTTACTTTATCATTACATATTTTAAAAGGTATTTTGCTCTGATTCGAATATACTTACTCAATTGTTTTTTTTTTTAAATATATTTATGTAAATTATTCACGACGAAATAAACAGGGTTTTCGGGTGCATTTTTGGCTGTTGAACTCTGCAACCCTGACTATAACTGCTGCTATTAATCGCAAGCAATTATGTTGTCCAGACTAGGTTTCTTTGCTAAAAGTTTAATTCAAATTATCTAACTACCGCAAAAAATAGTTGGCACGACTGTGTGTAATTTTATGCAATCCCTGAACCTTTGACATCGCGTTTACCCGTTGTTATTTACGTTTCTTATTGGAAGTTTATGCTGATTTTTCATTATAAGATCGTCATAGCACGTCGCGGTATGATGCAATGAATTAGTTTTTCACGAAAGAAAAAATATAGCAGAGGACATACCAAACTTAACTGTGCTATAGGACTGAGATTTCCTACGATTTAGTGAATACTAACCGCTAAAACATATTTTTATAATATGAATATTTTTTATAGAGCGTTGTGGAATGAAAGTGAGACGAAGAAGTAAGTACAAAGCTAAATGACTCCACGGCTTTATCAACCCAACAAACAGAAGAAATTTAGGTATTTTAATCTATAATATAAAACACTTTTTATTATTAATAGAAGACTAGTTTCGCTCATTACGAGCATTATCAACTGATGCTTGCGATAGGATAAAAAGTGTGTTTATAATCTATACATTTAAAAATCAATGTATGTGTGTGTGTTTGTCCTTTATGCATTACTACACCATTCATCCAATCGATATGAAACTTAAAAAAAAAATTGAACACAGTTCCGCAAATGTTTCCAGCACACCACTCCCTCCCCAAATAGAATTGAAACGACAATATTAATATACAACAATCAAATTGTTTGTTCCTATCCTGAATCCTAACGAATTTACCAAAACGAATATCGCAACGCTTTCTTCAAGATGCGTGATCTCCTCTGCAATAGAGATTTTAATCAAGACCTAAGGATGAGAATTCTACACTGCTACGTTATATCACTACTTCTTTATGGGGTCGAATCCTGGACCATGACACAAGCCACAGAGAAAAAGCTAGCAGCATTCGAAATGTGGTGTTTCAGGAGAATATTAAGGATTCCCTGGGTGGACAGTGTCCGAAATGAAGAAGTATTGAAACGAATGAAAAGAAAACAAGAGGTATTACGCATTGTGAAGCGCAGAAAACTCGAATACCTGGGTCATGTGATGAGAAATCCGAAATATGAAATCATACAGCTCATAGTGCAGGGGAGAGTACAAGGGAAAAGAAGCGTTGGTAGACGACGCATCTCGTGGATGGGTAATCTTCGTAGATGGTACCAATGTGACTCCACAACACTTTTCAGGGCAACCATGGATAGAGAGAGGGTATATGACATGATATCCAACCTTCTACGAGGAGAGGAATAAAAAGAAGAAGAAGAATATCGCAACAAAGTGCGACGGGTCAGCAAATAGTGATAGTTAAAAAGATAGATAAAATTGAAATCTAGTTATGTTTATTTTTTTTTTATTTCAGGTTCAACAACTTTAAATTGAATGATGCTTTGACGTGGCAGCGGAAAAGGACTTCTTTTACACTTGAAACATCATCTTTTTGCATCCTGTTGAGAAGCTTTTTTTCCAAGAAACATTCTAATTTTAGCGAGCTGACGTCATTTCATTTGCAAAGTGGTTGTCCCTGACTGTTTAGCTTGTCCCATACTCCAGAACAAAAGGGTAAATGGCAATCTGCGAAGGTCACGAAACCGAAAAAGAGTACAATGAAAAACGCTAAGCGCTCGAAATCGTAGACGGGCTTCTACTTTTTGTTGTTGTTTTGCTGAAGTGACGTTTCGCTGTTGTTAAGGACAAGTACTTTGATCACTTAACCACGATACTAAAAGCAGTCGCTCCTTTTGTAGCTAAAAAAAGTGATATTTCATATCTGATGGCGAAATTGACACACTGTCAAAAATACAATACAACATATGTACAGTATCATTGTTATATTTATACACGGAAGCTTATTTTAAATATTTGATTACGATTAGTGAATCACTTCCATACAAACTGTGTACTATCTAAATAAACACTCATTTAATAGTACTTCTAAAAAATGGTAGAAGCGCCATTTTCAATATTTTTCACGGCTTGCCGTACAAAGTATTAAAAGCAACCCTACTAAGATTTTGTTTAGATTGATAAATGTTAAATTTGTATTTTAATATTATTAAAAAACAATAAAATTCCAATAGACTGATTAAAAACAGTCCACGGATGAAACACCATCGCCACATTGTAGAGTCGTAATGATCCGATTAGACTAGATGTACTTAACCTTTTTTCCTCGGGGCCGCAATCCGATTTTTGCTTCTCTACGTGGGCCGTAATATATTTATATCAAACTATAAAATGCTGCATACATATGTATGTATTATGATTTCAAAATAAAACTATTTTATTTTACATACACATGTTAACATTTATGTATTTTTCAAATTAAAAATTAACAATGAAAAAAACGTTCAAGTATACAAAAATACCAATGTATCTATAATAATCAATGTAAATAAAAATCTTTCATTATTTTGGTCCGCACATAAGGGCTGATTGGGCCGCAGGTTAAATATGGCTGGGTTAGACTCTAAATATAAACAAGAACCATCATTCGCTTATTATTATTATACATTAAAAAAAAAAAAATTTGTATGTTTTTAATTTCTTTTTTTTTATAGTTATCTGACTCAAAACTTTATCGATACAATGAATGAAATTTACTTCGTTCTATATTAATATGTATTAAAATTGAACTCTTCTGGAGAGTCTACCGTGATTTTGCTGTTGTGACTGTAGCAGCCAATGCACCCGTGTGTGGTTGTTTGGCGGGAAAAATATAACTTCACACGAAGTCAAACTAACTACGACGAATATTCCGCGCCATTTTTGCATGCTAACGAACCATGAATGAAACTTAATACGCGCAATATTTTCGCAATCGCAGCGCACCGTCGGCCCTTTTATTAAACACGGAATATGATATCCTTATGAGTACCAAAATAATGTCAAGGTTTGCCATGAAGATGTTAATCGATATCATATTGTTTTCACCCTTTTTTAACCTAATGAAACTATGTGGAAAGTGCTCTACAGTATCGGTTTCTTGGTATTTATTTTTGAACTTGTACTGTTTTAATAAAGTTTTAGACATCTGAAGGATTTAACTCATTACGAATACTGATATTAGGTGTATAATTTGAATCAGAAATTATTCGGCAAGTGCTGTTTATCATTGATGAATAAATTTAAACTAACCTAGTTACTTACTTACAAAAGTGAATTGAAGGCGAACTCTTAATTTTTTAAATATAAATTTTCATACTTAATATTTCAGTAATGTATTATTCTTCCATACCTTTTTACTTATAGGTTTTCAGAATAGAATGCAAGGTAAATTCACTGTTTTTTCCGTATAATAAGACTTGAAAAAAAGTAATGGAAATGCATCCAATTTTTAAAATGCACTCATAATGGACAAGGTTAAAAATATGACACGAATAGCTGATAGCTGCATAGTCATACGTTTGATGTCTGTAAAATACATTGATAGTAATTCGCATGCATATAAAATAATTTAAATTATTTACTTCCTAAGATTTTTTGTTTCACAATTTTTTGTTAGTCTGTGCATATTACAATTGAAAATATTGCAGCCGTCAAAAAAGTTATAAAATCTACATCATAAAAATTCCAGTTTTAACCTTTGCGTGTTTGTTTGTCGTGCATACATCATCGAATAAATTTACAGTGAGAATATTTCACATTTAATAATACTCATTTTAAATATATAATCAAATTAAGATGAGTGACATAAGGATTACTGGGTAATAAAAAATTATTTGATTACACATACATTAAAAATATACGCATTTAAGTAGACGTTCACAGAAGAAATAGCAGATAAATTTTAATGCACTTTTCGTTAACACATAATTGTGAAGCGAATTCGAATGAGCTAGTTAACCTCCCTCATTCTCTCGTTAACATTTCCAATAGATATGTTCAGCAATGAAAAATTAAATTATTACAATAAGACACCTAATATTATCGAAGAACTAATCGATTTAAAATCTGTTGATTTGTAAATATTATAGATTTACCCATTACATTTAATTATCGTCAATTCTTGTGAACATCTTTCATAACAAAGTCATGTAGTTTCTAACGTTCATTAGATTACTTTCTAAAATTTTAATGTTATTATTATCAATTCAGTAGTTATATGAATAAATTCCCTAGGATCTACACTTTTCGTAACGAAAGCTTTATACTGACTATCACTTTGAGTGATTCGCGAACTAGAATACTTAGAGATATCTAATGGCGAAAATTCACGAACCGATACTTTGTTTAAATGTTTGTTTGTTTGTATGTCCTGTATGCGTTCCTATACCATTGATTCAATTGAGATGAAACTTTACTGGATTGTTGTGAACACGCCCTCAAAAGTTTTTAAATAAGGACAACTATTAGATCCGGACTGGTTTTGCTCATTGCGAACATTGTCACCTAATACACTTTATTATGTCGATATGACTCTCACGTGGGCAGCTTAATGTGGCCTGCACACGCGTCGTAAACAATATCTGATTTATTCACGTTCGCAACAGACGAATAAAACATATTGTGTACCCAAAAGCACTTCAGTGAACAGAACAAAAAAAAAATCTTTCTTTCATTGGCATTCAATTCACTTCAATTTGTAATATAATGTTGTCAGTATTATTAGTAGGGTTTCGAATCGTCCAGGAATTATAATCGCTGTCCCGGCCCAGATGAATGCTAAACAAACGAGGTAATGGCTGACTGATGATGATGTTTAGTTTTGAGCTATTTGTGCCAGAATCACGATAGAAATGCTGGGAACCTTTATTATAAGGTCAAATCAAACTGCTCAAATCTTGCTCACATAGTTGACACGGGTCGATTTTTGTTTATATAAACACGTAGAACGCTCAATTCCGTTGACTGAGGTTGACACGATTGATTGGTGTCAATAACTGGGACACTATTCAATTGTGTCATAAACATTTACATGTATTTGTACAACAATTTATATTTCGATATAATTCCAGTATAATTTTTATTATGGAAGTTATAATTCATATTGAATTGTAAATTCCATGTTTTACAGTTGTAGCAATTCCAATTTTATTATAGACACACTCAAGTACTATAGTAAAAATACACATGCACGCCTAAAATATCAGCGCCAAAATAACGCGGACATGAAAATTTACATTTAGATTTCAATAATTCTAAGGCGAATTCAGACAGTATAGTACTAATTCAACTTAAAGACACAAACAGATATAAACTGTAATATTTCAGTTAATATGTAATTGATGATATCGACTGATGTTGCTTGATGTCAGTTTTATTGCATCCTTTTTAAAAGAATGCATGAAGATACCAAAAGGCGATAAACGGGTCGCGATTGACAAAACATGTGAATGTTTAATGACTTTAAACGATTCAAACTAAATAGATATATGTTTGTGATTTGTATTAAAGTAAACATTGTAGTTATGTGATTTTGAATCTATCCTGGGTGCCGTCGGGTAATAAATACCTATAAAATTAACAAACTAATATATAATTCAAGCGTAGAAGAAGATGGAGATTGATGAAAAGAATATTCGTGATTGATAAAAAGAATAGTCGTGCTTTAGATTTAACATTAAAAAGATTATCATTTAAGTCATTAATTGTATGCATTAATTATGCGAAATAATATGTTAAAGACGCACGTGTGGGGATATTATACGACGATTCGTTTTTAATTAACAGTTTATCAAGTCATTATGATAACATCATATTTTCCATCCTCATCAAAATTTATGTTAGGATATGAATAAATTAAAACTGCAGATGAAGCATCCATCTTGAATAAACAAGGAGGTATGTATTTGGATCATCGTATTCACAGTTTAATTGTGACTGGTGCAATACTTGCTTTATAATATAAAGTGTGTTTTAACAGGTGAATATTCCTTTTGTTGAATTATTTCTTTGGTATGTTTATAGAATCTTTTAAACTGTATAATTAACGTGCAGACAGACAACTGCAGGTGCACAAAACCTTTGGTAATAACTGCATATTCAAATCAATATCTATCGTTCTCGCATTTTATGATTCAGTGTTATTTTGGAGGTGGTTGAAAACAATGAATCAAGGTTTCGCTTGTTCTGTAGCTTAAATTACAATTCTACCGTCTTCTACTCGAAATTCTAGAAGGAATGACGTAGCAAGCTGAAAATTCTTAACACGACAGACAAGCAATCTGTGCTTGTAATAATTAACAATAATTTTAAATGATATATTAAATACATTCTATATTATAATGGAATTGTTTGTAACATGAAATTTTTATGTGAGAAAAGCTCTCGTATCGTTTTTAAACATACCGTTGATTTAAGTAAATTCATAATGCGTAAAACCAATTTATGATATTTACTGAAGGTGCTTGATGAAATTACAATAACAAATTCGAATTGTTATAACTTTGTACGATTCCATATTCCAGTTTTGACACTAACGACTCGGGTTTCTCCTTTTGACATCTTCAGGTATTATATCACACGATTACAACAGATCTGACACGGATGCAACAGTTTTAACAATTCAAATTTGATACGTATTACTACAATATTTATTTTATATGTATGGAAGTTGATATAATATTATTTTATCCGATTTTATTATGATAACATGTACACAGCATGTCAAAAATTTGTGGCACTACTCGATATCATCAACAATTATTTGGTTACATAATATACTTGATTTGTTAAAAGCGCACTTCTTAAATATTCTAATCACTATTTTCTTTTCTTTATTGCCGAGCCCATAATCCTAAAATTTACAAAACTTATTTCACGTATTGCCATTTTGCACTAAGTCCTAGACGTTTTTTTTTTTTAATATGAAATTGAAGAAACATTATTCAAAAATTTGTCTTATTTATTTGAATGTAATGCCTTTCCACCAAAAAATGAAAATTTATGGCTCGCCATTTCGCAATTCTTAAAAAGTTGGTTAAAATTTTATTGTTTATTGCAATGTGTATATACAGTTCTCATTTTAAAAATGAAGTGAATGGAGCTTTTACGTCATACGTATTACCATAAGTTAATATTTTTATGAAAAAAAAAAACAACAACAAATATCAAATACATACAGGCTTGAAAAGAATTGTTGATGTTATGATGGATATAACTTTGCATGTTCTCATATTTAATAATACTTATGACAAGTTTATTTCCTTTTAAAGACGACTATTTTTTTATTATATTTATTTAATCACGTGCAAATTTTTAAGGCTATCTTTAATTGTAGAGCGCTGTGATAAAAGGTTAATCACTACTGAATTCACATAAATTCACGATAGTCTGCATTCTATTTGCTTTGAAAGACTATTTGCTTTTTATAATTTCAATGAATCAAAAATATTTTTTGTCGCTATGCGTTCTTTTACGTATGTATATGTACAAAGTAATTGAAGAAATTGATGTAACACATTTTAACATGTAAATATAATATGAAGTAATACTGCATAAAAATTAGATGGGGACCCATGTGGGTTTTATGATAATTTTAAAAGGTTCGATTTTTTACTTTTTAATCGTAACGAAAAATTAAATCAGGTCGCTGATTTATAGTGGCAAGATCTTTAATATTAAAGATGTGATGAGTGATGAAGATGAAATTTAAGCGTTGATATGATGGATATTTTGACAGGCGCAATTTAGACGCCGGGAAAATTTTATAAAGAAAAAGAAGTAAACTATTATATTTTTAGTAAAAACAAGACTTATCTTTTTTGATGAATTTGAAGGTAACTTTGGCGTTGTTAATTTTAGTTTATATTAAAAGCAATACTTTTTGATGATTTTAAAACTCGAAGATTATTTACTATTGAAAATTATGTTTCTCTTCTACTTCACGCTGAAAAAGTGTTCCCTTAATTTATATACCGGCTGCTTAACACGTTTAAAATCAGGAAGATGTTTTTTGCTCCGGTTCAATAATGCGTCTGTCAAGAGGTCTGTGTGTCTGCATGTATATTATCGGTCGTTGGTGGGACAACATTTTTTTTACTAAACTAATACACGAATTATAGCCGTGGTTGTCGATATAGGTCACCGCAAGACAAGCTGGAATGAGGGACGAGAGAAAATCTATAAATTGGTTATCATTTCACCCTTTAACCTACTGACCGCTAACGTCTCACGCGGTGCTCTTCAACCCGTAGTCCGTGGACCGGCACCGATCCGCAAAAACTTTTTTTGTTCCGATCATTATTGAATCGATTTTCTCATCCATTTAGCAAAATTTCGTACTGAAGATCTAAAAAAAAGTGAATTTTACCCATTTCCTATCGATGAATTGACAAAATTAATTAAATTGGTTTTAAGTCAAAACGGTTGTAAGTCGACTTTAATTGAAATAATTTTTTTTAAGAAAACATAAATTACAAATTTGAATTGTTACAACTTTGTACAATTCCACATGTTTTGTCACTTACGATCCGGGTTTCGCCTTTCGGCATCTTCAGACGTTCTATCACACGGATGTAACAGAACTGAACTGACAAAACATGTGGAATCGTACAAAGTTTTAGCAATTCAAATTTGATATTGAAATACATATTGCATTAAATAATATAGACACATATATAACTATTTATACGTTCAATTTGTACATTTACGTTGGTTACTCGTGGCCATATATTATTTTATAGAAACTGGAGAAAAACTTTTGTTTTCAACGACTATAGGTAAATATGTTTTCCAATTTTCAACGGTCTGCGTATGTTAAAATATGGAAGAACACTGGTCTAAGCCGTTATGATAGAAGATTTCAGTGTGTCGATAGGTAATACACAAACATATAAGAGTGATAACAGAGTTGAATCTTTCATGTACAAGCTTATTTGTGCATCAAATATAAGTCCAATAATTCGTCCTTACAAGTTCTCTAGGCTTTTTGAATAATAAAACTAATGAACTATTTTTACGAAATATATATTGGAATATCCGATACGGTGTTCAGTAGAAACGGGTTGATATAGCGCGTACGACATTATTATGAAAAATTAACTACACTCATCCCTCGGTTTACGCGGTAGATATGTTCCAAGAGAGAACGCGTAAATCGAGACTTCGAGTTCGTACAAAAACCGAAGGTAGGTTCCAGAAAACTACTTAAAACGAGTACATCGTATATACAGATATATCTACATAAAAAAGATTTTATTAAGAAATAAATTTAATAGGTCGATATAAGTCGAAAACATGTTCGTAGTTAAAAGCATAATTATAAAATCATAATTTTATTTATTATATTAATTGAAGGAACACCAGCTGGCACCCGACCTCTCGGTCGCCCTCGACGGAGATGGGCGGATAACATTCAAAAGGATGTTGAGAGGCTGGGGATAGTCAACTGGAGAGAAAGAGCGCTCGACAGAGATGCCTGGAGAGAGGTTGTGCAGTCGGCCATGGACCTGAACGGCCCCTAGCGCCATTTTATAATAATAATAAAATAATTTTATTTACTGCTAAACACTGCTATATCCAAATTCAATATTTTTTTGTTTTTGTTTGGCTCGAGATCACTAATATCATCGGATTCAAATCCAGCAGCAGGCTCTTCTTCTCGTCTATTTAAATAGTCTGTAACTAATTTTTGTGTTTTTTTAAGTCTGTAATTTGCCTCTGAAGAAGTCAGATCCAAGAAGTGGAAGTATGGAAGTAAGTAGAAGTGGAATATGATGTAACATACGCTTTTGTGTGACGCGTGCCACAAAATATGTTTGATTTAAAAAAAAATCTGACCGTGTTAAAGTGAAACCGCGTAATATGTGTACCGCGTAAATCGAGGGATGATAGTACTAAATGTTGATAAAAACGTATTTTGATTTGCAAAAATATCATAACGACAGATATTGATTTCAGATTGAAGGAATAAAAATTATATCAATATTGACATTGATTGCCACATCCGTATACTTGGGTTTGCTCTTTTATACACTTCAATTTATGGAACTTTTAAGCTGTTCGAATTGATTCGTTATCATTGGGTGCACACAATACATTGAACGCTTATCACGAAAGTATTACAAGATATCATAAATGTATCTGACCTACTTCTTATTTAATATCAATTCAATGTGATACAGTGTTGCTATACATATTTGATACGTATTATTTCCATAAAATGAATAATCATAATTCGTTGATCAAATGCAATACCGCGTTAGTATAAATATCATTTGTTGTTGAGTCTGTTATTTGGGTATTTATATAATATTAACCAATAATTTTGAAAGCAAACTATGACATTAGTCCCAAATTTTAAAAAACTATCTAGACAATGCATGTACTGTCGTTTATGCGATATTGAATGCCTATACGAAATGTCTGAGAGACTCATAACATATTAATTGAAACATCATTTGCGATAGAAAACAAAAATATTAAGACAGGACGAATTATTTATATGATAACAATCATATAAGTGGAGGGTTAAAAAAAATATGAATTGTAACGTAGAAGTTATCAGGGTTAAATAACATGTTATGTATAATGTATAATGGAAAAAAAATAAGAGAATGTACATTGGTATTCGGCATTTTTATTATATGAATAATGAAGGAGACTATGTTATTTTTACGACGAAATGTGAAAATTTTGGGAGGTCATTTGTGGACGTATGGAAGTCGATTTTTATCTAGTACCCACTTAGCACTCTTTGCTTCGGTTAATACGATTCAGGGATCATAATATAAAAATATTTTTCAAATTTGGTATATATAATATAATTTTATATGTATTTATGAATATTAATGAATTATTTTGTACAAATAAAGCAATTGTATTTTTTATAGTTTTTCATTAAACCAATTAGTTTTTAATTGGCAATCAGAGTAACGCGAAACACATAAATATATACACTCGTACCTTGCTATACGGCCGCTCTTTATACGGCATTTCGCTATAACGGCCCTCTTCAATTAAGGCAATGTTTCGCTATAGCGAAAAAAAATACTTTTTTTCAATTTTTTTAAGCCAGGCCCATCCTTACCAGCGAAAAATGATGACGACAGTAATCTGCAGGTTAGCATTTATTCATCGTCTTCAGATTAAAGCTATTAAAAAAATGTGTATGTATACATACACATATTTTATGTAACATGAAGTTGTTTTATTTTTGTTTATAGATTATTGTTGGTTTTTTGAGTCTGTTATTATTTTATGTACAAATATATGTATTTTTGATTTAAATGAAATAAAAAGATAAAATGCATTTTGAATGATAAACCATGTTAAATATTTAAAAAAAATTGGAACCGATCCCATTGAATTTGTATGAATTTGTAAAAGAATAATTGATTCCTTATACGACGTTTCGCTTTGCGGCCAAGTTTCGTTGAACGTATCTAGGCCGTAAAGCGAGGTATGGGTGAATTAATTTGTGCAAAACAAACGGTATGGATGAAATGATGAATATATATACACCCAGTCCTCTTTTTACGCGAATTCGATTATACGCGATTTTTTTGGACGGCACCGTTACATTTTTTTACGCGCTTCACTCGATTTTACGCGATTTTTTCCCCAAATCTGTTTCAAAGAAGAAATTTATATATGATGCTAGGCATGCACATATATGAAAATGTAAATAAAAAAATATGTGTATTTTTAAAACCTAACTAAAATTTTGTAAGGCATTCCATTTTTTTAAATACACATAAAATTGCCAAATGTTGACAAGTGTGTCGGATATTATGCGAATTTATGTTTTAGGGTGTGTAAAGAAATTTAATGCAATTGGGTAAAATCATGGGATGTATGTCCGCTCGTAAACTTGTTTAAACACAATGCATTTATTAAATTCTTTAAATAGCACTATTCTCGACCTTTAATAATTCATGTAAATGTATATAAAATCATAAAATATATTTTTTTTTCACGAATTTCAAAAAGCAAATTTTGGTTTTTCATACGTTTCTGGTACTTTTTTACGCGATATTTTAATTTTTGGAACCAATTTATCAAATTATATGAAAGCTATGACTTTTTTACGCGATTTTTTAACGCGCCATTTTCTGGAACCAATGTATCGCGTAAAAAAAGGACTGGGTGTATATACAAAACATGGATTAGGTAAAATTTTTTTAAAAAATCTGCGCAAATATTGTAGATAAGTATTTAGACTCATGAATTTGTCGTATGAACTCCAAGAAAGGGAGGGAAAATATTTCAATCGCCGCCTCCTATGAAGATCCATATCATGATTAAGGTAAAGACAAAATTAAAGAATACAGTGTACTCTCGATTATTTATTTGTGTATGGATTATCCGGCTTGCGGATTATTCGTGCCTGAAAATAAATATTTTTTAATTCAAATATAATCTGATTGATTTTTTTTCTATAACGATTATGAGACGCATTAATGAATTGCGATCTTGAATATGCGCGTTGTTTGAAAAAAAGGATGATATTTAGCGATTTTTTTGTGTTTACGTAACTAATCGGTGATTTTTTTTAACCATTTGTTGTTTTGAATGTATGAATGTTTGTATATACCGCAATAAACATCACAATTTATGGGACTAGAATGAGTCAAGAATTGAAACGTTTCTTTTTACATTTCCAGCGAAGTGCATAAAACGGCGCGAGTGCCCGCAGTAAATTTGTTAATTTCGATATTTATTGCCTATATTTGTCAGCTTTCGGGACTGCATTTGTTATTATGATAAAATATTATATTTTTACGTATTTTTTGTGTTTTCTTGATAAATAATGAATATATAAATAATGTGTTAAAAAATTGTATAGTGTATATGATAATATATTCGAGAATAAAATTTAAAAAATGATGATTCGGATTATCCGTGTTTTTCAATTATCTGTAACCATCCTCCCCAGCATTAGCCCGGATAATCGAGAGTGCACTGTACTTGACAGCTTTAATGTAAGGCAGCGTAAAAAAAGTACCGCGTACATCGGGGTATGGGTGTATTTGGCTTTAAACGGATTTGGTGTACGTGATCTCAAGTAGGGCTCAGTAAATTTGATGTGTGTTTAATAAGTAGCCGAAATATAACTTTATTTAATAATTGATAACCGGCTGCTATCTTGAGATAACCATTTCCTTGTTTAACTTCTCGTTATCTGACAGGCACTCTAAATGTCTCCCCAACGAAGAGTGGTTTCATAATAGTATTCAGGTATAAATAATCACGTAATGTATCTTGTCTGCAATATGTGCATTTAGATTGCACCCAGCAACAATGTTTCAAATTAAACTGACCCAGATTTCTTATCACCTATATAAATTACACTCACATACCAGAATATTATATGAGATCTACGGATAAAGAAATTAAACAAACAATAATTGAGTGATGGACAACCTAAGTATAAAGCATTTATTTCGCTTGAAAAATACTGATTTACTAAAAAAAAATCGCGTTTTTACATTCAAAACGCAATGAATATAATTTTATTTGACACTTTTTTTTTCAGTCGCCTAACGGCAACCTACTATCCTAGTCGTCCTAGATATTTTTGGTTGATATTTTAACACGATAAAAAATAGCAATGTATTTTAGTTCTAAAAAATATACTGTACATAAACAACACAGTCGAAAGCTAGTTAGTTCTGATGAGAGTGTAAGCCTAAACTATATACATAACTTATAAACTTAGTATATAGAAATAAAATTCACTATTTTTTTCACCGTGCTATAATGGAGTTCTACCAAGTAAATCTTAATTCAATCTGCAGGCTGATATTTTCTTTGAAGACAAATTGATTGAAATACATTTTATTTGTCGCACATACGTAATTTTTACGCTTTGCGACCATCTACAATAAGTAAATTGTTCATGAAAATATTTTCCTTTTTATCTTATTACAAAAATTGTGCAGCGAGTTTCTTTGTTTTTTGTTTTTAACTAATCTTTTCTGTATGTGATTTCTACAGTATACACTTAGTGACGTAGTTTATCTCTCTGAATGAAACAATGAAATTTAGCATCTACCTTGTATGTGTTTCATGGTTGAAATATTGTCTCTACAATTTGTGTAAACTGTCACAATTTTTAAAATATTATTTTTTCTTTAACTTCCTCACTGCTCGAAACTCCGTGCGGTTTTTAATTTATTGCATTTGGCTCAAGAGCGGTGTTGTGCATTATCTTGCAACCTTGTTTGATAAAATGTATCAGATAGTTGTATATTTGTATCGATTAAAATTTATTCAAATGTTAATTACACAATTAGATATGATTAATGACATTATTGATGGTTAATAATAATCACTTAAATAATGTCAATAGTTGCACATTCCAAGAAAATAATCCTCACAGCCATACACAAGTACAAAGTGTAATTCTCTTTCCGGTTAATTAAATTTTATACCCAGAATTTTGTTCACTGAATATTAAAGTGTTCGGTCTTAGGTGTATCGTGTTATTTTTTTAATTCTAATAAATGAAAAACGTTGTTATGTGTTTGGTATAATAATATTATATTACTATTGCCTTACCAAACCATCTGGGAATTTCTCTCATCTGGTAGTCTAGTGCTCGGATTATATCGGGATAATTCCGCAAAATCTGCTACCCGGGTTAACTTAGTAAACATATGCGTTATTAGGATGGAATTAATTTTAGTAAGCAATATTTACCCTCCATAAAAATATTTTTTTCGATGAACGAGGGCTCCAAAAGCAGCAGCGAACACATGTATGTGATACCGTATGTTTATATTCAAAGTTTCGTTAATTTACGAAATGGTACCCTTTCGAGAGATTTTTTTTTATAACTGTCAAAAAGTAACTTATTTTCGATTATTTATTTTTATTTGATGATGTCGATTTAAGAAATTGATTGTTTTTTATAGTAAAATAGAAATTTTTTAAGCTGTACAGAATCTTTAGTACTATTTTATAAAAGAGTTTTATAATATAAAAATAAAGAACGGCTTTGCTCACTACTAGCATTATCAACTGACTATCATTTCCACTAAGAAGCGACAGTTAACGCCCTAAAAGTTGAATATTGTTTTCTAACTTGTGGTTTTAAATTCGCAATATGGTCAAATGAAGTGGTTATAAAAATTTCACGTAAACAATTATTTATTTTTTTAACGCAATGCATTTAATTCTGCGTTCTAGTTATGTAGGACGCAAGTATGAAAAATATTTTCCGTTAGGAATACTTACCTAATTATTGGTGAAATAAAATAACTTTATTCTAATGCATTCATTTATTGCAAACTAATTTGTGAAAAGAGTTGATCAATTTCTTATTACATTATTCTGCGAATTGTAGAACCTTTACTATTTCTTTCTGAAATTTGGACAATGGATTTGCTTGAATAAAATAATACATTTCTCAAATTGTATTTTATGATTTCGCGTTGAAATTTACAGTTATAGTACACAAAAACTTAAGAGATTAAATAAAATATTTGGAATCAGCTGTGGTAAATAATCTTATACTTGGAAATACACACAAGCTAAGAACCTTGCGGGTAGGGTGTCACGTATAAGTGGCAAAAAATTGGTCTTCCCGTTTGCTTTATGCACCCTTTTTTTGGACTTCTCAGACCAAAGCTAATTTTATTGAAATATGCGCTCAGTCAGACACAGAATTTGCTGGGGAGAAGTATTATTATTATTCACGACAGTGGAGTGCTAAGTACGATAGAAAATTAAAGTGGAAGATTCTTGGAAAATAATAGAAAAAAGCACAGTATATTATTTTCGGAGGCCAATTTCATTGAGCCGACCAACTTACACTCGGCGAGAGATTTTTGTCTGACCTATGCTGAATTCACATCAAATTTGATATTTTAAATCGTACAAATATTATTTATAATCATTTTTCGAAGACTACACATGAAAATTAAATTAAAATAAACCGTTAGGTTATGACATGATATCTAAATTTACAAATACAATTTTAGATAACATTAACTTTTACAGATATATAACTGTAAAATTTTGAATATTAAGAATTAGCGGAAAAATGATTAAATTGAGAATTATTGTAAAATGTATTACACAGAAAAATATCGTTTATTTTTTAAATAATTCATAGATATACTTCATGAACGGTTATGGAGAGAAATAATATTTGAATAGTAAAAATTGTTTTGAGTATTTAATTTTTAAGTTCATTTAATCACTGACTTTGATTACCAGGTTCCGCACTTCACTGTGATTCCCATAATCCCAAAGCTTCAGTGGCGCCTAATATAACATAATGTATTTTTCTACGAATCTAATATTTCAAACAAAGCTATTCTTTTGCTTACTTTTATAGCCGAAATTTTCCACTTCTATGCTCGATTATTTCATGTTTTCAGATATTAGCAATTCGAATTTTGAATGCACAATGTTAAGCGACGAATGTTGGGATAGTTAATTCCCAAATGAAAATATATTTTGTTTATTTTAACTTTTTCAGAATATATAACCATTTTTTTTCAGAAATAAAATTAATGCAATTTCTCTCATCGTGTTGTTTTTTCGTGTGAATTCAATCCAGCAAATTTTTATATTTCAATTTATTTGGTATTCAGCTTTATAGAATATTTAGTTTTCAGCTTTGTGCAAATGTTTTCACTTGAAAATCTATCATTAAAAAGAAGTTGAAATTTAGAAAAAATAATAAATGGAATTTCAATTCGTTCAAATATTAACCTAGCTTAATTACTACAGATTAATATTATTACACGTGATTGATTTTTTTATGACAGATATCTAACAAGTACTAATCCGATTATAAAGTAAACAGTGCATCATAAATATTAGTGATTCAAGCTGTTTTTTCAATCTACATGAAAAAAAACGCGTCCAGTCAGTTTATATCGATCGGACTTGTGTGATCACAGTCTATTTCTTAACTCTTCAACTACTGATAAACTTTCACATCCAGAGAAGATTCGATAGACATGCTTATAAGCTTAGCCGACAATTCAAAAATTTATGATAAAATTTAAATTGTCAAATTGAGCTAGATTTTAGAAACATAATTTAATAATGCATGATAAACGTTGCTTTTCACAATAAATTGTTCAGTGGGTTTATCTAAATTTTCTAGAATATCTCCGTAACGCTTTAAAGAACACAATAAAAAAACAAAGCCCAACACTTTTCATCACTATTGTACTTAATTTTGGTTATGATTTTTGATTTTTTGTAAATATCGCACCCGATAGGTAATTTGACTTTTTATTAACTGCTGCGCCGTCTCGATACTGGCACGATCATATTTCGTTAAACTTTTATATGAGTATTGAATTTTTTAAATTAATGTTTTGGGAATAGTTTTAACGAATTATAAATAATTAAATACCCACCACTGGTGCTTACGAAAGAAAACAGTGGTAGCACACAGTATTTCCTGAACACATCCTATCACCTGAAACCTGTTTCTTTAGAAATACTAAACCCTTTCAGGATGACATCGAAACTTGAATAATATTAAAATAAGATTTTTTCTGGAGGTGAGGTATTATTGGTATTTCCCGTTAGATGATAAAGAATGCCGAACGTTACACAACAAAGCAATTCAAAATTCATTGAATCCTTATCGATACAAAACATTATATTATTATAATTCTCAATACCTTACAAGTTCTAGCTATATTTCTAGTGTATATTTTTTAGGAACCGGAAGCGGTTCATATACATTTATGTAATACAAATAAGAGACCCTTTTAGATATTGCGCATGGCATATTTATAAGGTTTATAATGTAAATTTAAGTAGTTATAAACTAACAAAACAAAATTTCTCTTAAATAACTTTTTTTGTTAATTCTAATATTTTCATATTTATTAGCAATTTTATCAAATCCCGAAAAAAGTATTCAAATGACGCTCAAATCGCTAAATTATGCGAATTAAAATTTCAAACACTATCAAAGTGTCGACTATCACTTCTAGATGGAATGGCATTATATTTAAATAGCATGAACACAACATTTAGTACCATTTCCATTATTTAATATATTTAAATTCAGAATCGTGTAAAAGCAATATTTCGAACACTGATTTTGCTCTAATTCTATTTGATTTTTATAGAAGTTGTTCAACAATCATGCATTTGAACACAAATCTCTCAGTCGATTGAAAATCAATTCGTGACAAGTCTTTATCTAGGGATAATTATTTTTCTTAATCATATTATATTATAGCCGAAGCCGAAGCCGAAGAGTACCTACTACGGTTATTTGTCACTCATTGAAACATTAATAATTAATTTCGATTAACTCAAAACTACTTAATCCCACATAACATTTTTTTCGCTGAACCGATGATGAAAATTTGAATACTGAAGCGTTTTAAAACTCGATGCATTGATATAAATAAAAGTCACACTTCAAAAAATTGTTTTAAAAACTTGTGGAATATTTTTATTACAAGTTTTGACAACTGAATTTCTAACAGACACTGCGCACGCGCATCTCATCGACCCTTACCAAATCAAAATTAATAATATATCATATTTATGTGCGTATTAAGAATATATGTTTTTAAACAAAACCTGTTACTGGTGTCTATCATTTGAAAGCCTAACGTCAACTTTGATCTATCCGTCAAAGTAACGATGCGATTTCAAAACGCACCCCATATAATATGTGACACAACTTATATGTTTAATAATTTAATTATCTATATGCATTTTTTGAGATATTTTATGAATGTAACGTCAAATTGTTGGAAATAAAAAAATAGGATCAGTTACTATCGAAGATAGAAGAGTTTCAAAATTAAGACTCTAGTAGTACAAGTTGACACCAGCAAGATATTGAAATCGACATTACATAATTCGAAAGGCGAAAGGTAAGTGAAATCTTAAAAAAAATATCGTATTAGTATGTAATCCTCATCTTCTGTTTAGTTTTAATTAAATGAATTGGATGGGGAATTTTCAAAGGTTATTCACATATGCGGGTTTTTATTAAAGTTTACTGTCATGTCTGTTTGTGTCAATGTAAACCTAAAAAATCACCATGCCTCATAATCGATATTTAGCGTTTTAGTGAAATTCACTTTATTATAGATACATTTTTGGTAGTATGGTAAATAGAACACTGAATGAATGTGTTGAAAAAGACTCTCCTGTCTGTCAACGACATAATATGCAATTTGATTTTCAAATAAATTTGTACCGGTTCGGCCACGAGACATTTCCAAAGATTCGCTAATGTTTATAATGCGGCATCAGTAAAAGTTTACAAGAGAATCACTGCTATGAACAGTTTGATCGAAATATACTGAGTATTTACGTCATTGAGGAGGCACGATCAGATGGTAGAAATTAGTGCAAAGTAATTATTTTAAAGGTGTAAAAATATAGATAGTGCTTGTTGACTTGATCTTCAGGTACGAGGAAATAATAAATCAAAGGCAAACTTTTAACAATTTGTTTTTTCATTTTGATAAATATTTCAGCTGTTGCAAAAGTTTATTCTTGTGCGCCAAATATTAAAATACTTACCTGGTTTTTCAGTAGCGTTGTACCAATTTACTCACTCTGTTGATGCACGTCATTAACTCCTGACATTTTAAACACCCATAAAACTCCCGTTACCTGTTAAGTAGTAGTAGGGTACCTTCGTCTATTGGTTTCCCGGTAAGGTCTTACGAAATTAGGGTACCTCTATTTAAAAATTTAAGCAACTAACCCGAGTACCCCAATTTGGAGAATTAAAAATCATACATACTTGAAACTGCTTAGTGAAACAAAGGTCTCCAACATTTCATTCATTTATTATTATACAAAAGATACATCACTAATAATGAATTCTCAATATATAGTAGGACTCAACTCTGAATTCCGCCTGTATCAATTGTTCCATTTTTTAAGAAATGTTATGTTAAGCTGTGAAATTTAGAGCAAATATTTTTTATCTCAAATCCCAAAAACTATTTAATAAATTATGATTTAACGATCATTTCAAATTATTAATTTGAAACATTACATATCATAAATAGCCCAATTTATATTGATTGTGTGATGATATATAATGATTTCATATCTAAGGTATTTAAAATAGACTTGTCAATTTTAAAATGGTCGTTTATGAAAGAAATTTAAAATTCTTGTAACATAGTCAGATGTCATTTAGGTTTTTCCATGATAATGTGTAATATGCTTGTGGAAAATTTCTAATAATTCCGGAATTGACCACAACTATGAATTAATTTTAAATACCTAAGGTTAACCTAAACCTACCTAGGTTTCCATTCAAGTAAACAATCGGATCGAATAGTGGATTTTTGTAATAACTGATGGATATGCGTGATTATTAAGATCATTAAATTGACTTTGAAAAATGAATATAATAATTCATTGATGTAAAAATAAAGAATTTAAATGTGTAAAGCTCCTGTCTAAAGTAGATACGTCATTATTGTGAATATTTTACCTCTTCTTGGGATGTAGTTTTAGTTAGCTTAGGTCAAAAGTATTATATAATGATACTGAAAAAATGTGTTTCTTTTAATTGAATAGTTTTTGAGAGCCACTGGTGAGTGATGCCGTATAAGACAAGTGCCATATTCACGGACAACGCAGTTAAATTTAAATTCACTGCTTAAAATCGCATTAATAGGGGTCCTTAAAACATCCGTATATTACAGCAAGGAGCTTTGACAAAGGCTGCTTTTTATGCAATGACTAAACAAACCCCTCATATTATTTTTGCTCAACGAACTCGAATAGTCGGATTTAGCTTAAAACATGAATAATCTTAAAACGAATTGCACACAAAAAATACAAATAAAAATGTACATATTTCGATTGTTAACATTTAATGGGATTCAAACCACAATACCTCTAGAATGACGTAGGTTCAAGACGAAGGGGTATATTATTGTCTTTCAATGAGCAGAAGATGGGGTTAGTAATATACAATAAAATATTTAAATAAAAGCTTGAAACTTTACGATATAAAGATTTTTTATAACAAATTAAAAAAACAATGTTTGTACTCAATTATTTTGAATTCAGTAGAAACTTTGTGAAATATATTTTTTTCACCGTGTTATAATGGAGTTCGAATCAATAATTTTTTTATAATAAATAAAACTCATTTTATTGAACGGGGTGTTGAGACAGAGCGCATAAATACACTCGGCGTAAATGGTTTTATGATAAAGCTACAAATGTCTTTTTTTAAGTTCATTGGTCACTCATGATTCATGGAAGCGCATTAACACGCTCTGTACAGACGTCCAATGTAACCAGTATTTTGAAACTAATGAAATTTATAAATTAAACACAAAGTGTCATCACAGTTTTGTTTGGTGGCACTTACAATTGGATAATTTCTCATAACCACGTGAGAGTCTTAGTAAGTTATGAGTGACCGATAGAATTAAATCAACCAGGTGTGATAGATATAAAAAAATCCAATTTGTCACTATATAACATATTACATTGCAATGTATTTAATAAATTTATTTGAATGAATATTAAGGAAATTTTCCCGTGGTCGTACTTGAGATATTCATAATAGTTTTCGAATTATAATTAAGTAATCAGTAATAATGCTGGCGATGATCCGAACTTGCCCTGGTTATTAATCATGGTACGTAATTCGATTCTATGAAAACCGTCTTCAAAAGCAGTAAATTGTAAGATTTAATCGGTTTTAATTCTATACCTTCTAAATCGTTATTTCACTTCCTTTTATATGCTTTGCTAATTTTTAAAATTGGAAAGTCAGTCAATAATTAATACCCATTAAGGGATTTCAAATGTTCGTTAATATAATTATTCAAAAATAGAATATTTAAATCATATAACATTTCAATAATTTTGTATTTTTTTAGCATAACGAATTAAAATTAAAATACAGGTGCCAAATTCAACAGACGCATATTAAAAATAAATATTTCATAAGCAAAATAATGTCGCAAAGTTTTCAAAATATAAATTGCATGGCATTTAATGTTATATTGAATTGATCGATTTGTCTTTACATTGATTTCCAGTTGCATTCTTTGGATTTACTTGATCTTTTTGAAAGCTCACAAAACGGTTTTCCTACGTATTAAGCAAAATAAAACTGTTTTTGGTCAATAATATGAATATGTAATATTTTATATTGAGAGTTGATGCGTTAAAAATAAGATAAAAAATACCCATTGTAACTTTTATAAGCATGATATTTTTTTGTTTTTACGCCACTGATTGGAAATACATTACTATATTAAAAAACAAAGTATCAAAATCATATCATTAACATGACAAAGTATTCGTACGTTAGGGTTAATCAAAATATTCAATAATACTTTAGTATTTCAATGTATGTCAGCTTACTTTCTTCGGGTACTATACTGGCAACACTGTATTGAAGTAAATAAACAGATAATCAACGTACTACGAAGTACGAAAATTATTTAAGATTTTATATTTGCGCAACAGGAATATAATCGTAAACCTAAATTGATAGCGTTGTCTTATTTATCATAATGGACTCTACCATAATTCGACCGATGTTTTGGCAGAACAAATGATAACAATGCAAGGTTATTTGAATTAACGCGCAATTTTCCTTGAACATGTCGTAATTTTACAAAAAAATATATTAACGTATATTATTAATGTGATTTGGCGCACGTTTTTCATGACGCTGTGTATTAAATTTTCCCTATACCAGCTAAGGGTAAAATTTTTATGTCTGACAGGAGCATAAATTAATTATACATTTATCCAATTTTAACCTTATGTTTATCGTTTGAAAAGATGCAACTTAGGATTTAAAAAGTGGAAGTAAGCCCATGATGGCTTGGTCAAACTAACAAACAATACGTTTTTATTACATTGTTATATGACTAATATTCTAATACTTTTCCTAAATGCAGAAGAGCTCTGTACTAAAAGCACCAAAAGTTAATTTAGCAACGGGATCACAATACTGAAACCCAATTATAATGAATGGCTTTTACATGATAAATCGAAGATTTTTTTGTAATGTATTTTTAGCCATTTCTGTTATAAATATGAAGAATATGCGCACAAAATTTAAGAGAAAATCTTATGCTTCGCAGACATTATTGCCTTTGAAAAGAAATTCGATTGGAAAAGCAATTTATGAATCAATGTGCTAAATGCGTGAGTATCGCATTTAAGCCAACGATATTGATGTGACGACGATGAATAACGATATTGATAAAATAACTGTGATTATAAATTAAATATATTTGAACTCTCGTCAATTTATATAACGTATTACTCTTTTAAAATATGAAAAAAAAAAATATTGTGTACTGTATGTAAACTCAACGATCATTCAAATATATCTATTAGTATTACGACTTTAGAAAGTTCAAAATATATAATAAACAATAGTTAACAACCCGTGTTAATTGTCGTGTTGGTATTGTGACGTGTGTATCGCAGTGGTCAACGTCGTTGATTTCCTTTACGGATTTCACAGGTTCAAATCTCAGTACGGACAGCCTTTTTTATTCCATTTATAGATTTCTATTCAAACTAATCGTTGAGAGATATGGCCAAATCATATAACAAAATCTTTATCATTCAATCAATGATACAAAATTGCAAGTTGCGAATAGTTAACCTTATTCTACAAAAAAATGATACACAAGTAGTTTTCGAAGAGAAAATCTATTTATATTTAAGGGAATATAATTTTGCTAACAAAAATAATTATTTAGATGTGAATTCACTTAAAACGCTTACTATTATATAAGTGATTGAAATAAATCTATTTTATTATAAAAATTAGTTTGGTCTATGTATTTGGAAGAGCAAGCTTCGCAAGAATGCTTCGATACCGTGCTCAATGGGGCAAACATGTTTTGAATGAGGTGTGAAAATGTCATAAATATTCATCGTAACTGACTTCTCTATTAAAATCAACGGGCATATAAATAAATTAAAATGTCGGAAATTAACTACAATCAAAAATCCTCGCCCGACAGTATTAATTAATGCTGCTATAAATCAAAATTGATTATTTTCGTAGATATAATTTTATAAATGTTATTGTCTTGTTGTTGGGTCTGATACCTTTTATTTTATATGTGGGTTCATATAATACGTTTAAGATAATTAAATTAAAAAATCTTTATATAATGCATCGAGTTACATGCCTGGAGTATTTTTATTCAAATGACTTGTGTATCGAACAGTTTAATCTTTATAAGATAATCTAATATTCTATTGGACTAGAAACAAGAAAACATTAAACCCGAACAACATTAAATTTATTCAGCTACCTCATAAAAATACGGCCAGGTGTAATTGGGATGATATTAAGGTATATTTGGAATATTGTCTAGGATTCCGAGGCAAAAATCGATCCGTCGATATAGTACTGATACAAACTTAAAAATAAGTTCACAATATTTTGACATTTGACAGAACTTTATTTTAAAATATAAAACATTATTTTTTTAGAATTGAAGTTCAGTTACTAACATCCCTGGTTTCATAATTCCGATGGGTTTGAATCGTACGTACGAGCGTAGTGTTTTTTTTAAATAAATTTCTTGTCACAATTAAGTTCAATTATTGTTTTAAAATGGTGATATTGAATACCGTTTTGTGATGGTAATCCAAAAAATTCAAAAAAAAATGTAATTTATTATTATTACAACGATTGACAATGAAATCTGCAACGGGATGGAAATCAAAAAAGCTCTTTTTAAAATTTCAAAGAACCACGCTACGCAGAATTTAAAAAAACTTCATACAGTTTTGTTGTATATTAAAATCGCTAGAAATAATAAGTGAGATATATATATTGTTTAACTTATTAAACAGAAGCATTCATTTGAATAATAATACATTTATTTTTATATACACCCAGTCCTTTTTTTACGCGATACATTCGTTCCAGAAAAAGGCGCGTAAAAATATGATTTCACGCATTTGCATTATATTTCTTTACACACACTAAAACATAAATTCACATAATATCCGATACACTTGTTAACATTTGGCAATTGTATGTGTATTTAAAAAAATGGAATGCTTTACAAAATACACATATTTTTTTTATTAAAAAAAATAACGAAACGTACATGCCTAGCATCATATATAAATGTCTTCTTTAAAACAAATTTGGGGAAAAAATTACGTAAAAACGAGTGAAGCGCGTAAAAAATGTAGCGGTGCCGTCCAAAAATATCGCGTATAAACGAATTCGCGTAAAAAAAAATCGCGTAAAAAAAGAACTGGGTGTAAATTATTCCAGAAAAAATTACAAAAATCTGCTAAAAATGATATCACAAATACTGAAAAACTTCAATGATAAAATGTCACATTACTATTTTTAAGTTATGTCAGTACTTATTCATAATAGAGATAAATTGTTTTGCGGGTCAACGAACTCAAGATACGAGCTCTTACACGAAGAACCCTTTTTTTAAATCTCGTTACTAAAGAACTTTCGATATTCAATATGCCTTGTCCATTTTTTGTTTATATCAGCTGTTGCTCTTAAGATGTTAATTGAAAATTGAGAGAGCTGTAAAAAATCGATTAAATACTTTCTCGGGAGGCCTCAGGGGGCACTGCATGACGACATCTAACACGAATCACACGCACGCACATTCCTCGTTTTATCTCTACAATAAGAGATAGTTTAAAAAATCATCATTATTGTGTAATTTCATATCAATGTTTATACATTGAAGTGGAGGACGAACGATTCGTGGCTTATAAAAAAATACACAGATAAATTTTGTCACTCTTTGTGTTTCACAATCTATCGTTCTTAGTTGTACCAAAGAATTGAACGATGTATACGGGAGAACGATCACTGCAGTGAAGATTTAAAAACGATAGTTTTTATAATATTACATTTTATTACTTATACAATAAAACTACGGCCCTCTAATTGAGGCGTTTTTTATAAATAATATTTTGACGCAACTTTTAAAATCACATTTATATTTCAGTAAAAAATCTTGTTTTGAGTAACATTTTTACATTTAATGTAGTAATGATATATTAGTTTCAAAACAATAAAATTTTGTACATTTTTTATATAGTATAAGTAGCACTCTAGGTTCATATTTCGCATTTAATTTTAACTTTAAATAACTTATAAGCCCATACATAAGATGTTTGTAATCAAATTATAATTCATCTTAACTTCTAAGTCAGTGATACACAACATGTTTAACAATACGGTTTTTTTTAATCTATTTCCCAGTTACTCGTAGGCCGCCGAGGCTTTGAATTTTGGTGATTTGATATAATCTCTTAAAAGATTGGATTATATCGAAAATATTTTTATCTGAAACTTTGTACGAAATATAATATCTATCTTGAATGATGTTTTAGGAAAAATAATGCTATCCGTATGTATAAGATTAGTGGAAAGTTTTATGAATAAACAACACCAAAATGCATATAATGAAAATAATAACCTAAATATAGACTACGTCTGCATTTCAGATAGTGTGAAAAACATGTAAAATTTTTGGACCCCAGCCAAAGTTCATATTAAATTCAATAATAATTTAGTTCTTACCGGACAAAATTTCAACAAGCCTTCCGAATCTAAGTGTCAAGGTATTTAATTTAATTTCACTTTTATCTTTCTGTGCTATATTGTTCATCTTTGTTCTACAATAAATGAAATCTTGGTATAAGACGAGCTGCTTTGATTTGGAGATTTAAAACAACAGTGAAGTCATTTTGAATATGCTAAGATTTTTCGCATAATTATATATTTTAAGTGCAAACTATCTTGTGTTTTATTTTTTTAAATATATACATAGTATTATATTTTAGCCAAGAATTTGTTGTTAAGACAATCCAAACTAATATTATGTATATAATTGTTCTGAGTTATCAGAAAATTATTGTTTACATTTATCCACACCAATACGGACGAGCATACATTAAAAATACATTAAAAAAGAAAATTGCTTATCTAGGGCTATCTATTTATGTAGCGTCGATAATACCCACAGTGATCAGTTTATAATGACCAAATTTGACGTATTCTATTTTTGAAATATGTATATATTATTGCGTTTGACTGTGAAGATTTCTACGTTCACTGATTCACAAAAACCTCAGATGCTTAACCGCAACGATAAACCAGATATTTCGATCTCTTGGTTCAGACTTGATTCTTGAACAATCGTTTTTTTTAAATATGGTTTATATCGGACAGAATAGTAAAGTACTCAACCAGGTATATAGCCTGCCTCTGTAGATAACTTGTAGTTTTTTAATAGAAAAGATTAAATATTGATAAAAAACGATAGAACTTCACTTACCAATACGCTGTGGAATATTTATATAAACATGATTAAACCACATACTTTTGCGGGCTGCAATGAATGTGTATTTTATTAATATATTAATTTCCAAGTACAACAAAAATGAAACAATTGCGTTATAATTATTATTATGGTATCATCAATCAACATTTTCACGCCGTAGGATTGGTTTTTGCGGTCATTAAACACTGTTGCAAAAACTATTGAAACGAAATACATTAATTATTATATCACACAAAATAATGTTTGAATATCTTTTATTTTAATTGCTTCTAAGACAAATTCGTTTGTATGTGAAAAAATCATGCAAAAATGCGGTGAAATTTGTTTTGTATGAATGTAAAAAATGTTTAAAATTAATGGCCCAACAATATGAAAGAAACATAATATTATATGATATGTTAGAAGTATTTGATTAATTAATAGTATGTATAATTTATGTCAGTTCTTTTGCATCCGTGTGATAGAATGCCTGAAGATGCCGAAAGGCGAAACCCGAGTCGTTAGTGACAAAACATATGGAATCCTACAAAGTTGTAACAATTCAAATTTAATAGTATGTATTTGAAATGTGTGTTTTAGTGGCAATTTTGTTAAAAAATATTTAGTAGACTTTTTCATAATTTAATAGAGCACTTTTCTGAATCGGTGCCAATATAAAACGCATTTTTCAAATTCAGAGTTGAAAGCACTTTCATTGCACTAAAACAAGCTTACACAATAATGCACCATTAAGACAATTAAATTAACGTTATTTATTTACATGCATAGATGCATGTTTTCGTAAAAATAATTTTGTTTGTTACTTGTGAACTAAAGTGAACAGGTTAATCTATCTGAGATCTTTCTTTTTGAGGCATTCGCCTAGATCCACAACATTGATGTTCAGAATACCGACAGTTCCTTTAGAAAATAGTTAAATGCGACATCTGCTTTGTACATATATTTGAAATTCTAGGTTTTCGGATCACAAACAAGTCGGTTAAGGTAAAGCTTCTAATTCTTTACAAGAACATAATATTACACGTGATGCAAAGCATTATTAAATCTGTAAAATTTTCGTTTTTTTAAAACTATCGGAACCGGTTTTGTTCCTGTATTCTCTCGATGAGCGAAGCCGGCCCTGATCATTATAAACAAATGTCGCTTTCCACTAGGAATTGACGGTTAGATAATACTTAAAAAATAATCATTTCGCATTATTACCACTAAAAACCTAAGCGAATAGAGATTTCGTGAAAATTCAAATATATTTTAAAAGTTGCGAGAATTGCTTTTTGTAATCCAAGACTTCACCCATTTACTGTAGGTAATACATTTTTTTGTTCGTTTATTCTAGTTTGAGCACATTTAATTCATCATTTACTTGTAATGTGTGAATTGTCAATATTATTGGAAATGTATTGAATTTTTTTTCTATTATCACTATTTTTAAGCGACGACGACCGGTTACGCTTATAGAATGAAAGTCTGTCATTATTGTTAAGGATCATCTAAATCAACAGATCATTAAAAATGCCTTTTATGAAACATCTCTCAATTCAGAAAATTGCTGATTTTTTATTGCTATCACGTGCCAAAATATTTTTTTTACTTATGTTGTGAAAAAATATTGCGAAGCTTTCAAACGTGCTTTATTCCGTATTCTTTCGATAATATTTAATTTCAAAGACGGATTTGCATCACGTTATTCAATATGAACGTAATGATCCAAATCACGTAATTAATATGTAATTTTATTCCATATTTAAAAAACCGGATCAATCCAAATTGTCACGTAGCAGAAATGGCTCATTCTATTTGACAGTGTCAAACTTGGCGTGATATAACATCAAAATGTAAATATTCTTCATTTAAATATAAATAACTGCTGTCTCTTTTGTTGATATTTTTTTTTTTTTTTGATAGTAGGTAAAGTAAAAAGTATTCTATTGTATCAAAAATCAATTAAAAACATCTGAATGTAACAAAAGTATTTTTTTCGACAAACACGATCGCCAGGTGTAGTAACTATTATTGTAGCCTGACAGAATGCTGAGCTCAAACTTAATTGAATAGACATTTACAAAGCAAGTTCGTAGACCATTCATATTGGCTATAAGTTATTGAATAAATAGAATTTTCTCATTTTAATACCCAAACAACTCTACTTTCGACCGATTTCTTTCAATAGTTTTTGTACCTGTCCCGAGTAACAATGTTTTTTTCTCTCTCATTATAATGGGTTGGGTTTGAAACAAGGATGTATTACCAGGTAAAATTTTACCTGTGCATTTAAGTAAACAGTCTTACAGGTAAAAGTTTTTAGTTGAAATATTATGTTTTTTCAATACTAATTATGTGAGATTTTTAATGGATATATTTTGAGAATTCTTTGAAGTTAAACTAATGTGAATTGTCATTATATTTTATAAAGCATATAACTGTAACATAAATCTTCAATTATCCGAAGCATGACTTATTATATACTTATTATATAATATTTGAGGTCTCACAATTTCTATAAAAAATGCAAATGGTGATTTGATAGAATATTTGTTAGTTCTAAATTCGTTAGTTCTAAATTCGACGAAACTCCAGGCTAATTCTGTAATAAAAGCATCAGATTTCTAACAAATTGGAAAGCCGCGTCTCATCTATCATTGCTAAGGATTTTTTTCTATCGATCCTTGATGGAATGACATGATGTTCCAACATTATTTTTTTAATTATCAGAGCCAGTTCCACAAATCACGATAAATTATAAACAAACAAACAAATCTAAAACATATTTAAAATACTTACCAAATTTAAACTCTTTATACTGTCTTATGTGACATTTTTGTAAAACTAAAATCTACGTAATGTTTTTATTTTTGAGATTTAAAAAATGAAGGGTAAAAGGAACGATACGTTTATATTTATAGCATTTCAGATAAATGTATATTTACGAGGGAGTAAATAAAAACAAAAGCAATGTATTATATAATGGTCCCTCTTAGACAAATTTTCTTCGAGAAAAATCCAAATTCTAAGCATGCCAGGCAAATATAATATATACAACCGGATAATTTTTGCCTTTTTGCAGAAATTAACATGATTTTCATAATGGAGTTCTACCAAGTTAATGTCAATTGTATCAATTAATGAACATGTTTTATTTAAATATTATTTTATTTTTTTCTAATAAACATATAAAAAAAACAGAAATGATGTAGCCAATTTTTTAAATGTACTTTTAAATGAAAACGCATTGGTGTTGACGTTAAGCATTTCTCCAAAAAATGGCATGAGTGTGCGGGGTTTACTAAACTTCCGAGCGACCCCTTTAACGCAAATATTAAAATTTTATAATAAAAATTCTAGAATCGATATCTTCCAGAAGTAGAACCTATGTCCATCGGAATCAAAAAAGGTCGATTAAATGCGGTAACACCTCAGCTATGAGGACGGCGTACATTTCATTATTTTGGCTTGGAAAATAATTCAAAACATCGATGACATTTTTCTTTTAATTTTGTGTTGCAGTTAATAAAATGATTTAATTAAGTCTTTAATATGAAAACCATTGTGATACTATTAGATAATATTGATAATTAATTATAACATTAAAACTTGCATTTTTATTGGTTGAGATTCTCAAGATTTATGTAACACAAGAAGCTTTTAACTCCAACGTGACAAGTTTGTTTCAAAGAAAAATAAATCAGTAAACAGCTTTATCAAATTATGTACAAAAATACTTCCAGAAGGCATAGGCATTGTTCTAAATGCCAAATGTGTGTGGGAGAAATGTATAACGTCACGTACCCTTGAAAACTTCAAGGACAATAAAGAAGGTTAAACTAAGGAAGAAAAGTTATTTCCAGCATGTTTTGATGAACAGTGTTTTATAATGCTTTGTTTTGTCGATTAATTCTTTTATGAAAGACATTACGACGAAATTGTGTGTACTTTACGTAAGGAAAAGTTTTCATATTCAAAATTTAAATGGAATATTAACACAACAAAGTTAATATTTAATTTAGATTTTATTTCATACGTTGAAATTTTATTTTTGTGAAACAAATTCGGCTATCATTATTATACATGTTTGCATAACTTAAAAAAGCTCAAATTTTCTTTGTACAAAATTAAAACAATTTGTTCCGAATTATATTTTTAAAAAAATATGAGAAAAATCACATCTGCATTTTTATTTATTTACAACGATGACGATTCCAATTTGGATAAAATGAAGAAAATCAAATGAAAACATTAGCTGTTTAAATTATGAATACGCAAGATATAATCTATCGGATTCTCCCAAAAAATCTACTGCTAAAACAAGAATTCGTCTTAACTTAATCACGTCCACTTGAAATATACGTCAACATCTGAAAATAATGATATCCTTATTTTTTTCTCGAGAAGCATCACTGTTGTTAGACTTATTTCACACCTTGGAAGATAAAATATTAAGTTTGATGTTCAAAAGAATAACTTCTTTGTATATTTCACAATAAATATGTGGTAAGGTTTATATACAGGAGTTTTTATCAAATGTGAGAGAGCTTCAGACAAAGCTAAATACAGACGAGGGTAATACCCAATCACATGTAAATTTAAAAGTCACGTTTTTGTTCTATCCAGTATTCACTATTTTATGACTCAGTAAATAAGATTTTAAAAAATCAAGAAGTATTGGGTTATAATTTCATTGTAGAAATCATTATCGTAAACAATGTCTTCAAATTGGTATTTATGAGTAGTCGCGTGTTAATATTCAGGCCTTACATAATTTTACGTTTTCATTTATTGATAATAGCTAAATATTCTTCTTAGATGTACTTCAAAACAAAAAAAGATACTCTGTTTACCATTTTGAAAAGAATATTTTTTACGGTAGGTAAGGCTACTTCAAAAGTCACAATAAAAGTCACCCAAACGTATTTATAAAAATCTCCAGGTAGTGAGCGGCGTAGTTCATATTTTGACTCACGTTCCTCGTCAACGGAAAAGCTCTGTTGAACAATTCAAAGGTCAAAGCTTCAAAAACAACCCCTTGAAAGCACGTTGACTCATTGTTCACGTAACTAATTCACTGGGTCAAATGTACTACCTATTTATGTGCGGAAACTCATGGAAGTTACCTAAATGCTATTACTATGTTGACTTGACGTTGTTTACAATCAAATGGGAAATTTTACAAGAATATTATTTCAATACATTACGTTCATTTCTTTTGCACAGTTCGTAAATATATTAAAAATATTTACGTAGCAAATTATGTGAATTTATTGTTACAATACTTCTTGGGAAAAGTTCGAAACCCGATTTATTTATTATAATGATACAAAAACCTTTTTATAATGTAAAGTCTAAGTACCTAGACTAGTGAAGAAATCGAGGACTTGCATGTTATTGAATAAAAGGAAAGCATTTGATCCTTAAAGAGATTCACATAAAAAGTATACATAGTTACAAAATTTAACCAGTAACATGTTATTTTAATTTTTTTTTAATAAATAATAATTAATAAGTAATTCAATTGTTTGATACTATTTCAAAATTTTATAGTACAATAATTATGACCGGATTGACTAAATACGAGCTTTATACCACAAACAAAACTGCTTTATTTTGAAAAAAATATAATGCCGAGAAGAGACAGTTATCTCTATATAAGTTCTTAATAACAATACTTGTCAAACTATCTAACTCTCTTGTAAGCTGTATTCTTAAAGATCTTTTTCTGTTAGATAATTGACTCAGACAAAAATTATACTTGCATGACAAGAAAACTATTTTCTTATATATTTTATTGTTGATGATTGAACACTTGACACTGAGTCAAGCAATCGGTAAGTCATAATTTTTTTTTACTAATGAGTCATAGAAAAACTTGTGGTATGATTAGCTAAAATATTACTTATTGTATAAACAATATTCGAAAAATCAATACGGCAATGTATAATATTAATGATATGATTTATGAATGAAAACAATCTGGCATATCCCTCTACAGAAACATTAAAACTCTCACCCTTTTTTATTAGATCAATTTGACCGATTTTCCATGCTCAATTAGTGATATGACTGAAAACCTAAAGAGTACACTTTATATTGAGAACAAGTACATTTCAATACATTTAGGATATGTACTGCTGTCTCTAAGAGACTTCTTTGTCGAAATAAACAAATCTCGAATTTATAATAAACTGGTATTTTAATATCGTTTTGTTTGATTGGCTTATACGTGGCTGTAAAAATGTAGTAAAAGGCAATATATGTATTTAGTTTTTTTTTTAATTCGAAACACATTATATTACTATTTTCACAATATATTTTATGATCAGGACCTGTTTCGCTCATAATATACATTGCGGAAAGAGGACTGTAAATGTGTTTTTATTATTTAAAATATCATGCTTTTCCATCACGAAGTGGCAGCTAACATGTGAACAGTGATAAAAAAAATTGAATTGTTACAGCTTTGTACGACCCTAGATGTTTTGTCACCAACGACTCAGGGTTCGCCTTTCGGCATCTTTAGGCATTCTGTCACACGGATGCAATATCCTAGTGATAGAATGCCTGAAGATACCGAAAGGCGAAACCCGGGTCGTTAGTGACAAAACATGTGGAATCGTACAAAGTTGTAAAAATTTAAATTTGATATTCCATCAAGCACCTTCAGTCGATGGCTTAAATAAAAAAGTGATAAATTTTGTGTATCTGTTTATTAAATTTTAACAATTTATTATATAAAGATTAAGTAAAAGTCCTGTGGCTCATGTCTATCCGTTTACACCGGGCAGACAAGTAAGAGTATATCTACTAGAGCTAAAGAACACATAAGATCATTCAATAGTAAAAAAACAGATTCACAATTCGCTATTTACGTTATAAAGGAATCACATAATATAAATTCAAACTCAGCGCCTAAGTGTTCACATCTTTGGAGTAAGGGTCGTAGGATGACCGCTTTGGAGCAGCTGGAAATCAATAGACATCAACTATCACAAAGGATTCTTAACGAACAAACTAATATATTATTTTTGCCCATTGATTAAAGCGCTCTACGGGCGGGGGGAGGGGTCTGATTTGCTTCCGTAATGGACCATTTCCGTGCCACATGCAAACTTATTGTCATAGCCGCATTTTTTAGTTTCATTTACAGTTTTTGAAAAATTTATTTTTACTGAGAGAAAGAAACAAGCTAGGCCGTTAAAACAGGAGAGAAGATGTATTGTGTACCTTTTCTACACAGCTATATACAGATAAGCAAATATTAGTTTAAGCATAGTTCTGACGATATCGTCAGCCGAAATAGCTATCAACTTTAATTTTTTTTTGTAATAATTTTGTAGAACTAAAATACATTGCTATTTTTTTCACCGTGTTATAATGGAGTTCTACCAAGTGAATGCCAATTCAATCAATAATATGAAAATTATTCAGGTGAAAAATATTATAATAGTTACATAAAAGTGAAGAATATTGTCACTGTTTTGATTAGATTATGCCTACAAAATATCACGTTGTATTACATTGTATTCCTGTAGATAACGACAGGTTGGGGAATGGTGGCGTTCACCTCTCTACTCCATCTCAAATTCACGATGTGCGATTCAGACATTTTTAGAGGCAGTCTGACCTCTGCGAGGGCTGGATGACGAAGCAAGGGCGCTCGGAGGGATGTAGGTCGGGAGAGGGGTCGTCAACCTTCGCAGGTCACGGGGTCATACGTCTCGGTAGACTCGGATAACTTATTAACCCTGAAGTAGGTAGTGTTGGGCTGTATATCGCGATGAAACGGTGAGAGCTTTATTGTGTTTCGCATAAAGAGATAACAGATAACTCTGTATTAATCTGATACAGTTTTATTTAAATTTCACACAATAGTTTCTCAGTTTGTTATTTTTTTCAAATATACAGACTCAAAGTAAAAAAAGTCATGGAACTGAAAATTAACAAACTATTTCAGAGCTTATGTTCTACATACTTTCGTCAAATAACTGCTTTATCAAATAAATGTTAATTGATCGATTGGATTGGCATTCACTTGGTAGAACTCTATTATAACACGGTGTAAAAAATAGCAATGTATTTTAGTTCTAGAACCAAAATGTTAATCCAGCTATCAATGACTTTTATTCCTGAGATCTTTTGAATAACAACGCACAGAATGCACCATACTTCCCTTTTGAATATCGGATCTTAGATGTAGTTTTTTTTTTTTTGAGCACAAATTCGCAATTTAACATTTGTATATGGCATATCATATTACACCTCCCCCCTGTGGTTGATTAATGCAGTGATCGCTTCGTGTGGCCTCTATGCGTTTTACAACGAAGTGCCTATAATGTTGTTGATAATTGCGAATTAATCGTGTTTATATGTAAAGCGATGCCAGTTATCCTTTTCAAAATGTTTCTTATTTATGAAGACACCGAAAGTATTACTGGCATAATGGTTGTTTATTTTTTAATTTAGTTGACGTTAGTTTGATATATGAAAAATCTTACATATTTTATTCATATAATTGAAAATTTTACTTTTTGTACGACATTCATTACGTACGTTACTATTTGATTAATATCAAAGTATCTTTTACATAAATAATGCGTTTTTATATACGATTATTTATACGAGGCGGTTATTCACGAGAATACTTGGTGGAGATAGATTTATTGATTAGAATAAACTTTTTTAATACTGTTTTAGTCCAGACAAAACGTTTTTTGTTCATTGGTGTGAAGGGTTAATATAGAATAACATGGAATAACTGTTAACACGTAGGGTCTACGCCGTAGACGGTTACGTGATTTTCCGAGTAAATCTACGTTCTACGCGCGTAGTCAAGTTGAGGTCGTGAAATTAGATAAGCCATTTGTATAGGGTTTGGCAAGTATTCCTCGTGGTTATGACACTTTGATAGTATCACTTGTTCACTGTAATGAATTACTTGACCTATTTTTTCTGATTGTTTTAAACATAACAGCACACTTATTTTGAACGTGAAGGTTTTCTTAAAAACTTGTAATGGTGTCTTTCATTTACTGTAAACGCCGATTAAATTGATAATACTAAATGGATCAAATTTTACAGGAAAATTAATTTGAATGATGACAGATAGTATCTTAATACCAAATCAAAGAAAAAGAAATATGATATAATATAAATCATCGAAAAAGATTTTATATAGGTGATGAAAAAAATATAATATTCCCAAAGTGAAAATCGTGGAGAGTAAATATATTAATAACTTTTGGGTGTAATAAATACAAAATATTATGAACACACCTGATAAACGATATAAAAATTTGAAGAAGATTTATAGTACCTATATCGCGGCTTGAATAACTTTTTAATAATGTGATCTTGTCAAAACTGCCAGTCTACGATTTAATGAACACTGTGGTATGAAAGTATCATCTGATGAAAAGTTAGTGGTATTATGAAGGAGAAAAATCTTTTTAAGAATTTTTATTGGCTTCAAGCGTTAACTATGTATTTTGACGTACCATTTCTCATTTAACCATCGACAGACAAAAAAAGTTTTAAATTATAGCAGTAAAGAAAATATGATAAATTTTAAATATGATTTTATAAACAGTTGGGTTTAGTTGCGAATTTTGAGTATCATTGAAACGTAAACGGAGGTGATTTAGAAACGTACCAATATTCAGATTATGGCTAAATTTAACATAGTATAATATATACTATACATAGTAATAAGTGGTAGTAACCCAGTCGTAATTTTTTTGACTTTAATTCATTTTTTTTCAAACGTATTTTAGTAATAGCTTCTAAATGCTGACAGTATATATAGGGTCCGCCATCTAAAGTTTTTTTTTCAACTAGTGCTTATTTCGTGAATGGTAACACTTAGCTCATGTCTGATTTGACAGATAATTAGTTTTATCCTTCCGCTGAACGAATATGGTTGTGTATACGCTTGAACAACGTTGGGAAATATTGCGACATTACTTTGAAAATCATGGTAATGTTGCAGAATGTGTGCGAAAATTGCGTACGGATTTTGGAAGAAGAGAAGCACCGTCAGCTCCGTATGTTCGTTATCTTGTGAAAAAAATGAAAGAAACTGGCATCCTCATCGATAAACCAAAGCGTGAAAAGCCAAAAACAGTGCGTACACCCGAGAATATTGATGCTGTGGCAGAAAGTGTGCGTGAAGCGCCATCAACATCAATTCACCGTCGTTCTCAACAATTGAACATTTCGGAGACATCATTGAGACGAATTTTGCATATAGACCTTGGTATGACGCCATACAAAGTCCAATTGGTTCAGGAGTTGAAGCCAACTGACCATCCAATGCGTTTTCGCTTCGCTGAGTGGGCCTGCGATCGACTTACAGAAGATGCCGATTTTGCCAAAAAATCATCTTTTCGGATGAAGCTCATTTTCATCTTGGCGGGTATGTAAACAAGCAAAATTGTCGCATTTGGGGCACAGAAAACCCGCACGCATACATTGAAAAGCTGGTACACCCAAAACGAGTCACTGTTTGGTGCGGATTTTGGTCCAGAGGCATAATTGGGCCATTTTTCTTCGAAAATGAGCAAGGAGTGGCCGTTACAGTCAATGGCGATCGTTATCGGACCATGCTGAACGAATTTTGTTCACAAAAATTGAAGAGGAGGATATTGGCAACATTTGGTTTCAACAGGACGGCGCTACGTGCCACACAGCCGAAACTACACTCGATGTTTTGCGCCCTGTTTTTGAAGATCGCATTATCAGCCGCAGAGCTGATGTCGTTTGGCCACCTCGGAGTTGCGATTTGACACCGTTGGACTATTATTTGTGGAGTGCCCTCAAAGATAAGTGTTACGCCGACAAGCCAGAGACAATTGACGCTTTAAAGGACAATATTCGTGAAGCCATTGGTGAAATACAGCTGCACACAATCGATAATTTGCTTAAAAATTGGACCGATCGTGTAGGCTACTGCATGGCCAGCCGAGGCAGCCATTTGAATGAAGTTATTTTTCATTATTAACCGGAAGGATTGTACTTTCAACTAAAAAAAGAAATTTGAGAAAATATTATTAGTTTTTTTTTATAGCATTTTCAAAAAAAAAAGTTATTTGGCGGACCTTATATTATTGTACAAAAACGGCAATATGTCGAGCTACATTTTTGTTAAAAACAACGAAGCCACTTTCGAGATTCCGCTTGCATTATTAATTAAAATAATAACATGAGTATTTCTTTCATAGCGATCGCTGAATCAAAACTTTTTTTCATTACGATTCATCCTTAAAGGGATAAGTCTTATCAAAATGATACTATTTACTGAAGGTTTTGATAATTAATGATTTGATTATTTATTGCTCATGCCATTAAGCTGGTTTCATACCCTTAAGGTATATTATATCTCGTGCCGTGGTATTTTCGTTGTATATATCCTTAAGTTGAAACGATTTAACGCTGCAAATTTTACAGCCAAGTCATAAAGCCGTAGAAAATATGTGCGTCTTAAACAGTCAACTTTATTGCTTCATTGGCACATTAAACAAATATGTTCCCATCAAAACGAAAAGGTTTTATTTTATCGACTTGAAGGGATCTGAAAATGCGGCACTTAAATGTGCTGGAAGTGTTGGTATTGGATTAGGCTATTTGAATATTTTGAAATAAAACTAACTTTACTTTCGAACGATTCGACCGTGACGTTGCGGAAATCCATTAAAAATTCGGATTAAATTGATAGTTTTGTTGTTTTGCCACTTTCGTTACAAAGTGACACGTGTTGTTTTATTCAATCAAGGTAAACAATCATTCTCATTTATTCTTGCTTTACAAACCACAAAAGTGAAGGATGGGGTGGAATTTTTTCTTCTACCGGAGATAGTGAAGAGATTAAACGCTGGGAACAAAAGTACCAAAAAAAGTCTATGCTTAGAAATAAAAACATCAACGGAAATGAGTTTATGGTCACCTTGTTAAGTGAAACTTAGATATTTAACAATAATAATTGTATCAAGAAAACGTTACTATTAATTCATAACACTCTAACTCAGAGGTTACATTAAGAAAATTCTTTTTTAGTATAAAATTATTTTTAGATTTGTTGGTATGTAACTATACGTGACACGTCTTTCACTTCTTTGAAAAGAATCATCAAATAAAATTTGCAATTTTTTTAAATTCAGTTATATTTTAATATTTTTTAAGCCTTCATATGAACTTTTAATAAAAATATTTATGATGTTTGTCCATTCTGAGGAAGAATAGGCCAGCCAGATTAAAACATATTCAGTGTTTTTCTCGTTTTGAAGTGGCTTGGAATTTTATTGCATAATATCATGTCGAAACTCTAATATTGAAATCTTTACAGTAGTTTTTAAGCCTTTAAACAAGCATAAACTCTTTATCATTGAATTACATATGACACGAAATTGTCATTATTATCACATATAAAAGAGCATCTACTCATTGACATTTAATTTAAAAGTCTTCTACGAAGCATAAATGTTAGACCATCGATTTGCTATTTCTGTTGCTGAATGCTTAAATAATTTTTCATACAAATAAATAGTTATTTGTTTGGAAGCAATTCTTTGTATTTCAATAGTAGACCATTTATTTTCATTTATTATTTCTATAATTATTTGTGTATTTTCGTAACACCTGAAAGATATTCTTTAAAAATTATATTTTACTAGTTGATAATACTTGCGATGGTCGAAGCCGGTCCTGATCGAAACATTTTAGTGATTTACTTTTCGTAATATGTATAGGATTTCATTTAATTGTATTTTAGAGCAGTGGATGAAATCAATGTCTTTATGAATAAAGCATTACACACACAACTAGAGTATTGATATTTCACTATACAAAGATTCCGTGTGGCAATCTGTTTTACGTTTATCGCTACGAGGTGAGTGTCTATGGAGCTACGCCGGGCCTACGGCAGCTTTTACTACGTTGAGGCAGATTCAGAGCAGCCCTACGAATGAATCATAAACACAGATTGTAGATTCCCAGTTATGTATAGTTTACTCAACAAACTATATAAAATCGGTGACTCAGCTGGGCCAGCGAAATTTCGATGAGTAGGGTTTTATGACTACTTTAATGTAGAGTGTATCCGAGGAAATGATATTATATAAGATTTATACTACAATTAATTTTGATTTGTGTTCAATGACAATTGTTTATCACAGTGTACATGAATAAGTTTTTCATCCCTTAACGACGTGAAAAAAACCAGACACATAAACAATTCATATTACTTTTTATGTACTGCAATAATAATTATTTTTATGAAATTTATCGAGCACACCAAAGAAAAACATATATGTATGAATTACTACGCATTTATTTTTCACATTTACCAAGTATCTATCATTATAAAATTATGAATATGGATTTTAATCATCATTATCTTGTGATAGATTTTTAGATATTGTTATCTCGTATTTTGCTTACTTGCTGGCTTCAAGTTGAGAGTTTGGTTGCTAAGGGATTAATATTAAATATTATACGTTCATTCATAAGATTATCACTTACCAGGAACAGAGATGTCTGGTAGTATTCTTACAATTTTGTGAATTTGCTAAAAGCTTTTGCTATTTTTCGACCAAAATTTATTCATAGAAACTGTAGCTTTCGACATTCTAATTGAAATAAAAATATTATGATATTTTCTTTATTTTTTGGAAATTATTGTACTATTTATTTTTATTGTACTACTTATTTTTGTACTAATATTTTCCACCGATCTAAATCGAAATTTTTTATTCATATCATTTATTTTAAAAATGATTTTCTTTCCGAAAATTGACGTATATGATGATAATATAACATTTGTTGTTTTAGAGGTACTTTGTTGAAATAATAAGTTATTTTCGATTTACGACGTTATTATTTTCGACGAACATTTTAATATCTATTTATAACTAAATAATTTAAACTATATAGATATTAGATCAAAATAATATACGTCGACAGTTACATCATACCATGAAAACGTTATTGAGCATAACTAATGGATATCAATGTGAATTATGAATTTGTCTCTTATTTTATGAATATATACTATATAATCATGGTTCGTTTATAAATAGTAGCACCAAGAAAATTTTATATTATCAAGCTTAACAAAAACAAATGGTTATGATATGAAATAACTTATGATAAAAAAAAAACAACCCAAAGAGTATCAAACACATATAATATACATATATAATAACGTAGAAAATAAATCAATAAGAAAAACTAGAACCGAAGTTATATTAATCTTTGGGATGTCAAACTAAAAATTATTGACGGACGATTAGAAATTATATTTTCCTTTCAAAGTATAGAAACATACTGCCATGGGTGATTCTATTGGTGCTTGTAATAAAGTAGCTAGGGATCGAATAAAGGAACCGTAATCGGGTCATATTATTTTGGTATTAAATTAATAAAATGACAGTCATGTTAACCCACATATGAGACATACGCATAAAAAATCCATTACTCTGTAATATCGCATCATCAAAAAATTCATACGCTCCGTAAAAAACTCATTTTGAAAATACCCACGCCATCACGAGGGAAATAAAGAATACCTCAACATCGCAGAATAATGAAAAGTAAAGCATAAAAATATTCATCTTTCGACAGTTATGGATTGATAAAAGGTAATTTTTCAATTGTAAAAGAAAAGTTACAAATTTTTAAAACACAGTAATTAATATTTTTATTTATTAAGCAAATTATAGGATGGAACTCTTGTATCTTATATCTTGTGTAAAAAGAATAAAAATTAATTTTCATTTCAATTTCCATGAAACAACATTCACATATAAAAGCAAATTATTGATTGAATTGGCATTCACTTGGTAGAACTCCATTATAACACGGTGAAAAATCAGCAAACATATTTTCAATTTATTTTACACAGTTTTTCTATTACAAACATTATTTTTTAATATTGGATAATATTTTAATATTACGAACAAATTTTCAATTTCAGATTATCAAACATATATAAAAACTGCTTTCAATAAATTGTGGATATTAAATAACGCTTTATTGCTTTTCATGTAAATTGATAAAAATAAAAAAAAGTCGCGAATATTGTTTTAGGGGTTGATCAATTCATTAACTTTTATGACGCTACACTAATGAATCTGTCCTTCATGTAACGACACATTGATGTAGTAAAATCTACTGCACAACCGAAGGGGTATATAATATTGCATCATTCACCCTTATCGTAATATGCACCACGTGGCCGGATAGAGAAAAGCGCGCCAGAATTTCCCGCCAATTTTCTGGTTCGCCGTATGACATAGTATCGATCGAGGCTCTACGGCTGTCGGCGGGAGCGCGCGCGGGCAAGGGCGCGACTTGGGCGTTTTCAAGGGGGTCGGCAGGCTTCGCAATAGTCTGAGGGGTGTGAGGCCAGACCGAAATGGATGGGGTAGTCTTGGAAGGGGGTGATTTTACCAGTCTGGAAACATTTAAATTGTTTAAATAAATATTAGATTATTATAATTTTCTCTTGGTTAGTAAGCACATAGTGACAATTTATTGCTGTATTATAAATTTGACATTGAGTGAAGAGTTTTCGTATTAAAGAGTATAATAATAAATTTCAAGCCTCGCTATATTTTTATGAATAACTCAATAATAAATTATTCATAAATAATCATAGTAAAATATGAATTATAAAGAAATTGGTTTTGAAACCGGAATTTATAAGACGAAACAACGCTTTAGCAACGTATATAATTATTGAATATTTTGATTAAAAAATCTGATTTAAATTAACGATATTATTATGATAATATGTCATTACCATAATTTTTAACTTTCTTTCATTACAGAGTATTGCCAGCGATAGTTAACTCACGGACAAAACCAGAAAAAGAACAGCACCCGTGATATACATGCAAATCTGTAGATAAAGTTTCACTTACAACTGGTATGCTCATTCATAATTTCACCGTTGTATGATTAGTGTATGTATATCATAAACCATTAAAAATATAAAGAATACAAGTATAACAACCCAGGTCGAATGTTACAAAGTTAATGACGACGTGTGCTATCAATGCTTCATAATATATTAATAAATGTTCAGTTCAAACTTCGAAAAAGTAACTCGCGCCACTTCTCGTAAAAAATCTTTTTATCTCATGTATTCCTTCAGCAGAAGGACGTGGTTGAAAAATAAATAAGTCTGCGACCAATGCAAAAAGGTAAAATCGAATCGAATTCAAAGTGAATACAAAACACCCCCATGAGTAATGTCTCTTTGACAAGGGCGTGCGAGATAGTCTCCAGCGTAGGGAGCCGCACGCACGATTATTTTGGAGTCGTCCCAATATTGTTAGCAGTGGCTGGCCGGTGCCTACCTCCTCGCAACGCCGATGAAGCACTACTTACAAACACGGCCATTTCGTCTCCCACCAGAGCATTGACTTTGCACCACATTGCACCAAACAATATCACTGCATGCAGCTAACTTCGCTTGCGAACTTGCACATGCGCCCTTCTGTGCCTACTTGCAGTAAGTTTTTCACAAATTTTCCTCGGCAAAAAATGGTTAAAAACTCTGGTACACAAACCTAAAATTGAAAAAATGAGCGAATAAAAATATAACAATCAAGATTGAGTAAAAATTTTGATTGTGTTGTCAATTAATGCCCATTCTCCATTTTGTCGATTCAAAAACTGTATGGCTATTTAGCATAGATGTTATGATTGTTCCCGCTTAGATGAAAGGTATGTCCAAAGTGTTCAATTACTAAGCATTAATTATTTCTTCAAGTATTATTTCAGTTTGTAAGAAAACAGTGGCACAAAAAAAAAAAATGGACTTCGCCACTGTTGTCGGAAAAAATTAGAAAAAAAAACGTTTGAAAAATTGTGATAGAAATATTGGAAGCATATTTCAACAAGAAACTAATTTACCAGTGCACGATATTTTTGGACATTAAAATTTTTGACAGATTACAAATATTATATCACATCTCCAATTACAAAATTGATATAGGATAAATATATTCCAGAAAATCTTTGAATAAATAAAGTAAATTAACGTCTTTAATATTCTTGTAAACGAGATTTGAAATCTGATTAAAATGTATAGCATAGCGTTTTAATGAATCATATTTATCTCTTAAAAGATTTCTCCGAGCATTCTATACTTACCAACTTTAGCTCATTTAAGCGAAAGCACCGATGGTAAATTCGCTTCATTTGTCTTCTCAGTTCAGGGCAACTCAAGTATTTTAAGAAGTCAAATACAGATACAGTTTTTGTCAACTTTAGTATAACAAAGAAAAATGATCGCCTTACTGTGTTTTGTATAAATGACAAGTTATCGATTAATCTCGATTGTCTCTTCTTCTTCTTCTTTCTTCTTCTATTTAAATTTTAATTATTATACTAATCGGTTTTTTTCTGTACCAAAAACAAAGCAATGATTAAAATCGTTTTTTCTTTACTGTTTCGATTCTTGATAGTAAAATTAATTATCAATGTGTAAATTATTTTAACTTTTCAACATTAGACCGAACAGCTAGCAACAATTTAAAAAAATTAAAAACTTATGCTCTCTCTTAAATTATCTACTTAGTTTTAAATGAACTCTCAATTTTTAACAATTTTTTACAATTGTATAGTTCATCTAGTACTGGTTTCGTTTTGTAAAAGGGAACAAATGCTCACTTCAAATATTATATGCATTCTATTTTAATTTCAATAACTATTATCGAACAGTCAAAGCGATTCCTTTAAACTAAGTAAATATGTGCTACTAGTGGCATTTTATTTTTAAATGTTCATAAATGAATATTATATTCATCATAATTGCGTCGATCCAGATAGATTTCCTATTAAACTGTCTATCAACAAAACAGAATAAGCCATATTTCACGCATACTAATAGGATTTTAAACATAATTACAGTATTTATATTAGAGTGATCTTAGCTAGCTAACAATCATAATTAAAAATGATTAAACTTTTGCTCAATATTATTCAAAGGTTTTAATGCTTACAATGAGTCCAAAAGACCTTTTGTGCAATATAATATGTAAATGAGTCTATTAGAGCCCATTTGTGCCCGGTTTTAACACCTTTAACAAACTAAACAACCTTATTAACACGTAAGTACGGTATTATAACATTTTCTTTTGAATAAAGCTTATTTAGGTAGGGTACTTAATTAGTGTTGTGACTACCCAATTTGCATAACCCGTGAATAATTACAACCTTTACCGACTGGTTTTTAATATTCGTGTGACAACAGATTGTTTGTCATCGTTATTTTTTATGATAGGATTTTTTAATTGATAAAATATGTACATTAGAAATGTTTTTCTATGAAAATAATAAATAAAACGGTTAGCATTATACACGAATTCATCAAAAGTAGTCACCATTAAGATAATAACCGCTATCTCTCGTTGGAGACGCATTATATTCATTTAAATAATTTGTTGTATCTAAATAAAAAATATGACAGAGATCGACTACTTTCAATTGGTGATTCCATTCGAATATTCAAATATTTGATAAATTATTCGAATATTAAAAGTTTGATTAAATTTTTTAACTGGGTTAACAAAAATGTCATGTGGTGTATCATTAATTCCCGATAAATTGTTAATTTATGCACCACAACACTAAATCGAAAAATTAATTTGGATTATTTTGTTAAGTGTATTACGATCTTAAAATTCGAGCTAAAATTTTTTAGAAATTGATTAATTCACTAACAGAACAGTAACGTTATAACTTAATAAATAGAACAGGTGTCCCACTTTTGTTCATTTTTCTTGAGAGTTTTACCTCTTTAAATAAATAATTAGTAATGTTATGATAATTGTTACATATATTATTTGTGTTTATCCCCTTTTCATATCTAATATAAAGAAATGGTCCCACCCCATTCTTATTTTTTTAGTTAAGAATTAGAACCACCACTGAAGTAAAAGAGTTCATATTCACGCAAATACAAGATTTGGTATATTCTCATATTTGTTAAATAACGATTATTAATTTATAAAATGTGTGGGATATTTTTTTCTAAAGATTAAATCGATTCCCCTGTCACAGTATAAACTAATTTGTCATATATTCACCTAAAAATAAAACTCTACTGTCACATGAATAAGTGGTTTAAGTAACTCGGATACACCTGAGCACGACAAAAACGTTCTCACTTTTAATTATTTAGCTACTAAAATACATACCTTATTCAGACACAGTTTTAGAGCTATTTTGTTCCGCTAAGAATGTTGAACAAATGTGAGATTTAACATTTTTTAAAACTGACAAATGAAAGGTAACGGCCATCATCTTTTTAATCTAAATAATAGATATGTTAAAATATTTAATTAATATTATTTGAAAATGAATTTCTTCAGATTTTTATTTACCAATAAATTTAAAGCATATTGAATTTTATATTCCACTCACTTGTAACGATAAATACAATGGAAAAGTTTGTTGAAATTGAATTCATATTGTAATATTTGAATTGTTGAAAATGTTTATCATTCTCATGTGTTATTTATTACTCACAACTCGGGTTTCGCCTTTCGGCATCTTCAGGCATCACACGGATCCAATAGAACTAACGAACTCCTGATATCGTAAAATATATTGTGATATAATATTGTATATAAGATTCGTAGTCCTAAAATGACAGTTATTTCTACCTGCCGCTTTTATTTTTCTCATTAGGCGAGAGAATAAAATATACCCAAAATTAGGCCGAAAAATATTGTTGCCCAAGAGAGATGTAAAGAAGAAAATTATGAATTATATAATGAATATAGAATAAAACAAAGTGAAAAACCAGAGGGAGTTGTACAACAGGTTGAAAAAAGATGTTAGGCGATTGGATAGTGATTAAAATTGGGAATATATTGTGAATGAATTGGACACTAAATGAACCAAAAGATAGTAATCCTGCTACAACTGAGGAAAGAAACTTGGTACCCACTTCGATTTCTTAACAAGAATGTTTCAATACATTTAATTGAAATATGATGTGAACTTATTTGAATAGAAATATCATTACATAATCAACATAAACTAATCTCGATGGTTAAAATAACTTTAACCGAACATCAAATTCGTGATTCAAAAATTTAGTAAGAACCTGCTTCCTTATTACTGCAGTCACAATGTGTAGTTGAGTTTTGAATGTTTTAATGACCAAACTTTGCCATGGGACCCGTCGTATTTATTACTTGGAGTTGTCAGGGGCGCCGCTGCCTAAGACAGAAGGGGCGCCACTCTCAATAGCAATTAAATAAATATATTATAATTGTACAAATTAAAAGGATTCTTTCGCATTTCGTCGCCCAGACGTCGGGGACTTGATTTATTCCAATCGGCTGTTGTATCTGCTTTGGAGCAATTTTAGCAATAATTCGGTTATTAACGCAAATAATTACGAGTAATCTGTCATTTATTACATCGACATAAATACGTTCAGCTGTATTCAATGGCTTAAGAACATTTAGCAAGAAAAATGTAAGTTTTTCAACCATTCCTAATAATTAATATATACGCACTTCTTAGTTAGGATATATCAATTCAGATGCAAAATATCGTAACATATTTTATTGTGTTCAACGATAGATGATTCAATTCACTGTGCATATAGATAGTACGGCTCGTGAAATTATATCCAATATATATCTACTGTGTGTAATAGGGTAAAATTGATATAATTAGACCACTTAACTTGTTGATAGCGTCACTCAGCAAACATTACTGTGACAGCACCAATGTGCTTTCTTCATACAATCTTTTGTTTCACATAAACTCGAGTGGCCCAATAAAAGAAGTAGTTTAGTGATTGAAAACGTATTGTATACACTGTTCTTATAATATTTAAACATATTTAAAAACATGTAACGAATTGTAATAAAAATAAAAACATCTATGTGTGATTTCAGTCGGCATTATGACATTTGAAAAAGGGCGAACACAAAGTAATCATCAATTATATAGACAATATAACTGAATTGTGAATTGATGATCCATTCTGCGATTATCGTTAACTGAACTCCAACGTTTAATAAATGACTGTTTTCTAAATCGCCTATAATTATAACAGTGAAAGCGCTTTATCATCCTATACTTACCTACCAAATGAACGAAGTCTTTAGAATAATCATTATTTATTTTTATTTGTTTCTTTAAGTGAATAATATATATTGTAGATTGAAGTCCTTCGTAAAATTAAATCAATTTCCCACGACGTCTACTATCAGAGCTCAGATAACTTTTTGGTGGTCGTGCCAAATACATTTTTAAATTGTAATGATGACTGAGGCTGTGAGTGTGAATAATACAAAAAAAGTATACAATGAACTGTATTGAAATGCTTTAAAAGTCTTTCAAAAAATCCATTCAATTTTAATCCAGGGGTAGATTTCAGAGGTGAATGAACTCGGAGGCTATTTCCAGGTGCATTAGTGCTGCATTTTCCAATTCACTCATTGCAACACGTCAGTGGTGTCACTAAATGAAAGCTTAGTAAATAATACGCCAGAAAAATACTAAATATTTCTTTATAAATAAAAGGAATTGACAGAATTTGAGCCAAAAAAGTAATTCAGAATTTTTTTTGTTAAAAGTTAGCAATATTTTATTTTAAATATAAAAAATCCTGATCGTTTGAAGTATATAATTTAATAACGTAAAAAACTGATATTTAATATATTGATTGAATTGGCATTTACTTGGTAGAACTCCATTAAAGTACGTTGAAAAATAATAATCCCCGTCCAATATTTAAGCTTATTGAAATTGCCGCCTGTTTAGTTTCATTCACAATTTAAAAAAAATGGTTTTATTGCTAGCAGAAAACAAGAAGAACTCTTTAAAACAGAAGAGAAGATGTTTTGTGTACATTTTCTACGCAGCTATATAGAGATAAGCAAATGTATGTTTAAACATAGTTCTGACGATGGGCTGAAATAACTATCAAAAAATTTGTAGAACTAAAATAAATTGCTATTTTTCACCGTGATGTTAAATAAATATTTCAAATATTTAATTAAGATTAGATCTATACTTTCATACAAATGCGTGAAACAGCTACCACGAAAAGTTACTCAAAATGTCATATTAACTACATCATCAAATTGTTTGTGTTACTAACACGTATGACTTGATGTACATAGGATTTTATGTAAACAACTTTCGTTTCAGTTTATCAATTAATAATTAAATGTAACTTTTTACTTTCTATTTTATTACATCAATGTTATAATATTTCAGCAATGATAGTGAATACACTTTGAAAAGTGTTCGGTATAAAATTATGAGAGCTATTCATGCTATGCATGCACGCAGCTGAAGTCTTTGCAGCTAGCCTGACAGGAGTTGAATTATAAATCGGATGCATCAGACCAACTATCAACGGTGCAGCATTCATTGAACACTATGCATGTCATTTATCGTTATCCAAATGTACTGTCAATTAATAGTTTCGAAAAACAGTGATTTTATTTAACTATTTGATTAGTTATCGGGGCTATATTCTGGATTATCTCATAATAATCACAAACTACTGTTTATATTCATATACTTATTAATTGAATTGGTATTTACTTGGCAGAACTCCATTATAACACGGTGAAAAAATAGCATTGTATTTTAGTTCTACAAAAATATTTAAAAAAAAAAATAGTTTACAGCTATTTTGGCTCACTCCATCGTCAGAACTATCTTCCTGGATGATCACTGTCAATTTTATATGTTGGTGGATTCTATGACTCATTTTCGGCAACATAATATCATATATTACAATACATATATTATATAATATATAATTCGAATATATTACACAATAAATTATAATTTTATATTATTCTTTACATACTTTTATTCTGAAGGAAAATATACTCCTAAAGAAAAGTTACATTTCAATAATTTTTAAATTCCAAAAGTATGATTTCTTTGATCAAGGCTTTTTTACACAAGAGTACAAAATGCGATCTAAAATTATGTCAGTGTTGCCAGTGTGTAAAATAAAATAATATACGGTTCGAAAACAAATTATACGATTAATGTTTCGCAATGGCTTCATATTCATTCATAAAATTTTGATTACAAAAAGTGACAAATGTGTGTTTATTCGTTGATAATATACAAATTATGTTATGAAGTTTCCAAAACCAAAAATCAAAACACACTGATAAGTTAAGGTCAAATCTGCGCAATACTTATGAATAAATTAAGCCTATGAACTATTTGCTGTGAATGATAATATTGTAGTATACTAAAATAGTTCTTATCATATCGTTTGTTTACAAACAAATGAGATTAAATATGAAGGTTTTATTTATACCGTGAATTGTATGCATAAGAAATAAAAATAGGAAAATTCACTATTGAAACGTTGATTACTGTAGATGGCTTAGAATTAAGTCTGAATCATTAAATACTTTTTCTATAATAATTTCACAATATTTTGAAACTTGTCATGGTGAGTGTTTACCGGCTTAGTACAAGAAAGATGTTTATTTGTTTACAAATAACACGCTTTACTAAAAAACAAAATAATATTGCAAAAAGAAAAAGCGTTGAATTCGTTCGATTACTTTAAAATATCGGATATTTTGAAGTAGTGAATGCACGAAAGACAAATTGCAAATGATGATACATAAAATTCAAAATAATAACTTCTTCAAGTCATGGTTTGTTATATAAGTGTTTGAAAACCGTCTTTAACCTATGGTACGAATATTTATAATGAAAACTGACATTTTTTGTAATAAAGTCTAAAATTTATGAATTTTAAACTAGCACGGTGATAGAAGAGCAATGTATTTTAGTTCTACAAAATTTTTAATGTATATAGTTGATAGCTATTTCAGCTTAGGCGCTTATCAGATCTATCTTATTTTTCACCGTATTATAATTAAGTTCTACCAAGGAATGTCAATTCAATCAATAAACTTTAATGTGTTAACTGTCATTCTTTGGTGGAAAGGCATTCAATTTAAAATGATATAAACGCATTTTTAGTACTATTCTAATATATATTTTATGAGCGGGATTGGTTTCGCTGATAGCGAGCATTATCAACTGAAGGAATACAAAAATTTGTATAAATAGTATTTTTTGTAATTTGTCTTCTGTCTGATAATAGTGTCTGCAATGAGCAAAACCGGCTGTGATCATAAAAACATGGTGATGGAAATAGTACTAAAACTGTATTTTTCAGTTAAAAATAACATTTTTATAATAATATTTATATAAGTAGCATAGGATTATTTATTTCTTCCGGCGGCGGTGAGGGGAAAATATGTACTACTGATTACAAAATCAATTGCTAATGTAATTAAAAAAGAAATCACAATTGAAGTTTTATTTTAATGGTGGTGAGTCACGTTTCTTAATTAAAATGATATTAAGCAATGAAAGTCTTCTGTCCATAATTTTAGTTCTACAAAATTATTTTTAACAAATATAGTTGTTAACTAGTTAGTTCTGAAGATGGCGTGAGCCGAAATAGCTATCAACTATTTTTTTTTAAAATAATTTTGTAGAACTAAAATACATTGCTATTTTTTCACCGTGTTATAATGGAGTTCTACCAAGTGAATGTCAATTCAATCAATAAACTTCTGTCCATAGTTCCTCTTTCAATCATTTGATGAAGTATAAAATGTTCTCTGAGCTCTGAAAATTGTTGCTTATATATGAGATATTTTATATAACCTGTCATTCCTAAATTAAAACCTTTTCCTGTTTGCTATATGTAAAATATTTTTTTTATGTAAACAAAATATGATATAACTACAAAATAAAAAAATGCACTGTCGACAGTTGAATCATCGACGCATATTATGATATCAATGTTCCTGTTATTTTTCCAAGATGGCGATAGATTACTGCTAGCGACATCCGGTGTTATCGCCAATGACGAAACGCCGCTCAATGCTATGAAGTTGGCGTAGGTCAGGCCTTAGGTTACTGGAACACACACATAACAATAATTATTTAAAATTTCAATGCCAACCAATAATGCATTTCATTCTGTTTATTTACTACCTGTTGGTGCTAAATACATTTTTGATTTTTACGACCGATACTATTGAACGACATACAATGACAACAATCGTACCAGAACAAAAATATTAAATCGTTACACAAACGAAATGAGAAACTTCATTACGAATTCTATTATAACGCAGATAAAAATGAGTATTAATCAAAGCTGAAATTAAAACTAATAAAATGATATATTTAGGTATGTTGGAAAGTTTTCCAGAGTAAGAATTAACTTTTTTCTGCCTAACTTAAAAACGAATTTTCAAAATCCTAAAAATTTTCAGACTTTAAATTTATGTCTCACAGTTTTTGAAATATATTTTTCCGACAAACTCATACCTGCGAAAGGTTTCCATTTAAAAGTTGCTTTATTTGACTTTTAGCTTTTGTAAAATCGGTACCCCTGATAATAAAAACGCCGACGTCTGGCTGAATTATTAATTCGAATGTCCTGAACTTGAATTCAAAAGACCCTAGGCATTGGCGTGCAAGAAAGTTTGTCGTTGGATATCAAATATAAGTGAAATTTTAATTATATCGGAATTGAATCAATTTCAAATAATTTAATGTACACGCAGAACAATAGAGCTATAAATATATTTAAATTTTGTGTAAGTATTCGATAATTTTACAATAAACAATAACGCTGCAAATATATAAATACACAAATATTTTTATTATAACTCCTGGCAACACAACGTTATTTGTACATTTTTTCAAACACTGTCTTCGCAATCTCATGGATTTTCAGGACATTTTATTTGCTGCTCTATATATCTTTACACATATAATTTTATTTCATGAGAAATAAAATATATGTTCATTTTAAACCCCAGTTCTATATAAAATTTCTAATTCTTCGGCAGATATATTACTTCACCCCAAATGATAAACAGCCGACGATGTGACGTATTATATGATATAATCATCTTCTCGATATAATGCAGCATTCATTATTTTCGTATATTTGGGCAAGAACCACCTGTATGAATTCGAATACACACGACAAACATTTAGCAGCTGTAATAATATTTCTTTGAAAAAAAAAAATTCATTTCAAAACGTTATGTGACAAATATGACCGAGTTTCCTTTCATCTAACTAAATAAAAAAACTTCTTTAGTAGTACTAATACATTGAGTTGATGATGATCGCGATAAGCGAAACTGGTTCTGATAATAATATTAATATATATAATATACAAGTAATACATTCATAGAACTTAGAAAAACGAACGATCAAATTTCATGTCATAATAGGGTTTACTTTTCCTTTTGTGCAATTTTATTCTGATAAATAAGATCGGTAAATACAAACAAGTTTTTCAGTTACAATCATTTATTATTGAAGTTGTATTGTATAATAGTATTATCAATTATTTCGCTCAGACAGATTTAACGGAAACTTTCGACGTTATGCAATATGGCGCCGAAATACCTTTGAAAAAATAATGCGATCGATGATGCTATTAATACCCGCCTTGGTAAAATGTTACGCTACTGCCGCAAGGGCTATTTAAATATTTTAAGCATGAAAATTTCGTGGCGAAAATTTTAAGAGGAAATTTTGCCGCCCTTATCCCTCACATTAAAAAGGTTTGGAGGGAGTTATTATTATTGCTCTTAATGCGAAGATAAATTAATTTAATGGCTCATATAAATACGTGTTCATTACCGACATTGCTGTATTATTTAGGTCAGAGATAGAAAACCGAAAATGATGCTGTTCTGAAGAATAGATAATGTCAGTTGACAGAGTTTTGAAGAAAACTGAAAAAAAATGCGGAACCATCGGCACCAAACGGTCTTGGGTCGTATTATTGTTTGATTATATAATGTATATAAGTAAATTAATCTTAGATATTATGTATCTGCACCACTCGAAATCAACTACGTAGCTATAAAACATTTTTTGAATAAAGAAAGCTCTTACTTTTATTGGTGAAAAATTACTGAACGAGTGGAATTTAGTTCGTCTGTATTTAGAAAGAAGATAAAAAATGAAAAATGATTTGAAATCGAAAAAGAAAAAATAAATAAAATAAATTCTGCCTCACATGTAAAGCCATCAAATTGAGTATACATAAATTTTATGACAAGATTTAAGCCATAATTATCACTATTAAGATCTTCGAGGATTTCTTATTATAATACCGATAATTTTTAGTGCTCGATGTTGCTTATAGTAAAATGATGAAAAGTTTATTTTAAAATCAGTAGATATGAGAAATTTTCTTAATTTTTTACATAAAAACAATAGACATACAAATTAGTTTGAGAAGGCAGACCAAATAGACTAAAAGTTTAATGGACACGAATTGATATTATATGAAACAAAAATCTATTAATTGGAAGTTTGCTAGGTGAATAATCAATAACTTACGTAATTATATACAATTGGCTTGAGTTTCGGTTCACTCCCTGAAATAGCGCCAATAAGATCTATAAAATCCGCTTCAAACATACATATAATACATACTACGCAAATTATATAAATCAATTCGCTGCGAATTGCATACATTTACGTACATTTTTGTGTGGATACGTTTGTAATTGTGATCGACTATTTTTGTCTATGGTCTTGCTCAATTAAATGATTTATTTTATTAGTCACTACGATGCAACGAGAGATATCATTACTATCAACTTATGAGAAGTATTATATTTGCCTTGGCAAGGAGTGAAAAACCTTCGACTAACTACTAGGTTTTCACATGCGTTCGTTTGGAGAAATATAAATATTTCATTGTTTATTATTTTTTATATAAAATCTTAATTATTATTCCGTAGTTAAGGTTCCGCAGTCATTTTTCACGTACAAGAATAATATCAATGAGCTTCCTGACTTATTTAAATTCTTAAATGAAATTTATTTTATTGATTAAATTGACATTAACTCAGTAGAACTCCATTATAACACAGTGAAAAAATAGTAATGTATTTGAGCTCTACAAAATTTATGAGATATATATTTGATAGCTATATCCGCTTACGTCTTCATCAAAACAAAACATTTACCTATCTACAATATATATAGCCGTGTAGAAAAGGTATACAATTCGTGTTCTCTTTTGACTTAAAATCCTAGTTTAATATTGTGATAATAAATTCTAAAATGTGGCATATTGATTTTATGCATTTCTCGAAGTGGGGTTTATTTGGGCTTTCTTCAGGAATAAACGAAATTATTGAATAAGTATTGTACTATGATGATTTATTAAAAAACTTCATTTAACTTTCGTTATGGTCTGAGAAGCGGTGATAGATTTATATACATATCTTTTCATAACTGAATACATACGTATTCACATACCACATTCACATATTCACACATATCACTTAATTTATTGGATAAATAATTTTCATGTCAAATGTGAGATTGTTACGTATGCAACTTCAACTACGTATCCATCTTGAACTAAAGAGAATATATTTGATATATCTATCTGCAAATACTTCCCAAATTTTATTTTAGGATGCTTTTATTATTTTTCGGTTATCTGCACTGCAGAAACAAATCGTTCGCAATAAATTTATCGTTAAAGTTTAATGTTTTTCTGCCTAAATTTAAAAATGAAGAATGACTATTTAATTCATATTTATGAATATTTCTTGGCTATTTTTATACTTTGTCGGTGATCAGGGTTTTATTCACAATATTTCTCACAATCCAGTCCAAGCAGACTAGTAGTAAAGATCTAGTGGAGAATATATATTTATGCATTGCAGACAGACTTGACGACTTGTCATAAAGATGAATTAGCCGTATCGTTCTCAATACGGTGCGTTTAGATGAAATGAATACTATTGAAATCATTAGAGACATTTTGATAAAAATCCACATGATAAATCAATAAAATGAATGTATTTTTTTCAAGAATCGAACTGTTCGCTGCGTAGTCAAATCTAACATCCGCGATCGGACCATACATTAACATTAATGATATGTTATATTCTGACAGAATTCGAACAAAAATAAGATACATTTAAAACAAATTGTTATGGAGGAATGTATTGAACTTTTAAATGCTTACATTATAATCCAGATAATATTTGTATGGCTTCATTTAATTTTTCATTTCCGTGTACACTTTTAAAATTATTTAGTGTAAGATGTATTATATTTTTTTAGCGATAATGTTTAATGCTAGTGTCGAATAAACAATATATAAAACAAATGAAATCAGTACGTATGTCATTAAAGTTCTATTTTTGAATTTCGAATTATACGTTGGGAAATTTCACACAGTTGTGTTCAATTATTTTTGAAAATCTATACTTACATTTGAGCATTCATCACTTTGGTGATATATCATGTGGAATTATAGATGCGATTTGTTTTGATCGAAGTGCCGACATGGCACCGACTTCATATCCGTCGATTATTATTTTGATTCGCAAGTATATTTTAAATAAAAAAAAAAACTGAAACCTGTCCTACCTCAAATGATTTCGTATTACGAAGTGGTAAAAATAGATTATTGGCTAGACGATTCACTGCTGTGAGTACACCACGTCTACAAATATATATATTAAAAAAAAAAAAAAACTCCTCACGATGTCAGCAACAGTGTTGCAATATCTGAATGTTGTATTTTTCATCGCATTGTTGTATTATTTTCCTGTTTAATATAAAGTTATGATAGTATTAAATATTATCTAAATAATGCATTTTTTTGCAACAGCCGTAAATCGGTTCCTGTGGTCTATCGATACATGCCTAAGTATCGGTAAGTAGCGATTTAGATCACAGGCTCCCAACCTTTTTGGGTGACGACCTCTTTTCATAAATTCCAGGTGATCCGAGACCCCCGTATAATCCAAAAGCTAAGCATAAGTGAATATATTTTTAGTTGACCGTATAAGTTGGCGACCCCCAGGTTGGGAGCCTATAATTTAGATGAATATCATTTGACATTAAGCGCGGTGGAAAAATAACAAAGTATTTTAGTTTTACAATTTTTTTATATATTGTATATAGGATATAGTTGATAGCTATTTCGGCTCACGCCATCGTCAGAACTATTTAAACGTACATTTGCTTATCTATATATAGCTGTGAAGAAAAGGTACACAATACATCTTCTGTTTTAACGACATAGCTTATTGCTAGTAATAAAACTAAAACAAAAAATAATGTAAGTGAAACTAAACACGCGGCTATTTCAATAAGCTTAAATATTGGACGGAGATGGTTTATTACGGGAAAGCATTAGTCTCTCACAATGGTCTGAGGAGTGGCGACAGACTTATTAGACGTGTTATAATAGAGTTCTACCAAGTAAATGTCAATACAATCAATACATTTGACATTTTTTATTTTAAGCTTTGTGATTTGGATTGATTTAAAAAAAATGGTCCTTTTGTGATTTTGTTTTATCTTCAATGTTTGTTGAAGGTCGACTGACATTATCATTCGGATAAAACTCGATCTTATTATATAAGTATGCTAACTTTCAATGAACATATCTATATAACTGATTTGTTGCATGTTGGCTTTTCTAGTTGTAGTTTCTCAAAATCCTGGGTTGATATCTTATTATAAAAAAATAAAAATAAACTTAAATAGAGAACTTTTAATTTTAAAAAATGTAGTGGTACTCTGTTATATGGGTGGTCTATGTGCCTGGTGCGGACCTTGTAAAATGTGGTACTTTTAATTTTTGTTATCAAAATTTATTACTTAGTGAAAATTCCAGAATACCGAAATATGTGAAGAAATTGTTGATTACGATTACGAAAATTTCGGTGCTGAAACCGTTTTTGGAATAATGTTAATTGCTGGTGGGAAGAAATTATCATTTGTTTACGGGTATCCTATACCAAATTCAGATCATCTCTGAGAATATTTACAATTCTATTACCCACGCATTTGTGAAATTATGGAACGAGAGCAATAAATTTTTTACTGCCGCTTGCTGAGCATACGTCAAGACTTTTAAGACAGACTGTGCGGTTTTGGAACGAAGCGTGCATATTATCAATCATTACAAACTGCACATGGATTCGATAGAAAGTTCAAGGCATACATCGCAGTTTATTTAAATGGCGCAGTCAAATTGGCAATCGATAGCATCCCGGTGAAATTTAATTTATTCAAATAGTGTTTATATCATATGTGCATTGTATATGTTGATCCAAAAATCGCGTACGGCTATCCAATTTCAAAACGTATAAAAAAAATCGTTCGAATGAATAAAAAAATATTCAATCATGCCCTGCGATTGATAATATGCAGTGTTGATTTCATTATAATGTGCATTGACTTAAAACACAAATTCACCAATATTTAATGTTTTAATCGTTCAAGCAATGCTAAATGTTTTGACGCCCACGACCCGGGTTTCGTCTTTCAACATCTTCATGCATTCCAGTACATTGATGCAGTCGACCTGACGGTTATTAATCAAGGACCCAAGTGTCTATCTGAATGATTCTCAAAAGCCACTTATTTGATTATTGTAGCAATCTTTTTCAAAAATATAATCGTAAAATCAATACAACATAATAACACTTCAATGAAAGGCTTTCACAATAATAAACTACCATTAAAAAATGCTTAAGAAATATAGTTCATACTTCCAGATACCTACATATTTTAAATGGATGTGATACAGTATCATATGGCATATTCATTTTTTTAAATTTTATGCAAAGGATATAAAGCAAGTATAGGGGAGATACAAGCGAGAATTTAGAAGGATTTAACACTTTCATCTTAAGAGTCAGTGATTGGGAAATGTCGATGTATGTATAAGTGTTTAGTACTCTTATATTAAGTATATACGTGGTTTTACCCGATTATTACAGTATAATAAACTATATATACTAGAATTAGACCACAGTGTATTTTTTTTTACATTATTTAATAAACAAATCGGTATCATATGTAAAATGTAATTTGATTTCCTTTTTTTATTAGAGATATTAATTCATAAATATACATGTTATCTTTTATGAAGGAGGCATTACTCATAAAATTGTATTTTACCGATATCGAGTTTTTTAAAACCAGTATAAATAGTTTATTTTTAATAACTACGTTTATATAGAAAAATATAGTTTATATTAAAAAATATTGGACACAAATCGATTCTTAACATAAAATTTAAAACATTGTCTCGAGATTGAAAAAAAAAATTCGAAATCCTATTAATAAAATGGTCCAAAAATCGAATTCCCCAATATATTTTATCTGTGATATACGAAGCTGTTAATGATCCTTACTAAATATATTTAACATTTAAAAAATATGTTTAATTTATTGAAGCAAACAAGCAATTGATTTCGAACTGTTTTTTTTAATAGCTGGTATGTTTGAATCTATATAATAATGGATAGATAATCTGTCTCATTTCCTCTTATGGGAGATAAAATAATATGACCGGAAGGAAACTATAATCTTCTTTGTATAAACACCATCCATACATCTTAATATTATTAGTGGGTAGTAAATCATTAAACAATATTAAAATATCTAAAAAAAACCTAGTATAAACATTTGCAATGCATCCGGTAAAAGTATGAAATAGTTTTACGATTGGGAAGCCAAAGGGGGTATTAATATAATTTTTATAATCTCGATGGGTCGTATGACGACTTAAACCAGGTGTCCGAATATCGGTTAATATACTTTCTCTTTGTATAATGATTATATTTATACGTATGAGGCGTGATACCGCAGAAGGGCTGGGAGCGAATTGTCGAATCAATATTGTGAATTATATTTTGGTTCAACTATGATTGAAAATTGCAACAAACTGTTAGATTTTAGATATAATTAAAAAGTTATCGCCAATCGTCGAACTTAACCCCGTTCACTGCTGAGCCACATAATGTATAATATATTTAAACATCGAATATTTCAGAAATGAACTCAGTACCGTTGGTGTTAACTAAAATATGGAGATAATCATTACAAATTAAACTATATTTTAATACAAATTTAGCTCTAGTTTTGCCTCGGTTAACACTCGAGTAGCATCTCAACAGTTGAGACTTAAACATTCGTAGTGTTGACTTTGAATATTAAAACCCACGGTCCACTAATGTGTTTTTTAAAACACACAAAATCACAGAGATTCTAAATTAAACAAAACAGTTTTTCAAATCATAAAATTAATAGTTATGGAATTAATTAAATAGCTGTAATTTCTTTAGCGAGAAATGCACTGATTGCTAATACAATAAATCAAAAAATTACCGCTTGAAATCATTAATTTGACAGCTATAAAAAAATGGTGACTTTCGCGGTCATAAATCACGAGATTGTAAAATGCATGTTTTTCGGTTTGTTAATTTTTTACAAATAATTAATTTTGACAGTTTTTTAGAAAACATATTCTTAATTATTATTGATTAAAAATGATATACAAACAGATATAGGCACATAATGGTACACAGATAGTAAAAATTATACATTTATGGTATTTTATTGATTGTTGAATTTATCCGATTCCTTGATTGATTACTATGGTTTCTAGTTCCTATTTTTATTGCCGTCATTGAAATTTTATTTATAAGAATTATTTTTTAACACGATCACGAACAAAACGATTTGGGCAAGTACATAAAAGTGACAGCAGTATCACTTGAAAACATAATTGTGTACAGAATTCATTCCAGTTCAAAATAAGAATGGAAACAATGTTAAATTTGAATTGTTAAAACTACATGTTTTGTTTGGTTCAACATGTGTACAAAATAAGTGAAAATGTACAAAGTTTCCACATTTCAATTTTGATATTAATATACCACCATACATCCTCAGTCGATTTTGTATGTTAAAAAATAAATTTAGAAACTCTAGTCTGGAAGACGACTTTCGGCTTGAGAAGTGTTTACTGTCGACTCTTCCTTCAGGGAGAATTTTTAACAACTTTCAATTTCCTTCTCAATATTTATTGGAAATACCGGCTTGATATTTTGACTCGGAGATTGATATTATTACGGTCCCACGAAAATTTTAAATAAACTCATTGCGAGACTTGACTTGACATTGCGAGAACAAAGAGAGCATGAATTTTCATTTTTGAGTAGAGTTGTTAAAACTAAATACGTTGAGCCAGACTATAAAAGTCGGTATTTCATGTAAAAAAGCATTTTTAAATAAGTATATAAAAGATAAATGCGATTGTCACATGGCTTTGACATCTCTGAATATTTCTTTCTCACAAGTAGATACCATTATTCAAATCGCAATGATAGTTTAAAGAAAATCCTTGATAATATATCAGTTTCTCACGAAGGGCACACGTGTAAAGGATTCTAAATTCTCTTGATACATAAGTCTTTCCACATTGGCACATTTCTTCTTACACATACTAATGTTGTAAAAATATGGCAAATAATACAATCGATTTATGATAGATGAGCGATTTACACAACATGTAATATATATTGGACCATTTTTTGTATACAGTGACGGTTAAGTTATTGCAAAACTTAAATATACAAAAATAATATATGATGAAAAAGACTGTTTATTTTTCACATTTTAAGTTTTTATAATACATTATATCTGTTTTCGCTTAGCTTTTAAGTATATTAAACCAATCATTTATGCTATAAAATTCCAATTTTCTACGCTCACCATAAGCATTATAAATCGGTGAAAAATAAGCTCAAGAAGTATTATTTGTAGAAAAATGACAGTGAACGAAACCATTCCTGATACTCTTTCAAGCTTTACTTTCTTTTTCGTACATTTTATGATTTTTTACCAAAAATTAAGAATTGTTTTATATACGTGATATATGAAGTATATCTTAGAACATAATACATTCCCATCAACGATAAACAGTTAACAATATTACATCTGTACAAGCTACACGGTCCTACTCTATATAAGACCACGGGAGATAGCTTTCTAGAGCTGTTCATGTATCTTTGTTTTTATATTCATATTGAAACAGTTAAGTGAATAGGACTTGAGGTCACTGGAAGTTGATGTATTTATGAAAAACCACGAGTAGCATCATTTTCATTAATAATCATATTCCAGTAGTGTAGTCATAGTTTTCAAATGTAGCATCTGTGATTTAATATGACTAAATCCTAACTATTTAATAGGCTTAAAAACATAATGCTAAGTAATATTTCCGCAATTTAATATTTATAGAATCAAGACCGGCTTAGCTTATCGACTGATTAAGTTCATATGATAAATTGACTCTGTGTTTTTATTATTTAGATATAATAAGTTTCTATCATGAAGAGACAGTTAACACATTAAATGTTATTTTAAAGTTATTTGGCGAGATTAAATATTACAATTTAAATATCATTATAAGATCTGAATTCAGTTACATTTATATAACAAAGATAAAATAGTCTCCCTCGATAAATATTTAAAAAAGTAAATCCTCACAGATATATGATCAGACAGTAAATATGATCTTAGTTATCAAAAATTTAAGGTAATGAAATCAATGCTTTAATTTACTAACTGCTAACGTCTCGACCTGTTGAGACGGCAGAATGAAGCGTGTTGATACACATTAGAATATTTTGAGATGTTAACACAATCTTATTTTTGTATTTAAATTTACTGATTTGTCCTGAGAGGCTCCAAAAGTTTTTTAACACCGATTTTACTGACGTATTATGTAAAATATGCGGTTATCGAATATTGTTTACGCAGCTCGGCATATTGAAGATTGTTGATGATTGTTGAAGATTTTTTGAAGATGATTGATGATTGTTGAAGATTTTTGATCATTTAATTAGATTCAGTTATAGCAAATAGCACGCTACATATCCACAAAATTAAGTATTGCAAAAGTATTGAATTATATTTGTAATATTAACATAGGAAAACTAATTTAACGAATAAATCTAACTTCAATAAAATAGAAAAAAAAACATAAAATAATCATCTTTCATAAGTTACTCTACATATATATTTTTCTGACTTGGTAAGTGCCACATGGTTAAACGGTCTACGATTAGATAAACCAGGCACATTATTACCGACTGCCTTTGTGAATTTTTGGAAAAACCAATTACAAAATACTTAACTGTAATTATATTTATGAATTTTTTTTCATACAGACCACAGCGAATACTGTATAATTCAAATATTTTTATTAATATTTTAATTAGTCGCAGAAACGGTAGTGGTAAATCAAGATAAATGAAAAAACAACTGGAAAGTTTTTATTTACCAACAACTGCAAATTTCATACATGCAATTTGGACAACATAATTTAATGAAATAACTTCTAGGTTAAACAGATTTTTTACAGTAATGAAGCCTGCCTCCCAATTGTAATATCCACATAGCAAAATAAAGTAAACATTGCATCCAGTAAGAAAAGTATCCCAGTATACGCAGCTAGTTTCCAAATATTAAAACCTATCTTCTTGAAAAATATTATTAGTAAGTTTTTCAAATCACCGTGAACAAGCCAAAATAGTCATTATGAAGATATTAATTACCACTTCGTGGTGGAAAGGTATTTTTTTAAAATTAAAAACACAGTTTTATTTTAAAAAAATCCTTACTACATTTATGATTAGAACTAGTTTCTCTCATCGCAAGCAATATCCCCTGATAGAATACAAGTTACAAAATTAACATGTACACGCAGTCCTTTTTTTACGCTATTTTTTTTACGCGAATTCGATTATACGCGATTTTTTGGACGGCACCGCTACATTTTTTACGCGCTTCACTCGTTTTTACGTAATTTTTTCCCCAAATTTGTTTTAAAGAAGATATTTATATATGATGCTAGACATGTACGTTTCATTATTTTTTTAAATAAAAAAAATATGTGTATTTTTAAGACTTAATTTTGTAAGGCATTCCATTTTTTTAAATACACATACAATTGCCAAATATTAACAAGTGTATCGGATACTATGCGAATTTATGTTTTAGGGTGTGTAAAGAAATATAATGCAATTGCGTGAAATCATTTTTTTTACGCGCCATTTTCTGGAACAAATGTATCGCGTAAAAAAAGGACTGGGTGTATACAGAACCAAAGGTTTAAGAATTGAGAAAATAGTATACAAATCACCGTACAATATATCTATATTGTATAATTATCATTAACTCTGTATATATCTTATAAATTCTGTAGAACTAAATTACATTGCTATTTTTAACCGTGTCTTAACGGAGTCCTATCAAATAAATGTCAATTCGATTAGTATATAACATTTATCTAAATGAAGTAAAACAGTTAACCGATAAAATGTTTAAGACCTCTTGGATGATCGAAAAGGGGCTTGATCATAAATATATTGAGGAAATTGTACTAAAAAAAAAATCCAAAATGTTGTTGTCTGTGTTGGCCCCGCTGAAATTGATAGTGTCACAAAAAAAAAAAAATATTATTATGCATGTCATATTGTTTCGTATTGATTACTGCTGAAACGGATTTCAATAAACCTATGTCATTAAAAGTAACTCTATGATTTGTGACACTATTTTTGTGGAATTATGATACACGTATCAATAAATACTTTAATTTAAAGTATTGGTTGACCAACACACTGTTTCGTTTACGTTTTATTTTGTACATACAGTTGAGATGGAGTTAATTACAGTCAAGACGTTCCAGAGATAAAATTAAAGAACTACAACGTTTAATTTATTTTCGAATGGACCTCAGTATTTTTATTATGTGATAACATAACCCATTATAATATGAAATAACTGAGTGGGATATTTAAATCAATATATTTGACACACTCGAAAAAGAACAGTTTTCAAACGATTGATCTCAACCTCGAAAACTTTTAACTGATATCTGGAAAAAAAGTTCAATTTCACCAAGTTTTTCAACCTTCTTTAATTAAATTCCATATCAATTATTAGTAGTTAAAAATCAAAATAACATGTACTATTCAAAGTTCAATGTTGGAGTATAAACAAACTTTATATTGTGACACTCGTGGCCTTTAAAACAAGGTTAGTTTAGTTTGTATAGTGATATTAGTTCTGGTCAGCGGTGGCAAATCATCGACTCTTGTAAAATTTTATTATACAATTTAAGAAAATATTTGGTTATTTATTGAAAAACATGAAAAACAATACTTTCTATACTTAAATTTAATCAATGAGACCAAATTTTTTTTTTTTTTTTAAATATAGTTGATAGCTATTTCGGCTCATGTCGTTGTCAGAACTATGCTTAAACTAACATTTGCTTATCTATATATAGCTGTGTAGAAAAGTTACACAACACATCTTCTCTCCTGTTTTAACGGCCTAGCTTGTTACTTTCACACAATAAAACTAAATTTTCAAAAATTGTAAATGAAACAAAAGGCGGCTATGACAATAAGTTTACATGTGGGACGGAAATGGTCATTACGGAAGCAAATCAGACCACCCCCCAGTAATAGGGTTGGACTAATGGGGATACTATTATATTAGTTTGTTCGTTAAGAATCCTTTGTGATAATTGATGTCTATTGATTTCTAGGTGTTCCAAAGCCGTCATTCTGCGACCCTTACTACAAAGATGCAAAGACTTAGGCGCTGAGTTTGAATTTAGTTCAGTTTTGAGAAACTTTTGCCATTTTAAAATGTGTTTTTATTGCACCTTTTGGACGAACTGTCAAATTTCACCACTCAAGATATAGATTTCAGATAACAATATATCATAATGGCATGATTTGCGCGAAAGCAGGATGTATTTAAAATACTACATAAAGGCTGTCGACATATCTTAAAAGTACGGTGATAGTAAACAGCTAAGAGTCAATAAGACAGAAATTAGATTTTATTTGTCCGATCCGCTTATTAAAACAACGATTTATACAGTATGCTCTTAACTATCGTAATAAATCTTCTATTGGTTCGGTTTATTTTAAATGACCAATATTAACCTTAATTAGATGAAAGCTATTAAATCTGTAATAATATAAAATAAACAGTGATACAAGCGATGCTACGACACACGAAGCTATAAATTATAAAAAAAAACATGTGCAATTAATTTGTTTACCAATTGATTACTATGTTTCTTTTAGCGAAGGTATAGAAGCTTTTGAAAGACTCGTATACGACATCATTCAACATTTCAATATATAGTCATTAAATTAATCAATAATTTACGGCCATATTAAAACAGTCAAAAACTGTTTTAATCTCCTTAAATTATTTAATTTTCACTTTCTATAAATGTTAAATCGAATCCAATGTTTAAGATGTGGAGTAAGAGCTCCAATTATTTAACAAGATTTTCTTATTGTAAATTTGAGATTCATTGTAATTTCTTCCATATACGATTCAACAATATTTGATGCATTGGCAGTTAGATTGCAATATATGAAAAGTCAGGGGAAAGTTCGGTAATACTAAACATTCTAATTAATAATGGAGTGTTTGCATTTATATCATTATTAATTTCATGATTACATACTCGTGTTCAAAAATGAGGTACTTGATAATAATAGGGAATCAATAAAAACCAAATATGAATTGTTGAAACTTAATACATTTCCACATGTGTTGTCACTCACGACCCGGATCGATCGATCTAACCTGAAACCTGTCAGTTCTATTGCATCCGTGTGACAGAATGCTTGAAGATGCCGAAAGGCGATACTCAGATTGTTAGTGAATCGAGTAAATCGTTGAATTTCCATCAAACATCATTGATCAATCGTCAATCGACATCGTCAACTAAAAAAAAATCGTTCGAAGTAAAAAAAATATTTCAGTATAAAAAAATAGTTTTAGCTTTCAAATTAATCTTTGTTTCTGGACGTTCGTACAAATATTTATTTCGACAATATCAAGAATACATTTGTAAGGACACATTTTTTATACTATTTCCATATTTTCTTTTATCTTTATGAGTAGGATCGGTTTCGCACCGGTTTTTTGATAATGCTAGCCATGAGTTGGATAATTACGCTGATACAGTTTGTAAAAAGCACTGTGATAAATTTACTATATAAATAACTTACAAAGTTTTGAAATATTTGCAATGTGATTTTCGCAATGTTTGAAAAAGAAAATCGATTTTTCTCCTTAAAGTGTAGACATTTTTTTTCAGTCTGAATTTTCTAGCAACCTTCATTTTTGTTAAATTGTATTGGAACTCATCCAACTATTGATTTATTACGAATTTGTCAAATTTGGCAGACTCCCCACACTAATCTCCGATGCCTTAGTAAATAGAGTTCAATAAATGAATTTTTTTAAGCGTGATATAGGTTTTTTTTTCATTTCTGCGTGATTTGTTAGCAGTCATTTTAATCAATTTATCAACTATGACTACGTATTGTTTTAATGGGTATATAGCTATGTTCGTATTATAATAGAGAATAGAGTGATGAATTAACAAGCGACATTTCAAATCTAAAAAATAGTCATTCCTAATTCACTTTATATCCGCCAAATGTAAATAACTCATACGTGCGGATAGATTAGTTGGCAGGTGGATTGTATTACCGGGGAATTTGTAGAGCTCACTGCGTCATACGGATAATGAAAAAATTTCAATTCTTAGCTACTATCGTACAATAAGGATCAATTCAACATTCAGCTCCCAAAACGCGATTTTTCTGCCCTTATCTGCATAGTAATTTTTTTAAGATTTTGTGCTCGTTTTACCAATTAGGATTAGGTCAATATGAAATAATTAAAACAATAACATATGCGTTTTTAAAAGAATGCTGTAAAGAAGACGAGGGAAAGCTACAGTGAAGTAAAGAATAGTTTCTCAACCGGTAGTCCGAGGACCACTGGTGGTCCGTGGAGATTTTTGGGTGGTCCACGAAGATTTTTGTATGAGCCGAAACAATAGAATTTCATGTTGAAATTTTCTTTTTTTTTGTTACTGTCTATATTGACATACCTTTTTGTAAAATGAATTGCTTTGAATAAAAAAAAAAAAAAATTATTCCAATGTTGATGGTCCGCGGATCTAAAAAGGTTGAGAAACTATGAAGTAGAGGACAACATTGAAATTCTTTAGTTTTTCCAAATTCTGCTGTGTTTTATTTCACTTTTTCATAGGATTCAACAATCACTGATTAAACTCAACAACAATCTCTAAAAGTGTCTATTCCTAACAAAAATGTGCGAACTGGGACGTTAGGCTAAGTTACGTGTAGTGTGTAGTGAGCAGTGTACTTCCCAATACGAAAAGCTCACATTCGGCGCATTATACTTGACAACACCTGCTTAAAGCTAATACAGAATATATATGGATCTGAATTACAGTTATTCCTGTTTATTTTTTATATACAAAAATAGTTTGTAGTGAATTTCACTCAAAGTTGTGGATACTAAAATCATTAATAATCAAATTGCACGAGCCTTTTGATGATATGCAAATAAACACAAAATATTCACAACATGTACTTTAAGTACACAATTTTTTTCTCTCGTCATACAATAATATTTGAATAAATATTTGCAAAATACGTTGTTATTAGTACCAAGGAATTTTTATTTGGTAATATTAATTTTTAATACATGTTTGAGGTATTTAGATAAACTGAGACGATTTCGTTACGATATGTCATAAGTATTAACCGGATTTCATTGAGGAAAACTTGTTTCTGTTTGAGAAATACTTGGTGTGAAAATCAAATAAAATACACACATACTCACAGGCTCATGTTAGATATTTAATGTTTGGTTTATATGAATAGGAAATACCAAGTTCAAATCCACTTGCAGTTTCGTTTAGTTGACTGTTGTATATAATTATGTATTAACAATTCCGACTCTCGTATTCTGATAACGAAATTGAAATTACCCGTATCAAGAATGTCGTTTCAAAGAAATTCAGCAACTTAATGTATAATCAGTTGTTTCAATGTGGATAAATAATTTTTAATTTAAAAAAATCTGATCGTATCAACACTGAATTTTTGAATATTTATTTTTACTCTTTATCGAAATTTATGTAAATATTTTTTGTATTGACTGTATTTAAAACCAGATCCGTTTGAATGATGCTTTTTAAAGAAGTAATATACGTGACATGTACAATTGTGACAAATGTGACAATTATACAACTATGCGATAAAGAAATATCAACTCTTACGTTATCTTGAAAATGGTATTGATGTTTTGTAAATGCTATTAAATGTACACAGTAATAACGATCATTGGGGCATATCTACAACGACAAGGTGGACCGGTTCTCTAAAAAAAGCCAGATGCGCTATTCAAGATGACAGTTAATGACATAGATTTCAGAATTGCAATGAATTAAAATTAAAGTTTTCGTGATCGATGGAAACCAATAAAATGAATTCCAAGCCACCACAGAAATCGTCAAATTTTTGCATTAACTGAACTTTTACAGTATCAGTTCAAAGAGGATATATAATATCATATATTTAAGCGCGATCCAATATGGCAAGAAAAGTTTGGAAATCTTCTTGAATTGAGAAAAAGCATCCCCATGTGGTTTAATAGCAAAGGCATTGGTGATACATAGCAGTTTTTTTAAATTATATAATTTCATATTAAGATCATTCATATCATAAAAATATATTTTTATTACAAAAGGGTAGTTACCTTAAAATATTTTTTTAGGAATACATATTCGCTGCGTGTGTAACAAAAGTGAATGGTATTTTGCTTTCACTACTGGTTTTGCAACTAACGACTAGTTGGTCACTTATTCTAAGTTTAAGTCTAATTCAAGTCTAATTTTATTTGACTGGCCTATGATATATGCCAAAAAATGCTCAAAATAACGATATTTTTTTTGTTTTTGATTATTTTGTAAGTTGCTACTTATATTTTTCTCCCATGTGTTGTATAATCTACTGAAAACGGTTGGGAAGTAAATTTAATATATTATTAAAAATACAACATTATTGACTATCGACTTTAACCTTCAATTGAAACAAAATAAATCGTCAAAATATGCATTAAGTTTCTGATCCTTGAAAAAGTTCACTGCTTTTATCTGAAACTTTCTTAACTAAAGGAACACCATTCGGATCAATGTAGGTCAGTAAGTTATACAAAAAAATCATTAACTGTTATGTATAATTTTGTGACAATCGGTTACATTAAAATATGACAAATTTTAAATGTTGAAGTACCACTGCACTGCAGGTATGAAGCCACAGCACGCGCTTTGAAAAAAGCTCGTCGATATAATACAAAATATTTTATCCAACAAGCCGTTAAAACAAAGCTCGGATGCTCGGTCGAGTCCCTTAGGTTCATTGGGTACCTCACGGCTTATCAATTACCCCGTTCAAGGTCAATCCAAGCCGAAATAATGATAATTGACTCAAGAAGAACCGGTTATAGACTGGTCTCCTCAGCACGGGATTCTGTGAATAAATTGACTGGACGAACCGACCGACGCTAGGCGTATTTGACTTATATTATTATTGATACACCATCGGATAGATTTTTGTTATAATACAATAATTTTGATATTTCTTCAGGTTCAGCGGTCACTCAAACAAACCCTTCGAGTATGTATAACACTAACCTTATTTTTGTATAAAGTTAACCAAAGCCACTTGGAAGTATTTTAGAAGACGCATCTCAGTACTTTTATATTTCATCGTTGCATTAAAAAAAATTACAATAATTTCTTAAAATAACATTAAGTGATAGATCTACACTCTTAAAAATATAGAACTCATAAAATTAATGTGTGTTTTAGTTAATTAAGGTAAATGGACACGGTGAAAAAATAGCAATGTATTTTAGTTCTACAAAATTACATAGCTATTTTTTCACCGTGTTATAATGGAGTTCTACCAAGTGAATGCCAAGTCAATCAATAAAAGGTAAATGGACTTAATATATATTTTTATAATATATTCATGGACACTAAATAAAATTTAAAAAAAGTAACATTGAACAAAAAAATAACATTGATTTCAAGGTATTTTTCAAGATAAATATTAGGAATTATATAACAGTAAGCAAAAGTGGCTCTTCGTTGATATGCTTGCGGTTCCCACTGAACATTTTAAATCCGTTTGTTTTTAGTGAATTTTTTTTCACTTTAGAAATTTAATTAAGCTATTAATATTTAATATTTAATGTTTAATGAAATATTTTTCCTCTTTTAATTTATCTTATTAGTCTACTATAATCTCGAATGTGACTCCCATCAACCCGTATACCCTTTACTAAAAACTCTTTATTTTTACTTTTAATTTTGGGTGGTATAATTAACAATCAATCAACATTAAATCAAAAAATATACCATGGAGATTCTGGTCATCACTTTTTATTCCAAAATAATTAATAGTAGTGTCTCTGTTTAGATCCCTATAGAAGCAAATTTGATATCGATTGGGACACTATTTTATTAAAACCAGAACTTAGCTGTCAATATGTCATCAACAATAGACGATAATGAATAATAGACGACTAATAATCGACGATCGTTTATTTCGGTTTTAAGCATTATTTTATAATCTGGCCCAAAAGATAACAACGAATATTTCATTATAATTATAATGAAATATTCGTTCTCTGATTAGAGAACATTTCATCAACGATAAAAATGAATTAAAAAACTTAAACAGGTTATAAATATACAGCGCGAAATACCGCCCAAAAATTTGTTTTATAATATAGTAAAAATTAGCGATATATTATGTTAATATTCAATAATAAGAATTAAAAGTTTTGTGTTTTACGTCAATATGTCGTTTTAAAAAAGGAACAGTGGCAATTAATAACAAAGCGAGATAACAAAATGTTTATTTTTTTACATTGTATAATTAATTTTTCTTCGTATGTCGTCATATAATTTTAATCGATTACCTAACGAGTCGTACACATTCCTTTCATCGCGGGTAATTTAAAAATGTATACTAGTTTTGAAGAAGTTGAATAATTCAGTATACCTGTTCATTTGGGATCTTGGCTGCTTTTGATAACTTTAGTTGTTGACTTGAAACCCCAAAACAGGTGAATATATAATTATGTACGTACCTATTTAAATTTGTATTACACATTCTCTGGGCTTTAATGCAGGGTTCTATCGTTTTTAACTGAACAATAAAAAAAAGAACTCTATATCGTAGGTTACATACGTTCCTTTAAATCTTTATAATTATAATACTTGATAGGACTATTCGTAGATTTTTAAATTCTTATATCTGGAATATTCAACATTATAATATTTTATATAGAGTAACAACAAAAATGCATTGTGTGTGTTTTGTTGGAATCAATAATTTCAGCACATCGGAATTTTAAACTATTCACTCTTTTTGTATAACCACTATTTTCAGGAGTGGGTAAATTAAGAAGTTTCATTATCAAAATCAATCAGGCATTTGAATAAAATTTATTTTTAAGAATATTATTCGGCTATCAGTAAAAGAATGCTCTTTAAGTAAATTAAAGTTGTTGATTATTCGTGAAAATATATAACAAATAAAAACTTGGTTATAAATGAGCACGTTTTATATTTTCAATCAATAAACTAACTTAATAATTTTGAATGAATTTTTGATGACAATAAATTTTTTCAATCAAACAAAAATCAACGATCATTTCTGGCGCACACCATCATGTCCATAGTCTAATGCGCAAAAAACCATGTTTAAGCTTTATTGATTGAATTGGCATTTACTCCATTATAATGGAGTTATAATTCAATTATTATAATCACATCGTGTTATAACACGATGAAAAAATAGCAAAATATTCTAGTTCTACAAAGAATTTGTAGAACTAAAATATATTACTATTTCTTCACCATGTTATGTTTACGCTATTTGAATGTTTTAATCGTAACGATTCTCGAAACTTGCGACGATACTATTTTTCAGTGGAGCTCAAAATAAACTGAAATAAAAAATATTTTTCTGATAGAATGGTATATTTTTGTGTCCTTGTAAAACCGTTTTGCAAAAATTGAAAACCATATATTTGCTTTTGAAAAAAAAATTGAAAAATAATAAATTGAGGGCGGGAAAAATATTATTTGTTTAACTTTGTTTTCGACTTGTCGAAATAATGGAGTTGGGCCGAATCCTAAATACACTGTATAATATAAAAAACAAACCGTTCACGAAAAGATATTATGACTGAATAACAATATTTCATATTTTTTATTGTTGAGGAATAGTTAAGCTTTATTGAATTCTTTCGAACCCATGTTATAACAGTAAATACAATAAGAAATAATATCGTAAAAAGTTTCTAAAATTACTGATTTTATTAACTTTTGTCACGCAAAGCTTGTAACAAATATATTTTATATAATCCTTCGTACCGTGTAATTAGATCTAAGCATTATTAGAGGATAATGTCCTTTAATGAATGACCTTCGTGTTTCTTGTTTAAAATTCCTCGATAGATACAATCGATTTGGAATAGCGAATTTACAGTTAGACAAAGCAAAAAATCGTTCGGTCGAATATTATGTAAATCTAAAACCAAACAAGTTTTAAATTAATGACATATTTCACTTAGATAGATGGACAATACAGAATAATTTGAATAATATAACATATTATGCTGAATCGAGCACGTGTGGGTATTTGGAAAGAGTAGTTCGTTAAACTTTTAATTATGTAGTATACAAACATAACTTTTTTAGTCAGTTGCATTAATACTATAACACAATATCGACAATCTAAATTTGTAAGATACCAAAATAAACTTCTGAACGGAAATCGTTCAAATTCTTAAAATAAAATGTACTATCATATTTTTATACAATGAAAATCGATAAGGGAATTTTGTGGTAAATAATATATTATATGGTACATATGTATTAAAATCACGCAGGATTATAGAAAGTAAATATGAGTTTCTAAAAGTATAAATATTTAAAACTATGGATATATTTTTTTACTATTTTTTTGCGTGCATGTTTACAAAATTCATGATCTTAAAATAATTGTACATTATAAATGACATTTTTGCTGTTATAATTATAAATACTTTTTATAGCTTAGCGACTTATAAATGTAAATATGCCATTATTTATTTAATGAATTTGGTCGCATATGACTGGACGAAGACAGTTATTTAATTATAATTTCCAGTTTGACACAATGACAAAAAACCAACTAGCTATAAATAAATTCAATTTCAAAAATGTTTAATACAACTTATTTTAAAATTTAAAGCTAGCATCAATGCAACATATATTTAAAAAAATATGAGATAAGCTCGATGACAATTTTTTACAACAAAAAGTCGCTTGAAAATTCTCACTGATTAATGACATTGATTTTTATAGACCAAAGATAAATACTATATTTAAAAAAATAGTTTTGTAGAATTAAAATACAATGCTATTTTTTTTACCGTGTTATAATGGAGTTCTACCAAGTGAATGTCAATTCAATCAACATAATTAATTAATCTAATTATTTGACAAAAAGTACATTCGGCGCAGTATTATCGTTCGTTTTACTTTTTTAAATAACACCATTATACTAACTCTAAGGATGTGCCGATAACAAGTACGTTTTTACAATTATTTGTAAAACAAAAACGAAAAAATATGTTCTTCTAATATTCGAATACGATATTCGAATATTCAGCAAAATTTGTACAACAAAATCGTCATAATCGAATATTTAATACTTTTTGATATACATATAAGAAGAGTATTTTATACATTCTACGAGGAATTTTTATAATAAAATCAATGATGCCTTTTTTCTTAAAAGTTCACTTTTTCCAAAATATCTTTGCTATTTTCATGATCTATGGTATGTAGCTTTCAGTAGTTGATCAATGTTCAGTTTGGACACCACTGGGCTAGACTCTTTGACCTACTTACCACTAACAATAAAATAACTAACTAAAAATAGCTGAATATCAAAGCGAAATATTTTTTATATAAGGTCTTTAACAACTTTTCGACATAAGTGTCGACATGTAATAATTCATATCAGCAGATGCAAACCGGTGGTCCGTGAAGAAGCTTGCAAATTTTTTTTTAATATAAGGCCAAAAATCCATATGTTTTTTGCTGTTTGTATTTATCTAATGTTAATAATATTAGTGATTCGCTAAATTAAAAATTGAGAGTTGAATGTTCCACGAATTAAAGTCAGCGGTTGATTTAAATTAATTACAAAAAATATATTTTTTTATTTTAAATTATTAATTCAAACAAACACAGAAGAACATAATTAGTCACAGATATTTGAGCTTGAATCCAGAAGTCAACACTGAGAGAAGAAGTTTTCTTCAATGGGAATCAATTGATAGAATATTTGATACCCAATGTCAGTATTGTTTTTTGAAAAAAGAATTAATTATAATAAATTGAAGCACATGATAGACTAAGCATCGCGCGCTTTTTTTAGTCTATGAATTGTATCGAATCTACCATTCGATTTATAAAATGGGTTATGTTAAAAAATGTGATAGTGATAGTAAATTGGGTCAGAACACATACTCTGGCACGTGTTGGCACATTATTTTGGTCTTGTTGATTAATTGCCGTTCCAATATCCTGATTCCGTTATCTACCATTTATTTGCGAAATCATAACAAACAAAGAATAAAATCGTAATTCCGACCTCCGACGCGAACCAACAGCCGTTCGACTTAGTTTAGGAATCCATTAAAACAGTGTTTCCGTATGATCGATCGTTCGATTGTCAAGCGATTTTCGTATTATTTTTGAGATATATGAATAAAATACATATTTCATAAAGGTTAACCGGGATATTAAAAACATGTAAAAATGAACCGGTTTTGTATTGTTAGCAAATCTTTTACGTCGCAGCATTGACGTATATTTTTTTTATTTATGGAATATTCATTGAGGAAAATTGACACCGAAAAGTTTACCCTGAATTATTAATCTCATAATTTTACTGGATTTCAAATTCGTTTGATTTAATAGTGTAAAAATATCAGAGTAATTTAGTTTTTAATACATTATTTTTAATTAACGTTGTCGACTGATGGTGATGAATTTTGATTGATTTCGATATTAAATTCGAATTATAAAAATTGTGTACAATTCCACATTTATTGAGCTGACAGAGTTGTATTGTATTCGTGTGATAGAATGCCTGAAGATTTCGAAAGGCGAAACTCGGGCTGTGGGCGACAAAATATATGAAATTGTACACTACTAATATTAGACAATTTTTTTTATGTTTTTTTATAGTACCACCATCGTCAGAACTTATAGATTGATGTTGACGTTGATAAAGTGCTTGGTGTCTTAAATCATCTACACCAGAGTTACCCAAACTGTGTGCCGCGGTGCCCCAGGTAGCCGTGAAATTTTTCCCTCACAAATTATTATTATTAATTAATAAAATGTAATATAACACAAGGTTTTCCATGAGGTAACCAATGTGTTGACTTGGGGCGCGGCAAAAACACTGATATTTTAAGGGAGCCGGAAACCAAAAAGTTTGCGAAACCCTGATCTACACCAATCAACTTGACAAGTATCCAGTAAATTATTAATTGTAAAATGTTAAATATTGAAAATAAAAAGAAATTTTCTCATAACGAGTCGGTTTTATTTATTAAAATGTCGTCCTTTTGTGTCAACAACAAATATTACAAACATATCCTGACGATTGCCTATTTTTCCGAAATATCCTGCGGCTATTTTTCTATGACTATTAATAATAGAGACTTCGATCAAAATTAGGTGAGAGAAACAATGATTTTCATCGTATTCAAGTGATAAATCTACAGTTGAAATAACGTCCGAGTCATATGCAAAAATTCTTTTTTGTTAAACCGAGGACTTAACAGATCCTTCAGTTTTCATCCATGCGTCTACGGAAACTTTTTATTATGAATATTCTGTACATATACATTATACCATTATTATTTCAACGTAGTAACGAATAGAATCATTGCTTCATTCATAATATAATTCGCGCTTACTAATCAATGAAGTTGTCGTTGATGGATTTTCATTCATTAATTTGACTTACGTTAATGATGGCATCACTTTTACTTTTTAATTACACAGCTCAACCCTGAAGCAAATTTAGGTCATCAACCTGTGCTTATTAAACTATGGGAAGTATATAAAAAGCAGCATTCCAAGGATATGGGAAGTGTATAAAAAATCTGCGTCCCTGGTTGTTCCCATAGTGTTTATCCCAGTGATTGTCAAACGGGTTTTTTTTCAAATATTTTTACGATCATTTTCACATAGTGGAATATGAAGAAAGAAAATTTGTCAGTAGAATTTTTTGAACAAGATGAAATATTTACACGAGTGAAAATGTATTTTTTGAAAGACAAAGTCTACTGATACATTTACAAAATCTATAATTTAATAAAACAACTGAATATAAAAAAAATGTTAATTTAAAATGGATAATATTGTTAACATACTAGGCGTTTCACAAGATGTAACATATGCTGTTTCAGGCTGGAGTTATGAAACTAGTCACACACGAAACTGAATTTTAGACGTTAAACATAAATTATTTTTTTTAATGTACTGCCACAAATTAAGCTTTTTTTGTTAAGAAGGGCTTCTTTTTATTTTTTTCTCTTCTTCCAATATTCACATTAAAAATCGACGCCTAAAAGAAATTTAGATAATAAGTCAGTCTAAATATTATTATCAACAAAGTAATTGTAAAAATAAAGGCTCCGTTCAATCGTTAAAAAAATGTTAGAACATAATTTTGAGTGTCATCCGTCGTTGGCGGAACCCGCTTTGAGAGCCACCATAGGATGTATTGCTTGATCCATTTATTACCCAATTAATGAGACTCTGCGGTAGGCAATCTGAATAGAAGTTTAATTCACATGTGTTTAATTGAATACAAAATCATCATTAAAACAATGTTTGCTTCTTTGTTCCTCAAACGAATAGGCATGTTTATTATCCAGTATGTTTACTGTATACATTTTTAGAAACCATTTAGTAAGTCAAGCCCAAACAAGATTTTAATTAGATGATTTTCATGTGTGTCGAAATTTTGATTGCGATGACATTAGAAATTGAAAGAATATTACTGATCGAAGCTTTCTTCATCGTTGGATTACTTTCATAATTGTTTCACAATATTTTTTCTATGAGAAATGCTTGTTGTTGTGGAATAGAAACGATAGGTTAGATAAAAACCAGTTGTTAGTTAACCGCTTTCGCTACAATCTGCTTTAGGAGAGGTTGGATGTAAAGGAATTATTAGACATTCCAAACTCCCGTGCCTTCGAACAGAATCACAGTTCGTATTGGGAATCGTGCCCAAGAGATTAGTCACGGACGCCATAGAAGTTGACTACTGCACCATGAACCCAATAAAACCAACTGATTAGAATAGTTTATAAAATATCTTTGTTTATAATTTTAGCTCATTTTATTTTTTTTCTAAGCAAGATGCATGTGTCTGAATACAACACTTTAATTTACAAAAGAGTTGATTTTTAATAAAAGGATAGATATGACCCGCAAAATTATTAGTAAAAGCATTGTGTCAATATATGCAGTATCCTAAATATACTGAAAATGAAAGCCCAACCATCTTAGATATACTATATGATTAGTGATAAAAAGCACTGATTAATTGTATCTTTTATTAATTGAAAATTTTCCCTCGATAAGCTAATCATATCATAATCGTTTCATAAAATTGTGGATAAAGCATAACAATTTTTTTATTTTTAGTTCTGTGTCTATTTTATCTGTTCTTTAATTGTTAATCTAAAATAATAGTTAATTAAATAAGCATATCGGAAGACATTAAATTCAAGTACAGATGTTGTTCAATACATAATCGCACTTTTTCCAGCCTTCAAAATTTGCAATTGTACAATCGCCTTGAAACAAAAAAGCTAGACATTTTATTACCTTGTATCTTCAAACAAAGTACGATATTATTTGAGTTGGTCACGGTTTGATAGTTCAACCATTTAACGCGTTACAAAGATTCCTTTATTTTGTTGCTAGACACAAAAAAAATTACCAGATGTGAAGCGGTACTAAAAAATTGCAACACTTTTGAAAATCGAAGAACTAATGATATCAATAAATTTACACCGTGTTCGTAAACTATCTATATTTTTGACGTTATTATATTGAAATTGTTTCTTATATCGTATCAAATCATTATTGTTTACTGACTGTCATAAAAACAATAAAATCGCAGATACGCACTTACGAATTACGCATAAATATATATTTTTTGTTTAAATTATGTAATCATCTTTTAAGTTAAGCTATATATATATATTCCTATATAGTAAAAGTTACTAATTATTGATCATAAATTTAAAAAAATGATTTTTTTGTGTAATAAATATTAAGAAGCAGAATTTTCGCAGACGTTTTAAAAACAGAAATTATCACATTAGGCGCGCTGATGTTTAGTCTGCCATTTTGCAACTCCCTGAACGAAGCGGTAGTTTAAAATATTGCAAAATGGTGGATTTTTTTATTCTTACTTCTTTGAAAACGTTTAGATTCTAAGATTTTCTCTCATTTTCACTACTATTCCATATTTTTTAACTTTCATAATTAGAAAAAAAGATGTGATTAAAATTCTGTTTAACGGCACGTATTCACGTACTTCAAATGTTCACGTAAAGTGTTTTTGTACTTTAAATATTTTGTAATTAATATCAAACAATATAAACTCTAAAAAAGTGTTTTTTTTAACAAACTTATTTTGCATTCTTGACAGTTTGTTAAAGCGTTTGTTATTAATTATCATTGAATTTAATTGAGTGACGAAATGGCCTTTTCTATTTTAATACAATTGAAAGAGAAATTGTTGAAAATCTTTTGGTTATATAATATCACTCAACAGTTAAATATTAAGTAGGGTAAACGTTGTTTTCAACCAAATAAATATTTAACGCTTAAAATCATTATATATTATATATAATATTATAGATTAATTTCACTAATATATACAAATATATTTCTTGACATCGATTTATAGACAAAAAGATAATCAAAAATGATTATATGATAAGCATTCATTTATAAACTCCCTATAAATTTCACTAATATGCTTCATTGAACTTAGCGTTCAATACTGAATGAAAAAGTCATTGATTTACTTTGTGCAACGTGAACAATAGTTTATTTCTAATTAATTGCAAAGCCATAGGTCCTTGGACATAAAAAGATTTGATACTTTTTTGAAAAAAGCGTTGATTTATCAAAGTCATTGAAATATGACACTAGATTATATTTCATTTTTGGGTTATATCTATGCCGTTTCTTTAAGGCTGTCAGCTGCATTCCATAAATTATATTTACGTTTCTATGGAATTCGGTTTATAAAATTTAAAGTTAAAGCTATTTGAAATATTTAAAAAATGAGGATTCAATGCAAACTTAACCTTTTTACTTTGCTCTTTATGATTTCTATGCAGATTTCTACGTCGAGATTATAATTATTTACAAAATTTGTTATTTTAAGCTTGCTGCACATATAGAACAATATCCCGGAGACGGTTTTTCCAATGGTGGCGTCAGGGCCAAGTTTTGTCGGATTCATTAATTTTAGAAAAAGTAGCTTAAGTCAATACATATAATTTTGGAAGCCAGAGACTTAAGCACATATTGACATGGAAAACTTTTATGAAAATTAATCGAATTTCGATCGCTGTTAAATAAGTTTGTCATTTGAATATAGTTCTTATATTGATCGCATTTCCTATTTTACTAGCACAACTAAAAGTTTATTTTTATTAAATAAAAAAATCAGATATATCTATAAAGCTTTTCAAAGCTATATGAAGCTTATCATTTATTGTTATATTTATGTAATTTATGATATCGACTGAAGATGCTTGATGGAATTTTAATATCAAATCTAAATTGTTGAAAGTTTGTACGAATCCACATATTTTGTAACGACTAACGACCTGGGTTTCGCCTTTCGACATCCTCTGACATTCTACCACGTGGATACAAAAAAACTGTCCGTCCACTGCGCAGTAAACGATAAAATAAAAAAGAATGAATATATCTAAGAATGCAATATCGGACACATATTTCTATCACAGTAATTTATTACTTTATATTAAAAAAGGCCAAATTGAAATAAAATCCGTACAATTAGTTATTAGAGTAAAACTTTAGTTGAGATATTTCTATCAGGAGGGCATGTCATCCATATTCAGATTAAGCATGCATTCAAAAAACATATTATCATGCACAGAAAAAAAACATTTTTTCAACTAAAGTATTTATTTTGTTGTAGATAAATATAACCCCAATTTATGATATCGAGTGAATTTTCAATACCCGAATTCAGTTCTATTGCATGCGTGTGATAGAATACCTGAGAATGCCAAGAGCCGAAACCCGGGTCGTGAGTGACGAAACTTATGAAATTCTACAAAGTTTCCACAATTTTAATTTAGCTTTACAATCAGCTTAATTATAAGCTTTTATAATTAACAACGTAAATTACAATGATGGTATATGGATATATATGTTGAATTTAAAATAATATATTATAAATATACATATTACATTTATTCAGATGACTTGACAGATTCATCCAGTCAGCATTTAAAGAAATAAACGTTTTCAAAGGATAGGCGAAAGATATATTAAAATAAAAACTAGGTAAATATTATTTATTGTAGCATTTTATTATACAGAGCTGTGAACACCTGATTTCTTACACATACAGTTTCCTTGAAAGATATCTGCAGGCGAAAGATGTATAGTTAATTTATTTGTATATTATTCTTTGCTTACCTAAAATTTGAATTTGAAATATATTTGATTGGTGCCCTTGTGCGCGGTAAGAACTGACGTTTTTATGAGCCCAACCAGGAGGACAACGACGAAGCAAGGCTAACTCGGTACACAGAATAATTTTGACATCTTGGCACGCACTGAACACAAGGCCAAATTGGCCCCATTTCGACAAAGGCCCACAATTTCAGGAACCTACTTCTCCATGGCAACTAAAATATGAATTAGGAATATATAATCAGTTACCATCAAACTGTCGATCAAACCGCTTTGATTGCCAGTGCTTTACAAAGTTTTGTGTTTTTCAAATCCCCAAAAAGAAATCTTAATATTATTATGCTATCAACTAAATGTGTACAAGCTGGATATAATAATAAATTGATTGTTGAGTCCGGGATTTGTTTACCCAACAAATATCATGGATTTGAAGTAAAATATTTAAACTTGACGTAGCCAATAGTCCATAAATTAAATTATTAACCTTATTTATTATTAGAAAAATATATGCAGGATTATAGTTTTTCGAAAGTAAAATGTACAAATTAAATTATTTCTTAATTTTTGATCCAATTAACCGGGTTCAATTACTCCTACATTGCACATATTCACGCATTCATGTAAAGCACTCATTATTTCAATATTAAAAAGATTCATCATGACGATTTGAGGATTTCGAATCAGTCAAAAATTTACAAAAACCATTTTAAAAAAAAAAAAAAAAAACGATAAAATGACAGAAGCAAAAATCTTAACACTTGTCCTGTCTTTCTATCCTAATTTTCGTTATGAAAAATAGGTTTTACAACTAAGTGATAAGCAGTTCTGATAGAAAATTTATTTTAAGATAACCCCACTAACATGCTTAATGCCATTGGAAACAGATATTTTTTACATATTTAATAAATATACATCGTCTTTATTTCAATATGCAATAAAAAATACTTTGAAATGTCAACTATTTGTGTTAGATACTGACTTCGTTTATATGAACTGTTTTGCTAGATTACTGAGCACGAATTTGATTTGTTAAACTGATAGTTTTATCTTATTATTACAGTCATAACGTTGTACTAAAGAGTCAAAAGGTTCGAACGCGATTAAAGTTGAAATTCTACACTATTTATCAAAATTTGTTATGTTAAATTATATCAATTCATTAGATAGATGAAATCGATATTGTAGTTTTTCAATTCTCACGGAAATATTTTTCTCATACCGTGATGTACAGTCTATTTGACCGTGAGTATTCAATTAAAGTGTACGAACATAATTATATACAAAATAATCATTATTTATATCTTGTATCCACACTAAATAGTGATATATTTTTAAAGCTTGCACAAATTGTATATTTTAAGCAAATTTATGGAAAAATTCTTTTGATAAAATATTGCCTTGTGATTATACAATTTAAAGAGATAATGTCAAATCAAAAAACCTTTTTGGAGATATAATAACAGATGCTAAAATGGTCGCTAATTAAACGAAACTGACCATGTGTATGAAACGTTTATATCGGAAATCTTCATAAAATAATATCAAACGTTGTTTTCCATTTTTGTTAGAAATATTTTGTTGAACCAAAAATATACGTCTGTGAACTTTGCACAAGATATCAATAAGAAATACGAAATTAAGCTTTATAAATCAGTTTTAATTACAGCAATGAATTTATTAACAAACAATAAATGTTCGAAGTGTCATAGATTTGTAAAATTTTCAGAAAGCTCTGTTCGCGCGCGTCTAGAAACTGAGCAATGAAGCTTTTAATTTAGGTCACGACTATCAGCATTCAGAAGTCTTCCAGCGTTGCAAAAGTGCCTTCGACGTTGGGACATGTTTAAGTTTGACGAAACTTTACGGTCATCAGATATTATTTCTAATAAGTTGTATCAAATAAATACGTGGGCATTACACAAAAAGATCACGATCACGTACGATAGACGCTTGAAATGAATCATGTTTTTGTTACCTTTTTTAGGCGAATAAATCTTGAGGTGAAATTAAGGAGCAAATTCGACCCCAAGGACCAAAGAATGTACCTTCATATTTGGAGATTAGATGTTTTTAATATTTGACTTAAGATGATATTACTACAATCCCACAATTTTTATTATTAATTAAGTACTAGTAGTAGTATTTAATCCATAATTTTATAAATGAAAATTCGTGAATTTTGTAATTTATGAAGGATAAGACGGCAGATTAAGGTTTAATGAATGATGTTCGAAGATTTTTAAAAAACTATTGTTTTCCGTATAATATAACATAGGATCAAAGGATTTTATAAAATGAACAGACATTTATTACTATCCTTAAGTAACATGAAAATTATAAATCAATCATAAACAATTTCAAAAGAAATTAAAATTTATACGTGATCGTTCTCACTTTTATTGAAAATCCATTTTTAGGAGGAGCATCGTCCCTCCTCAAAATAATAATAACTGACGTATCAACGAGGTTGTTTGACTTCATAAGACAAAATATATTTTTAAGCATTCTGAACATCAATAAATATGATAGTTATATATTAAATTGAGCATAAAATTTTAAAAATCATTATGGCCATGGTTTGGTTTTGCTAGTTATTTTTTTTAAGTAGAAACTATCAGTGCTCAGTCATCAAATGAAACAAAAGTGAAAAAGACTATATCTCATAGAATTTCCAAATGTGAGATAGTTCATTGTTGTCAAAGTGGTCTGAATTTAGCTAAGCTCAATCGAATTTCGCGACGTGTTGCATATAGTATACACCCAGTCCTTTTTTTACGCGATACATTGGTTCCAGAAAAGGCCCGTAAAAAAATTCGTGTAAAAAAATCACAATTTTTACGCAATTGCATTACATTTATTTACACACCCTAAAACATAAATTCGCATAATATACGATACACTAGTCTACACTACACTAGTATGCATATTTAAAAAAATGAAATGCTTTACAAAATTAAGTTTTAAAAATACACATATTTTTTATTTAAGAAAATAATGAAACGTATAAGCCTAGCATCATATACAAATTTCTTCTTTAAAACGAATTTGGGGAAAAATGGCGTAAAAACGAATGAAAGCCGTAAATAAATGTAACGGTGCAGTCCAAAAAAATCGCGTATAATCGAATTCGCGTAAAAAAAAATCGCGTAAAAAAAGGACTGGGTGTACCTCGAATAAACTTGAATGCCAAATGAATTTATTTTGTAAATTCATAATTAACATAAATTTCAGCGTCAAAGTGGACAAAGTTAATTTTATTTTTGGCCGTTAGATTTGAAAGCACCTCGTACGAACGCGATTAACACGTAGGCATTTATTTCAATGAATGTAATATAATTTATTATTATTGCGACTGAGAAGAACGGGAGGAAAGCGTCCGAGTTGCGGAAGAGGCGCCCTACAAAACGGCTGTCATAAAGGCAACGTGACAAAATTTGGAATTATTCGCTTGGTACATTACCTTGTACGTGTGAAACCTTAAAAATGTTTTAATTATTATAATACAGGCGGATTATGTATGCTTGTACAGGGATAGTAAAACATTTATATTGAATGTGTTCGGGCCAGGAACAAGTGGTTTAGACCTGTCTACAAGCGCTTCAACACTTAAAACAATATTTTTTATTAAAAATTAAAAAAATAAAATAAATAATGAATAACAATGTGAAAAAGGAGACGGGTGCAGAAATGACGTCTACCTTTGACACTAGATAGTAAACGACAACCAAATATTTTTTAACTAACAGTCCAGAACCGTTTCTTTAGTTCCGAATCACGGTACTTCAAATCGTCGATGTAGTTTATAATCATGGTAAAATAGGGTTTGTAAATCACTGACGGGTGACTGAAGGTTGTTCAAAATATAATGAATATCACAAGTGGTATTTCAGACAGACGTCAGCAGATCTCGCATTCAATCCCCTTTGAAGCCCCCTGGATCCTTCGTCCCCATCTTATCTGAAAATATTTATATATATAAACTATACCAGATAAACCAAAAAACCTTTGAGAGCAAATACTTTTGTTTACTATTGTATATATACGCATATTTTTATATAACACAATCATGTAGATACTCTTCAAGGAAAATGATTTCCCCAGCGCCAAGAAAATAACCGTAGATGCGATGACTAAATAAATGATTTAATTTTATTTATACTACCGTTGCAAATTAACCTTCTCGTGAGAAACGGAGGTTTACTACCATTTGAAAGTTATATAAAAGACAGTCGATGATTTTTGAACCAAATAATATGTCTCTTGAAACAAATGCAGCTTTTTTATATTATACCACGTGTGAATCAGATATAAAAGTGAAGAGATAAATTTATATTCTTCTAAATAAATACTATTTGTAATAAAAATGTTATCAATACAGAAATAGAGGTAAATCCATACAATGTTTATTTAATCCTAACCAAACATTATGCCCTACGGGGTTTTATTGTATTTATTTATCGGTCTGTTTTCTTATTGATGACGGAAAAATTATATCTTGAACCAATTCACACTAGATTTACAATGACTATCTTGAACTCATACTAGTTTTTATTTTTAAATACTCTCAAGGTTCATTTGAACATTATCGAAATCGTGCGCAATCTCGGAATATCTGTGGGATTAAACAAATTTATGTTTCTTTATCAGCCATTTACTTTGCACAAGAATAGATATATCATCATGCGTATATTTTTATATAATATTATGCGTGCGCTGTCTTCTAAGTTTTCTTTTATTCAATTTGAATTTTCATGAGTTTAAATTAGATTTTTCTTGCCCCATACAATTCTTTTTTGGTTACCAGCAATAGACAGTTATTACATATAATTGCTATACAATACTTTTACAGAGGATTTGATGGGTAACCTTTAAAAAATTTACTTCCTTTCTAAAAATATTACTCTTGCCCAAATTCGCATTATCTACATTTAATTAAATAAAATATTTTTTACACCTATGTTTTTAATAATAAAGATTGCATACTTTATAATATATAAAAATAACAAAATAAAGACAGAATTTTAACTGTGTGTGTGAATTGTGAATCTGCACAATTAGTTCTAAAAGCATTTTGTTAAGAGTTTTATTAGAAGCACGATGAAAAAATAACAATGTATTTTAGTTCTACAATTTTTTTATAAGATATAGTTGATAGCTATTTCGGCTCAAGCCATCATCAGAGCTAGTTGTTTTAGTGTCACAAGATATCCGATAACCGTGTCTAAAGAAATACTAAGCATTTCTTAATTTCTTTATACTAATAACCAAACGATATACGAAAAACCAATTACGTACGGTTATTACAAATATGAAGAAAGTTTTTGTTCAGTTTCTAAATTTATATTCGGTAATGAAGTTAAAACAAAGCAAGTAAACATTCTTGGTAACATACAGTAATAGTCTTACTATATAATACTCCGAAATAATAATATTCGTGTGCGTAGCTTATAATTTGTAATAAAAAATAACACGTAAAGAAAACAATTAATCGGATGACGACACTACAACACAAAAAAGCCGCTATTCTTGTGGGATTTTGAGATTTGGATTTGCATTAAACATGACAAATATTGTATGTAATAAGTATGCATAAAAAATTGGCAGATAGTTTCAAGTTTACACATTTCCCGCCAGCGTGCATCGTATTTTACTACGACGGTTGTGTAAATAAAACTCATTTTCTCTTACATAGTATTTGTCGCGCTTTTTCAACTGTGCAAATATTTGCGTCTTTTGTCACACAATGTGACCCTGCCAGTAATTTTTGCCAATTTTTCTACAACTATCACGTGAATCTTTTTTCTTTGAGATTGTGTTATGTTATAAGCATCAAAGGTGATCTTCATAGATGTATGTAAAACTACTATGTTTGGCCAATATTTTACATTTATAAAAACGTCTCTTGATTCAAGGATCAGAATGCGGGAATATATTGTAGTTTCAACATTTAATTGGATCTGAATAGCAATCGCAAAATTGTTATTATGTATTGTTGTACCACCAAGAAGTTTAATCCTGAATTAGTAAGCTATTTATAATATCGAGTGAATGTGCTTAATAATAGAACTTCAATATCAAATTTGAGTTATCAATTATATTGCATCCGTGCGATAGAATGTATGATCATAACACGGTGAAAAAATACCAATGTAGAACTAAAATACATCCCTATTTTTTCACCGTGTTATAATGGAGTTCTACCATGTAAATGCCAATTCAATCAATGTATGAAAATGCCGAAAGTCAAAACTCGAGTTAGTGACAAATCATGTGCTATCGTACAAAATTCCTACAATTCAAATTTAACTATAAATATTATTCTCCAAAACACAACTACAATTTCAATAACAAAATGCTTTGTTTTAATTTGGATTCAGGGTGATTGATATACAATATTAATTATCGGACATATGTATATAACGGTTGTAAGAGGATTTTGGTTACGTAATTAAATATAAGACTTCATGTTTCAAAGCCAAGCATTTATGTTACTTGTGGTTTGTAATCATATTCATAATATATCAGTTAAAACCTTTTGTGTTTTGTACATAAGCTTTCAATTGTGCTTTTACTTGCTAAGATTTACCGGGCTAGTAGCTCGGCTGTGGAATCGTCTAAAATCCCAAGTCTGCCATATTATATCATAGACCCTAATAAAAAAAAAACACATTTTTCTAGAAGCTCTGCTGTATTTTGTCAACCGAAGAATATTTTCGAATTTTTTTCAGACATAGGAAGTAGTGAAATATTTTTAAGTCTTTTTGATGAAAACTTTTGATTTTTCTTTTTATGTGTTCAGGTTTTGAAATTTTATAAATCCTTTATTTTAGACTTACATGAGAAAAATAATGACAGCTTTTTTGTCATTGTTTTCATTTGTTTCATAAATATATTATGAAAGATCAAAAAAAAATGTGGGTAAAAATTTGTTGTATTTATAAAAAAACACACACACAAACACTGAGATAGAAACTGGCTTATACTTTTTTTATTTCCTTACGATATTTTCCTGATGGAAAAATTTGCAGTCTGTAAATGACGCTCTCTGTTTCTTGGCCTTTTTTCTTCATATCTAAGTTCAGTACAGATTAAAACTTTGCTGCGTGCATTCTATTATAGATCAATTTTAATAAATATTTCGACAGCTGTATGTATTACTGTAGTAAGTCTAGTAGTAATGGATGGCGGAAACAATTAAAAACAACATTTAATTTGACTTGAATAGTCTACTTTATGTTGCCCAGTCCCAAACTGAATTTCAACGGCTACGTGAATGCGAATGTATGAACATTTTGCAATAAAATATATACTCAACCTGTAGATCAAAGAGCTTTTTGCTTATAGCGATAATTATAAACCTGAATTATATGTAATAATTTACTTAGTATGCCTCTTAAAAGACTGAAGCATGTTCAACCCACAGTAGCTTGGAAGTAGTATAACTAAATATTACAATAAATTATATACGCGGTATCATTGAAAAGCCACTATATTTTCTGCTGAACCGTAACAGAAAATGTTATTGCACATTGAAAAGAAAGCTTAAAATACATTCTACTTAGTAAAAGACATACGTATTTTTGAGCCACATGAATAATTATTATTGTGGTAACAAAGTATCCGTATTATAATATTAACTGTTACCATGGGCTCGGCTTCAGCTGATAGCGGTTGAGTTAGCTCACATAGCAACAACATTAGAAAGCTTAACGCGTGTGTAGAATATAGTTGGAAGCTTCCGAGGGAGCTTTTGATTACAAATTCTAGTGCGTAGTGCTATTCAAATAATTACGTATGGCTTACAGACGGCAGTTGAATGAAATATTTTATTTATTTATTAAATCTGTTAAAGCTTACAATCGTAGTGTAGGAATATATAAATATTTCCCTTTCGTGCGAACTGTAACTCAAGAAGGCGAATAGGGTTAATGGGATACGAAATATAATGTTAAATACGTTGTGATTAAAAAGCTTTTAAATAAAGATAATCCACAAATATTTATTGCGAAAACAAGACTTGCGTTATTTATGACAAAGTTCATTTACTAACAATTCATATTAAATAGTAAATAATGGTAGATTATGAAATTGAATATTTAAGACGAATAAAATAATGTCTGCTGATCTAGTTTGAATCTTCAATCAATTTGACTTTATTCAAAACATTGACAATTCACTGTATTGATATTTTTTTTTTATGATTTTGACAAAAATAATTAGTTCTTGTAGGATTTGTCAGGACTAAAGAATGATGGAAAAAAATATCAAATATTCTGTAAAAGTGTTATCAACAGAAAGTATCGATCTATTTGATTGTTTCGTAAAGAAATCGAGGACTTGCGTCTAAATTTAATTCTATATGTCGATAAATAAATTCATACTTTTAGTAGATACGAACAGTTTTCATACTTTTTAATTTCACAGGGTGTTGAAAATACACGGTGAAAAAATATCAATGTATTTTAGTTCTACAAAAATTATATCGTATTTAGTTGATAACTATATCGGCTTACGGAGTTCTACCATGTGTATACCAATTTAATCAATGAATATTTTTACCAAGTAATTTGTCGCCAGAACAGGAGTAATATTATGCCTAAAAATTTCAACAGCTACGCTACAGTGTGATCTGCAATACAACCACCGAATCATTTCAATGATTCAGCCTACATAAATAGTAGCAGTCTTATTGAGCGTGAGACGCAGAAAGACGCCCGAGCGAGGTATCTTGCATGACGGTTTTAAAGAACTTTGGACCAGACGAATGCCAGTAGATTAATCATCAGCGTAATTGCCAAGCGGATCCGCGGAAGGTCACTCTGTGGGCAGGAATCGCCAGATGGGGAAACTTCAGGGACGCGAGGAATTGGCTGCCACAGGGGCATACTGATTGAAAATATCGTTAGTCTTAAAAGGATACCACATGTGGATTTTTTTATAATAGAATACAATAGTAATTATACGTAAAAAATATAATTTTCAAAATATATCAGTTCATTTAAATCTATATGAACTGACATAAAATCGAAATAATTTTCATATATTATAATTTTATTTCAGGAACAGTTTCCAGTAAGTCAAACAGCATTTGATCAACTGCAATGAAATAAATAATTAATCATTACTTATGGATGAATTTTATCGCTTAAAATAAAACACTCAACAGATCTAAAATTTTAATGATGTCAAATGAATTGATATAGCGTCACTATCTAGTCAATGAATTAAAAAAAACACTTCACCGAAATCTTGCTTCGGCGGTTTTGATATATCATATGTCATATAAAATAAATCATATTATGTGCAATAAAGATGTTATACATTTAAATGACCTTTATTATGTGCCCTTATATTTTAAAAATAACATTAAAAGCCTTTACATTATAATTCTTTCCTCATTCAAGACACAACACCGATTAGTATTGAATTATATTTTTTTTTTAATTGATCTTACATACATGAAAATTAGATTCTTTATGATTTGACCATCTTGTTATTAGGTAACTATGCAATTGAATCCTTATTGCATATACTGAAGTCATACAACTGAAATTCAGTTAACTTATAGTTAATAGTACTTCAGTACAGTACTTCAGTACAGTACTTCAGTACAGTACTTAATAGTTTACTGTACTGAAAAATAAATGAAAATTAACGAATTGAATTGAAAACTTACTTCAACCAAGTTACCGCTGAATAAATCAGAAATATAAACGAATTAAATTAAGCATCTAAAATTTCTATTATTTTTTCTGGTATTTTTTTAATGTGGTACTGTCACATCTTGATGGAAATACATGATATTTTAAACAAAAAAACACATCTTAGCACATAAAATATTATATAATGTATTTTTATGATCAGGACCGGTTTCGCTCATCGGGAGCATAATCAACCGAACTATCATCAGTTTATAATGTTAAAATCTGAGGTAACGATTAATTTAGAGTGTGGTTCACAAGAGGCTGTAAAGGTGAAATTTGCCATTCGTGGCCAAGTGAGGGCGCACTCCGACGTCATCACCAGAATATCGGGGTTCCGTATGATACGGAAATAATAGATTGGCGAAAAAAGCTACCGCGGCCGTGAAAGCTCTGCCAATTTTTCTGACCTCCGCATTTTTTACGCTGCGTCTGAGAGCGGGGGAAGCTTAATCGCCTCACTTGAATGGTTTATAGTGGCTAATATGGACTGGATCAGCTGTTTCGTAAAAGCTCAAAGTGAACATTTTATAAATAAAATACATCGGGTCGGCTGGGCCACGATTATATTGCGTTCAACATATTTATAACTGATCTATTGGCTTATTTATAATTTTATCAGGGTGCCATGCCGTCATATAAAAATAAACTTAACTCAACGTACTTCAGGTGAAATTTCTTTTGTTAATATTTAACTTGTGGTTGTTCCTCCACTATAAAAATAGATATTAATAAATTTATTGAATGAAAGTATCATATAAATGGTTAGAAACACAGATATGGTATCTGTATGATCAAATAACCAACAAGTAGTTGAGATACAACAATTGAATGTGCGCATTATTGGCAATGTGTATGGTCCTCGACTTTCGTTTTTTGTAAGCTGTTAGAAATCAATGTACGTCAAAGATTAATAAAAAAAATACTTCATAACAATATATCACACCTATATTTTAAAATGAACATAAAATCTGAGCATTTGGGAATCGATACAACTCTGTTGTATGAAAAAAGAACTTTTTTTAATTTTAAATTCTTTATTATTCTTTATTGAAGTCATACTCATCCAAAATACAGTGCGCACAAAAATTGGTAATATAATCGCTTGATTCATCCTTCATAACAAACCTTCATGTAAGATAAAAGTTGACGCATAATCACGAAACCGCTCCTCGTCAAAAATATATGTAATTGTTGAAATAGTATTAAGATATGTGTTTTCATTATTTAGAATAAAGTGCCTTTCCACCATGAAGTGACTGTTAACACCTTAAATGAGACATGATATCAGCAAAGTCCTGTTACCTTTAGAAAAAATATTTAACTTATACCGAAGATGTTCTAAAAAATACACATAATTGATCATAGAAAAACGTACAGAGAAACTTACCGGACTTTTAATAAAACATGACTCAGACAACTTTTTTTTCCACTGAATGTAAAGTTTTGCTGCGTGTGGCGCTACGAAATATGAATTATTGAAACCTTTTACGATTGCACTTAAGTCAATGATTTCGCCTTTCGGAATCTTCAGGCATCACACGGGCGAAACCCTTGTCGTTGGAGGCAAAACATGTGGAGTCGTACAATGCTTAAACAATTTAGCTTTGAAACTTAAATATAATACTAAGATTGGCGATCCACGATGAAATATCATATTTTAAAAATTTAATTCTAAAAAAGTCATTTAATTGATTGAATTGGCATTTACTTGGTAGAACTCCATTGTAACTCGGTGGAAAAAATAGCAATGTATTTCAGTTCTAAAAAAAAGTTTTAGTTCTTAAAATAAATTGCTATTTTTTTCACCGAATTTCATTTAATGTTCTGATAATTTTAAAAAGTTTTGATTAAATCTTTTTTCGGGAAAGCGTTACAATTCAAAATTTAATAACGCGATAAATATTTTCTATTTATTTTCAACTGTCTATTTATTATAAAAGTGGAAAGCTATGACGGATATAATAACTATTAGCACATCAGCGGACTTTCTAGTTTCTAATATTTATTATACAATGTTAATAATATATGTTTTAAGTAATTTGTTTTCAATTAAATATTATTATAATTTAAATACTGACAGCTTATGTAGATCAGTTTAGGCTCGATACATTAAGCGTGTGGACAAGGCCTAATTACAGTTAACGTTTTGGGGATAGGCAAAAAATCTTAGACGCCTATGGCAACTTTCAACGAATCCAAACAGGAAATGAACGTATAGAGAGTAGATATAAATAAGAAAGTCCATTGGTATTCAGTTTGTATATTTTTTTCGCCTGTTGCTAGTGGCGCTAAACTGAGTCGATTAGGCCAAATCAAATGACCACATTTTATTGAGCTCGCACATATTTCATATTTGATTCGCAAAGCGTTCATACAACGCTTACAAGCTCTTGTACTGTAGCAGATTTTGGGATTCTGATGCTCCGTTCGCTGAGTCTAACAACTTTAATGAAAAGTCTCACCGTCAGTTTTGGAAGCACATCGCTAGTCGACTCAAAGATTTACATTCAGATTTAAAAAAAAATCATGTTACCTGAATGAAGGAAAAAATTGCGGCACATTCTTTAGAAAACACCTTTGTGACTATTACCAAGTCTAACTGGTACGATTTGTCATTGACCTGAAATATTCTTAACACGGTGAAAAAATAGCAATGTATTTTAGTTCTACATTTTTCTACGCCATCGTCAGAACTACGTGTGCCGAAATAGCTATCAACTATATCTTGTAAAAAAAATTGTAGAACTAAAATACATTGCTATTTTGTCACCGTGTTATAATGGAATTCAACCAAGTAATTGCCAATTCTATCAATAAAATATTCCTAACTGAAATGGTAAATAATTTCAACCCAGAACTATATCTAGTATTATTTTTCTCTATTCGATTTATAAATATAAATATTTAATATAAATTATATTTTCTCTTAATAATAAATGCAATATTCATTTATTTTGAGAGATTATACGCATTGTTATCTCGTATTCTAATCATTATCGCAGAGTATCAACTTCATGATGTAAGAATAAAATTGAGTGATAATTTTAAAATGAATTTATTAAAATAATAATTATTGCTGACGAACTGTTTGATAAGAGATAAAATAAAATATTTCGTTATAACCCTATAAAATCGTGACTGGCTTATTGCAGGTTGATTAGTTCTGTTGGATGTTTTTTTTAAATGGCTGGTGGCTCAGATTCAACAGGTACAAACTGAAAGCTCTCACCCAGCGAGATATTAATCTTGTTATTAATTGTCTGTGATTTAACTGATTTGCATCCGGTTCAAATTCCATGTGCGATTTTGCATGCCTCGGGAATTTCAATTACATCAAGTTTCTATAATTTCGGTTGATGGTTCACATTTATATACTATTGCACAATATGAATAGTGTTTAGTGAGAATTTATAATACAAAGAACATTATACAGAGAATTTCATGTAAAAAGTTGATCACAAACAAATATTGCTGGAGCAATTGAAGTGCAGACTCGAATAGGAATCGTTGTTAAGAAGAGATACAATCTCTTCTTGATCAATAAAATATTTTTTAACAATTTTGACAGCGTGGACGAATTCGATCCCACTGGAGGGCATAAATCTCAATTATGTTATAAAACTCTTCACTTGGATAAAAAAGGATGGTATAATAAAAAAAAAATCATAGGTGTTAACAACGCCTTGTAAACATTGTTTGATCCAAATAATTTATGATATCGACTGAAGAGCCTTGATGTAATTTCAATATCAAATTTGAACTATTGAAGTTTTGTACGATTCCACATTTTTTGTCATAATCGACCCGGGAGTGACAAAACATGTAGAATCGTACAAAGTTTCAACAATTAAAATTTATATTTTATCCATTTTTAAATAATCGTAAAGACATATAAACTTTTTAACGCTTTATTTCTTTATCGAAGGTGAAAGCTTCGTGTAAATAACATGTTGTGTTGTTAACGGAATGTATTGAAGGATTTTAATTAAATAATAGTAATATTTACTATCGATGTTCTTTCCGAATTAAGTCTGAAGTCTGAACGATGAAATGTTCCCGATCAATTTTCTACGACCAATATTTCAGTGAGCACATTTTACAGCATAAAGAACTCATACATTAAAATCCATCACGAAATATTTAATACTTATACATACAATATATAAAATCAGAGGAATCATTATCAAAAGTGGGGAAGGTTTTAGATGTATATAGTAAGCTATAAGTAATCTATACACAAGTTATGTAATAATGTGCACGAGGTTTTGAAATAGAAAGAATATAGAGATTATTAGTCAAATAAATAATTTATACATCTTATAAAATTGCCGGTGTATCAATCAATTTTAATGAATATAATTTGAAGAATACATTTGTTCTCCTATGCGATGTCTGCTGATGTTGTATGAATAATTTTCAACGTTTTAATTTCTCACTTGCGTATGCGTTACAATATACACGCAATAAATAATTAAAGTTTGGATAAAGACAATGGACGTGTACTTGTTTTATTACATTTTATATTTCGTCAACTAATTTAAAATGCAAATAGCGTCATAAAACGCGAGAACCGTTGAATAAACCTACCTCAATAAATATTAATCAAAGTTTCAAATTGATGGTCTTGACACGTGGTATAGGGACGGCAATACCCGACTAAAATTTCAATACCGGTCTTTCATGAAAGTACCGGCCTTAACAAAATAATTAGGTATACAATATATTATATTAGATATGTACGTAAGTATGAAAAGTTGAAAGGTATATATTTTTACCTGAAACCCTTTTTTTAATAAAAAAAATGTTATACATACTTATAATTCATCAGCGCTACAATCTATCGAAATTGATCAAATATTTGTGTAAATAAATATAACAGCGGATAAAGTTTTTTTATTCAAATAAAAGTAATAAAACAAACGTGCTCGAATTGCAAATATTTTCAGATTTCCTATTATTTATTTTATATAAGTACTATAATTTTTTTTAATAAATAAATCTAAAATCGTAAAAAGAACATTGTGTATGCACAATCCGAAATTTTCTATGAAGAAATAAAAATATTTAAAAATTCAATACGCGATTTACTTAGAGTATTGGAAATGTGAAGAGCTGTTGTTCTAGGGGTGCGACACAATCATTTTGATATTATTTTTTCTTTTTTTTAATAGATCATTCATGTACGGACAGGCCTGCACAGCTAGTCGTTTCTTAACCAATTAATCACATTACACTAGAATTATCAGATATCAATGATTTGATATCTTTACCTTATAAAATTTCCTCCTATTCCAATAGTTGTTGACACAATAGCAATAGACACATACATATTTCTGGGAAAACGTTCTAGTATTCATTTGCATACGCGGAAAGTCATACAGAAAACGTTGAATGCAACATTGAATAATTCTTCATTAAATATGTATGGCAAACAATCGCTTGTGCTGTATTACGTAGTGTGAATTCCAAGAGTTATTATTTAAAGCGATACAATATGTAATCCTAGAATGCAAATAGTTCGAATACCGTAGAAATGCCAAACTATTATTAACAGATAAAATAATTGGAAACAATTTAAAAAAAAATATTAATATGTTGATTGAATTGGTATTTACTTGGTAAAACTCCATAATAACACGGTGAAAATATAGCAATGTATTTTGTAGAACTAAAATACATTGCTATTTTTTCACATTGTTAAATTTTATTGTATCTTTGCAGTTTATATTACAATAATACTCTCTTTGAAAAGTAATAATCGACATTGCATTACAATATCTTTAATAGTTTCATCGTTAATATATGCTATCAGTGACGATTCCAAGTATAAATATTTTTTAACAATTTAACAAAACAATAATCAACACAGATTTCATCATAAACAATAACACACATCGTGACGAAGTATGCGCCCCATGTGGCGGGGGTTGGTATTTCAAATCGAAGGACAAAATAAACGCTTTAGAAATTAATATCTTTTTAATTCAAGACTAAATAACTATCGACCGAAATGGCCACCTCACAAGGAATAAAAAAAAAATTATTAATGCAATGAATTCCTTGAATGATACCACAGATTTCATAGAAAAAAATCACGTAAGTAAGCATCAATTACCTAGATTCTACTGTATTTATATTTATAGATTCTAGACTTTACAAAGTGTGCAATATTTGCAATAAAAGCATTAAAAACTCAATTTAATTCGCGTACTTTCTACACATATATAAATTATTCCTACAAAAAGTCAACACTTCTTCGATATATGCTATTTCTTAAGAGATTTTTTATAATGTATGAGTCATAGTGGTCTGAGTGTTATTATGTAACGTAAAATTTCATTCAGCAGCTATCAATGGCAAATTATTGATATGTTTATTTGATTTTATCAATTAATATTATTTATGTGAAGTGAGTGTTTTCTGTGAATTAAATTGATTGATTGCAATACGATAGAAATTAATTGCACTTATTTTTTTGATATCTTATAACAGGGTTGCAAAAAAATCTGAGTATATCCTCACTATCTTCATATAATAGAAAATATGAAAATTAAAAAAAATCTATCTTATATGTAAATTAAAAATAATATTAAAATATTTCCCTTCAACGCGGTGAAAAAAAAGCAATGAATTTTAGTTCTACATTTTTTTTATATAGTTGATAGCAATTTCAACTCACGCCACCTTCAAAACTAGTTCTGACGATGGCGTGAGCTGAAATATCTATCAACTATATAAAACAATTGTAGATCTAAAATACATTGCTATTATTTCATCGTGTTATAATGAAGTTCTACTTAGTAAATGTCAATTCAATCAGTGAATTTCCCTTTAAGATTAATTCAAACAAGAGAGAGCTTAGAAAGATTGGGTTGTTCAATTCTATGATAAAAATTTCAATGTAAATGAAGCCTGTTGTGAAATTATTGTTAAACGTTCAATAATGTCAGCCTTTAGCTGTTAGATAGATACACCTTTTAAGAATAACAAAAAATATTTTAAATCATAGTTTAAAAAATATTATGCATCTTTTTATATTTTTCATTCACTTTTACTAAATTAAGCCCTAGATGAATAATAGCGACCGACTTATAAAAAATCTATAGAAACTTTTTGCGTATGTAAAAATACCTGATCATATTTCCAAATATATGGTGGTAACAACAATGTGATATTTTTGAAATTATTTTATGAAATTTCATAAAATACGTGTATTCATATATTAAATTCTTGAAACACACATATATAGTTTTCTATTATTATTATACATTTCGAAAGCATCCTACAGACAAGTAACTGCCGGTACAACCAAAGAGCTACCCTAAAAATACGACTGGATTGATGATAGAATAAATCCTCTCTTGTTGCAATTTGCTCAATGCAGCGATGCTATCAATAATATTTTTTATTCGATCAGTCTTTAAGGAAAGGCGGACAGTGACCTCTTCGTGATCAATCATAAATATATTGATAAAAATATAAGCGATTTTAAATAAAAATTTACTATTCTTTGGGAGCTTAATCAAAGTATAAAAATAAAACATATTTCATTATTAATTCCTTAGGCAAAGGCGTTAAAAGAATACAGATTCGAAAATAAGTTCTTTTAATAACAAGTTACCATAACATTTTATTTCATCAATATTCACATACTATGAAAAAATCATTGGAATATTGGAATCTCTTGTAAGATGTGTTTTTTTTTACTGTCGACAAAAGATTTAATATCATAATCTTAATCGATAAAAGAGCCAGTTACACAAATCAAATATAAGTTTATAAAACTAATAATAAATAAATAAACGCAAATGACGTAATTATGCTATTAAGTCTATAATAATAACATAATAAGTGTTTCAAAAATTAACTAATTCTTAGTTAGTGGTTTATGTGTGAATTTAAATGACACAAAACACATCAATACATACAATTTGCAGCAAGAAAACTATATATTTTTTTTTAATATTTGATAATAACAGTCCGTTTTTGTCAGTTTCACATTTACAGAAATGCAATCATAGGCTAATATACAATATTGGATATTTTATGGATATCTTGTAAATGACTGTTAATTCTTGGTTGTATGGAACAAATCTATATATTATGTAATATGTACATAAAACATTTTCAGCCCTTTGGTGTTGGAAATGTTGAAAAGTCACGCGATGAGCGAAAACAATTTTTATCATTTGATAAAATATTGGATGAAGTAGAAAATAATTATATTTATTTATACATATAAATTAAATTACATAGAATATTCTTCATTTATAATTCTGCATAAAATCGTTGATTTGATTTAAAGTTTAAAGTTAACAAAGCTCACGATGAAAAAAATCGGCGTTTAACATTAAAAACACTTTATATTTGTACACATTGAATTGTGTTTTATTATTTTAATTTTATTAATTATTTTAAAAAATGTCTTTCCACAATGTATTGACAGTTAATGTTCATAAGTTGGAATGCACTTATTGTGAACCGGTTAAGTGAAAAAATGTTTCATATTTAAACGGTTTGTTTGTTTTAAATAATAAAAAAATATTGTTTGGTCTTGTTTCTAGAATCTAATATGATCACGACCGGTTTCGCTCATCGCGAGCATTATCAAATGATACCAAACAAGCGTATTTGTACAATATTTTGAGTTAATACATAATAAACAGATATATATCAAAGGTAACCAAAGCTGAGATGCAAAAATGTGTTTATATTATTTAAAATATAATACCTTTTCACCAAGAAGTGACTGTTAACATCTTAAAAGTGTATTGATTGAATTGGTATTAACGTGGTAGAACATCATCCATAACACGGTGAAAAAATAGAAATGTGTTTTAGTTGTATAAAATTTATAAGATATAAAATTTGAATTGTTACAATTTTAAGACTATAAAATATAAAGTTGATAGCTATTTCGGCTTACGTACTTGTAAGAACTAAATTTTGATTATAATTCTGACATAGGCGTAAAACGCAATAGCAATCAACTTAATACCTTTTAATTTTTGTAGAACTAAAATACATTGCTATGTTTTCACGGTCTTAAAAATGATTTAGTTTGTAATACATCACATATCATCGTCTAAGCCATAAAATCAGTTCCGATAAACTTGAGGTGGTTATGTAAATCTAATACAGTGAGATGTTAAATCTCACATGTATGAGATAGATAATATATGCTACATGCATTTTTTCTCCTCCATTGCGGTTTTTGCTTATTAAGATTATAACTAGTACCTTCTAAGACAAGACCAATGATCTACTTTTGTTAGACGAGTCATTATTCCATTACATTAGAAATGGCGAGAGCATGCAGAAAAAAATATATTAATATTCGTATGGCATAACTTCTTTCGAAGCAACTTTCTCTAGTTCGCGAAGCTGGCGGGCTTGACCGCTGTGCCAATCTGATAGGGTGACTCAATATCACGGCAATACTTTTAATAACTCAAACTGATATTCTAAAATTCTTTTCGCTTAGGATTCGAGATAGCATTTTAGAGGTATGCAAAACTTAAATGCATATCCTAGAGCATTGGAACATGACATACAAAATATTGCATCTAAACTGGTTAAAAAAAAAAACAATATATACAATTCATTTTAAATAAATGAGTAGACGTAAATATTCTTTATGCTTTTATCAATAATAATCAGGGCTTTGGAGTAAAAAAAAAACACGAATCCAACATTGACCAAGAACACGACTCTGACTATAGAAGGTTCAATTTTTCCAAGTTTTTTTCCTATATTTCCTACTTATGTGCATTAAATTAAAGATCAAACAACTGATCCACAAAATGTTTCATTGGGATATTTTTCAAAATCGTCTAATCGCAAAAGTAGTAGGAGTAGCTCGTTTTTTCGACTTCGATTCCGACTCTACAACCCCGGTTGTAATATTTGTGAGAGTTTTAAACTATACTCTAAAAAAAATTATCTGACCACATACATCATTCGAGGCCAAACTGAAAATTCTGCGCATCTTGACAAAGTGTTTTTTTTGTGAAGTAGTGGACATAAATTATTTGCTCTTCTTAACCTAAGAACCAACTTTTAAAGCGAGATTCCATTTTTAAGAACTTTAACAAAGTTTCTTTATAATTATTGCTTCGGATGTCAGCATATTCAACGAGAATGACAGGCAGTTTACATACAAAGTTTTTCAGTTTAAAAAGCATACACTTTTTAAATTTATTTAATCAATTTACTCTGTTGACGTCTTTGCACATCTTTAATTATTATTAACCCACAATCGCTATTTTTTTTTTTGCTAAAGAATAAAGCTATAATTTTTAAGCTTTGTAATAAACGTGTAATAATTAAATATATAATAGCTGAATTATACTTTTATATTCGGCCGTAAATCGCGTATATTTTCCTCATAGATTATTGTTCTTCCCTAAACAATATATTTCTCTCTATCACAGAGATAAGAAGGATTTGAATTTTGTACGTTTAATAGTTTTATGGGTTATTTAAGGATTTGTAGAAAATTCTCTGTTTCATTGTAAATTGTTTATTTCGTAGACCAGCTCTAATCTATGGTCGAAAAATGTAATTTTTAATGTGTGAAGATATATAATATGTAACTCCCTAACCAACAAATTCAACGATGATATTAAAATAGTAAAGAAAATTTCTTCAAAAGAGTAGAAACAGCTACTAGGTCGATCTTTGTGACAGCCCTAATCAATTAGACAACATGTAATATATATTAATGTAATCTAGAAAATAGTGGTTATTGAGAATATTATGAGATACTGCAGTTGTAGCAGGAATAAAAAATATTTAGCATGTTATTCATAGTATTTTTGTGTGCATGGAGTATATGGTAGTCAACATAATTTTGAATGAATTATGTTTAAAAAAGTATTAAAATTCTACGTGTCAGAGTTATTATTCCGAGTGTATCTAATTAGCCGTTAAAGCTTAAGTTTATGTGTGACATGTTGTGTCTAGAACAAAGTTTATGTATTTCCTGGATAAACTTTCGGTGCGTCATGCGCGGTTACTGGTTACTTATAGCAGTTCAGTTCTGCAAGCCATAATTGATATTTTACAAACATTTTACTGTCAAGTTCGATTGGGTGATGTATATGCTTTCAAACGAGAACACGATGAATGTTTTACATAAAAAATTTCGTTGTAAAGTATACAATCTAAGAATTTTACACTACTTCCTGCCGATATTATGAAAACTCAACGAAATTACATATATAAAGAAAATTTTCTTAACAAATGGTTACCACTTTATACGAAGGCGGCGTCATAAAAGACTATTGTCAATTTTTGCCTAGTGATTATTTAAACTCTTCAAAAAACTGTCTACACATGTAGGTAATTTTTTACCATACTATTTGTACTTATACTCGTTAATTTTTATAGAACTGATTTGGTTCTTGGAATTCAAAATTGAAATGGTTTGTCAAGATTTCTTTGTGAAGAATTTCATCGACAATGTGATTATAATTATCATTCATAGTACTACTGACACAGTAAATGTTCTATGGTGATATATATATATATATATATATATATATATATTCAATATATTATACAGTGGAACCTCGATCAACCGTTCTCGCATAATACAAACTCCCATAAGAACAATGTTAAATAATCCCGCATTGACCGTTTCCCGATTTCCTCGATAAGCCGTCTAAATATTTTGGTCCCGTCACAAATATTATCCCGATTGACCGTTTGTGTTCCATATTTCTCCGTATCTCGGCAAGCAAGTTTGACACAGCCGAGTGCAGGTGTTATGTCTAGACATGTTGGAATCCGCTGTTCATGTTAGACGTAACGCATTGGACGCATGTGCTTTTTTTTGGGTTGAAATCCACCACACGAGTATTATTTTTTATGATCCAAATACATTTGCAGTTGTTTAAAATTCATAGAAATAATGATTCCTGTACATACAAACATTTATTCACAAGTTTAGTAACAAGTCTTTGTTTCGATTTAAGTGCCAAATAACAAAGAAGCAAACTAACAAAGGACTTTTTTAAAAAATAAATTGTGTATACAGTATGTACAAGTAACTAATAAATAAATGTTTTTTACGATTTTACTTGTTTATTATTATTTGAAGCTTTCCCGCATTCACCGTTTCCCGCATTACCGTTATTTTTTCAGGGTCCCTTGGAAAACGTAAAATCGAGGTTTCACTGTACATATATATGTGTGTGTACTTTCCTCACTATAATACAATTATTCGGTTGTAACGGTGACATAATATATTGGTAACACTTAATTATTTACGAATAAAAAAGTTTCTATGCCCAGTTTTTTTTTTAATTTACAGTGTACCTAAGGCAATGATATTGTAAATTGTAACGTCATTCAACAGTTAATTTCATAAGAGATTTAAGTACAATTGAGGCTCATATAATTTTACCAAGGTTTACCGAAGAATTTTTTTTCAGTTTTACTTAGATACACGAATGAAATATCCGTAATAGTTCAAGAGCCATATTGTCATAAATGTCCCCATTTTTCATTTTGGCATGAGGAATATACTGAACATTGAGTATAGATGATTATGTTTGATTTTGTAGCTAATGGTTGTGCCATTATAAGAGATTCAAAATCAGATTAATTCTCATAGTCGTCAATAATGATATATTTTCATACGAATAAGAATATTTTTTTCCTGTTAACATCGGATCTCAAAAACATTTATTGTAAGAGACAGTTTGTAGTCGATTGTTAAAATAAAATATGCTTGCTTTCAAATGAGATAAAATTTAGATAGAATATTACTATACACATACAAAGATATGTAGCTGTGGATATGTAGAGAGTAGGTACTGCTAAAACGCTGAATATTGCCTACTGTATTTTAATTATTGAAAATGAAATTAATATATCTGTTAAAATAGAACATATTGAAATGAAGAAGTTTTAGCTAAGTATTCAAAGTTGTTGACTTTGCTTATGGATATCACGGGCTCGATTCCCGGTTCGTTTCAAAAAAAAAAATGACAATCGTTATATACAGGTCATCTTCGACTTACGACCGAAATATGCTCCTGGACTTTGGTCGTAAGTCAAATTTCATACAAAATATGTATGTACTTATTCAAGTTTTTTTTTTCTCTTTTTTTGTCACATCTACTCCGTTTGCCAGTCATTATGGGCACGATTTATTGATAATTCACTTCATAAATTAAACGGGTATATTTATATCTTATTATATTAATGTGTATATATGTCTAAGTTCAAAAACACTGTGTTAACTGAATTATATTTACATAATTTAAAAACAACGAAGGGAAGAAGTGAGAAACAAATGACATTTTTTGCGCACATCTGCGATCTACTGACCGGCAGGAAATATTTATTGCATCATCTTTGTTTAGGCATGAACCAGGATTGACAAAGGCGCACCGGAATGCATTTTTTGTCGTAAGTCGAACCGTCGTAAGTCAAGGACTATCTGTACATTGATTTCTGTTTGAAGGCATGGATGTACGATATTCATTTGATAGCAAAAGCATAAAATCCAAATAAAAAAATAGTGCTCACTCTTAATGGTCAAACCCGAAAGAGTGCTGCATTAAAAACTCGAGAGGGTTTCTAGATGTTTTTAGTGGTGAAATATCACTTTAGTGGAATAAAAATAAAAAAAGTAAAATTTGTCAATAAAGGAACACCGGGAAAAATTGCATTCTCAACGCCAAAATTCTCTTCTACCCATTGTATGAATAAAAGAGCATGATTCAATGCGTATCAGCACGCCATTGAGGCCTCTGAACCACCCTATATTAATTTAAAGAAAAAATACATTTTACCATACTGCACTGACTTGCGAATAAAGCGAAACCAAAGGTTAACAATTAGGTTACTTTTAATCATGTCTTTAAAAAAATAGCATCGTTATTCATCATAAGAAATAACTTTGCCACTATTCTTACCATAGTCTTATAATTATATCACTAATCTCTTCGAAAAACGACAGGCTAAAGACACATGCAATTTACGTAGAGAAATCTTCATTTTTTATTAATATATCACACATTGAGACCGTATCTAATTCACCAGATACATTATGTTATCATACACATAGCAGAAGATTTTCAACCTTACAAACAAGCAGGTCGTTAATAATTTTATATTCAAAAGTCTTCTGTTTCGGATTTCGCATGTGTTACGTAAGTTGATATTTGAAACAAGTGCCAGAGCGGCAATTATGCTAAATGTATATGATTTTATTTCGTAAATGAAGATTTAGAAATGAACGTCTAGACTGGATTCCATCGATCACTTTGTCGTGTACACACTTACATTAATTTCACACACACATTTACAAAAAGTACTTAAGTTAATCTAAATTAAATGAAAGTAAAACGAATCTTGAAATTAAATGGTTCATAATTTGTTAATACTTTTAGCAGACAGGCTTGGTCAACTTATAATACCAAAAAAAATATTTTAATTATATATTTTATATATTCTCAAGTACTATTTTGAGAATTTGGTTTTAGTTTTTATTTAATCCACTTCCGCTCCAATTTATAGCATATGACGTTCTGAATACAAAGGTTGATTCTACAAGAGATGCTTGTTACTCAGTTACTAAAACTTTCTTTTGCCGAAGAGAATATAATAATTCAAGGGATATGGCTTCCATATTTCGATGGTAAGAAAATTTTGACAACTCATACATATATATTTCTTTCGGCTTATACGAGGTCAAAATGAGAATTCTACCATCCTTGTAATATCAAGAGAATTTTTTTGAGAAATCGTGGACAAGAATTGGTTGTTCTGTTATGGTAAGCACTAACAGTATTGCTTTAGATATCGACATATTCCACGTGGACGAGAGTGAGTTCAGATGAATATAGCTTTATACTGTATTAAAGTAATTTTTGTATGAGCTTGAACATTTTTCTTTTGATTTCCAATGTTATCTTTTATGTTAGTGTTTTCTTCGTTACTTAAGAAGAAATAAACATATTTGTAATTATTGCTTCGTATATGTACGAAATAAATATCGTCAAAGAGAAACGATGAATCTTTTAACCCGACGGGGTTCTGAATATCATTGAAAAATTTTATATTACACATCGGTCGTTGATTTTTGGGATTTTTTAATGAAAGGAAAATCAGTCTGACGATTTCGGTGATATTTGAATACACCCCCAACCAGCCCTAACTATCATAAAAATGGGGTTATTAAGAAAAAAAATAACTTTTTACGATTTGTTTCCTTTCATCGTATTAACGTCTCTCATAGTAGAAGTAAATAGAATAATGTATTACAAGTGATTTAAAACAAATTGGGAGGTAACATGACTAAAACATATATTTATACTCCAAGTTGATATTACAATAGCGTCAAGACTATTATTATAAAAACAAGGTGGATTTTAGTTCTACAAAATTACTTTTTTAAGATATAGTTGATAGCTATTTCGGCTCACGCCATCGTCAGAACTATCTGTCACCGTGTTATAATGGAGTTCTACCAAGTGAATGCCAATTCAATAAATAAATTATAAAAACAACTTAGAAAGTTTGTTAATTGTTTAATTATAATTTAGAAAATGATAATCGCTTAAATAGATGATTTTTTGAGATTCATTTCAATTTATTTATAAATTTATGCATAATGCTTTTGTGATATATGCCCCAGGTCATGACTTATATAACACATTAAAAACATTATTTGGAGGGTTTGCGAGGAAAAGTCTCATTACAGTAAAAAAATTTAAATGGACTGTATTTTCATTATCATATAAAGAAAATATCTGCTGGGAATAACCACTCCAAGATAAATCACGCCATTAAGAGCCCCTGTACTAAAATATTGTATTCGATGTGACAAAGTGCGGAAATGGCGTGAGGTTTGGTCTTAGAATAAAAAAATGTTGAACAGTTTTCACTATGTTAACGGTGTGTTTTTTATAGTTTCTTTTGTTTCAGAATTGTGCCACACCGACCACGATACGCCAGACAAAATATCTCGGGAAACGCTTGACCTTAATGATGTCCACCGATCCATCTCAAAGCGCATTTGTCAAATGTTTGTTGACAGCTTGGCGCGTAAAAGAAGACGAAATCGGTTGATTCATGAAAAAGCAAAAATGTATCATCAGCAAGTGCGTGCTCGCTTAAACAATCGGACATGATAAACTACAAATGTAATCACAAAGTTTTTTTTTTCACAAAGATTACTTAGCTCTTATAAATTTCATATATTTTTGTTCACGGCGGAGTATCATCTATCAACAACAATAAATAATAATATGTAGTGCTAAATATTTAAATATTTATACTTCCTTAGATGCTTTCAAAAATTTACTACCTCATATCATACAGAATAATGCATAATATGACAGCCACTTCAATTCATTTTACACCCAGTCCTTTTTTTACGCGAATTTTTTTTAGGCGAATTCGATTATACGCGATTTTTTTGGACGGCACCGTTACAATTTTTTACGCGCTTCACTCGTTCTTACGCGATTTTTCCCCCAAATTTGTTTTAAAGAAGAATTTTATATATGATGCTAGGCATTTACGTTTCATTATTTTTTTAAATAAAAAAAATATATGTATTTTTAAAATTTAATTTTGTAAAGCATTCCATTTTTTTAAATACACATAAAATTGCCAAATGTTGACAAGTGTACAATACATATAAAAAAAAATATTTTTAGTGTCTCATTATATTTTTATAAGCAATAAACACTTGAAAATATATTTTTTTTTGCACGAATTTTAAAGACCAAATTTTGGTTGTTCATACGTTTCTGGTACTTTTTTACGCGATTTTTTTACGCGCCTTTTTCTGGAACCAGCGATACATCGCGTAAAAGAAGGACAGGGTGTTTAGACAGGTGTTGGACAGGTTTATTGCTATATTATTAATACAATTAGGTTAGAAGTAATTATGTAATATATTAAGATTTTACAGTACTTACGATGATGTTATGCCAATTGTGTTCTTGTGTTTTTTTTTTTTTTAATAAAAATAGTATTATGACATAAACTGTAGGAACAATAGAATTTTACATTATACGACTTAAGTCTTCGTCATAATTTAAATAATTGTTAGTTAATAATTTATCAGGATTTAGTTGCATTCGTATTCTCAAATGATAATTTTTATTGATTGATATTCCAATTGATCGAAGGAAGCCATTAATGCTTTCTTTAAATTGCCCGTTTACCGTATCTGAAAGAAAAATTAAAAGAAAAAATAACTATGCGGTATAGAATACCTCATAGATATTTAGTACAATGTCGGTATTCATAATAATTAGTAAATGTATTTAAGGAAACATCACAATTATTTACTTCAGGAAAATGCATCGCAAAGCTGCTTGTGAAATAGGTCGATTTGATATTACTCATTTCTATCATTTATTTCTATCATTAGGTTTCCTTATAACATGTCTGAAAATGTAAACCGCAAAAATCGTTGATGGCTGTCAGTTCATTAAAATAAAACGCTAAAAAACAAACAATCAAAAAGCAATAACGTAGTATCAACTATTTCCCGCGTTTATGTTGGTGTGGCAAACTTTTTTTATTCTTAATGTGAATTCCGGAGGAATAATTCACTGTTCTACGCGAAACCCGAAATACGTTATGCGCCGTTCAGTTGAAAATACAAGTGCGCATGTGCCAAATTTCCATTTCCCGCGCTTTACAAGACCAGGTTAGCATTTGAATTATTATTACTCATCCTATGAAAAAGTCATTATTTTATCATAAATAATTTTGCTAACAGCTTTTATGTAAAAAAATACAATTCTATGCATTGATTAAACTGTAATTTTCTTAGACGAAGTCCATTTCCAAAAATATTATTATTCGTATAGAAATTCCTATCGAACTGATTTTAATTTGCATTTTTTTAGTTCCCCTTTATTTTCAAAATCTTCATATCAAATGTTGTATAACGTTCTTAAAAAAACCTTTTTCAGGAAATACCTTGTATTTATTTCACAGATCTTTTATATTTTTTCATAGAATAAATTTTGTGACTCTGTAGTAAAATATTTACGGAATCGAATAACTGTAGACTTGTTTTTGAATCAAAACACATTTGTGAAAAATATGTGAAAGGAAAGTGATTATGACTATGTCCATACTAAGCATCTTTTAAGATAGATAGATATTGTGTTAGTAATATGTAACAACAATCCTTTTTTTTAGGAAAAGCTTATCGTCGGAATGCTTCATCATCAGTTTTCATTTCATGCACACAATTTATATATTGCACAAGTCAAACAAGGACATCTGGAATCTTACAAAGTTTCAACAATTCAAATTTGATATCAAACACCTTCAGGCGATGTCATAAATTATAATTAAAAGGAATTGTATTGCGTTGCTTCCAAATATATATATATATTATATTAAATAATTAACTGTGAACTTTTTCTAGCATCTATCTGGAAAAATATTTGATTATATATAACCATAATGACACATATTTTGTATTATTATATATAACACATTAAAAGTGATATTATCATTCAGAATGCAATTAAAGAATTTTGATGACCTAATTCACATCTGTTACTGAATGAACTCGTAATATAGACGTTATAATTCTAAGAATATAATGTATGAAAGGTAATCCCCAAATCGTCTTCATAATGCGGCCCTGCATATGGCATCATTTGGATCTTTTCCAACAAAAAGGCGGGAAATCAGTTGTGTTAACAATTTATTTCGAAGATTCACTTGTAATCCAAGCGGATCGCTTAGATTCCAAGTGACGGAAATGCGTTGGAAGATTATGAGACAGCATTTTATAGGATTTTTGTAGCCGTGCAACTAAATGACATTTGTAAATAATAAATCAAATGTAATAGCTAGCCATAAGGCTACAATCTGTCATTTGTTCTATTTTAATGTAAATTCAAGAATCTTGTATTAACTGCATATATATGATTCACTATTTTTTTATAAATTTTACAATAAAAGATCCAAATGATTAAATCAAATAACATTCGGCAATGTTGAAACAATATTTTAAAAATTAAATTAAATTTACTTAAAAATGTGCAAAGGCCTTTCTTTCGCGATATCCGCTCCCACTGTGTAGAATATGACACTTCTGAATAAAGGATAAGTATTTTCTACGTGAACTGCTTGTTACTTTGTTACTTAACTTCCCCTTTTTTGGAGAGAATATGGACAGGAAAAATAAGGCTAAGGCAGAACTAATTAGTAGGGAAACACTCACATTTTAGAATCACCAATACCCATAAAACTACAGAATGATTCGATTATCTGGATATATCCTCTTTTTATACCCTTTGAATGAAAGAGGACAATATCATTTTATTTTAAGCGATTTGCGAAGTCCTGTCATGATGGATCACCTTTGTAGAATACGATAGAAATTGATAAAATTTATTCAATTAGAAAATCTAGTGAAATTACAACAAAAACATTTTCAAACAAGTCTTATTCAATATGTCGACAATTCGAAATACGTATGCTCTTAGATAAACGTACTGGAGTATAACAACAAAAATAATATTGCATTTCTTTACACAATAATTTCAATATAAACAATTGAAATTCCAACCCAACCCATTTGTTTTTAATAAAAATTGCGGTCATTCTATGAATGGGTTTTAATTTTTTTCTTATTCTACTAATACTTGTAAGGCCAGTGTAATTTACGAATGCCAATTCTAGAATCTCTTAAATTAGGCCTTATCTCGGTAGAATTAGATAACAATATTTTAAACGTTTTATTCTTCCTCGAATTGTGTGTCATAGGACCTCAGGCTTCTATCAGGCCCGTTCCGCGAATTGGGTGCGTAGCGAGGATTGAGATAAACCGGCTTAAGAATCATGCATTTGCGCGAGATTTGGCAATTTGCATGCCTTAAAACGACAACGAGAACGTCAAGCACACCTTTTCAGCTTTAAAATCGAACAACTTAGTCGCGCGCGATAATGTCCGAATATAAAAATCTCTTCTAATTAGCCCTTCCAAACTGGGCGCCGCAGATTTTTTTATTTTCACATATTTTTTGTTAAGGTTGTGGACTAATTATTTTCACATTTAGGGGGCCGTAACATGAAAATGTTTGTGAAGAACTCTTTTAATTCATTTCTTCAAAAATAACATTTTGAAAAAATCAACTAACACTCGATGTTTAATAAGTGTTCCCTTTTTATATTTTGGCATTTTAATTATTTCATCCAGGAACGAAAATTGTTGTATGAAGAATGATTTCACCAATTCTACTGTAATATCCTAATATCTAATTATTTTACGCTCCATTTTCTTTTTTTCCACCTGGCAGCCCTCATACAGCACATCATCTGTTGTGGAATTGCCGATATATTATGAGTCACGAATTGTTGTAAAATGATAGACGTTCAGATTATTCAGAATTTGTTTGTGTTTGTACTCGACTCAGACTTGTTTCTTTGAAACGCGCGAGAGATCTGTCTATTCAAAATTAATAGAAACTGCATTATACAATAATGTAGCCATATGACATCACTTCCGTTATTAAGAAATGAGTATTCCCGAATATTATATTCTTAAAAACGTTTTACCGAGTATTAGAAAACCAGTTTATATTCAATGAAAATTTATCGATTTAATGAACATTATATAACATAAGCTAGTAAATTTGTACAAAATTTGACAGTATCATTCGCTCACCTCTCTCTATTAGCTTCAGTGGTATACTAAGCGTTACAGGCAAAAATACATATCTATACAGACATACATATTCATATGAAAAAACTTACAATGATTAATTGGACTAGAACAGAATGGTTATTAAACTTTTATTATTATTGAAAAATGGCTAAAATGGAGGATTTCACTAGACCATACACAAAATTTATAATCTAAAGCGCCATTTCGGTTACATTAGATCACAATTTAAAATTTGTATGATCACAGCCGGTTTCTTTCGTTGCGAGCATTATCAATTAAATTGTGGAAATATTACCAAACATTGTATTTTAGTTATTGATTTTAATGACTTTCCATTAGGAAGTGACAGTTAACACCTTAAGATTTAATATTTGGTTTATAAATCGGTAACTCGGGCAGTACACGTTTAACAAGAAGTTTAAGTGAAAGACAAAAATGTATAGATTAGACTTATGTAAAAGTATTCATTAATGACACAAAATATTGAACTCGTCGCATATATGTTAACTGTTTTCAAGAAGTGTACATTGTATTATGAACGCGTCAATGAAACGTTTCCAAAGTGACCTAACGCTTTTGTAGTTTTTATTGTAAACCAAAAGGTGTTAACATTCTTTGCGTTGTTAGTGGGCGGTTAAAATGTATGCATACATTTGCCCACTAAAAAATCTTACGTTATTTCCGAGAAATATAAACATACAAGCTTAGTATGAATTTTGGCGCCAAATAATCGCCATTCGAGTATTCGAATTGCGTTCGAAAGAAACAGGTTCCCGCTAAAACGAAGTTCGTTCTTTTTCAAACAGTCGCCCAGTGGTAACGACAAAAAAGCAAAACAAATAATATACATAAGCCAAAACGACATGGAACATTCCATTCTCATTCATCTCATCCTAATTGACAAATCAGTGGTTCTTATTGTATTTTATTACAGAGAGAATGTCGACAAAAAATAATTACTGAAAGTAATTACTTAATTTATAATATATATAATTTAATTAACTAAAAATATGTTATATTTCTATAGCTGTTAAAATATGACGGTATAATTTAAAAAAATTATAATGCTCTGAAAGATTTTGTCACATTATTTTTGTGAAAATCATTTAAAAAAATATGATTGGTAATAAATATTGAAGATTGTGTTAGTGCCTAGACAATGAATTATCAAAGCAATTTGCTTGTCCTTATGTGATGATTATCTTTTAGAGATAGGGGATTTTAGTAATGTTGATTCATTGTTTTAATGAGAACATGCAGCTTTGAAGCTAGCGCGATTCCAAAATAGCCTATAGTAAGTTATATTACTTAATTCTTGTAGGAAAAAAGTTTTTACCTTAGTATATGATGGGACTGCTTACATTTGTTGGGCTTATTCGCTTATTAACGGTGTAAATATTTCTCATAAATAATACTATTATATAAATATAAATAATAATACAACTCTTTTATGGCTAATTTTTTACAAAATCCAAATTTTTGAAGTTAGATTTTTCATAAATCTATTGGCAAGCACGCTTGCAAAGTTTATATAATATTATATATGGTTATGACCCAAAAAATAAATTAAAAATTGTTTGATTTATTTCGAATTCTTAAAATATTATTGAAAAAATCTAGCCTCGGAATTTATGTGTGCCTAACCTCCTACGAAAAAGTTTCCTGTAGCGTTTTCTCTATCGCTACGTTATAAGAGGGTTGAGTGTATACATTTTCTGTGAACTGACAATCTATATATTGATTGAATTGGCATTCAGTTGGTAGAACTCCATTATAACACGGTGAAAAAATAGCAATGTATTTTAGTTCTACAAAATTATTTTTAGCAAATATAGTTGATAGCTATTTCGGCTCACGCCATCGTCAGAAATCTATCTTTATAAAAATATATAATATTTCATTTTGCATTGAATTAACTGCAGTGTTTATAAATTATATGTCACTATGTAGCAGATTTTAATCATACAAATATTGTGAACATAAAAGCATGATATTCGTTTCTCATTCATTGGATATTTCATATTTACAGTGTTAATGACTCCCGACTTTGAAAATCACTGTAAAAACATCCGTTCCTCTCCCTGAGTAAAAAATGACGGAGTAAACTTTTTACGATCTTTAAAAAATAATATTAAATAAAAGGGCTAAATAAAATGCTCCTTCATAATGAACAACGCGAGCTTCGCCTTTAGCCATACAACTCAAAAAAATATTAAAGATCGGGCCCTTCATTACGTTGAAAAACTTTCAAAAGATAAAAAATTTTCGTAAAAGATCTATTATAATATTACTTCCACATCTTCCAATATTATTGATCAGAAAAAACGATCGAATTGGTGATGAAAATATATTTATATGTATCAAAATACGTACATCGACACAAAAATAAACGTAGTCATACATTGAAAATTGAACTAACGATTTGTAAAACCCTTAATATATCCAAGATAATATAAAATAGTAAATTAATATTTCAGTTCTAGCAGATGAACCACTTCGCTTTTAAAAAACTTAAAAATAACTCACTTATATAACATAAAATTTATATAACTCAAAACAAGTTTTACAAAATTTTTGATCAATTTTCAAGTTTGCAAATTAAATGTAATTCGATATTGTCATATCTTTCAACTGATTAAATTACAAAATTCATGTAGGAATGTAGTATTCTGTAGTGATTGATGAAATATCATGGAAAAAAATACATATATTTTTGTGAAGAAAACTATTTTGTTACGGAAATAAGCAATTTTTATACATCTGTAGATATGATTTATGTCATGTATCTAAAATAAACATCAATGAAATGATCAAATATATTTGACAAATTGCCAATATAAAAATGGTTTTTTATGATAAATTGGAGTAACTTTATAATTTGTAATTATATATTTATTAACACTCGTTCATAAAGTGATTTATTATCAGTTTATTATAGCACTTTACTGAATGTAGGGACAAATATGTTTGTCGAGTAGGTTAGTGACGATGAGCATATCGAACTTATTTTTTTCGATAAATAAAAATTTTAATTATCAAAAATCCAAATCTGCTATTCTATGTCCCGTTTGTTAGGTGAGTTATTGCGAAAAATGACAAATAAAACAACTGTGGGAGCCAGCCAATCGTAAAGTTGTATAGTTCTGAAATGAATGAACCCAGCGCAGTAGCACCGAGTGTGGAAATGTTTGGGGTGGGAGGACCAGAAAATAATAAGTTGAATATTTCATTTTCATAATAAATTTAAATTATTGCATATTTATAAACTAAATTTATTTATTTTTAAGTAACTGTACGGTAAAGAAAAACGAGATACACCTAGGCCTCGTATAGCACGGTTTTACATAACACGGGTGCATAAATTGTGACAAATTGTTATACAACAGGCTTCTTATAACACGGATTAATTGAAAAAATTTAATAAATGGAAACGTTTAATGAATACACCTCAATTAATGACTCGGAAAGCAGTTGCAGTGAAGTAGCTACATGTTTAATTTTAAAAACACTAAATGACGGCTTGGAATTGGCTATTTACAATTATTTTTTTATTGATAATGATCCTAGAAAGGAAAGGAGTTCAAAATTCAAGAGGGAATTACAAAATATCTTGGAGCCTCTTTAGGAAATGCGTAGATTATACGTTAAAAGCAGACAATCGGTTATTAACGATTTTTTTTAAATTCATAGTCCTCCGATGATGAAAACCAATCTTGAAAAAAAGTTAATAATATAGAATTTTAAGTGAAAGCGATGATAAATGAATGGTATATTATGTTATAAAGATTTATTTCAATTATGTGATTTTTTTTATTTTAAAAAATAAAGTACATATTTACATAAGCTATGATCGATTTTTTTTTGGAACACAAACCCTAATTTTGTATGAACTTCAAACCTTGTATAACACGGTTTTGTATTACTCGAGGTTTTTGTGGAACCATGTAACCGTGTTATACGAGGGCCATGTGTATTTTTGATTTTTGAATTCAGGAGTATCACTCAAAACTAAAATGAAATATATTGTATGAGCAACTCCCATTCTGCCTTTTTAACTTTTCCAGGAGTAACTAATTAGTTTTAGCCGTGCTGTGAGGAGTTAATTTTTTCACAGAAAAATTATAAATATTTTTTTAATCAAATCATTGTAATAAAATGATATAAAAATAGTTTTACCGTAATGAAAACAGTTGCATAATCCAGGGATCACAAACCATTGACAAATAGCACTTGAATATTTTATCACAATAATTGATGATATATACGACAAGTCCATAGTCTTGGAAAGGCTAATGGAACTCAGAAGAAAACTATTTTTGGGAAAATATTTGAACGGGTCTTGCTGTGTCAGTATTGTTTACGGTAATATTGGACACGCTATATCTGTTTAAAAATGGTGTGACAACTACTTGACTGAAATAATCGGGATAAAATTCGTGGCGAAAGCCATAGCCAGAGTTGTGGGATCGGAGTTACGGAGTCACGGTGCTTTGGACAGAGTCGGAGTCCTGAAAAACGAGTGTACTTTTCCGATAAGACGATGAAGAATATCTCATTGGACAATTTGTCGGACTAGTTGATTAATCTTTAATTTAATGCAAATAAATAAATGGGAAAGGTAGGAAAACATCTGACAAAATAACCTTTTTTAATCGGAGTCGTGTTGTTGGTCAATGTCAGACTCGGAGTGGTGTTTTTTTAACTCCAAAGCACTGGACAAAGCAGCTGAACGAAATAGTGAATACTTCTGGGTGGTACAAATTAGCGAGTGGGTGACACATGTTTTACAAAATGGATCAATCGTTTTAATCGGTATATTTGGTAATCAGGAAAAAATAATACCTTCAGAACAAACAGTTCTCGTTCGATTTATTGTAAGCATTTCTAGGTATATTTAATGAAAAATAATTCATTGGAAACTTTCTCTGCGATGCGATTATACTGGCGATGAGTGAAACTGTTCCATATCTTGTGGATAATATATGTAGAAACAAACGAATTAAAAAAAAATATATCAAAATTCATTAATTTTGTTCATTTTTTTTATTGATTACAGCGTACACATTTGATCGAGAAATATAATTTATTTGATTTATATTTTATTTGATAGCATTCTGAGCATAAAACAGGTACCATTAAATTAAACGATGACGTAGTATAGATTTTCATAGAAATTCATTTTCATTATCAACAATTTCCTCAAACTTGTTAACTGAAGCTTATTATTTACTGTATAACAAAAAAAAAACACAGAACAAATTCGGCATTCCAGTATATTACACAACGATATTATTGAATAGTTCTTAGAATTTTTTAGATCTATTAAAATGTTAAATTCGGGCTAAGAGTCGGTTTGAGTCTCTTCGCTTAATGAGTCGAGCTAGATAATGCATTTTTTTTATTATTAAAACAATAATGAGTTTAATGTTGGCGGCGATCTATTGTTTTTGTTTGCAAAACGATTTTAAAAGAATAAGGCGACGCTAAAAGTTTGCAAAGTTTTTCGATTACGAAATTTTATTCATTTCTTTATATTAGTTATGCATGTCGCATTATACACCATGAAGACAATTGACTTAAGCCATTTAATTGCACTGCCGAGATATGCCTGTGTCTTTTGACAAATCGACAGTCGTATAATTGAAACTTTCACCCGTTACCTTTATAACACTGTGAATGACTTTCGCTCACACGGTATTGTCTCTATTCAACAAAGCCTCCTTCCGCCTACGCTTCCTGTCTCGCTCTTATAACGGTCCCGACAAGGAGACGAAGTAGAAATAATGTCGGGAGACGTGGGTAGTAATAGAACACGTCACGTGAATTGGGCGTTTGTTCTTTTGCGTTGTATATTAGTGCATGTAAACCAAATTTATGAATGAATGAACAGCTGGATGCTACGTAGTACGTATAATATTATGCAATTTACTAGAGGTATGATTTGGCATTTAACATTGTGTAGGTGGTGTTCTGTAATCTATCCTTTTCCCATCAGGTAATTCTTTCAAATAGTATAACTGCATATTATTGATATGAGTCACTGCAGGAAATGTTAATAGAATATTAACAGTATATGTATCATACAAATTCAGTTATTGACTGTTAAATTGGTTATTTAACGAATGTGAGAATCAATGGCTGCAGATAAACACTTTCATCGTGCGTCCCTCAACAAATTCATTTTCATTCCACCGCATCCAACCTACAATATATATAAAAGTGGTCCTCACATAAACTTTTACTGTGGCCGCATTATAAACATCGGCGGCCATATTAAAATGTCTCGTGGTCGCACCGTTACACATTAATTTGAAATAAAATCACATATTTTTTAAATATAGATATGTAATCATTATGAAGCTGTTGGTGACCGCTCCAATATCGGCTGTTAGTCCCAATCGATAATACCTCATCTGAACGACATTTACCAAGACTACGTATGGTACGTACATTGTAGGTATCAAAGCGTATTATGTGTGCTAGTTTGAGAGTAGATTCTTTTCAAAGTTGACAGCAATGTCATTTTCCAGTGTCAGGCGTCTGTGGTAGTGTCTGCACTCCGCAGGGAAGAATTACAGAGGCTTGAGAAATCACCTGTAACCTGCTTTTTTTGACGAGGTTATTTCTTCTTTTAGCCAGTAAACCAGTTGTGAGGTTCCGGAACTTTTGGCTCCTCGGATTGCCGAATGGTCACCAACAGGATATCAGCCGATATGAAGGTGTGCTGATTTTCAGCATTTGCAGTCTGACCATATTTACCGGTATCGAAAGAGACATGTGCGACAGTCAGCCTTTCACTGTCAAAACAATTTATTTAAATTTGAAATTATTACAATACTTAATTACTACTGCGAGTACCTAATACTCAAGTATGATACGTATTCCGTTCCATATCGCACAGATGGACGGAGCGAGCTGAAAATATCTATATTCATCTAGCTTCTTAAGAATAATTAGCTTTGTCAATTTTACGACGCAATGGCTTACGGTTGGAAAGTTTTTGTGTTATCATCTGAAAAAAATACTTATATTTATTATTCATGAGATTAGAAGTTTTTCCGATTTGATTAAAACAAAATAAAATGTCGAAATAAAAAATATTCATGTGTATACGCTGTTAACGCAGAGAGAACAAAGGGAACACCATTACGAAACGGTGTCTTATTTTGCAATACTAAAATTTTCCCACAGACAAGTCGGGCGCAAAGTGCCTATTTTTTACAGTTGATAAAACGGAAAAAATACAACAGGACCAGATGTTAGCGAAGGAATAAAAAACACTGTTTATTATAAACATAATATGTATGAATTCAAAATTCCTCTCACAAATGTGTAAGTTGTTTTAATTTTTTTCATACAAGCGTAACGTAACGTGTTTTTGGTGAGAGAGAAAACCAAATTTCCTTTTTTTTTGTTTGATTACAACATTTTTATTTCGTGCTTATTGTATAATGTATTCTTTACATAAACTTTCTTATTGTGAGATACATAAAGGGTTTATTTAATATTAAATTAAGCCACTGTACCACGGACCAGGTTCGTCCACCAGTTGGACTAGTGGTCAATGTCGTTAATTTCGATGATAGAGTTCACGAGTCTGAGTATGCTGGTGGTGGCTGCTATTTCTTACAATCCATGTGATCCCATAAGCGTGACATAACAACATCGATAAGATAATCATTAATTTTGTCCAAGCTCTACTCTTTTCGAAAATTGAGTGACTGAGCAATTGAGTATCAAGTAGTTCTCGTAGGAATAACTTTCGTTCAAAAATCTCACCTTTCTAGCTATATAATTCATTTTGGAAATAGGCATAGATTTTTTTTGAATATGTAATACAATGCTTACGGTTACCATACTTTTTGGTAAATAAAATTTATGGTTCATATATAATATATAGTAATATATACCTGAAGGAAAATAGATTTCTCAATATTGCGAGTATTTTAAAAATAACTTCTTATTGTACGAGAAATAAATGAATTGTATGCATATTTTTAAAATGTTGGATTTAAGATAAAGCTTTGAATATGCGGAAGCCAACAATAATTTTACTATATCAGAACACGACTGAAAGTTGGCGAATTTTTATACACCAAAAGGCTAAGATCGTGTTATAAGTTAGACACAAATCCATAAATCGTAAAAAAAAATCAATTTAAGAAAGTTTTCGCACTTTGATTCCCGCCTGATGAGTGAGGATTCAACAAATTAAAACGACAGAATTGACAAATTGGCTTCAGGTCCATTGATTTATGCTGTACATATATTTTATCTATCAATGTTTTCCCAGCGTAGATTAACAGTAAATAGTATAAAATTTATTGCTTCAACGCTAACGCTACCAATACATCGATACATTTTTTCTGTTAATGTATTGCCTATAGTTAATAATATATTAGTATCCAACAATGTTTGACCTACAAATTTTCCATCAGATCGTGCAAGGTCAAATAAAATTTGAATCTTTTGAAATGTCAGAATGCGAACTTTTATTTTAGGCAATTTTACGCAGCTATTTCGCAAAATAAATCAATTCTATTGAGTGTATAACAATGATTGTTAAATTTTGATGCAGTGCTGAAATAATTTATATTGCGTGCGTGAGTTCCGTTTTACGGCCGTTCATTCACCATTTTTTTAATATACAATATACTTATCTTTTGAAAAATATGTTAGCTATACTAAAAATACAAATTAGCTGTTTCAGTCCACCCGTTATATGAATAAAGCCACTGTTTCATGACCGCTTTCTATAACGAAATACTGATAAAAAAACACGGTGAAAAAATAGCAATGTATTTCAGTTCTACAAAATTATTTTTACAAATATAGTTGATAGCTATTTCGGCTCACGCCATCGTCAGAACTACGACTACTACATAGAACTGCATAGTTCTGACGATGGCGTGAGCCGAAATAGTTATCAACTATATTTGTAAAAATAATTTTGTAGAACTGAAATACATTGCTATTTTTTCACCGTGTTATAATGGAGTTCTACCAAGTGAAAGCCAATTCAATCAATAAACTGATGAAAAAAAAATTTTTTTTTGGTCAAATAACCTGTACAGGATCATTCTGTAATACACCATTGTGTTTTAAAAATATGAAATAGAAAGGGAATAAATAGAATGTGACTTGCTCACCTACTTACGGTTAAGCGATATCAATTATTCTGTGTATTTGTCTTTGAAAATCCGTCTTCCTACAGAAGGATTACGTCCTAATTTCAAAATATCAACTCTTCAGTAATTTCCTTGCTGGTTTTGTAGCCGATTGGTCTACGTCGTCTAATTGTGTTGCAGATTTTCATACAGAAATTTTTCTCACCGAAATAATCTAAAAAAATAAACACGGTGAAAAAATAGCAATGTATTTTAGTTCTACAACATTCGAACTAATTTTGTAGAACTAAAATACATTGCTATTTTTTCACCGTGTTATAATGGAGTTCTACCAAGTGAATGCCAATTCAATCAATAAAAAAAAAAATATCTGCTTGTCGGGTTATAGGTTGTTGAAAGCTATTTCGGCTTTCACCATCGTCATCAGTACTGTCACAACAGTTGGCGTATGTCTAAATAGCTATCAACAACCATGTCCAAAATTTAATAGAACTTAATTCTTTCAAACGCTTACTTTAATAAAATAGAGTTTTATTAAGTGAATTCCAATTCGATTGATAAAAAAATACTGACTAAATAAACACAAAGTTATCTTTGGTTAGTTCATAGAAACAAATCTTTGAGACGGTCCATTAGAAGTACACAAGCTTTGAATTATTAGTATTAATGAGCAGACATGTTTGTAAAGAATGTTAATTAAAAATTTGGAACATGGTTGCTTTGCGACAGGCCGTAAAGCAAGAAACGTTCATCGTTGAGCTTCGTCATCAATATGGGGCGTTACTCGCCTGATTCAAAAATATGAACACAAAATTCATGTTCATCCGTGTTCGAATATAACATCAAGTTGACAGCTAATCGATATCTATAGGTATAAGCACGATTCTAGTGCAAAACAACGATGAACCAAAAATTCTGTGTGTCGGTTGTGCGGATGCAAGAAAACTTAAGCCAATCTTGAAAAATCATCAGTACAAGCGAAGTCGGGGTTGTGAAAAACTAGCGTCTTCGATTACTTTTTCGATTAGACAATTTTGAAAAGTATATATTTAACAAATTTCCAGATTGGTTTGTTGATATTTAATTTAATGCACGTAAATATGAATGGTAGGAAAAAACTTCATACAGTGAAACCACGATTTTACGTTTTCCAAGGGACCCTGAAAAAACAACGGTAATTGCGGGAAACGGTGAATGCGGGAAAGATTCAAATAATAATAAACAAGTAAAATCGTAAAAAACATTTATTTATTAGTTACTTGTACATACTGTATATAAAATTTATCTTTTAAAAAAGTCCTTTATGTTAGTTTGCTTCTTTGTTATTTGGCACTTTAATCGGAACAAAGACTTATTACTAAACTTGTGACTAAAAGTTTGTATGTACAGGAATCATTATTACCATGAATTTTAAACAACTCTACATTTGCATCATAAACAATAATACGCGTGTGGTGGATTTCAGCCCAAAAAGAAGCACATGCGTCAAATGCGTAACGTCTAACATCTACAGCGGATTCCAACGTGTCTAGACATAACACCTGCACTCGGCTGTGTCAAACTTGCTTCTCGAGATACGGAGAAAAATGCAATAAAAACGGTCAATCGGGATAATATTTGTGACGGGACCAAAATATTTAGACGGTTTATCGAGGAAATCGGGGATCGGGAAACGGTCAATGCGGGATTATTTAACATTGTTCTTATGGGAGTTTGACGGGGCTATAAAAAATTAGCGTTCCAGCCGGAAAAATGTATTATGCGAGAACGGTTGATCGAGGTTCCATTGTATGTATTTTTTTAAATTTATGATATCGATTGAAGGTGCTTGATGCTTGATTTCAGTATCAAATTTGAATTGTTACAACTTGTACGATTCCACATGTTTTGTCACTAACGATCCGGGTTTCGCCTTTCGAAATCTTCAGGCTTTATATCACACGGATGCAACAGAACTGTCGTTAGAACAGCATCCGCAACAATTCAATTTTTTTATTTATTTTTTAGTCGGAGTCGATTTCGTGTTTTTTTAACGACTCTAAAGCCCTGCATTCCAAAATACTCACTTATACTTAAAAATACATGTTTTGGTCGACTTTAGACATCTTCTGTAAATGTCCCATATTATGTTGTAACAATCGCACAATTGGTTTAACAACCACCTGACTTTTTTCGATATATGTATTTTAGTAATGTATTACGAAGCGAAAGGTCCGGGACACAGACCGCCGATTCATCGAGGCGAAGTAGCCAAACTCTGCTCAACGTGCTCAATTATAATGCTTTATTATAATTCCAAGCGCTCCAGTCGAAGGCTAAATATTTAGTTTCGCGTATCGTGACGTCACAGCCGTGTCAATTTTATGCTTGTTTATTTTGATTGTGTGTGAAACAGATTGTGGCTGGTGTACGCCGCGAGTGTGTTGGGTTGGCGAGCGCTGTGTGAACAACGGTTTGTGAATGGGATATCCATGTATGGGTTGTCTCGTTCCCCCACCTCTCGTCTAGCAGGGCTTCGGCTATAGTCTCGCTGAAGCAGTGATTGGCAACTTTTTTCTGTGAACCTGAAAAGTAAAAAAAAAAATATATAATTTATCAACAACGATAGACGCACAATTTTACTAGTTAATGTACAATACGTTAAGTATTGTGCGATAGCTGTGGTAACCATTTTTTTTAAAATTTTGTGTATCGATAAATATTCCTTAATTCTACAGGTATTTTTACGGCCATTAAAAATATACTGTTTTGTTTATATTTTCTATTTTCCATAAAAGATAGCGGCTACTTCTAAATATATATTTATCTTTAAAAAAAGTTAATATGGCGAAACATATAAATAATGACCTATGAAATAATCCTTGTAGGATGCTATTTTTACTTTTAAATATTGTAGTTCATCAATGACACGAAAAAAACGATTTATGTCAACGAAAAAAATCCTTTTAATAAAATAGATTTCATTTTTATAACAAGAAATTACAATGAAAAAAGTTCTAAGAAATTTGTCCAAAAAAAAAAAAAATAGTTTTAAAATTTGTAAGGATATGAAAATGGCTCAAACGACGTAGTAACGTGTTTTACTGACGTAAAAGCAGTAATTTGTCAATAAATTAATGCAAAAAATACATTTCATGGCTCGAATAAAAAGAGAGTGAAAGCCGTGTCTATTTAAGAACATTTAATTTTAATTCAAATACGGTCGCTCAAGAACATCAACCTTCTGATTTCCGATAGCCCGACTGTTGGACTTTGCCAAAAAAGAATGACGAACGCATCTTTTTAGAAGAAACGTCCGATAAATATTATAAAAAAATACTAGGCGATGGGTACAAGATCCACGATCACGAATCATACGTCTATTGCGGAACGCTTCGTAGGAACAAAGAAAAACGCTTTCTCAGACGACATACAGTACCTTTGATGGCGCCGTTGTGGAATATTAAAATCAATTCAACAACAATAATAAATAATTCTTCATTTTACAGCATCCCACATGGGAAAAGATCTTTCTTTGTGTTCCGCTTTTGGTTGTGAAACTCTGAACTCTGTTCATTTTTCATCGCCAGCCGATCTCCCATGATCGTGGCACACTGACTGTACTCTTAGTTAGTAGTGAATAGTGACTGACCTACAAAACCATTTAGCAATAAAATAATAATAAAACTGGGACCATTCTACTATTCCCATCGTACAAATTATTCAGACACTATTAAGTGCCATTTGATCTTAGACTAGCGGCGTTCGTAATGGACTTGGAAATATTTCTATTAAATTGCCGTCTGTCTAAGTCTGCCTAATGCTAAATGTTTTTATATTAGCTCCTTTTTTGATAATTTAAGTTTAGAGTTATTATTTATTACATCCGATTTCAGCACAATATAATAAAGCAATTATGTTAAACTCTGTATTAATAAAATATATTTATTTGATAATGGATTTAATAACTCCTATATCGTTATTGAGTTCGCAGTTAATTGAGTCTGGTCTTTCGAGGAACACTATGAATTCGCTTAGATTGTTTAGTCACCTTGGCTGTTACATTGCGAACCTGTGTTCTCCAATAGAGTTTTTATGAACAGAAATTGTACAAAGTTAATCGCTAACATGTGCAAAAATATTAAGTATTGGATGGGTAGAAGGGAATTAGATATCACAGGAATCATTTGGTAAAAAAATCTGTTTTTAAATCAATTTATAGAACTATCTAGAAGGGACTCCACGGTCAAAAAAATACAGTATTCATACGAAAATACAAACTAACATAATTCAAAAAGTCGTATATGGACAATTTCTGGTGTCTTGATTAATATAAACAACAACTTTTCCTCTTATTGCAATTTGATAACCCTGCGGTTATATTGTGATATTAATGAATGAAAATATTTATACTGCGTAGGTAGTAATGCTTCTCACTTTTATACCACACGTTATGATGTTGTGTTTCCTCTATATATCTAGTTTGTGTTGGTAGTTACTTATGTAAGCTATATTCACTTCTGTTATTAGACGATTTTCGCTAAATATAAGTATTATCAATTGATAATGCTTGAAATGAGTGATAAATATTTTTTTTTGTTTGTTTATTTGAATATAATGTCTTTCCACAAAAAAGTAACGGTGAACACATTAAAACATGAAGTGTGAATGATGTAGTTAAAAAAAATGAATTATAAATTTGATAAAGAACATGTTAAATCTTATATGACGTAGCTACGAAGATTTTTAAGAAGGGTTGGTAACCATTTGTTGTAACTGATATATCTTTTAGGGGAATTTAACTAATTAAGCAAAATAAACGTATTTTTAAACAATATTCCATCTCGAAAACAAATTCACTCGTATAAACAAACTCCAGGGTTTCGTGTTTAAAAAACGATATCTTCGTTTCGGCTTGGCTTCTGAACATATAATAACAATTGAGTTCTAGTTTTAGTGTACGTCCAGGAAAGTATGTGTAACTGAACCGGTTTTATTTATAGGCGCAGGTTCATACTTCTGATGTCAAAATTGTTGTACCATCTCAATAATTTATAAAATGTGAACATACCGTTTGACGCTGCCAATGTTTTTATTTATTTTTTTAAATTTAAAATATTTTTTTCTTTGTAAACCGTTCTTTATCAAAGGTTATCCACTAAATTGCAAACCGTCTCTCAATCGCATCTTCTCAAATATCAAACATAGATAATATAAAAAGAGTAAATAAACAAACAATAAACCATTTGAGTGCCACTCGTATCTAATGCCAAGGCCCTGTTATCAACAGTCAGTCACACGTTTGAACAAAATATTGATAGTTTTCAACACTATTGAAGAAATATCAAATAATCAAACATAAAAAAGTAACACGGTGAAAAAATAGCTATGTATTTTAGTTCTACAAAATTATTTTTAACAAATATAGTTGATAGCTATTTCGGCGCACGCCATCGTCAGAACTACTATACTATATATATATATACTGATAGTTCTGACGATGGCGTGAGCCGAAATAGCTATCAACTATATTTGTTAAAAATAGTTTTGTAGAACTAAAATACATTGCTATTTTTTTCCACCGTGTTATAATGGAGTTCTACCAAGTGAATGCCAATTCAATCAATAAATAAAAAATGTAATTTATGAAAGTATGTACCAAGGTATGAAATGTAACACGATTGGAGCGATTCATTTTATTGATTCTCACGGAAATCGTCGAAAACAATAAATCAGTAAACTTTTGTTTCGGTAACTTATAATTATTATTCATGCTCATACAGAAAACTATTTATCTCGCTTTTACACGGATAATGATATGTAAGAGAAAAATAATGATTTATCAATTAACTTAATCACAAGATGTCTTTAAAATGAATACCATGTCCTACCTAGGGATGGGAAGAGATGAAAAAATATTTGAATTTCGAATACATTGACTTGATACTTTTCGATTGATTAAATGGGTGCATTTTATCAGCAATGCAATATTTCCTATATTATGAGCACACAATTGTTACTAGCAAATGTCACAGGTAACTAACCATTACGACGTATAATTATAAAAAATATTGAATCCAAAAAGATACCAACCCAATAGTTAAATATAGATACACAATGTGGAAGAATATATTTGATTATTAGATTGGATTCTCTAGTTTTTTGGTGTCAATTTGACCACTAAAGGAATTTATGATTTTTTGACAATCGGCAGGCGCAAATAGTAGTCAAGTAGTCAAGTGAAACTATATTTTTACATGTATACATTTCGTAGATATGATAAGAAATATGTATATACTGCGACGTTTTCCGTGCGATCTTCAATAAATGTCAAATGATTGCGCACTGATGACTGAGCCTGTTTTATGAACTTGCCTACATGAAGAGGCTTCGGTCGCGTTTGATATTAATTTTCCGCGATCATCGATATTTATATGTAAAACGATCGCAAGACTAAAATCGTCTAGTAATCATATACACCGGTGAGAATTACTGCGTTAACGCTAGCGTGTTGCAAAATGGTAATTAGCACACCAAACTAGAAAAAACTTGCATATTGCAAAAAAAAAGGCGCGTGCCAACTCTGAATGTATCGAGTTATTTAGTACATTATTTCAAATATGTACATAAATAACTTTGTAAAAAGTGTGATGAAATCTTGTTTTTTGTTTGCTACGTGACTTTTAAAAGCGTATTTAAACAAAAAGTTTAAATTTCGTGTAATTTAATGTCGCCAAAATTTCTACATTTTTTAAAATCTGATTTCAAAGTTCCAAAGATTAAAATGATTTGCTATAAATATGAGGGTCATAACTGAAGTTTGAATAAAAATATGATAAACGAAAACGACGCATAAAAAAGCGTTTCGTAAAAAAAATGCATTTTTGTTCGTTTATTGAATTAACAAAAATAAAGTGAAATATCAAACATGCGTCCTCCCCTCTTTAAATTGACAGACAAGAAATAATACGCAAGAAGCGTCACAAGTAAGCACATGTCGTTGTGTAGTGCCATTATTGTTATTATTATTATTATTATTATTAAATTAATATTAGTGTACATGTATTCCCATTAAAACATGTGTACACACTTTAAATCAGCATGGGCTTTATGCTATATGTAGGGTTGTCGATGACTATAAATCTTATCTGTGTTTTCACGCATATGAGATATAACTTTGTTTCGATAATGTAAACTTTTTGATACTTTGTTACGAACTACATACTAAATGTAGGATCGCTTTGATGAAGTCTTAAATTCATTATCTCAAGCCGACGATTTCTATATTATAGAAAGAGTATTTTTGAATAATTTATAATCGGTATTTTACCACTTCATTGAGATGATGAAATTTTGAAAGGGCCTACTATTATTGAACGATTATAATATTGAGACTTGATTGCGGATATGTTGCTGACTTTAAATAGTTCAAATTTGAATTGTTACAATTTTGTACGATTCCACATGTTTTGTAACTAACTGGGATAATTACATGGGTTTCGACTTTCGCCATATTCAGGCATTCTATCACACGGATGCAACAGAACTGAGAAGATGTGATTGGGAGACATGTGGAATCGTACAAAGTTGTAACAATTCAAATTTGATATTGAAATTCCATCAAGCACCTTCTTACGACATCATATGTTATTCAAATAGTACGTTTGATGGAAATAAATAATACAGTACGTAAAATTTTTGATTATAACGATATCATTCTTAAAAATTCGTTATAAAAACATCAAAACTTATGCCAGTTATGACCAGCAATGGTGAAGATGGAATCAGTGTGAGGGAATCACTTGAGAACTCTTAGAGATGGCTATGTTCAATCGAAACAAAAGATACATATTTTTTATCTTTTTATTTAATACACATATATGTGTTTGATGTTGCCATTTGAAAATTTATTGGATTATATGAATTGAGATTTATTTCTTAATTATGATGAAGTTCTATCAAAAACAAATTAATGCTGTTTTAAAAACTTTATACTGATCATCTGCAGTTTTATGCAAATTACTGTTCGTGTACTCGAGAATTGATCATATCTGGAGAACACATCTGAAAGTTTATTTATATCAAATTCAAACAAGTGTCGAAAAAGAAATATTCTTTTGCAATGGATTTGGTAAAATATTCCATTTCTGCCCACGATTATTTCAAATTGAAAAATAAAATCTAAAAGCAATTTTTATCGTTTATTATAAAAAAGTACACGCCTTATGAAGGATAATTATTTGGGGTAACCCTATCAAGAAAAAAATCCACGGCATTATAAGTTTGTGTGTGCGAGAGTGTGAGTGAACGCGTACACTTGGTATTCCTCTGGTCCTCCATTCTCTTTGGAGTTTTTCGACGGGGTCACCGTCGTCACAGCTACGTTTGGGCCTTGGTTTTCTCTGTTGCTATGCGGACCGGAGCCCACACACACCACCGCGGCCGCACACAACCATTCAAACGATATCATTCTCTATACACGGACAGTATTTTATAGCTATGTTGTATAAAAGGAAATATGTGAAGTTTACATTCGCATTATCATTTTTATACGATCATTTCTTACAGATGAGCGCTGCTATGTCAATGCTTAATTAGATTTGAAAAAAAAAACATTTTTCTTACGGAGCTTACAACTCCAACTTATATCATCACAATATTAATATTATTCGATTGCTTTATACATTTTTTTATAATTGATGTTATATTTTACTCTATTTCTTTCTGTTTCTATAAAAATTAACGTTTGCTTGAAAGTTGATTTCCACCACCTCTTGTTGTCTATGTACTGTATTCCGCTAAATTCTACATATAGAAAACATTTATCTGCTTCTCATACAAAGCCAGATGAGAGGTGCACGGGGCAAATGTTTGACTGTGCAAATAAATCTGTTTTCCATGCAACTAACCCAAATACCAGCAAGTCTCCCAATCATAATCATTGTGCGAATATGCAGTCGATGTTTCTTAATCAGCATCGACAGCACTTCATACATCAGCAGCAATTTGATTATATGTAAAGAATAAATATGTTACACGTGAGTTACCTCAACCATTTTCAAGGAATTCCAAAAAAAAGAAAGATCGACGAGTACGGGAAAGTCTGCAAGCCTATTATAAAAACTACTGGACTAGCGTTACAGTCTACTTTAACATTTTCAAAGAGGCAGACATCATCTATTGTAAATTACTTTTGAAGCACTGTCAATAGGAAGCAAAGAAAGTAGACGTTTAGATATTAAATTTGTAAATTCAAATTATCGATACAAACTCTGAAGTGCGTTATTTTTTTCTCAAATGTTCATTCAAGAAAACCGTTTTGAATAATACGGAACTGTATCCTCGTTTTATGTAAAAACATACTCATTTGGTTGCTACCAAGACGATTCTTTGACAAATGGAAAACAATCACAAAAATGCAATCACTTAACAAAAGTCTTCAAAAAATATTCTTTATTTATATTTAAATAAATTCAAAGGCGTTATCAAATACGTATATAATTTTTAACTAAAGAGCCTTAGCATAATGAATATTTTTCTTACTGATATAGACAGTCTTGAATATATAATAAGATCTCGATTGTTAAGTTAAAAAAACCCTTGTATAATAGGTTTGAAAAAATGAAATTTTTGCCAACTGTCGACCTACTTATATCGAAAATAATAACAACTAAAATTCCCGTGACCCCGACAAAATCCCGGTCTGTAATGATAATTTTACTAAAAAAACAATATGCCAATTTGCCATCAATTTCAATTCAAGGAAAAAAATAGATATGCAAATTAAAAGTTTTTAAGCTTAATGATTTTTTCAATGGTGAAATACACCGTATGGAAACAAACCTCTCAACCGATTTGCAATGCCAGTTTCACAAAAGGAAATCTTTAAATTTATTGATATTATATTCTCTAGAAAAGACCTTTATAAATAGGAATGGCACGCACCACGAATAAAAATAAACAATGGATTGTGCTTCAAAAGCGCTAGTTATACAGATAAACACCTATGTACCACCTCTCTCATACAACAATACAGCAATTTCGTTGCAAATCATCGTTAGCAGTCGAAAGTAGATAAGAGCGAATGAAAATATAATATCCCTACTGTTATAATGTATTGAATACACAAGGTGTGAGTCATATTTATTTCTGAAATTAAACTTTGACAACTAAAAAACGTATCTTTAATCGATTTCGTCGTGGTCAGAAACGATGAGAGATTTTTTTAGATAATCTATCTATCGATTAGATAGCGCGTATTCAAAAGCTCGATGAAACACGTTTTAGCTCGAGTGAAAGCTCTTGCGTCGTATAATTATGTATGTAAGAAACGAGCCTCTTACATTGATCCGCCCTCGAATACCTTCTATGCAACGTAGGTATAATTAACCAAAGCATTTAGGGCGTTTCAAGATCACGCAACCGTCAATTATTTATTTAGTCTCGTCAATTATTTAATTGAAATATGAAATTGAAATAATCGTAAAACGTTTGTCTCACAAAAGGTGTAGGAATATAAGATGTCTTGCGACAATGACCTTAACAGAAAATGAAGACATAAGTAAACGAAAAATTACATTTTTTTGATCGCTGTTAAATGTTAACATTTTTTACCGAAGAATTTTTGGAACTGAATTGAACATTTGCGATCTTGTGCGTGAGTGTTCATGTCTTTTTTAACCTCATTATTTTATAATTACAAAAATATCTGGCACTTTGGCAATTTTTAGTTGTACTAATAAATATTTATTGTATTTTATACATTTTCTAATTTACGATATCGACTGAGGGTGCTTGGTGGAATTTAAATATGAAATTTGAATTCTTGAAGAATTGAATTATACATTTCCACAAGCTTTGTCACTTACAACCCAGGTTTAGCCTTTCGACATCTTCAGGTATTCTATTACATGGATGCCATAGAATTTACTATAAATCCGTAGACCGGGTCGTTAGTGACAAAACATATGGAAACATTAGAAAGTTTTACAATATTTTTATCTATCCCCTCTGATTATATGTATTTTATTATTTGAAAAAAGATTGATAACCATGAACAAAGCAAAAGACGACATCCTGTGATTTTACAGTGTTTTTTTTTAAAGATTTTTTTATTATTTATCAGGATAACTTTTAAAATTAAAATATTTTGATCAAAACTTTGAATCACTTTTAAAGTGTTAACTGTCACTTCTAGATGGAAAGGCATGATATTTTAAACAATAAGAACACATATTTTAGTACTTATTTCCATAATATATTTTTGATTTAACGTAAATATTTTGTATAAATAGACTTGTTTTTAAATTGTATTCTATCAGTTGATAATGCTCGCGATGAGCGAAACCGGTCGTGATCAAAAATATATTATGGAAATAAGTACTAAAAATGTATTTTTATTATTTAAAACTTTAAATCTGGATGTGGCGGGTGGTTTTTTGGAAATTATTCTAATAGACACCAGCAGCTCGATTACTTCACAAAGCTTTAAGTTTATAATGAAATCATTTCTTAGTATACAATTTTTACCATCAACTATCATTTGATAGTATTTATGATTTAAGCTGCAACATAGGAGGTATATATTCGCCATGAAATCTGGAAGCACTGTATCTAGTTCAATGAACGATTCATGATTTCGATGTATCGATAGAAGAGATTGTAATTCCTATTAAAATAGTATACACTTTAGAATGACTCATTCAGGTGACTCATAATACCTACAATAAATTGCATTTGTAGAGTATGGTACATTCAATACTTGTTCAGTTTAAATGGAATGATTCAATCGAATTTCCACTCACTTTGAATCGAGTAGATCTCGATTCTTTGAAATTCGGATTTTAAGGAAATGTTCTCGAATCAAGTTTTGATTCTATGTCGAGCTAAAAGTCGTCTCGCTATTGTAAAACATCGACTACTCGTTATAACGATATACAATTTCATTAATAAGATGCTGAGAATTTTATGATAATATATAATAGATTCTCGATCTACTATGTATAATGACACCACTTAAAGCGATATATCAAGGAGTGTGAAATCGGATAATTGTATAGTGTAAAGTCTACCAAATCTCTGAATAATCTTAAAGAAAGTATTTTTATTCAAAAACGTATTCATCGTATAAGCTTTAGAAAAAAGAGGCGAATTATTTTTTTTATCAGAATGTATATACTATAATTTACTAAGCGATCTGTAAAATATATGTAAGCTTCGAACGTCCAATTTACATCTAAAAATTACTTTTTATGTGTTATAAAAAGAGTTCATGAAAAACAGCTTAACTTGCAATGATTTATTGTTTTTTCTTCTTAAATCCCTTATAAAATAAGCACTAGAATAGGTAAATTTCAAACATTCAAAATTTATTAATCTTCATACACTTTAGGGTTATATCTGTTTAATGTTTTAATTTCGGCTAAATTTTAGTTTTTGGTGTGTGTTTGTCTTTTTGCATTTCTACAATCGATATGATGTATTTGCAAATAATTAGGCCTTTCAAGTAAAATTTGAAAAGTCTTCAGTAGGTTGCATGTTGCATGTAACATAGGGTTATTAATTTTTATGTTAAGTCGGACTTAAAACAATGTGATCAACTTTTCTGAGTTATGGTCACTGTACTGATGATAACAATCTTAGAATAGTTTTGGAAAATAATTTGACAACAGAATTATGAATTTAGGTTTTATGGGATGTATGTATAACATAATTCTCTCCCGCCCACCCCATGGCAAAACGGACAGGAACGAGAGCGTCCTGTCTTATTCCTATGATTCTATCATCATTCTATTCGAAAAATATATATACGTTTCAAGAAGTTATCGAAAATAATTCTATATTTTTATTTTTATTTATGAAACAAGTTCCATAAATATCCCATATACGCCACACTGAGAAAAGAACGTTAAAAATATATCATGTTTAATTGTGCATTACAAAAATAATCACTGGAAATTAATTATTATTTTTTTTATAAGATAATTGATAGTTTTCTTCGTCGATTTTTATAGAAACTTGAAAATGAAAATTATTTTTTTAAGTTGGTGTAACAATGATGTTTAAATATAATGTTAAAAAAATACATTTTGAGACATTATCTTTAACTCTTTCTATTCCTGAAGTTTTAGTATGGCCATATACGGAGGGCCGCGATTTTATTTATACATGGAAGCCCTTTTTAAAATTCATATTTCAGTGATTATAATACAAAATATGTCAACTGTCTGTAAGTATAACACTATGATCCTAAGAGATGTCACTGTGTGATTGAAATATTCAAACTATTAAAATTGTCGATCTTGTTGAGTTTTAGTATGTCTTAAGTGGACCGTATATATACGCGGATTTTGTATGGCCGGCACTGCGCTCACGGAATTATAGGCCGCATTTACACGTCTCTGGCAGAGATCCGGTTAAATATGATTGTTAACATATTTTTGCTTTCATTATTAAAAATGTTTCTTAAGTATGTTATGTGAATGTTTTTGATTGACAGGTGGAGTTAGAACATCTTGATAATTTCGTTATTTTGATAGAATACGGTAGAAAACAGTGCCTTACAATTTATTATACGGAACATCTTGAGGTGAAAAACTGATGAACGTTATAAAACGACGTGTAGAAAAATAGGCTTAATTATCATTTTATTTGAAGTATTTGTCATCGAATGATAATCATTTTCAGTACAAGTAAGTGATGTTACAGTCTTCAGAAAGAGATAGTATTAGTTCGCATTAAAATATGAATTAAGCTGTGTCGTTAATCTTAATCAACAACCCTCGCAGATGATTCTAAAAAGATTAAGCCAGTTAACATTACAAGACATATACGAATGTTGCCCACATTAAAAATAAAAAAAACCCATTGAAACTATTTACTGTTCAAAAAGTAATTATTCATTGATCGAATTGATTTAAAATCGTGTAATCGATCGATAAAACAGTGTAATGTTATTTAAAAATTTAATGGCACATGCTTAGCGTTGTAGTAGGGAATGCTGTTTTAATTTTATAAATAATTTTAAATATTATAAGCATATTTAATTGTCTATTTTGAGATTCAGTGTAAAAATGTACGGAAAAAAGTAGGGAATTATAACTCACATTCTCAAAAAATCAGGAAGAGATATTTGTCAATCACAAAAACCTTTATTATTTATTAATTCATTTATTATTTTTCTATGACAAATACTGAGAATTACTGATTGATTCCTTCAAACCAACTCAGAAAGTACTTTTTACAAAATTCACAAAAAAAATAATTCCGTCTTTTTGAATTTGGAACATCGCAATAAAATGTCGTTTTTTTTTTTTTTGCAAACTGGTAGGCAAAATGTTTGCTCAACCTATTACGCCTTTTGGGTGGTAAAATCAACCAAACAAACTTCCATACAGGATACTCGAGTAATCAAAAGATGTTTGTAGACATAGTAGTCAAATTAATTTTGCAAAAAATTACATGGTCTGCCTTTCAATCAGAGGAAATAAATTTGTTATTGCCGATATTATTCTCAACGGTATGATAGAAAGTCGATTAGTTTGTCTAGTTCACATGTGATTCAGACATTTAAACATATGCTACAATTGATTTCCTGCACGAGACAGTGAATTCTAATGAAACAGTGAACGGAATTATTATTTCGGCATTAGGGAATAACCCGGTCTATACATTGTTTATTTGACTACAATTGGAATCATTAAATCAGGAACACTTTTGTGCTTGACGTCAATTATTTTATTCTATAAAAAAAATTAACTTAGTGAAACTCAGACTCTTGCTTTTTCTCTTATGCATCATTTATATGGGAAAGAACGATAAATCGGGGTTACACTGTTATTATGTTTGTAGAACCAGATTTAAATTATAATGCTGGATAATGAATGAAAAATTAGGAATTTCTAAATCAGACAAAGACCGATCGGATTGTGCGCTTTTATACGATTTCACAGCCGTGAAATGAAGCAATCAATCATCAGTTATCGACACTTCCAATTAAATATATTAGGTAATTGATATCTTATTAGGTAAACCAACTTAGCAATGTTAAATTCTTCCTACACGTGTTTCCAAAAAATTGCACTAGGCGATATAACTCCTTACCATAATCATTTATTTGACACAAATTAACATCACATTATTGTATTCCCAAACAAGTGTAGGAAAAAATTGGACTTGCAATTTTTCCGTCAATGTACACAGTGTTCACTACTAAATACCGTCTTGCCTCATTGAATTTTGGCATACGCTTTTTGTATGAAGTATGAATTGGTTACTTCGGTTTTCATATGAAAAATTTCCCCACACATTTGATGTAACGTACTTTTGTCAACACAAGTATTTATTAATTTATTGATTGAATATGCATTAACTTGGTACAACTCCATTATAACACGGTGAGAAAATAGCAATGTATTTTAGTTCTACAAAATTGCTTTTTCTTCTGTTTTTCTGTTTGCTACTGCTTCTGCAGAACTAGTTTTGACGATGGTGAGCCGAAATAGTTATCAACTATATCTTATAAAAAAAATTGTAGAACTAAAAGACACTGCTATTTTTTCACCTTGTTATAGGTATTAATGTATGTAGGTATTTGACAACTTAATACATATGTTGAGATAATAAGACCTAAATGTTTTTTTTTCCATTTTCGAAATATCGTTTCTTATAGATAAAATCACAATATTTTATATTAGATACTAACTTTATTGTCGTTTTACTGTATGATATTGACTTAAGGTGCCTGATAGAATTTCAATATCAAATGTGAATTATCGAAAGTTTGTACGATCCACGTGTTTTGTAATTCATGCATGGGTGCAGAAATGGCAGTTCTGACATTTTTGTTTAAGATTGTAAATTGAAGCTACCGTTTTTCACATACTGTTACAATTTTCAGGGTTTTCAAAAGCAAATTTTTTTCAGACTAACATAAATGATGATTTTTGCCAGATACCTGTCAATTGTTTTATGCGGACAGTACAACATGAATATTACACGGAACCGGAAAATGCATTAAAAAATAAAAACTCATGGCCTTAATTTGTTTCCGAGATATTTTTAATGAATTTTTGGAAAAATATCATTGATAAATGTAATGAATGTGACATCGAGAATGAGCTTAGTTATCTCATAATCATTTTTAATATAATACACATTGATTCGTTCGTATGAATTTGATTTTTTCGGTATGTTAATAAACCATAAAATGTTATCAACTGAAACCTGTCTTCTTTCAGTCGAAGAATTTTTGAAATTAAATTTATTCTTTGACTTTTTATATGAGACGAATGGACTGTCACCCTGTTTTTTCTACGTTTATCCCACAGCAATTTCTCTTCGTTGTGATCCCACGATTAATTTCGCGTCTTGCTGTTTCCATTAACGAAAGTTGCATGTCCATTTCGGTACAGACTTACCCAATCGAAAAAATATTCATTGAAAGTGCGTGGACTTATCGGTTCTGCCCAAAATACTGCCAGCCAGCTGTCAAACTGGGTAACTTCTATACACTAGAATAATATATAATATACAGACAGGCTGACCTCACACATTGATATTTAAAATATTTTTATCTTTTGAAGAAATATTCTTTCTTTGTGCGATTAATGCGAACGAATTAATTAAAATAAACTTTCAATAACGATATAGAATGTCGCTATAAAATGTAAGGTATCATGATTAAAAAGCTTTTAAAGTGTACATACAGTTTTGTGGACGATTCCCTACTATCATCTATATGTTAAGCTAAAGACGGTTTTCTTTACGACTCTGTGACCCACCGTCACTTCCGTATTGGTTTGTTTATTTAAGTTTTATGTTGTGATAGTTTATTTCTTGATAAATTAATTAAATGTAAATAATCTGTCTTTTTATTGCAATATATACGTTCAATAGGTAAATAAATTTAGAATGAACAACGTTTCAAATCCAACAACGAATAAATTCGTATTTGTTTTGTAACTTTTAAAAAAAGTCATTAAAATTGTTAATTGTATGAAATTATTGCGTGGCATTCGAATCTCTACGCTGGTAATGTAGTGGCGAAACTTACGGCCGCTTTGTGAAGAAACTTAGGTGAAAGTGTGATGGTCGCTGAAAGCTAGTATTGTTTTGAAAATACACGGAGTAACGCGATGACTGTCAAGTTTTTAGACATAAACTCATAAAATACAGAAGATTATAGGAAAGCTTATCTTCTCGGCTTAAAAGATTTTTTGTGAGAAAGCGCAATAAATACATCATTATATTTAATTAAGTCTATTTTGTGACTAGTATAAGAAATTCGCCGTGAATATTTTTAGTAAACTGTCATGAGTATATGATGTGATAACGAACCCAGCAATTTGATAAAATATTCATTAAATGTTATCTGCAATATCATGCCTAGATTTTACAACGACTACACCTGTTTGCCGAACACAAAAGATTTTCTTTCGGCTATTAGTTATGATTTAAGTTAAGAATTGCCATATTATTAATCATTATGAATTCATAATATATTCAAGTGAATTTTCACTGGACTGGGATGAAAATTTATCAGACTCTTTTAATTAACAGTCCTTATTAAAAATTTTACATATTCTGATACTCTTAGAATTAGAATTGTCAACAGAAAGCTAAATTCCAATACAGATTTTAACGATTTATATTTCTTCAATTAATACCATATCCTCAAACTATTGTTTTACCTTATATTTGAGATATTTCATTAGTTGGTTGAATTGACATTTACTTGTTAGAAATCCATTATTATAGGTTAAAAGTAACAATTCATTAAGTACCGTAAAATATAAAATATGATTTTAGTAGCCATTTAACTTTTACGATATAGTCAGACATTTATTTATACTCAATCTATTTTTTGAAATTGATAGACATGTATGAAATCGGGTCAATAATTCAAACATCATAACTTTTAGTGACATTTGAAAAGTGTGCAATTGCGTAATTTTCAGTTATGTGAGACAATATATGGTCTACCCCTCTTAATACAGTTAATATATATATATGCTGAATTAAGAATATTACATAGTTCATATGATGGCTTCAGCTGAAATAACCTTCGACGATCATACGCTATTTTTACGATTTTACATAAACTACCATCTTTTTATAATAATACGTGAATTCCTTACTACCAAATATGTCCAAATGTTCAGCACTACTACTAGAGTATGCAAATTTTCTTCATTGTTGCGGATATTAGAAGCTTTTTTAAAAGTCAAGGTTTTTTCCTAAAGCATTTACAATTAAATGCGCAATTTTCCAAAAATGTCGATACCTGGTGACAACAAGTTCGCTGTAGTTAGGACATCTGTGGGTAGAAATAAAAATCGCTGTATCAATGGTGTTGTGATATTATTGTTAATTATATTCATTGTTTGAAGTTGAGGTCATTGATATCATTAAAAAAAATGTATGTAGTTTGTGTGGGCGGCAGAACTGGATATGATGTGGATTTTTTTATGCACTGGCTGAAGATATTTTTTTAAATGTCACCAGCGATTAAAAATCAGGATTGCCTAAGTGAAATAATTGGTAGCTAACATCGACATGTCGATTTATTTAATGCGAGTAATTTATTTGGCTTAGGCGAGCAAAAAATGGGAACGGAAATCGTCATTGATGTAGTTCGCGAAATTTGTATGCTCGTCAGTTGTGCAATTTTTAATTTACTGACTTTAATTATGATTTTAAGTAAGCATTTATTAATTTTGGAGTAAAATTAATTTTTATATATGTGTTGGTCATTTGAAAGTTTGTTGGCATTTATCACGTTTAGGTTTTATGCAAACCAACAGTGCTTCATAACGGGGAAATAAATGCCTCCTAGTGGACATTCAAATATTTTGAAAATTCTTTGTCAAACTCTGTTGAAATCTCAATAGTAGATTGGATCATGCCATATTGCGATGTAATAATAAGTCATCTATGGCTGCTCATGAAAGGTTATATAGCTACAATCTTTGTGTAAGTCCGTCCAAGTTCTTCTTCATTAAAATCAATTTAGTTTAATTTTGCCTTATTATAACATATTTGTAACATGACATTAATAAAATATCAATAACTGTATCATTTTTGAATAGCATTTTTTAATCGAGTGAGATGGGGTGAATTAATAAATTGAAGTGAAATCCAAGTGGGAAAATTAAATTATATCATTTTGAAATGTTGCATCACTCATCTTTTGTAACTCGTATCAGAAGGGCCCGTGTTTTTTTTGCGTTAGTTCTTCCAAGTCCTTCTGTATTCAAAATAGGTTAGTATAATATGAAAATATTTTAATATATATGTAATAAAAAATAAATATAATATTGATAATACGTAGTATAAATTTTAAATTTGGTATTTTTATATATAGTGAAGGATGGTTTTTATGATTTTGAAAATATTTCAAGATGACTGGAAAGCCCTGCACCATAGTATAATTCCGTGAGTCATATTTCCTCTAAAATAAAAACTAGTTAAGTACTCCCACACATTATGCAATGAAGAGTATTGGGCAGCAAAAGCGAAGACAGAAATAATATATTATGTTTAAGAGATTAACAATGTTCTTTCAATAAGCATTGACAATATTAGTATCGAATTTAAATCATTCTCCTTGAAAACATTGATGAAAATTCAAAACGAATCTCCGGCTACTGACATAACGCGTTGCATACAAAGAAACCAAATTATTAATAACGTAAAAAAGATACGAATAATTATATGATTGAAATAGTGAACGAGAACATTCCGAAACAAATAGTGTCTAGTTATTGGATGAAATATAATGAATACTAAAATATTTAAAGTTATTAAAAAACGAGAATCATGATTTTGAAGAAGTTCAACGATTTTATCAAGGCAAATGAATAATTGAAAATCGAGAATAGATTACTATTTAAATTGGACAATGAATTCATTAAATAATAAACATCAATCATTTTGTTGCAACTATTGTGCATTATTGTTTATCGAAAATTCGCAATTTTATTTATGAGTGCAATTGCAGGTATATGATGTCATAAGAAAAATAATTCTACTAAATAATACGATTTTTTTCCGTGTGATTTGACTATTACGATTTTTAAAAATCCCCATGTTAGTAATACATTATTTTTATATCTGCTATTCAATAATATATTATATGCCGTACAAAAATGCATTTACAAAGCAACGCCAAAAAATTATACTCCAAAGACATGGAATTTGCACATTTTATGTTCTCAATTATTACGCTATTTTTCTGGCGATACAATACAAATACGAAATAATTTACATAAGAGATAACATGAAAAATCAAATTATTTGATCGAATTCAATTTTAAATTAGAATTTCTGAATTTTTTAGATTTCTTCAAGTTTGTCAACTGCATGGATTAACTCGTACTCACAGATGACAATTAATATCGTTCAGATATTTATATAAAAGAAATCAAGGAAAATTATCACATTATGTTTATGAAATACGATATATCGTTGGTATCTGAAATCAATTCTCTAGCATGTTTTTTATTTAATGTAAATACAACTCAACGTATACTCGGTTGATATCTTTTAAATTCAGAATTATTTTACTATGCATTTATAAATAATATGGCTTTCAGAACTAAAAAAAGTTTCAACCCTGACCTAGCCAATATTATTGGCGAATGTGACTTTTATTAGTTTCGCCACTGCAAAATAACGTTAATAATGCAATAACACAATGTAATTTTTCATTTCAAAGCGTCTCACTGTGGTATTATATAATATATAAAATGAACGTTTTAGAATTGTTAACCTCAATTTTCGTTTCAAAGTCATATTTCAATACATCACGTGCCGAAAAAATGCTTTAATTGAACACAAAAATGAATTTAGCATATCATCGCACTCGAATAAATGCTTCTGAAATTTTTCTTATCTCATATAACCTTGTTGCGTTACTCGCAAAGATAAAAAGGCGTTTCGACTCCATTAAAAATAGTCGTGAATTTGAACAGGTGCAAGACACAATTTTATTTATACACGTCGAGTGTGACAATTTAAGCTATCTACATGATAATCATCATCATCGACTTTCGTCTGCCCACTGGTACTGTTTCATGATGAAGATTTTTTCCTGCCATTGTTATCTTCTCAAGCCAGGTCCCGATCCAGTTTTTATCAGCTCTGGATTATAAATATTTTATCATTTTTCAACACGATTTTTGACAGCTGTTTTTTAAAAATATACCTAACATTACAGGGCTTGCTTTTAGAAAAAAAGGTACCGAAACTCACTTTATGTCATTTGTTTTACTAAAAAAAAATATATTCAAATATCATTAAAACGCATTTAAAAGCAGCTTTTAAACGTCAATGTATATGCCAAAAGATACAACAAAAGAAGTCATAAATAACTAACATTATAAAACCACCACCAAAATGTTATTTATTTATATATAACTACACGGTATAAAACTTACAAATTATCAATTGATTGCTTTTGCACCGTAACATATTTAAATATAAAGTATTGGAAATTCAACAAATACACAGTAAAACAATCAATAAGGATTGCAAAAAAAGTCAACCAAGTAAGCTCATGAAATGTCTACTGTTCTGTTATTAAACAAGCTTATAAGATTATACAAGATGCCACATCAGTTTCACTTTGATTTCTTGCTTTATTAATAAGTGCAATGTTTACCTTCTAGTCTAGATTTAAAAGGGTAGTGCGGGATAAACGTTACGTAAAAGTTATGTAAATGTTACGTCACGAGATATGGTCGGCGTAATTACAATAGTTACGTCATTTGGAAAACGTAAGTGTGTTATGCAGCTGAAGGTTTTCTCTGCGCGTACTCGACTAGACTATTTAACCTTCATTTAGCACTTAATTAATTGTTTGCTCGTTTTTCGTTCACGGGCGATATTTACCGTTGAACTGTGTCATGTGGATTTAATGTTTTTGTCTAAGGTTATTAACTCTATTTACCCTGAACTTCTTAGTGTGTACTTCAAGCACATGTTTACATATGTAGTCAATATTACTAGAATGATTTTAATATTACAAATCATAACATAAACAACAATTGGTAAGTTTGTTTTAAATTCGTCGTTTTGGCGGTTTTGATTGGTACACCATTTTCCAATATGTCATATTACAGCTAATCTTCCAGTATCGTTGTGTCTCCGACAAATCTGTGTGATTAAATCGGACAAGTTATGTTACATATCAAAGTGTTGTCTTCTATCGTCGATAGAACCAAACGCCCATATTTCAGACTTGAATAACGACTGTTGTAATTTATAAATTCAAAATTATATTCGAATACTCGTCTGAAACTAAATGTAAAATAATAAAAACACAGAGATACATAAAGTAATCAAATCAATTGAAGCAAATACAATTATTTTTGCGTATAATTTACTATATTGAATGAGGAAGCTTGATGGAATTTCAACAATTCCAATTCAACATACATATTAACCAAAAACTAATAATTGCGACATAAAAATTTAGCTAATATTTTATTCTAAGTATCGTGATGTTATCAATTTCGATTGGGGATGCTTGATGGAATTTTAACATTAAATTTGAATAATGGAAATTTTGTACAATTCCATATGTTTTTTCACTCATAACCCTTTGATATAATACCTGAAAATGCTGAAATATACGTTATGGAGCATACGTAAAAACAAAATTATAAAAATTAATCGCTATTTAGTGTGCCCAATTTTTTAACATTTGTGTGCAACATAACAGAAGTGAAATTCATTTATTTCCATAAAATGATATGTTATCTTCAAGAAATAAATACCACAATTAATAGGCATGCTTTAATACAAGTTAATACGAAAATAGCTCAGGTGTTACTTATTTTAATTTATCAAAAGTCTTAAATTATTTGAAGTGCATATTATTTTTATCTGCTACTTTTATTAATTTGATCAAGCAAAAATTTTCATAAGATGATATCAATTATTAAATGATGGATTTGATATAGTCGTGTATTTTAGTTCACAATATATTCTCAGTCATAATTTTGATGTGTCGTATATTTTTTGATTTGGCCTGGAGTATTTTATTGTATTTCAATAAATGATTATACACGGTGGAGCTACCATCGTTTTTAATAATTTTTTTGAGTTTACTTTAGAATTAAAAAAAACTTTACAATAGAGTAAGTTTGGAGATGCTTCTTATATAGATGAGACACTAATTACATTTAAGAACACAAGAGTAAAAACTATATTACCAATTTGAATTTTATATACGACTTATTTTGTTTAACTATACTCGAGTTTGATCAAAATGATTTACTTTGTGCTATGTTACACAATGAAACTTATAAAGATTTTTCAACTAACATGTTAATAAATATATATTTCAAAAATATTTAATAGAATACATATTAATTAATGAAGATTTGGTTGCCATTAATTGTTGACATCGATTTTGGCAACACGAGAAATACTTAAAATAGCTTATAAACAAAATTAGGAAATTATTGAGAGTTTGAATAATTATTATTGCTTGATTTAACTTCTGAAATACTTTTCTGAGTATGCTTAAATCTATTTCGATTTAACGCATGTCAGTACTATGTTTAAATTAAATTTAACTAAGATATAGATATTCATATATTGCTAAGAGTAGAACCAAGGTTTTATATGTTAAAAACACATTTTTAGTACACGAGCACTACAAATTATTAGCTTAATTAAAAAAAAAACCTTATATATATAATTTGTTTTCTATCAGTTGATAATGCTCGCGATGATGCGAAACCGGTCCCGATCATAAAATGCACTGTGGAAATAAAACTAAAAATGTATTTTTATTACATGAAATATAATTTTTATCCACTAAGAAGTAACAGTTGACACCTTAATAATGAGAGAGTCAATATATACCGCCTCGTTTATTCTAACATTTTTTAAACTGAAAATATTAAATTCACAGATTGAATATTGAGTTGTTATATAATGGTTTTATCAATAATACAATAATGTAACTCATTAATGATCTTTCGAATAATTTGATATATTACTATGAAAATTTCATTATTTAACGAGGGCGAGTATGTTTTAAGTGGAATATGTAATATATCTTCCCTCCAACATGTGTTTTTAATTATACTCTAAAACAACATTTCAATAAAACGTTCTTATATGAGACCTTATCCCTTAACTTCCCTTCTCGAAGACGATAGGTTTCAAGGATAATGGTTAACGGGCTGTTACTAACCAATTAACGGCAAGGTTTTAGTATAGGATATGATGACATGGTTTGTAAACATGTTAAAAATACATGACCTTGGATTTTTAAATGTGCATTCACTGTTCTGTGACAGTATATAAACGAAAAGGGGACGATTTTTTTTTGAATGTAACTAATGATTCCCATAAGATTACGCGTTTAGGGGATAAAGGCGAGTAAATATTCTGGTGTGCTTATCATCTGTCGGTAAATGCGAATATATTTTTTAAGACATTAAATATTCTGTTATTTATATTTAGCTATAAATGACAGACACGGAACTTTTTCTTCTTTTTAAATTTGCTGTGCCAAGTTAAGAATATTTTAACGCGTATTATTCAAAAAATTATTCAGTAGTGTTGGTGTTGAACAGACTTATGGAGATAAATATAATAAATCAAGCTATGTTTGAATATAAAATTACATCGAATACAATAACTTATCGGCTGATAAAAAAACACTATATTTATTATCTATCCTATGTAAGTATCAACTATCGATATATGTATTGCTATTTGCTGTCTCAGCCGTTGAGACGTTAGTAGTAACTAGATAAATTATAATATTTCCGAAGAATAGCAAAAAATATTTTTATGATTTGAAGTGTCAAACTACAAAAAAAACTTGGAATTATGGATTGTTTCCACATTTTATATTATTAAAATTTTGACTGACTAAATTGGTCAATTGGTTTTATTTGTATTAAAATGTTTTTTTTCCAACAAAAAGTGACAGTTGTTACATTACAAGTGACACAGTATAAAAACGTTAGATCGAGGTTTTACTACTTATATTATGTAGTTATTAAATTCATAAATTGATACGAGATCAATATAACGAACGTGTTTTATTTTTCCTTTGTTTTTTTTTATCACTGCTCTGTTTTGAAACCGAACTATTTAGAAGATATTGAAGAAAACAAAACTTGGACGTTTTTTCAATGAAACAGAAAATTGATTGAAATGCGTGTTTTATTAACATGATTGAAAGTTCTTGAATTTTTTCATAATACGTGAAGCGGTGATTGACTAGCAACCGATTATTAAATAATTTTATATATTATTCGGAAATATTTATAAATTTGTATCCGTAATTTTGTATAAGTGCGATGGGTATGCTATAATTATAACGCATAGCAGAAGAAGATCGTGATTCAGTATTATTGAATTTAACTTTTTTTTTATTGCGCCGAATTTCCAAGAGTTCAATAATAATTTAGTTATTATTTTTACTTTCTATTACAATTTCTGATTTTGATAGTGTTAAGGCCAGCTGTCCACGGTGATGTTATTTAATAAGATTTACTGTTAAACTTTGGAAAAAATCAGAAAAATAGGTCATGAATTAGCGAATTGCTGCAAAATCTACTCGTTATTATTGAACTTCGTTGTTTCGTTTAATTTCTCTCTCTGGCTTAGTTGTTAATATATATCTTCATAAATCGCATCTTATCGAATTGTCGTTTACTTAGTAGAATTCCATTATAATGACGTAAATATATTAAAGCATTTAGCTCTACAAATTTTAAATACAATTGTTGATATGTATTACTCTATCGTCAGAGTTATGATTAAAATAAATTTAAGCTTAATTTTATGTACTATCCATCATTTTATTAAGTATTTTTATTAGGCTTAGCTTAAATTAAGTTTAATCATAGTTCTGACGATGTCGAATGCCGAAATAGCTATCAGCAACCATATGTAAAAAAAATAAAGCTATACATTATGATACCAATACATTATTTCATGTGTCTTTTTTTTGTAATACATTTTAGAATATCTGTATCTCAGCACATAGACACACTCCATGACAGCGCATGCACAGAGACTGTAATGTTATTTTAACACAGCACCCACACACACTCTCCCGCTACGATTCTGCGCATTGCAAATGAGGTATTAAAGTTTTTACATAGAAGTGCTATTGAACGTCCGTTATGTAAATTTATCATAATTTATGCAGATTTTAATTAGGTTTTGACATAAGGCGAAAGCGCAACCGAGTCAGCTTTCAAGTTATTAACTCACATAAATCCATTATAAATTTGATTTCATAGCATCTGAATTACTACTACTATTAACTGCTACTCACGAGAACTCTTATGTATCGACGAACCGGATATTTTCATCTGAATTAACAAATTCCAATATCGTTACTATTTAATAATCTTGATGTATGTACCCAGAAACATATGGTTTAGTTGCTCATCCTAAGACACGCTGAATAAAATATTTATGGGAAACTGTATCTCTGTTTAAATCACTAAAAAAATAGAATTTAATAGCTTAGAACATAAAGGGAAAGTACTGTCATTTTGGTGTTGAAACTTTGAGTGGATAGTTAAAGTTTTCCACAGTTGAAACCAACTCTACTTATCAATAAAACGCTTTCCCGAGTTTCGAGAACTAATAAAAAAAACTATTATGTAGGGATCTTTGGCTATCGGAGGAAAAACAAACTTTTGTTTTTTCTTCATGGTGTTTATAATAGAAAGCAGTGCTGGATTTTGTCTATTGTTTTGGTAAACAGTGAAAAATGAAATATTTTAAAGTATTATAATGACACGATGAAAAAACAGCTGTGTATTTTAATTCTACATTTTTTTTTATATAAGATATAGTTGATCGCTATTTTCGAGCTCACTTCATCATCAGAACTAGATTAGACTTAGAAATAGTTCTGACGATGGCGTGAGCTGAAATAGCTATCAACTATATCTTATATAAAAAAATTGTGGAACTAAAATAAATTGCTTTTTTTCATCGTGTTATATTTGAGTTTTACCACGTAAATGCCAATTCAATCAATACATGATAATGACATGAGAAAAGCGTGGTATATTGAATTTTTAAACGTAAAATTATTATTTTTGTAAATGAAAGCAAAATTAGCGATGTGAAGATGGAAGTGAAATTTATCGAGAAATCTTTTATAAAATCTTAAGTCCATTTAAGGTTTTATACACTTGAAAAATTCCTCTCTTCGTATCAATAAGAGGTGAAATGAAGGCTTCATAACGGAGTTGGAGTCAGGGGTGGTAGGTTAAGAAACTCAACAATATAGAAGAAGGGCTTTCTGTGACCTAATCAAATAAAGACCGCAGTTGTATCTGCGCAACCCGGAAAACTTTTTTTTTCCAAGTGTAAGTGGGTTATAATCGCAATCATTCATCTATAGTAAACCGCGATCCACCTTAATGGAGAGTTGAGCTTGGCAGGACAACTGAGAAAAATTGTGCTTATCGTATGAATATAAAAAAAAATTCAGAACTATTTTTAAAAGTCGGGTGTACATTTGAACATGTAAGCTATGTGAAGAATTATATTAGATACTATTCAAAGGAGTTTTTTCCTTTTTTGATCACTTCCGATCTTAGTTATAAACATGCGGGCCCTTTCAGCATTGCAATATATTGGTTAATTTATTACCACAACAGCAACCGAACGCGAAGCCATATTATAACATATTGATTTGTTTAAGCACTTAAAACACCGAAATTCTTTTAACGTATTTTTTACACTCCACTACACAACTGTCTATTAAGAATCAACTATCACAAAGGATTCTTAACGATCAAACTAATATATGTCGATCGCCATTGCTTAACCCACTACGGGGGGCTGTTTTGTTTCTGTAATAGACCATTTCCGTGGGATATGTAAACTTACTGATATAGCTGCCTTTTTAGTTTCATTTACAAATTTTAGTTTTATTGCGAGCAAGAAATAAGCTAGTTCGTTAAAACAGGAGAGAAGATGTATTTTGTCCCTTTTCTACACAGCTATATATAGACAAGCAAATGTTGCAAAGTTATAACTATGGCGTGAGCCGAAATGGTTATCAACTGTATCTTAAAAAAATAATTTTGTAGAACTAAAATACATAACTATTTTTTTCACCGTGTTATGAATATATAGCTTTCTTTTCCACCGAAAAGCATAATATGGAAGTAATTTTGACTAATGTAATGTTCTCTGAATATTTTGAAAAAATTATGTTCACTTAAAATGTACTTTTTTTTAAGAGGCGCGTAATGTAATCTATAGATTTTTTTAAATTTTCATTGTATTCAGATAAAAACTGAATTCCTGCCTGTTGAATCCCACTCTCGAAGAAAGGGGACAAGGCGTACATAGCCCACGCATATCATGATATAAAGTTGAGCAACTAACATATAAAGTCATCTGGGCGAGAAAAAAATTGAACCAACGCCTATCTTTTCGTTATTATTTCCACTGGCGTCTACAGAATATAGCTATGAGGGGGTAGTCAAATAATGTCAAAGATGTACAAACTGGTTAATTCAAGAGGAAACTGAGTTGTAAATTATCAAATTTATAATGTATATGCCGTTGAAATAAATTAAAAATATTTTCCAATCAATATATAAACTGTTTGCTCTCTGAGGGACATTCGTTTGACGCGGATGACGGGATTCAATTGTTGCATCATAACACGGGGGACCATAAACTGTTTTATCAGGAGATTCCAGAAATTAATAGAGGCTATTTATTAAATTCAAACTTCATTCTCAATGATCAATCCAATCTTCCCAACTCCCCCCTGCTGTACCCTTTGCGTGAGATCGGTTCAATGAATCGACAATCTCATGACGTAAATTCTTATATTTCATCAAGATTCATGTTTGATAGTTTCTAGTTAATTAAAACTATTACTCTTAGTTATTAAAAATATTCCACCGTATTCAGTATTGGTTTATTGATAATAATGTTGGGTCAACGGTCGTTTGTTTAACGGCATAAGCAACAGTTACGTCAGCATCGTTACGAATATTTTTAACATCTGATTTTTTCCCCATCAATAGATGTTTAAAATCGAGTTGTAGTGAAAGTAGTTAGCTCAACATTTGTCCTAACTATCCTTCAATCATTCAGTTTGGTCAACTTTATTTGATCAACATTACCAGCAGATTTCATAGAAACTTTATGTTTAGAATCACTAAATTGAAAGTCTGTATAATTAATTGGACACTGCTTAAAAAATATTTTTTATCGTTGTCACTCACAACCTATGTGTTTTTTGCAAATGGCATCCGTATTAGAAGAAACGTGGTATATGCATAAATTAAATTGTTTTAAAGTGGGAACGCTTACACAACCTTACTAAAAATATATAATTTACTTAAATTAAAACTTTTAAATTATTATATATGCCTAAATTTAAACCCCCCCCCCCTTTTGCACGTCACACGAAAATAATTACTATAGCATTTGAGCGAAGGCGGTGATTTTGAGTGCAATGACAGTTAGAGCTACTCTCATACAAACGGATTATTTTAAAATAAACAGCTGTTAAATGAAAAAAAAACAATACGTATAATAAGGCGTGACCACTCTAAATAAACGGGGTTACCTCTAATCGAGTTGCATAATGTTGATAGAATTTACTTTGTAGATTGGGTTTTGAGTTTGATCATTTGTGATTATAAGTTAATTCTTTTCCCACTGAACAGAGTTGTTAAAAAAAGGAACTTGATGGTAAAAATATGGGATTAATTATATGAAAACCATAAAATATTCATCCCTTGCAAGACTATTCTTAGCGAGTAAAAGAATCAAGATTCAAACCATTACAAGACTGCCCATCGTCTTTTTTCTCATCATTGCGTTTGACATCATGGGAATGAATTTTCAAGATGTCTTTTCTCCTCGTGTTGATGTGCGAGTGTGTGTTTATGAAGTAATGTTCGCTTTATTTGTTTTTATTAATAATAAGTGCTTATTATTAAAAAACGTTTTATATATATATTGATATCAAAAATAAAGAAAAAGTTTTCGACATTATAATATTATTTTTCTAACAATTCCACATTTATTCAATGCTCAGAACCGATGATAAAGTTTATTCAGGTATCACATTAAGTGAAAATAGCCTTTATCAATATGACAATTGTCAAATATATATATAGATATGCATAAAATAAAATACAATATGATAACTTTGGCACTTTGCACTCATAAAAATGTGTCGTACGCAGTAAATTATTAAATTAGCCGAAACTTTTTGTACAAATAATCGTATTTAATTATTTTTTTATAATATATTTCTGTCGCCAATAATTTATCTTATCACAAAAAACCTCACTCTTATCACGATACGGCGCTTTACCGTTATGAGGCCTTTGGTTTCTAAGTAATTCGTTGATATTAGTCAAATTCTATCACTAAGCACACAACAAATAAATGATAGCATTGTTGTCATTTTTTTACTTGGTTAAGAAACGCGTGAGTTTATTTTTTAACAGAGATATTTAAATTCGTGACATAATGTATGGAATTTAACATTATCTCAAGTACCCATTACCTACTTACTATTTTTTTATAAATACTATCTATCGTCAGAGAAGATAACAGAAATTAATAGAGTATAATTTGGCCTAAAATACTGCTGTTGGATGATTTTTTTATACTTCGTTTTTATTTATTCAGGTGCGGATTGACTGGAACCAGATGGGAATCAAAAGACAACATAGAGAAGATGGTGACCACGGATTCGAGTCAATGAATAATATTTTAAGAAAAGAAATAATCCCGATATGGCAAGAAGAAGAAGAACCAGAAACATAAAGTTTTAATTTATAGAATTAACGAGTCGTATCACTGCGTGACGAAAATAAATAAAGAGTCATTTGTTTTCTCGCTTTACCAGCTGTGACAAAGAAACGTTAGAGTGTGAAAGCTAGTGACTCGCGACGGCGGACTAATTAATTCACTATAGTTTACTAAAAAGATCAGATTGCTTGGATTTATTCTTTTTAATGTGTAATAACCCAACAGGCGTAAGTGTTATAAAAAAAAATTGTATCACAGATGATTATTTACTATTATGAATCATAAATAATTTCAAAAGATTTGTTGAAATGTTATATTTTAAATTTAAATAAACAGATTTAATATTCACTGGTTGAGTTATTAAATTTAAGCTAAAAATACGATTTTTTATAAAATAGATATTATACGTATTTATTTATGAAAAATTCTGGTTGATTTTGTTTCTTAAAAGAATTTATATAAAATATTTGAAAAGTGTCCCTTAAACTGTATGAATATTAAGAAATATTGCTATTATTTCTTTTGTGTCTTAAAATAATAATGTTTAAAAAAAGGTTCCGAGAAATTCATAAAAAATGTGATAGCTAACATTCATTGCATATACAAATAAAATAAAAAAGTTGTATCGTTGTTTTTTGTGATTTGAAAATTTCACGTGCAATAATGATTTGAAATCGTAAGGTGTCATCTTCTCAAACAATAATTTTAATAATTAGCAATGTTTATTTATTTTTTGACTTAACACAATAGAAATATGACAATACCAACAGAGATATGAAATTTATGTATAATTTAAAAAATGGATACAACAAATATCCACCTAATGAATAATACAACAATGAGAATCTACATATTTTATCAATAAAAGCTTAGATCAAAAAACGTTTGGGTGTTTTAAAAATGTATTCAACAATTGTCATTTTTTAAATGTCAGCCCACCAAGGATTAACAGTAAACAATATTTTTCATTCATTTATTATCAGTCCGTAAATTAAATAAGTTGAATATGTAATCAGTAATACATAAAACTTGCTTTATTAATGGAAATTATTTAAATAAATTATATTGTCAATAATTATTGAGCACATGCAGAAAAAATACTTCCTATTTTTTTTTATTTAACGGTAATAATTTTTATTGGTGTCTTTTAATTTTGCATTCCGTTTATACGTTACCGTAGCCGATGATACTTATACGACACCAATCCCAAGTGGATACCGGTGTCCAGGAACTTTAAAAAAAATCATTCACATGTAATATACGATATATTACATAAAGTGATATTTCTATGCGTTTCGATTATATGGTAGGAAATAAAACACAGGCGAACGCACTATGCTATACAGATGAAACCGGACAGGATAAAGCCCCGTACGGATAAAACCGGACATAGCAAAAAAAACACTAAAATGTATTATCCAAAAAATGTAATAATTTGCAGTGCAAAACATATCTTCAATTTAAAATATAACAATCTTTTCAGTGTAATTTTATGCGTAAAAATACGATATTTAAAAAATATATTTACAATATTTATATATTACATTTATAAGTCATTTGTCATCGCAATCGCGGTCACCGTGATGCCCATTGCAGGCTGCAGGCTGCGGCTGATTCTAGTTTTTATGGGATAGATAGCGGAGAAAATTCGTATTTAGGTACATATTCAACTATGTTTTCATTATACCAACGCAAATAATCATTTATTAATATACTGCATAATCCAATACATTGTTTTTTTTATATTATTTTAATTATTGATTTATATTCAGAGATACAAATTATACATGTATAAAATATATATACTAGATCAATAACTTAATAAATAAACTAATAGTTTGGCGTATGAACTTTTTGCAGGGAGGTAAACCAAATATTTCATAGTCGTAATTTAAATTAATCAATCTTTGTGTGCAAATAATAAATTATCCGATTTACTTAAAAAAGTACATTTAAAACATGAACAAAACCTGAAACATATTTGAAGTACATTTTATGACATTACTATTCACCTGAAATGTATTTTAAATTATTATGTTTCAATCCAGGATACAATTTTTAGTAAAAGTAGCCACGTACATTTATACTTTAATGATATAATCCACGTCTTTTTATTTTTTCCATTTACCGGTAAATTACCCGTAAGCCGGTAAGAGTTGAAATTATTTACCGTTTACCGGTTATTGAAATTTGACGGTAAATTGCAATCCCTACTAATGAGTTTATTTAATATATTCATAGTTTTCTATTTCCGAATGCTCAATTCGTGTTTTTTGGTTTAGAAGCACGGTTTTAACTATAATTCGGACTTTACATATTTCGTCTTTCAACCGATTTCATGGTTAATGCTGAAAGGTGTGGGTGACAATGACCTCTTCATTCTCTTCCCTATATGAAATCCTTAAAAACAGAGTGTAGAGAATTTATTTACCTAATTCTAGTTGAAAAGTTACTTCATTCTGTTGTTCGTACTTGATTTGAAAAACATAAGTAGAGCGACCAAATAGCCGCCATTACTACCAAATAATAGCTTGGAAAATTATCGATTGAAAATAAATAAGTTCGATTTCAAAACTTGTCAACAGAAATAACTTATTAGATAGTATTTTACATCAAAATAACCAAAAGTGAGTTAGTTTGGCATTATTTGTCTTATGTAACGATTTGTTCTACGCAATAAATCTCCGATATATTAAAAATGATACCAGTTAACAAAAATGTAGCAATAATGTTCACAAATATAATTAAATTTTTCACAAGAATGTCTCAGTAATAATTAGGTGTGCTGTACAAAATTTTATGATTTATTATCTCGGTATATTAAAATTTAATAACATACTTCAAGCGTAATGCACTAAATATAAATCACCAAGATTATAAAGATATAAATGCGTCCCAATTAAAATAAATAATTAAATGAATACATAGATAAAACGATTCTGTTTCTTTTTTTATCGATATTATGCGGTGACAAATTATAATCATCAATGCCGAACGCATTACACTTAAAATTATAATAACTACAAATATGTAACACTTTGAGAATTTAATTTGCATAAAAGTAAGTCGAAATATTATTATAAATTATTTAGAACCAGGTGGCTCAAAAATAAATACAACCCATTACAAATCACATTTCTATACTATAATTATTTCTCTGCAAACGCATGCATAACTTAATTTTAGTTTATGTCTGAATAATTTAAATAAAAAATGGCCTGTACTAAAAAAAGGACCTTAATTGTTTCAAGGTTCTCTCGGACAAATATAGCAAAATACAGTGGTAATGTATTTGGTGAAACCCCAGCTAAACATCTTTATTAATTGAATTGTGAACTGAGAAAACGTTACGAGTTACATTAAAGAAATTAATGTTTGGGACAGTGAAAAATATTTTATAATGAAAATATTTCACGTAATATAAATTTTAAAGTGGGTATTAACTCTTGTATTCAAACGAAAAAAATACATATTTGGATTTAATCCACCTTTTCTAATGTGGATTCGTAACGTTTTTGTTAAACATGTGTTTTTTCAAAGCTCTAAAATGATTTAAGACGTACATACATGGCAGACTTTCGTATTAAATTTGTGCATTTAAGTATTTTGTAGATGTTCGCATTCATAACTCATTTGTGAAAAAATGTGATTCGTAACGTTTTTTCAATACGCGGTTCAATAAGTATACCAATAAAAATGTGTACACAAGGTATTTTCATAATTAACAATGTTGGTTGTCATACGTGCGACCAGAATATACAATAGAAATGAAATGGGGAGAGAAATTATTTGCTTCTATGAAAACAGTCGATTGTTTTCGAGCCCCACTGTGATTTAAAGTAAAAGAAATATGGCGAAAGGTATTACGCAATGCATAAGGTCGCAGATACTAGGCGCAGTGATCCTAAAAGTGCAACTTTTATAAAAAAAATGGGGACAGTTTATCATAATCACAATAAAGTCCGATTGAATATTCACTTTCACTCTTATCGTATACGTAAATAATAATTATTTTGCCCACTGCACCTTATCACACTTGCCGAATTGCAATTGAATAAATTATTTTATATAATATAATCGAATATGTCATATATTAAAAATGACGATCTGTTATCGGTACACAACGGTCATTACTGACACCGTTCATGTGTGCTTTTTATATTGTAAAAACGCATTAACATGTGTAGTGATAACATTGGTGGCAAAATATCACTTTTTCCCGCCAATTAATTATCAAACTCTCAGAATTTATTTACAATATGATGTTGGAGTTGCAATAATTACCATTATTCACCTGCAATATGTTAACTTTCAATTATCTGCTTTATATATTTATTTGTTAACATTAAGGTCTACATTTTTCCGGTGCAATTCTGCTTGTATATAACCGATGCAAATCATTTACATTTAATCTGCCGAATCTATTACATGTGTGATGTAATGCCTGAAGGTACCAAAAGGCTAAGCCCGAATCGCAAGCGATAAAACGTGTGGAAATGTACAAATTTCAGTAATTCAAATCATCAAGAAAACCCAGTTGCTATCGTAGATTTAATACTTTAAACGTAACTGGAAACAGTGAATTTTATTTCATTACTTACTTACATTTTTTAAATTCGTATTTGATTACATGACTGAAACAGGTTATATTGTTTTGAAAAATGTATTATAGTGACAATATAAATTATTCGGTCTTTAATTTTGTAAGTTGACTTAAGATAAATTTTTTGAATATTATATAGCTATGCAAAAGAAATGAGAATCATAAATATAAAGTACGAATATATGATATTTAACTTCAATAGAAAGCAGTGGAACAGTAATTAAACCTTTACACAATAAATATGTGAAACATAAAGAAAAAGATTTTGTTTTCGTTTTTTGCTTTAGTGGATTGGATGAAGAAATTAAATTCGCATTGAAAAAATGATGCTGTGTGATGGGATATTAGTTTTTAAAAATAAAAATGAAAGTTAGCGACACACATTTTTACAATAATATATAATCAAAATTCCGACAAATCGGCATTCATACTAAAAATTCAACGTTTTTTTTAGTATTTATGAAACGAACGTAAAATTTTTAATAGTATATTTTCACATAATGTAATATAATTTTGAACTAATTTGTAAACGGTTCTCGTGTAGCACACTTATAACAGGTTATAGTGAATTATTATTCGTGAAATTAATTTGAGGCTTTAGAAATTTCAATACTGTTTTATATTGTATTATAATTGGCGAATTTTAGTGTATCATTAATAAATTTACAGCTGCAAACATGTCGTCTAGCGAAAGAACAAAAAACTGCTTAGAAAACTTTCATAATAATTTACATACTTGCATATTCAAATTAGTTTATGTGCATATTATTATTATTATTGCAATAATGTGTCATTTCCTACAGCTCATGTGACAGCTATCCATTGAAGTCATAAGTAGGTGAGATCACATACCATGATTTATTTTCTAGCACTACATTTTAAAATATTTAAAAGTGAAAAGTTCGCTTATGACACCTCTGGCGTTGTTCTAAATTCGCATGGTCAGTTGGTTCTAATAAATCTAGTATCAGATTTTTCAACGAATAAATTATACATTTTTTTAAATCTATACACAATTAAACACAATGGTTAGTACTATTTTCATTTAGTAATGCTCGCGATTAGCGAATTCGGTCTTGACTTAAAAAAATATAGAATTGTGGAATTAATTCTTAACATTTTTTTATTATTGCAATATAAAGCCTTTCCATCAAGAAGAGACGGCTTTAATCATTAAAGAGTGAATAAATTACTATAATTATTGCATTGATAGAACGACAGAGCACCAAAGTAGCGCGCTAGTTGAATAAGATTTTATACTGACAATCTTTATGAGACGCGCTGATTTCTTGATTATCATATTGAAAAATCTATAAAACCATTCTTCGGGGAATGCAGCGAAAATTTATTTCTCCAAAGGATTTATAAGACACATTTTTTAGTCATTTATTAGTTTGCTACGTTACGTCGGCCAGAACATAGTATACTATTCTAAAATATATCATCATCATCATCATCAGCCGGGGTCGATCCACTGCTGGATGAAGGCCTCCCCTTGCTTTTTTTTTTTTTTTCAGGGGGGGTTTGGACATAGCAACACCACGCTGCCCAGGCGGGTTGGTGTTCGGTTTTCTGTCTGGGTTTTCCTTCCCATAGCCAAGAGAACACGGCACTCGGTGTTCCCGAGCGGTCACCCATCCAAGCACTATGCGCGCCCAATGTTGCTTAACTTCGGTGATCGCACGAGAGCCGGTGCTTACAACGTGGTATGGTCGTTGGCCCTACAATATATATAACAATGTAAAAAATTAAGCCTACCCATAAATACATTAAAGAGTTTTTTTTGTCAGAGTTAGTATAGAAGCTGGCGTATAGAGCAGCTTTGGCAGCCTGGCAGACTAGGTGGTCTGCTTCCACAAAAGGTCGCCAAACATATCTTTTCTTCCCAAACGTAACCTGGAGGCTCGAAGTGAAATGCCTTTCACCTGGACACTGGGCTTGCAAATTCATAACCGGCCATGGCAAGTTCAACGGCAAACTATTTGGGCTGGGCAAGTTGGTTGAAAGGCCGGATTGCACTTGTGGACACAACCATCAAGAAGCTAATCACGTACTGTGGGACTGCCCCGAGATGAATGCCGAACGAACAGAGCTGTTTGCTGTGGTCCGTCCTCATACGGGCCCAATAGGCCACGCTGACTTAGTACCAACCAAGGCCAACTTTGAGGCATTCGATGAATTTGCAAGATCATACGGGGAACTAGACATTCTCGATTCGTCTTTAGATTCAACGCGTAGCACATTAAACTCTTCCGCCACGGCGGATTTTCAGTACGCAGATACACAGGATACCTAATATCACGTAGACTAAGTGGCTGAGCAAGTCACATTTTCTTTTTCTTTCTTTTTTTTCTCTCTTCTTTTAAGCACAATAGTGCATGGTTTAACGATCGGTCCGTGCAGCTCTGTATCGGGTCAAAAATATGAGGAGTAAAATCGATTCTTTTTATTAGTATTGCGTTATGGAAGGCGGCCGTGTTACAACGGCTGCATACACATAACAGGTGAAGGTGGAACAACCAACTTATATAGTGTTAGTATAGATGTTAAGCCAAAATATGAGATTTATAATTGTTGTATTAATTTGATTAGCCTTATTTAGCTCGCGGACCGCAGGTTAAGTATGAATGGTCCACATTAGAGGATTTATCAATTATTTATGTTTTAAAGTATATATATGTAAAACCGTAACGTTTGTGGGTCTAAAGTAATCACTCACATTGTTGAATAATAACTACATACAATAATTTAATCAATACGATTTCTTTGGTGCGTATTATGGGTTTCACATTAATATAACGGGTGAAATTAACATACAAATTATTTCAAAAGTCTACCACCCACTAAAGAACAAATATATATAAAATACATTGATGACAATTCGTTTTTTAAATAGACCTTCAGACGTGCTGAATGCGATATTTGTGGCCCTGAATGTGTGGTACTAAGGATAATGAGCTTAAATTTTTGATAAATTTGTTAATCATATTAGGAATGTTAATTGTAACAGTATCTCAATAAGTAACTTTAATAGATAATATTGCTGGAATGTTAATATTTTAACCTCACTCGGTCGACTCGTGAACATATAGAGGCAAGGAAAATATAGATTAAATAATAGGTAGTCAACAACCAACAACTCAACTAAAATTGGATGTTTTTAAAAAGAATACTACTGCTTCTTCTTCCACTACTGATGATGAGCCAACAGATTGTATTTATATAAGTACAGATGACGAAAGATTTTAATTATTAATGAGGTAAAATAAGTATAAATTTAACAATAAAAAGATGTAAATAAATACACATGTTTTATTTTAATATGTAAGTATTGTACATACATATTTGTATGAAATTCGACTTACGACCCAAGTCCAGGAACGTATCTCGGTCGTAAGTCGAGGATAACCTGTAATTAAGTATCATAGTTAGGAGTTTGATCATTCGAAAACAAATTAATCTGTCGATTTTTTCTTTTGGCGTTAAAAAGTAACCAACACGAATAATCTTCTGTTTTATACATTTATGAATTTTTGTTATCGTAATACGGATGTTTTCCCTCCCGATCAGATATGACATACAAATTAAAAGAGGTCGGATAGTTTCGGTTTTGAAAGTAACTGTTAAACTGTTTTTTTGAACGGTTTCACTCTAGAAACTTGAAGCCAGAGTTCGACACATCTGCCCAATTACCAACAGCTATTATAATGTCTGGACACTTGGCAAAAAAAACGTGCGATCGAATAATTTCAATACATTAATTCGTGTGTCGTGTAAAAAGGTCACACCTAATCGCAAAGTTTAAACTATCCATGGTCACTCGCGGTTGACAACGAATGCGACGTGGCCACAAAAAAAAAACGCTGTCCTTGTCCAATAATAATATTTTGTTTCATTGATGATTTCTGTAATCAAATCACTGATGTACGGCCGGTTATCGCATAATGTTCACAGTTTCTTATGTGGACAGATTTTTTTTTGAAAAATCGTTTCTTTTAAATGACTATAGGAATGAGGATAGGTGACATTTAGATACGAATATCAAGTATATCATATTTTAATACTAGTAGGGGACATTAGGTTTTTTTATTACTGTATTACCAAGAAGAATATTATTTTTTATTCAACTGCGTCTTGGAAATAAACATCTTCAGTGTATCCACTGAATTGATTAAGTCCATCGAAAACTATTTGTTTACTTGAGGACGACACCACTTTGTTTTCCAGTGCATTAAGATTTCGTCTTAAAGGGATACAATATTTTCGTTACTTAACAAAAATCTCGTAAGGTTTACCGTAGTCCAAATCTCATAGACTGTTGAATACTTTTTTGAGCTAATGATAACGTTATCAGCATTTTTTTGTAACATTGCATTTTCGTTCTTTCGATAAAAAAAGTAATTTTTCAACCTTTTTTGGCAAAAAATTTACATAAAACTTTTTTTTATTTATGATATCGATTGAAGGTGCTTGGTGGAGTTTCAATATCAAATTTGAATTGTTACAACTTTGTACGATTCCACATGTTTTGTCACTAACGACCGGGTTTCGCCTTTCGGCATCTTCAGGCGTTCTATCACACGGACGCAACAGAACTAGAGTATTTAGAGTCGAAGTGTTATGGCCGGATTCGGAGTTGTGAAAAACGAGCGACTTCGACTATACGATTAGACGATTTTGAAAAATATTTAAATGAACAAGAGGTAGATAAAGTGGTCAAAGGAGACCCTATTCTAAAATTAAAAAATGAATTTCGCGATGCATTGAAAATAGTTGAAAGAATTGAGCAAACCTTTAATTGAAATATTGAAGTGGCATTTCAAATAAATAAAGTTTGAAAGTTTGACTTATTCCTGTAACATGTATAACGTGAAAAATTTGTCTTAAGCAATATTAAAAAAAAAATGTCGGAAATTAAGCGTCAGTATATTTGTCAGTTTTTGTTATTTAGTACTAGATATTATAAATATTACTTATTTTTTATTTAGGTCTTTGGATGAGTGAGAAAGTTTCTAGTGAAATCTTCTTGATTTCATAACAGTCACGTGCGAAGAATGAAACAAGACAGTAAGTAGCGTTGTGTTTTTTGCTCTCTTTAATACCTTTTAGAATATATTGATAATGTTATGTGTTGTAATAGAAATGGACAGAGATGGCCCCTCACGAAGATATCTCGTAAATCTTAAATTCATTATCTTTACGACGGAACGAATAAGTTTTTTTTTAATTTTAAATTTTTTTCTACAATAATAATGAAAGTGTCAGTAGAGCATTATAATTTTAAGATATCAACAGCTAGTTACTGTTATAAAACATTTACAACAAAAAGACTACAAAATATACAAACGTTCGTTTGTTTTAACCTATTTTCTATATATATATTTATACTATATATTAAAACCATAAAAAAAATATTGGCCTGCGATGTTTATCTAATAACTTCACTGAAGCTATAAAAAATATTGCTCAGCATCCGGTGTGCCACGGCACACCAATGTACCGGCAGACGACTCTAGGTGTGCCGTAGTCCATTTATATATCAGCAGAATCACAAGAGACCAGAAATAATTGTTTCCTCGTTGAAATGTTATTTAAATATACTTAGATATTATATACACAATCTACAGTATATAATGTGAATTTTTAGGAAAAAAGGTGTGAATAAAATAAATAATAATTAATTTTTGGCAAAGGCGTCGATGGTGAATCATTCGAATTGTTATAAATATCGACTTGTGGTGTGCCATGAAATTTAAGAAGAAGCGTTGGTGTTCCGTGGAAGACAAAAGGTTGCGGAGTATTGTTATACAACATAACTACGAATTTGTAAGAAAATAATGTAATGTTGTAGAACTAAAATACATTGCTATTTTTTCACCGTGTTAAAAAATGTAATATGAAAATGTTTACATGTTGATTAATGATGAAGTCGATTTATATTGAGGATTCCGAAAATTATTTAGATTATCAAAACAAATCAAGCTGAAATTCTATTTCAAATATTACCTTGTAAATGAGAGTTTTGACACTGGTAACACTTCTGTATTTTTGAGTACTATCTATCAACATACTGAAGTCAGCCGTCTCAACATTTGAGACGTTAGAAGTTAGAAAGATAAGAGAGGTATTTTTCTACCGTTTTTTGAGGGAAAACACCTCAATCATCCGTCGGATTTAAAATGCGAATTAATGGTGTGAAAAGCCGTACAATATTTTCACTTAGAAATATTCTGGCCCTGTTGAAATTGTATTTTATAGGATAGACGAAAATTTTATATGTCAATAGTCGATTATTAATCTGCCACTAATTCTATACTTGAAATTTATTAACAAAGCTTACCTTAATGGATATTTTGTATACATGTAAAAGAATTGAGCTTTTGAAATAATTAAATAAAAGCAATCATTATCCCGATTAGCGTCACCCAAGTGTACTTAATATTGTACTCGCCTCCACCCGCTATGGATGAACAGCCCGATCCCCCAAGTTTTAAGAACATACACGTCTGATGGATACAGTCAAATTTAGTAGTGTAAACCGCTATTTAGTTACTAATCGTGATACGTGCCAGATTATTTTAAGAGATATCGTTAGACTAAATTACGGGTAAGAAATACATAGTAATAACTGTATTTTTTTAATTTAGTTGCTTTGGCCTCTTGAATAGCGCCAAATTTACGAGCCTACCAAAAATGTTGTAGTCATTATGGAGTCGTGCATTTGCTCTTCTTTTATTGTAGAAATTAATTAAAATAAGTATTTTGAATATACAAAATAAAATAAATAGAACAGTTAACAGTGAGTACTTTTTAAGTATGGTGAATTCCTGTATAGAATTTATTCAACCTTTTCTTTCAAGTTACAGTCAACCTAGATTGATAAGTTTTCAAATAATACAGTGCGGCAAAAATGTTCAATCGAATCGTATATGAACATATTACGTTTGGCTTCAGTGAACTAAATACTCCTGTCATCGTCGAAAACTTCAATTTCGAGTAAAAATTATTAATCATACGCGTACTTATAAGGTAATGATTTTAAGCTAATCATTGATCAAATTTGATATTTTATTGAAATAGAAATTTTCGGAAACTCGAGTGACACGCTTTTCATTTGTATGAAATCTATTTATCGTTTTCATCGGTAATATTGACTGTAATATTTTAAAATGATTATTTATTTTTTATTTTTGTCACTCATCGCTGGCAAAATTAGCTTTAATTGCGATAATATTCGAATGAATGGCAAGGAGAAGAGACACACACAAAAAAACATTCATTTTATTGATTAAATTGGCATTCAGTTGGCAGAACTCTATTATAACACGGTGAAAAAGTAGCAATGTGTTTTAGGTCTACAAAATTTATAAGATAACAACTTTTCTAAATCAGAACTATGATAGACGTATATAGACTATATAGATAGTTCTGATGAAGGCGTAAGCCGAAATACCTATCGAATATATATCTTAGAAATTTGGTAGAACTGAAATACATTGCTATAATATAATATTCATACTATTGATTTTTTTCTAAAATAACTGCAATTACGATTCAAAGTTTCTTGATATTACATTTCCAAACATAAAGATGAAACCGGAAAATTTTAAAAACAGAAAAAAGAGAAAACTAAGAATGAAGGAACGAAAGATAGAAGCTTTACTGTAAATCACTAGAATGTATTGTATCCTCAAAATGAAATTCATGTTCAAAATCTGGAGCAACTTTAAGTATATATAAACGAGTAGTTGTAATAATATTTATAATCTGTAACACGGGTTTAATGAATATTTGATTAGAATTAGAAAAAGCATTTACAACAAAGCATTCATGGCGGTTAGATTAAAACAGGTTTTTTGCACGATTTACATTTTTTAAAAGACATTAAAATACTTGGTTAGGTCATAAACACATCATAACACAGAGTAATTGGGTTTTATTACGATGATAATGGAAGCTATGTTTGAATACTTTTCTATGGCAGTCCATCGCCGGAATAAATTTAAAACTGGTTAATGACAGCGATTTTAGATCAGAATAAGCTACAGCTATTAACCTTACGTGGAATTTAATCTTTGATACGGATATTTTGTCCCCGGGCCATACGTACTCAAACATTGCGCAGAGTAATTGATTTCAATGCTATACAAAGTATTATTTTAAAATTTTAGAACATCTAGAAAAACATATCCCCTATACAAACAATCAAATATTATTACCTCTAACAAATTTGAGTTGCGACTATTTGTGGATTTTGCCAGTTCTTCTCAGCCAGGCTTACTACGTATTGGCCTTTTACTGAAATGAGACCATTATATACAATATAATATTAACCTTTTCCACTTTACAAAGAATTTTGGTTGTTTGTCACTGAAATAATGGATGGATCACCCACAAATGCAGAGAGTTAAAAAATGTAATTTATACTGAAAAAACTACATACAAATAACTTATCGTTGCATTCGAGTTATGAGACAAACACCCATGCTACCTATATAGCGGCATTTGTCGACAAATGGTTAACAATACATGATTTATTTTCGTATTACTTGTCATTCATTTATCAGTTTTGTGGGCTTGACGAAACTTAAATTATTTGAAGTTAACCAGAAATATATATCAAAGCTTAACAATCTACATAAAATATTCCTTAAAAATTGTCTACGACATCCAGAGAGATCTATTGTTTTAGACGCATCATTTGTACGTCTCGCCTAACTACTAAATAGTATAATGTTTACGAGATACGGAGAAATCGAGTGACGACGGAGAAAAATAAATATTTATTAGGAAATTATCTGTTTTTCTTTTCCATATTAGATAGTGTCCAGCAAATAATATAAAGCAAACATTAACAAATACAAATTTGGATTGTTACAATTTTGTACGATTGCATCCGTGTGATAGAATGCCTGAAGATGCCGAAAGGCGAAACCTGGGTCGTTAGTGACAAAACATGTGGAGTCGTACAAAGTTGGAACAATTCAAATTTGATATTGAAATTTCATCAAGCACCATCAGTCGATATCATAAATTATGAACAAATACGTAAAACGAATGGCACGAGCTTTCGTTAAAAAGCTGTTAACGTTCGATATAACTTTGAATATGTGTTTAAGAAAGGTTGAGGAAAATTACACTCATTATTATTAGTAAAAAAAGTCAGTGATTAGTTAGACTTACACGCAGGCACTCGCGATTGGGTTGTGTGTGTACTTTATAACAAGATCTCCATTGTATCCGAGAGCGTTATTCAAAGCTCTTTCTCGTCTTAAAGCTCAAAGACCTTTAAATCACATTTTAAAGCACCTGTATCTATTGCCGGCTATTTCGAACAAACTTTTTTTACCCATGAAAAATGTGTAAATAAAAAAAATGATTTTAATTTGGCATTAAGCAAATCTAATTCCTATTACAGATGAAATATTCTAGTAAAGATATTTTTGCTTATTTAAATTTCTTTTTGACCTAGATATCTTAGCGACTTATCGCGTCAATAGATTTGATTTCAATTTTATGAAATCTTGGTATCCATTTTTAAATAGTGGTACCGTAAGGCGCTACCATGCTTATGGCATTTATTCGACATTGTCTTCGTTTTTGTTGTACCCACCATCACCCGTTACGTCGTGATACACTTTTACAAAACAGTTAATTCCACGAAACATTATAACACGTTTGAATTTAATCTGTATGCTTATTCCGTCACGGGTCACATGGATTCAAGTCGCAGTACGAACAGATTTTTTCTTTCAAATTAAGGATTTCTTTTCGAAGGTAGGTCTGTGATGTCTTAAAAATCGTCTCCACCCCCAACCGTATGATCCAAAAATACGGGCCTTAACGAGGGCGATGTGTCAACATCTACGTCTAGCTCTGCATCTTATCTTTATCTTTCTATATTCTTTTTCATTCTAAAAACAAATGATAATCAGTTCTCGTACAAATAATTCCATTAGGATGTAATATGCTCCACATTCGGAGCGGGCGTGTATTGAAAATAAATATATATATATAACACGGTGAAAAAAATAGCAATGTATTTTACTTCTACAAAACTATTTTTTTAAATATAGTTGATAGCTATTTCGGCTCACGCGATCGTCAGAACTATGCTTAAACTAACATTTGCTTATCTATATATAGCTGTGTAGAAAAGGTACACAATACATCTTCTTTCCTGTTTTCACGACCTAGCTTTTTTCTTGTTCGCAATAAAACTAAAAATTGTAAATGAAACTAAAAAGGCGGCTATATCAATAAGTTTACATATCCCACGGAAATGGTATATTACAGAAACAAAGAAGCACCCCGCACAGGGTTAAGTAATGGTGATCGACATATATTAGTTTGTTCGTTAAGAATCCTTTGTGATAGTTGATATCTATTGATTTCCAGCTGTTACAAATCCGTCATCCTGCGACCCCTTAAAAACCCCTAAAACCCCTAAAAAAGACCCTTTTATAAAATATTAACATTGCTATTTTTTCCACCTTGTTATAATGGAGTTCTACCAAGTGAATGCCAATTCAATCAATATATATATATATATAAGTAACTGTTTTCTATATATAAATTGATTTACAGTTGATTCAATTTATGAGTGTAGAAAAATGTTTCTTGATACAATTAAAACAACTTAACCGCGTTCATATGAAAAATTTTGTAGTAGCCGTTCTAATTTCAAACAGTTTTCACTCCAATAATTTACTTTATTTGTTTTGTTGCGTAGAGTCAATAAAACAATAAAAGTGTCTGCGTTGTCTATGGAGCGATGGTATCGTAACTCTTGGCTTGTCTCTGGGCCAGGAAATGTCGCTACTTTTTAAAATTTGTTAGATCATCAGTCTGCCAATAGCTGGTCTTATTTATGATAGCCCGGAGCAATACGTGACCAGCCGAAATGTTCAACCAGCCGAGCACGGTATCCTCGCTATCAGTTTGCAAGATGACCGATGGACGAAGCTGCCGGAATAGCGGCTCTAATACAAATAAACCATCGGCAGGCGGATAATATAATATTGTACTAACATATATTTTATTTTATGGCCGAGCTCGTTCCGAAAGACCAGTTTTGATTATATCGTTGACACATTTACCGGTATTTTTCTAGTAATCAACAATGGAATTTTTACAAAACACCACCTTATAATTAGGACGATAACGGTGATATATATATATTATACATTTTTATCTATAATAGTCGGGTTGTTCAAATTATTTCATATTTATATTCAGATGCTAGTATTAACAGCTATATTGCTCTTGTATATAATTTATTTGTCACAATCATTGATGAAAAAATTATCCATATATATATTGCACAATTCCAGTGGAATTTTTCCTTGACAATCTATTACTAATTTACTGGTATTGTCGATAATATTTTACAATTCTATATTCACCTACGTATTTTATAACGCAAGCCATTTAGCGTGATTTTGTTGTTTTATTTGTCGTGTTAAAAAAGTAAGGTCTGAAAAAAACTGAAACGAAGAAATTTAATATTCATCAACGCTGGAAACTCAAATCATAGCGTTTGATATCTCTACCAAATTGCGCTGGTTTCTGGTAATGCAAATTGTATATAGCCCTTGTATATAAGCAATAAAAACTGTAAATAAAAGATGAAACTTGGGTGAAAAGAAGTGAGAAAACTCGTGGAAATTTGGAATAGTTCCAACGATTTAAATTTGATATAGAATTTCTTTCAAGTAGTCATAGAAGATATCATAAATTATATTAACACGGTGAAAAAATAGCAATGTGTTTAAGTTCTACAAAAATTTTATAAGATACCGTTGAACTAACTATAGTCCTGACGATGGCGTGAGCCGAAATAGCTATCAACTTTATCTTATAAAAATTTTGTAGATACATTGCTATTTTTTCACCGTGTTATTATGGAGTTCTACCAAGTATATGTAGTTCTGCCAATTCAATCAATAAATTATATTTTTATTTGTTACAGGCATATTAATGTTTTTGACACCAGAAAAGCAGAGCTTTCAAAATAACATGACTTCACTAATTGCACAGGGTGGTAAAGTAACTATTTATTTGTATGAATTACAAATACATAAAATAACATTGACCTGTTCTGTAAAGAATACATGAATATGGAATTATTTTAGTGTAGGAATCTTCTTTAGAAATGTGATTGTTATTTATTTAATGTGTAATATATTTTTAATGCATGGAAACGTTTAGAGGCATTAATATTTTTTTTGTAAGATAAATTATTCTACACCTACTACAAAAGCGATACAAAATATATTTAAATTCGAATTCCATAAATGTTTCACCAAATTTATAGTTTCGGTATGAATTATAATATTTTCATACGACATGTAAAAATTAAATATTAAAAAATTGTTAGTTTTAATTTCAAAATAAATTTTTATTTTTCAAGATATCGACTGTAGCTGCTTAACGAAATTTCAAGCCAGTAATATTGCATCCGTGCGATATGATGCACGAAGATACCGAAAAGCGAAACCGAGTCGTGAGTGATAAATCATGTGGAAATGTACTAAGTTTCACAAAATCGTCATCTATTTGATGATGATTATAATTATTGAAAATATGATAAATATATTTCAATGCAGAACATTCAGCCTAAAGAATGTTTGTATCATTTTCTTACACCGTGGCAATTGAAACCTGAGTAAGAAAAAAGTATCAGGTGTCCCTAATTACGATATAATCGTATCATACTTATAATGCTGCATAGTAATTTTTAGAAAATTATAGTAAAAAAAGACGGAAAAAAATGCCTTTAGGTGTGACATGGTTTATATCATGTGGACTGATCAAGTTTTTTAAAATATTGCTAAACTATTAATAATGTATATTTATAGATTGCTCCTAATTCACTGTTAATTTATAAATAGATAGTAGTGCAACACAAGATTGTTACGCAAGCATGCATACATTATAAATATCGGCGTAAAATATGTATCAATTAACCCAGCTGTATGACTGGCAGCACAATTCGTGTTGTTATGTTATACGTATATTATTTTATGTAAATTTACGGAGAAAATTTGGATGTTGGAAATCGGTGGGATGGTCAACGGATTTTTATACTGGTATTAACAAAATCAAAATTCCTCTATTTGAGAATTTCCTACATTTCGAAATAACTGTGGTTTAAATTGACTTAAAATTGGAATGTAAATCATTTTTGATTTGACATTAACCGTTGACAAAAATTATATCTTTCATCGAATCGAGTGGAAAAGTATGTGATATTTTAACGGGGTATTGAATTAATCCCTTAACTGGACGTACTTTACATTGACAAAATGAGAAGCTTTTTGAAAAAACGAAGCGAAAATAGATTGGTCTTGTAAACACCCAACGCTTATTTAAAAAAAAATTATTGTAATTCGTAAACAGAATTCATCACTATTCGTACAAAATGCCAGTATGGAGTATGTCATATAATATACTTTAGTGTCAAATAAAACTAATTAAGCACATACATAAATTACTTTACCATAATATATTTTCACGATCTTAACCCTATTCCTTGTAGGTGATTGAACTTATCACCGTCTGATCCATAATGAAAGTTTTAAAATTGTACTACTTTACTGAATCACTACGTCCTCTAAAACAAGTAAGTGGTAATATTCTTTCGTCTGAACGTTGGAAAATTAGTAAAATTTACTTCTTTTAAACAGTTTCTAAGTATTTTCGAAATGTATCTTTTAAATTCAATTTAAATAACTTCTGCGAATCTATACAATTCATTTTACTTGAAAACTACTTACAAAAATATCACTAAATCATAATATAATACTCACGATAAACAATTTAACAACTTAGCATTCAATGAAATAAATTTGAATAAGTTCTTGAGCAGAAAGTTATCTATTCAAAGCTTATATAAAAGCTCGCGAAAGTCTCTTCTTTATACTTCGCAGAAGTTTTCCTTCCCTCCTTTTTAAGATTCACTCTTCGATATTTATTTGACAGATCAAATATGATATGTCCAAGGGTTGACAAAAGCTACGTCAAATCATTCAAAGTTTTCATAACAGAGACTTTGGTGTCAAAATCAATAAAATAAAGATGGAAATAGAAATGAATGATTCAGTGTTTTTCTCGTACAACTAAGGAACGTTATAACAAATATTTCTCAATAGGAATATTATAAACGCTACAATATTTTAATTCAAGGATGGTTTTTTCAGTTGTTTTTGTTTTTATTTAATAATATTCCTGCATTAGGAATAATCACATAATAATAACAATTGTTAATTTATTAAATATTGTTATGAAATTATTTACTCGGTTTAACTTTAAAGAAAGAAAACTTCTCCGAAAGTTCTTACTTAAATTCGATTAAAACTATAGGAAGTAGTTTTATTTTTTTTCAAAAACATATGTATCAGTATGTTTGAATAAATTTGAACCTTTTGCAGTCATATATTATTGATTTCCATTAAATATGAACGATTTTCAACTGGAAGATAGTATTAGAGCTATGTCCAAACTCCTTTACAGAGACTTTGTTTTATTCAATAACACTATGTACTTTAATTACTCTTACATTGAGAAATGCTATAATAATAAACGAGGAAGAAATAATTCAGATTCGGGACTACATTACGTCTGAGTATTTTGGCAACCCGTAAGCTTAAAGCGCCGAGGGAAATATCCCAATCGTTTTTCCGAGAAAATTCTCGCTGAGTGTAGACATATGGAAGCCTTTGCTCGAAATGCCAGACGAAAACTACGACAGTAATAATAATAACAATATCGAAGTGAAAGTGATCGACGTGAAAACGTTAGAAAGCTTTCAAAATATAGCGTTAACGTAAAATATAGCTTTCCTATACGCACTATAGCACGGTCACATCTCAAATTGTTCTTAATTCAATGATTTTTTTTTATAATTCATCGATAAAATAATAAATGGAATGTTTAGCAATTAGTTTATAGTTGGCTTCATGTCGTCGTAATATTTCATTGATAGGTGAACTACGTTTCGTCCTAAGTACGAGGAACATCGAAAGCGATTTACCACTTTTGCTTAAACAGCTTTTTTTTTCTTCGACTATTCTCTTTAAAAAGAATACATATTGAGTATTTGTATAAAAGCAGCTCTTGTACAAAAATTCATTCTGGGATACCTCCTGAGAGCATATATGGATTAAGAAAAATAATTGACTAATTAATCTCTATATTCTGAAGAGTATCTGTATAATATTTAATATAAATTATAACGTTGATTTATTTTTTTGCTAAAGTTTGAGTTGTTTCAATATCAAAGTACCCGTGTGATAAATATTTGTAAAGCTCTTTGATAGCTTTCAAATGGCAATTATTTTGGATTTGTATCGTTTATTTTGTTATTATGTTCAGAAATCTTGAAAATAAAGTAGAGAGTATCAAAATCGCTTCATTTAAATTGTCAATGTCATTAAAATTAATATTTAGGATGATAACAATAAACATATAAGAATACCATTTACCCTGATATGAAAACTATTATAGTAACGCCACAAATATACAATCGCAGTCAATTGTAGTTATTACGGAAACCGTTAATGCAAAAGATTAAGAATTTATTTAATTGGTCATACTAAATAGTTTTTGATTCGATAAAAAGATATTTGAAGCATATAGGTTTCTTTTTCTGTAACAAGTCCTGGTATGTTCTTTTATGAATTTTAATTATGCTTAAGATATATTTACTATACAAAATAATAAATTGTATTGTTGAAGTATTACTGTCTGTGGGAAGAATTATCAGTGAAGGTAATATTTTTCACTTGTAGATCATTTTAACTGCCAAATAATAATCAGCCTTTCTTTAAAAGGCCTATAGAAACGCAGAAGCGGCATTTAATTTGTTATATTGTATATTAGCAACAGGCAATGCTTAATTTTCAAATACATAAATATGTATATTTGTTCTCAAGTCTACGCCTCTGGATTTTTACGTATCTTATTAATTGACACCATCTTGCAAACTCAAGAAACCTAAATTTTGCTTTATTGTTCCAACAAATTGAAACAAGGGTTGTTTTCCCTTTAAATAATAATGCCGGAAGGGTGTGTCATTACTCAAGCCTTTAACAACACAATATGTATGTATACATATACAACGTTTATAATATCTTCATGTGCAGATTTATTTATTTTGTTAGCTTAAGTAAACATGTAATATTTCAATTAATTATAAAAATCATCATCGCCGCACCAGGGGGCACGTCCAATATATGGAAAATCAAAACATGCGATAGCTCTGTTAAGGCAGCGAGGTCTTGACCTGCATCAATCTTCATCCTTTAACTCGTCTCTTTCAGGACATATTTTAACATATGCGTCCACGTGTACAACATAACGCCGGTTTCGCTCAACGCGAGCACTGTCAACTGACAATATGTAATGTTAATCTTAACAATACAAATACAAATGGTGTTTTGTATGAAATTGAGCTGTCATAATTATGTATTCTTATGTACTTTCATAATAATCTAGCCAAAATGAACTTAAAAAAAATAAACAATGCTTTCTTGTAGAAAAGCTATGTGACCATATGGTCACGCTAGTCCTTACAGGGGCCGTGTATACAAGTGTATTGCTTAGATGCACTTTGTGAATATTCATTTTTCATGATGTCAATATTCCACATATATTTTTAATTAAAAATCCATACACGGAATAAATGATCTTAGCTTTATTTTCAAATATATTGGTGGCCGAAGCTTCCAAAGCTTATCGGTTGCGCGTTAATCGAGAGTGTATTTGGTAACTGTTTCCGTTGCTGTTGCTGTTGCTGTGGCTGTAGTATAACTGTGGTGAAGATCCTTGTTGACCGAAACTGAGTGATAGAAACGATGCTCAGGTAGAAAAATTACCGAAATAAGGACAAATAGACAATAGTGTTCACTGTTACCATACGGTCACGCTCGTCTTTGGATGGTTTATAACCAACCAATTAATTTATTGTATTTTTAACATCACACTTCATAATAAATGAATTGAGCTTATTCATTAACTTAAAATATGAAGGTGACCTCAATGTAAATGATAAATTTTATAGGCCTAGTAAAATATAACGAAAAGTATCTTTTCAACAGTGTATTCAATAAATTAGCGCCAGGTTGTGTGCGTGCGTGTAAGCCATTGAAGGTTGCAAAGTCCGTCTCGTATTTAATAAAATTAAGTTCACGCGCCTCCGTCAAAACATCCCCACTGGAAAATTTGAAAAAATACTACCTTTTTGCTTTCCCGGGCAATGAATGATAACGGGTATGGATTCAAACACCTTTAGTAGCAGTAGCGTACAAAAATACAATAAAATTTTAGTAGGTAGTGATATTATGTCTCTAATTTATCAGAAAGATATCCGCTATCCAGCTTTCATCACGTAACACCCATAAACCGGTCCTACGTATTATATAAATTCGTAGAATTATAGTAAAATGTATTTTTTTTTATCAATATGAATTATATAAAGAGATGTTAAAAGTTTTACTACTTTACTAATAGTTATATACTGTATATGGAAAGAGAAGTAAGAAAAAGAAGTAAAGAAGAGTTTGCAAAAAATCTACCTACAATTAAATGAGAGAATTAAAATGGCACGGATACGAATGATTGATTTAGCATTAATAAAAAGACGATGACAATGAGTTGCAAATCTAAATAAGTGAATATATATGAAATATTGTTATGTTCCAATACAAGTTAGGATAACAAACATTATTTGTGTGTGGGCCAAATTTCAGCAAACGATTGGATGCTATTATTTTGACATCTCCTTCATTTGAATTGTTTTAGTTAAACTGATCGTCTGTGTCTTTTTATCTTCCTTTAATTACTTGAAATCGTAAATGCCATCACAATAAAAACATTACTGCCACAAATTAAATAGTGAAACCGTGGGGACTGATATTTTACAAAAGTATTAACAAATCTTCCTAATGATAGTATAAACATAACAATTTGATAAGTGGGTCACATTTAGTATATTTTTTTTCTTCTGAGGTGAGAAATTTAATAGCAAATTATTTTCTCATGAAGCTTCTTTCTATGTTTTTGGAATAATATATGTTTGTAAAACGAGTATGACCGAAACATGTCTTCATTAAATCATATTAACTTTCTCTCTAGAATATACAAGTTGGTTGTCCCACCTCCACCCGTTATGTGTATGCAGCTGTTGTTACACGGCCGCCATCCATAACGCAATACTAATAAAAAGAATTGATTTTACTCCTCATATTCTTGGCCCGACACAGAGCTGCACGGACCGATCGTTAAACCATTCACTATCTCTCTAGAATATAAGAGATTTCATTTCTTTACAAAAACAAAGTATTCGTTGAAAGTATAAAGCTTGCAGTATCAAATCAACATTTTACAGCTGCCCTCTGTGTTCAACTTTCTAATATTATCAATATGTATAAATAATGATCATAGAAGAAATGAGGTATGCTTAGTAGTTTAAATGAAATATGATAGTTTAACTTGTGCTAACGGTTCCAAACGCCGAAATCTCTATTACTTGAGCTTTTTCGCAATACTTGATCAGTATAAAAATTTTACACGAACATCAAAACGTGAAAAGACTAATCCTAATATGTGATCCGATTGGTCCAAGTATAATAAGAAAATCTGGAATCACCACTGAAAATTCATAAGTTTTCAACTTAAGTCCCAGTTTTCTTCATCTTAGAGTTTTTAGTACGTCTTTCTTCCTATTTTCAAATTTGAATAAAGTTAAATGATCAACTAATCGATCTTGTTTCTGCATCAAAGACATGTTTTACGAAGTTGACGCAAACTATCATTTGTTCGTATGCAGTGTTATAAATTAATCTCTTGGCGGTGTGACAATTTTTTAACCTTTATAAATAATTAGTAAAGCCTCTTGACCGCGGTTTTGGACATCTTTGAACTAGACGTACCCCTTCGCGCCGCCTTTCGCATGGGCCTCCCGTCCGTCTAAGAGTACCCACCGTTTTGGGGGGCCGGGTGTGGGGCAAGGAGGGCGGGTGCCATCTGGGCGGGGCCCACAACACTCCTCGCGGAGTCTGGACTGGCGACCCTAGCCAATGTCACCCGAACCAGACGGTTTGATCTTCAAAGGTCGACGTCGGTACGGTACCCGAGTATTTTGCTTAGTAGTTACTTGTTACCGAAGGATTTTGGCGGGAAAATTTTGTTTTGGCGTTCAGGGAATAGATTGATAAGATTATTGTTTCGTTATTAATTCAGCGGTATCTATTATGTACGCTATTACCGTAACGTTATTTACTTATAAACATTGGACGAAGAATAATTAAATTAATAACAGATGATAAAATTTATATCAATGTGAATAGATTTTATCAGTGAGCGCATTTTGAGAACAGTTCGGCAAAAAAATGTTTATTATCCACCCAGTCTTTTTTTTACGCGAATTCGAATATACGCGATTGTTTTGGACGGCACCGTTACGTTTTTTACGCGATTGACTTGTTTTTACGTGATTTTTCCCTAAATTTTTGTTATAAAGAAGAAATTTATATATGATGCTAGGCATGTACGTTTAATTATTTTTTTAAATAAAAAAATATGTGTATTTTTAAAACTTAATTTTGTAAAACATTTCATTTTTTTAATACGAGAGTGACAACAGCGAATAATTCATATAAGTGAAAAAAAAATTTATAGTCTCATTATATTTTCACAAGCAATAAGACATGAAAATATATGTTTTTTTTTCACGAACATTAAAGAGCAAATTTTGGTTTTTCATACGTTTCTGGTACTTTTTTACGCGATATTTCAATTTTTGGAACCGATTTATCGAATTATATGAAAGTTGTGTTTTTTACGCGATTTTTTTGCGCGCCTTTTTCTGGAACCAATGTATCGCGTAAAAAAAGGACTGAGTGTACTATTATTATGTTGATAGGGTGAGAGTTCTACTAATTGAATGGTTTCATTTACATTTTTATTGTGTGTGGAGTTTTGCTTCAACAAATTTCTCGATCTATTGGAACTGGGGTTCATTAATATTAACATTGAAAATTATATTTTATTTATACACATTATAAATTTAATTAATTTGGACACTGGCAGTTATTCGTACTTAAACGGTTTTAGAAATGTGAAATATTGGTGAGAAGGTAGGTTCCAATACTTTTTATACAAGTACGAAGCAATAAAAAAATATTAACTAAGCAAACCAAATATTAGGAAGAGGTATGTTTTTATTCTAGAAATATGTGATTGGTTATATTAATGAAAAAAATCTTTCTGTATGTCAACACAAATTAACTAATCCTTTTAAAATTAAAGATTTCAGTGCAAAATATACAGAATTTTCTCGTTTATATATTGTAATGCTTTGGTCAAAATTTTGTTAATAATAGGTATGAAATATATTTTCCTGTAATTTTTCATGTCATGGTATGTGTTTAATTAAAAAAAATACCTTTTGCGCATTGTATCAAATAAAATAATACCCATTAATTTTAAGTTTTTTTGGTATGAATAGCCTTGTTTCAAATTTGTATTGTATTAGTTGATAATGCTCACGATGTATGAAACCGGTACCGATCATGTTTTTATAACTTAAAATAGAAAAAATAATCGATTGTTTGTTCGATGTGCAACCCCCTGCTAAAATGTAATAGTTAAAAGAGTTTTTGATATTGTTTATAGATAATAGGTATTTGAGTTAGGGCTGGCAACTTTTTCTGGGAGAGTTCTGGGACAAAAAGGTCAAAATTTATTTAATTTTTTGTAACTATTATAGAAACATATCTGCATATATATATATGTATATATATTACATAATAATAATTTTAAAAAAATCAAATCTTATAATAACTAATTTAACATTATATTTTTATGAGTTTTCCCAATAATAATTTTCCTCACTTTTTCTGCAATACCGATTCTTTTGCAGGCGAATTCTGCGAAGGGAGCGTACGTTGGAAGGACATTCAATGGGTTAGCACAATTTCAAAATAAATATCGAAAAAAATCCGGGACGGTTGGCAGCCCTACTTTGAGTAGATGCTCGGTTTGTCGCAAGAGGGGCTTATGAAAACGGTACTTCTTATGTAAAGTGACATATGTAAATACGCTAATGAATGCCATCTTGTACTACACTTGACGTGGAGCGGCGTGATGCTTTATTTAAATATAATTGATGTGGGTATTTTATAGCTTTAAAGCTGGCAATCATAATTAAGTATTGACTCCAAAATGAAACGTGTAATACAATTTGCTGTACTTTCAAGCAGTCGAATTATCGGAACAGGTTTAGTAAACAAATATTCCACGGTTCATTCATGAATGCATACGTACGACGGTCGTCTTTTATTGGTATGTTTTGTATATTTTTAAAAATGTGTTGGCATTTTGCTCGGTACCAATGTAACGATATCTTTTGGATTTTTAAATATTTTATCACGTGTATGGTACCAATGCCTGTCACAGACATTAAAAAAAATTGAATAATGTTCAGTTTTATTATTCTTTGTTAAATACTTTATGATATCAACCAACCGAAGATGGCATGGAAGATTTTTTCGCCCTATTCTTTATCATATTCTTCTATTAATTTCAATTCAATTGACCACATGTCATTGAGACCTCATAGTTTTAATTATTCTAAGAAATTTCGTTTAAAACATTTAGTGTCATCAGTTAGGATAAAAGCGTACAGATAAGACCGGACAGAATTAAAATGTACGGTAACAACCGTGAAGAATAAAACCACGCAGAATAAAATCGAACATATAAAAAAGTATTCAGAATTGTTACGCTTTTTTTTCAAGAGCTCTTTAGTTTATATAAGGGGAGAAATTCTTTTACAGCAATCACCATTTGTGTCTGTATTAACCTAAAATATTCTATACGTGGTTAAATTCTCGTGAAAAAATATGTCTCGTGGTTACAATTCGTTTTCCGCAAAGTATTTGAAAAATCTAGATTTTCCTTAACATACATTTGAAATATGTATACACAATTGAACTGGCTTACGTTTTTAATTAGATTTTCAGTGACACACAAAGTGCGCAGATGTAAAAAGATTAACTGTAGATAATCACATTTTTTTAGTCTAAAAAACTTCAATTCATCAATTACAGAAGCTTGTGTTATTTTATACGGTTATATCCGTGTACGGTTTAATTTACGTGTAGTATTCTGTTATATGTAACATTTTACCCTTATCTAAGTTCTTATGTGAATATCTTTCGCTTTGTAGAGTTTTATCCGTGTACGGTTTTATCCATATACAGATTTATTCTGTCCGGAGGTACATATCTTTATGACGTAATTATGTACGGTTTTGTCCTAGAACACATTTTCCAAATCTATGAGCGTCATACAGTGATAGCGATCTTGTATCCCTACGCTCGTCAAAAAATCTTGGATTCATAACTGCGTTACAAGTATTAGATTCTATTGTGAGTTCGTATTGCCCATATAGCGAACAGATGTTAAAAATGCTTATACAATGGCGAATAAGTGATATATCAAACGCTATACGTCATAGTATGATATTTAAACGGTTGAGGAGTGTAAGAAACCCTCCACCTCTCTCATTCTCAATGTTTACATACTCGGCAGTCCTCGGGGTTCAAGGACCTGCGTCCCTTTTGCAGATCTAAAGTGTCGTCAAGAGTGTGAGCAAAGCGACAACCTTTAGACTACTCTACGAAATAGATGATAATTCATTTAGCGGGCAAATGGCTCAACGGAAATTCGCTATAAAACATGAACTACTATTACATAATAGATATTTTAGAGTATATTTTTCATTTCTTTTAGCTATACAAAAAAATATGACAAGTGTATTATTCCGAACGAATTACGATGATTGTTTCCTTTCAAAAAGTGATTGGCGTTATACAATAGCAGTATGCTATCCCTTGATAATTCTCGCGATGAGCGAAACTGGATTGATAACAAATACATGTATTTTTTTATTTAAAATATAATGCTATTAATTTAATATCAATAAGTGAAATTTAACGGCATTAAAGTGATTGTATAATAGCGGTGAAAGTATAATATAATACAGATTTTTTAAATTTAATCCTTTATACTTTCCATGTGAAATATTTCTTATTGATAATTTGAATTGTTACAACTTTGTGCGACTCCACATGTTTTGTCACTAACGACCAGGGTTTCGCCTTTCGGCATCTTCAGGCATTCTATCACACGGATGTAACCGAACTGAAGATGCCGAAAGGCGAAGCCATGGTCGATAGTGACAAAACATGTGGAATCGTACAAAGTTGTAACAATTCAAATATGATATTGAAATTCCATCAAGCACCTTCAGTCGATATCATAAATCCTGATAGATAGTAGAAATAAAATGATAAATTGATGATGAGCAAAAATCGAATGAATGAGAATGGAATTCTTACAGTATTTTTACTTGGATTTGGGGCAGTTAGTACCGCAATTGATAATTTTATCGTTTTAAATAATTGAAATGTTTTTCAGACATGTATTATTACATTTATATCAAGACCTGTTCGGCGCGTTTGGTTAACGTGACGACCCACAGTCAGAATAGATTGGTTGGACGTAAATGCTCTATGAGTATGGCTGACTTATAAAAGCGCTCTTGTCTACCAAGGAACTCCCACACTTTTCGGTACAAATGTATTCTTCGCCAAAGGACCAAGTAGACACTTTACTCATTACTGTCGTATTCTGAGTCCGTGCTTTGAATAATTGAACGCAACTGGCATTATCTAAACGTTTTGTCTTTTCAATTTTCTTATTTTGTGCAATGATTCCGGAGCAAGTAACACTATTGTAGAAACCCGTTGCTGTATTGCATGGGTGGCCAGTTTGTCGAGATGTTTTTGGTCGACCGCGGGTTTCTTCTAATGGCATTTACGTACCTACAAACAGATCACCCACAATTGACAAATAATTCTACTTTCACTGCATGCTTGTTTCTATTAGTAACGTCATACGAGGTCCGACATGAAAATATTGCTGTAAGTATACAATTCAAAGATTTAGATGCCAATGAAGTATAATGAAAAGTTTTGAAATATTTCATGTATATAGAAAGTATGCATATATAAAAATTATAATTGATGGACATATTTCGTTTATTCTTCTAAAAATCAATTGAAATATCAGTTTTCAATGTACATAATTCAACAATTGGTATTGTGCTGTCTTTTATTTAAATACAAGCGGTATCAGTCGACCACTATCAATAAATTTGCCCCCAGAGCGTGGAGTGTTGAAAAGTGTGGACACTGCCATATTATAAATAATCTGGCTTTATTAATATGCTAATTATTGATGAGTAAAAAGCACTAACCGGATATAAATGATTCACAATTATTTCAGTAATGATTTTATTATCCAGCATTATGCAGGACGAATCAATTAATAGCATTTGCGAGCGAGTTTATTCTCACATGCAATATGAAGAATGTCAAATCCATTTGTATGAATAATCTCACACACTGTCAATGCACTCGCCTCTCAAATTTGATCCCATTATAAATAAGACCGTAGGCGGAAACTGAAGTACTATTCAAATTGTGGAATGAAGACTTTTTAGTAATTTTCGATAGATTCTGCGGTAACATTGTGTGTGGGTTTTTAATAATAAATTTGTTACTTCTACTTGTGTTACAATTTATAACACGTCTTTTGTCTCTGTGAGAAGTATCTCCAAACTAACTGTATTGCAAGATTAAATATTAAATAAATGTATTTCTCTTTTCTACCACTAGTAACTTATTTGAGATATAGTAATGTGTTAATTTTTTACTTAATTGTTTGTGTATTACCGCTTCGTCATGCAATAAGTAGTAAAAAAATCCATCTTCACCTTAAAGATTTAGATAATTTATGTTTATATTAACATTGAGAATCAATGTTTACATTATAAAAAGATATACTAGGGATACCGCATGTTTCTAGTGGAGAAGAAATACTTGAATAATAGTAAAACAATCGCTGAAAAAGCTACGTTATCAATTGTTTACTTAATTATTGTCGTGTGCGTATTAATTAAGATAAATTCTATATATGACTTTACATAACAAGTAGCAGTTCCTTGCTCTCTAAAATGTCTTAATTAATTCATTTTCTTCGATTCTCAGTCTCGACACAGTTTTCCAGTCTCTTTGTTAGGGTACAGTAGAATCAAACCGTCGATCATATAAGAGTAAAAACTTCAATAATACATTGCTTAAACGTGACATTTATTTTTGGGACGTTTTGATTTTTAAACAAAAGAATAACTCTATCAATGAGTACAAAGCAAAAGTCTATTCATAGAATTTATTTTAGGCAAGTTTAACAGAAATACTTATCGGTGAACTTTAAAAGTAGGTTAGGAAACAAATTCTGTGTATTAAGAAAGCATATAAAAAAGCGATCTTTAAGCTTCCCAGATCTGATATCATCGTATTCTCGAGAAACTAAAAAGATAGGTAATATCTTACATATGTAGGCGCTTAAACTTGCCAGGTCAACGCACGCAAAGGTTGATTCTTGCAAAACGGAAGAAATATTAGTATTTCAAAAACGCGTATTTCATACTGATGACTGCTAATTTTCAACATAATATTTTACAGAATTTCCAATGTACTGATTAATATTTTTCTAATTTTAAAGAGCACTAGCTTTTTCACTTTGTATCAGGAACTCTATTTGTGAATCCAGGATGGACATTTGCCCACGCTCAGATTTTAAAGAATAACATTTATACATAATTGCACTATATTGCCTACAAAGATAAAATAAAATATAAACTTTTGACCCCTCCCTGAAAAAAACTGAATTGACTTCTCTGCTTTGTATGTTTCTTAGTTGGGTAGGAATTGACCGAGCTTTTCAAAAGCAAGTCAATTAAATATCTCTACTTACACTTCGATGTAAACAATATAACCATTCTTAGAACTGTGACTAAATATTATATAATTGTGTTCACTGAAATTAACTTATTGAGAGGGGATAGAATACAGTATAGCGTCAAAATTCCCAGATTATATTAATCGTTAAAAAATTAGTTCAGATACACATAATTAAGTACCTGATATTTTCAAGTAAAAGCTTACATCGTGATATTAATTCACATAAATATAAACATTTAACTTTTGAAGAGTTTTTGCTTCCCATATAGTGGGACCCAAACGATAAAACTTGCACTGATATCCAATGTATATGATCAAATAATTTGAGGTTTTACGCCTAAGCAGGTTTTATGATTAATATGACAAGTTTATATGTTTGCTGGCAGTGGTGACATACATATTTACCGCTGTCAACCGCGCTGCTAATTCGCTGAGAATCGACGCGATGTCTTCATTAATTGACGACAGGACATTCGCAAATTGGCGAATAAAGGAGAATGGGACATTCAAGACGGCACTTCCTTTCTGACGCATCGTCTACTGACATTGAATCATTCATATGCTCGGGAGTCTCAGAACAGATGGCGAGTGAGAAAAAAACAAAATACTATTCGAGGCTATATGTGCATATTAAATAAGATATTTCCGCTTAGTCACAGCCAAAAAAGGATCATTTAAAAATACAATTATTTACATCCAAAGGGTTCTTATAAGTAATAGAGAGATAGCAACATTGAACGTCATATAAATAGGGCAACTTTACCAATGTTGAATTCGAATCGTGTAAACTTTCAAACTCTACGTATTTACGCCATTTCTGTTCTCATGAGTTAGATTTCACATTTATTTACAAAATTATCATGATTGTGAGTTTTTATTTATTTGCTTTCAAAAAAAAGAAGAAATTGCAGAAAAGGCCTACATCACACTAATGATAACTTAATAGAATTTTAATATATATATATATATATATTTGAATTGTTGAAACACTGTATGTTTCCATGTATACAATATTTACAAACCTGGCCTCTCCTTTCGGCATCTTCAGTAATTTCATCACACGGTTGAAATAGAACTCACAATGTTTTGTTATTGAATTTTAAAATGAAGAAAGTTTCAATATTTGATTATGTTATTGTTTATACGTTAAAATATAGCTACCCCCTTAAGTTCATTCCCTTGGGTAAATCCCATCCGGCGATAAAATCAACTTCTGGGGTCGTGTCGTAAGAGCTATACCCCAACCAGCAAGTATATATTGATTCAAGTCCCAGCAAGGTAAATACCAAAACAATACTTTTTATGTGTCTATAGTCTTTTTTTATTGAATTAATCTAAAAATAGTCAGTCATTTAAAATATATCTTTATAGATTTTCATTTGTTTAATGTATGTATTTTTTTTTCATAAAACGTTTCTTTATTGATCTCTCTCCATAAGGATTTTATACAACGTTAGTTGGTTACTTTTAACTTGTATTTTAATATGACTAATTAAAACATTATAATCACGGACAATCTATATATAAAAAATATTCAATATCTTGTTGCTATGTCTGTATGTAGCAATGTGGGCAGCCCATGACCGTTTGTAGTAAAGATACTACACATTATAGTTAATTTATTACAAGCTTATCCTCATTATTTTTTTATATATAATATATAATAATTAAGCCGGAAGTTCCTTTTGATTATCATGAAAAAGCTGTAAGATAATTCTTTGTAATAAAACGAATGAGACTGCTCATTGGTACTCGAACCAGAACATTTCGCGTGACACGGCGTGATCATTAACACCTTATGAGTTTTTAATTTTCGTTGAAAACCCTGCTTAAACTCCTCAACCTGCCCATCATTATTTTATGCTAATTATTTATATTACAAATGATTTAGGGACATGCATTACATCAATTATCATCTTCGTACAGTGCTTATACGAAAAATCAATTAAATAAGTAATCTGAAACAATATGGATAAAATATGTTAGAAACAAAACATTTACCGTTTACAGTAAAGTAAATATATAACTAATAACTATAAATTAATTCGCGAGTATTTTAACTTGATCGATATTAAGATATTTCGACATCGAATACTTAGAGACTTAGAGACTTAATACGAGAGGTTAGGTTAGGTAAAATCTGAAGCAAATTACAGGAAACACACACAGTGATCTGTTTATAAATTTACAAAATTCTAAGTAAAGGGTTTGCTTTTTTATATACTAAACGCATTTTCTTGTTGATTGATAGATTACACTCAAAAAATATACTTGATGATATTTCTGAGGTAAGTATATTACAGTAACATATTTGAAATTTACTTAAAAAGGGAAAAAAATAAGTGAATGGGTTTAGAATTTTGTGACACATAATTTACAAGACCCAAATAAACGATTAGGATTTTTTAACTCTTTCGCATAGAAAATACATCATTCGCACATTCCTATAGACTGAATCCAGATATGTTCAGTTCTCTTTCACAGATCGGTATTGATATTGAACTTAATTCAAACTACAATAAAAATCTACATCGTATACAAATTTTCATCAAATATATTTATAAAACAAAGCATTGTTAAAAATTCAAACCAATCAACCGATCAAAAAATCATAGATCATAATCGTTTCACAAAATTATTTGCATTGCCAAATATGAGGAAAAGATCGAATTATATCAAATTTCAATTATACAAACGAATTATTCAAAAAAAAAAAAGTGGATATAAATTGTTTGTTTTTCTAAAGTGTGCCAATGAGATTGTTAAGAGCATCCACGTGGACGAGAGTGAGTAAATCGAACATTGTTTTTTTAGTAAGTTTTAAATAGTTTTCTTTTATATAATTTTACCTAAGCTTACTCGGTTGACTCATTTACAATTTTTTTAGTTTCCTTTTTTAAAGTTTCGAAAACAATAAACTTACAATTTTTATTAACATATATGAATCAAATGAATAAATCAAAACGCCATCTTCATAAAGTTGTAATTTCACCGAGCACTGAAAGTGTTTAGGCATTTAAGTAAGTGATTCAATTTATATGTATAAAAAAATATTTTGTTATACGATATAGAAAATTATACTTCCGCAAAACTCTCTTTTATTTATTTTCACATTTCACTAGTACTAAAAACATTAATGACATCGAATAAAAGGTCATAGTCATAAAAATACTTACAGGCAGACGGAACCTTACCCATAATGTTTTCGTAGAACAATGAGAGGTGGCAATTTTCAATAATAGAAGACTATAAATTCAACAAGGTGTGTGGACCCGAGCGCTTTGCATTCCAATACTAACGGTAGTTTACATGCGATTAAATATAAAATACATATATTCCTATAACAGGTGGATTTAATCAGTTTTATCTCATGTTACAAACGTAAAACTATTCCAATTTATTTAATAACCACACTAGGTGTTCACATACAAAATCGATTTGATAAATACAAAAAAAGAATTCATTTATTACAAGTAAAACACATCGTTTATTTCTCTTTAATATTTTTATGCTGTTTCGTATTTAATTATTTTTGTGACGCTTTTTGTAAGACTGCCAGCTTCCGAAGAGGTATAATTTCCGATGTAGAGAGAATAGAAATTTACACAATTTGATTGGAATTGATTCTAGTTTATGAATGCTGTTAGTGATACATTGTGATTTATCCAGGTATTTGAAATAAAAAAAAAATACTGATTTCATAATACATTTTATGATCAGGACTGGTTGTGCTCATCGCGATCATAATCAACTGATACAAATTACAAACTAGCCTATTTATACTAATTTTGGAAATTAATTCAAAAAGTTATATAGGAATAATTTGCAATCAAAATCGATACATATTAAATATCCATTAATTATTAATTGAAAGAAACCATTCTGGGCCCAAAAATACTTTGAGGAAATGGTACAAAAAATGTGTTTTTATTATTTGAAATATAATACTTTTTCGACAAGAAGTGACATCTTAAAAGTAAAAAAAATATATTCTCACATTGTGTGAATATGAAAATTTGAAGACACATATAAAATGTTAACGCTCAATAATCATTTTCATCTTTTACAATTGAAAAATTCAGATATTGAAATTAAATAGTACGCAGAAATTGCGAAATTTCTCAATACACCTGAGACCAAAAAGTATTGCTGAAGTTATCATTAATAAACGAAACTTTTTATTTCGAAATGTGTGACACTATTTTTATTCATTCGTTGTATGTTATACTACAAATTAACAAAAAAAATCATTCTTAAATTAACATTGTATTCTTCTCATGTAACCCTTATTAACTATATTCTTCCGGTTGGTGATTCTTTCCGTGATAGTACTGCGTTAATCAGTCGTAATTACAATATCGCCATAAAGAAATGTCGGGAAATGTATCAAGAAATATAGAAACAAGCCGCCAGTTTAATTAATGAATTTAATTACAAAAGTAAACACAAATAACCGTTTAGCTAAACACAAAGAGATCTCTCGATTGATCGTCTTGAACGAGCGAACGAAATGCCAAAACAATAAAAACTGCATCCGGTTTGGTAAACTTGGAGTCGGCAATCAACATTCATAACTGTTTAAATTTTATATATCTCACCGGCTGAACGAGATGTCGCAGGTGGGCGCAACACACGCCAGACATTATATTAGTGTAATATATAAATAAAAATTTACAACAGCTAAAAAAATTGTATTGATTTTATAAACCATTGACTGTTACTTTCGCGCTCAACGCTCCATTTCTCTCAATATATAGACATAATTTAAATTATCACAAATCGCCGAGGCCGTTTGTTAACAGCATAAGATCTGGTTTTATAATGAAAGATCTTACACGCCTTCTAATGATTTTGGGTGTTTCTTACACTTTCTGGTTAATATTGCCTTCCTTCCACAAGCTCTATTTCTTTTAAGTTATAAGTTTAACCAATGAATTTTTAACATAATGTTGAAACGCTCGTTAACATCAGTAGAACATAATAAATGCCTGTTCTACATGGGTTTTAGTCTGTACAATCTAAGAAATTCACTTTAAATAAAACTCAATCGCGGATGAAAATACCAGAATGACGTGGTTTAGACAAATTTTTAATCAGACAGGCTTGTATAAAAAGTCGTACGAAAACTGGTTTCCAGGTAATGATGAATTCGATTAAATAGACTCTTGCCTACACGGATGATCAAACATAAATATTTTGAGGAAATGCACTGGAGCGACGCTTTTTAGATTTCGAGATGGTATATTTATAAACAAATTTATGTCGAAAAAAAATCCAATGCAACAGAAGAAACAATGTTTGAATAAAAGATTTTTTAAGCGTACTTCTATGCGTATTGTTTCATCGGATAGATACAAACTATTAAAATCACTATATTAAATACTTTCATACTGAGACATCGTTCTCATTTCATATCAATTATTTACACATTATTCAAATTAAAACATTATTCTGTGATTTTTATGCTTGTCGATTTTGTCTTATTAATTGTAATCTAATTTAGTTTATTGATTGAATTGGCTTTTACTTGGCAGAACACAATTATAATCCGGTGAAAAATGCAAAAGATATATTGTTAGTAGCTATTTATAACGATTTCTTGTAAATTTTGTAAAACTAAAATTCATTGCTATTTTTTTACTGTGTCAATTCAGTGAACATAATATGTATATTGAGTGTTTTTAAGCCGAGCCTTCAGTTGAGTATTCAATGGCGTTGACATTATTCATAAACCCCTTTTTTTAGATAAACAAGACATTGAAGAAATTAGTAATATACATTACTCGAAGAATAAATTCTGTTGAGATAAGCTCTAGTAAGGTTCCCATATGCTCAAAATTGGAAAAAGACAAAAATTTATCTTGAAAACAACGTTGATGGTAAATGAACTTTTGGACGGATTGATTGCACACCCCTGCACTCGTACATTATAAAGCTTGATGAAGACAAACGATAAAGGGGAAATAACTCGGGCACGCGTTAATACTCTCTTAAAGGTGGTGAAATTATGGCAATGCTTGACCAAGCTGTCACTTGATGTAATAAAATCGACTTTTTATCAGGCCAATTTAAATTGGTCTCCACTGTACTGGAATTTAAAAAAAAACCATTTCACGACTTGGTTATATTTAACGACATACATTTCAATTGATGTACTACAAAGGCCAACGTCTGTGAATATATAATATTATAATATACCACTCATGTTTCGCAATCGTTTTGATATTATCATTTAAGCTTGATCATAAATTTGTGAAGGAAACAATCATTTTAAGTATTAAGTACGTATTATAAAATTTTCAAGAGACATTTTCTTGTAATCCGGTGGTATTTTTAAAACAAAAGAAACGACAAGTCTTAGAATATTACTACAAGAAATTTATTTTTAAAAATCCATTAACTACTACTCATTTCATCGAAGAACATTAATAATTTATATTATTTTTATGAACAATTTCAATGATAAAAATATTGATTATTTGTCTCTTGTGTTTCTTGCCAAAATAAGAAAATAAAAAAAATAACCGTCGAATTTATCTCAAATGACGTATTTGATACGGTGAAAAAAATAGCAATGTATTTTAGTTCTTAAAAATTATTTTTTAAAACATGGTTGATAGTTATTTCGGCTCACGCCATCGTCAGAACTATGCTTTAACTAACATTTGTTGAATATATGTCCGCACCATTATTGACTCCTCTGACTGATGTATGTTTGTTTCTGTAATGGACCATTTCCACGCCATATGTAAACTTATTGATACAGCGACTTTTTAGTTTCATTTACAATTGTTAGTTTTATTGCGAACAGGAAACAAGCTAGGTCATTAAAACAGGAGAGAAGATGTATTGTGTACCTTTTCTACACAGCTATAAATAGATTAGCATATTTAAAACTATATTTAAAAAAAAATTGTAGAACTAAAATACATTGGTATTTTTTTCACCGTGTTATAATGGAGTTCTACCAAGTGAATGTCAATTCAATCAATAAGACGTAATCGATATTATGTATTCTCATCACACTGATTGAAATTGTAGACTTCATTATAATAAGCAAAGAATTGTTAATGAAAGTTATCGAAATAGGACAGCTTTTTTAGCAAAATGTCAGAGCTGTGACTGTTGAATGAAATGGATGTGTTTAACACTACGAATTACATTGTACACGTATACATAAAATTGATTGCAGATATTTGTTCACTGATAAAGTATAAGAAGGTATTCTTAAGATATTTTACCATTTCTAATCAATCGTTATATTTCTATCCATACAATCAAAAATTCTTTCAAATATACAATTTTATTCTAGATGATAAATTGAAACGATTCAAAGCCAGTGTAAAAACTAATCATATACGAAGAATATAAATTACTATCATTTTTTCAGAGTAAACTTGAGGAAAATTTTGTTATAAAACTAGATGCTTCAGGTTTTTAATGTGCTAACTGTCACGTTTGATTGATATGTGTATATTTAATTCAATTATGAATATTATTTTATGACAATTCCCTCATTTTATAATCAAGTAATCAGAAACGTCTTTCCTGATAATACAGATTCAGTTGATATTGCTCGAGATGAGAGAGACCAACCTTATGATTTTCAATAGAATTGTATTGTAGAGTTATATAGGTCTTGCAATGTGCATCTCATGAGCTCATTGAGCTAAAAAGAGATCTTGAAACTTTTTGGCATGAAAGTTGTTTGCGGTCAATAGATACAAATAATTCGATAAGAGAGAGTTTGCTGAAATGACAATATAAGCAATATTAATTTATTAAATATTAATCTTTCCTAATCAGGATAAATTATAACTGTTAAAAAACGAGTAAAAGTAAAATCAAACGCCGGATGTTGTAGCCCGTGGCAAACACCTACGCCTAACAAGCAAAACGATTTATGTTCGATTACCTGTCGGGTCAAAATTAGGTATGTACTAGAGCTATATATCATGCTAACGTAATTTGATGATCAATCGATGATATTGGATATAGAAATAATAAATTACTGTCAAAAATATAAATTTATTGCCTTCAAAGAACACTTACATACATTTTCTGAAATATGTATAGTTCTAGATATTAATGCATCATCCGAAAACTAATTTTCTATATTATTAGAGAAAGAAAAATGTAAGCTTTGCCTAATCTAGAAAAATGTTTCGGGAATTCTTCGTGTTATAAAATATGTCTATTCATATTTAGAATATTAAGCTTTTTTTTTAATCTAAGAAATATAGTAAAATTACTAAAATTGCATAAATAATACACATTTCATTTAGATCATTTTTGATCTCCAGCGCTCAGTACAACACATATACAATGAGTGAATGTAAGCACCGCCACATACGTATAATATATTTAAATTATCTTATAATAACTTAATAACGTTTTAAATAGTACGGGTAGTTACTCCACCTTACTTTTATTTTCATAAGAATCACTTTGGAACCGGGAAAATTTGCAAAATCTCAGCGTTAACCTTCCTTTTAATTACAACACGGTGAAAAAATAGCAATGTATTTTAGTTCTTCAAAATTATTTTTAACAAATATAGTTGATAGCTATTTCGGCTCACGCCATCGTCAGAACTATATACAGAGATAGTTCTGACGATGGCGTGAGCCGAAATAGCTATCAACTATATTTGTTAAAAATAATTTTGTAGAACTAAAATACATTGCTATTTTTTCACCGTGTTATAATGGAGTTCTACCAAGTGAATGCCAATTCAATCAATTCCTTTTATTGTTCATAAAGTGTAATAAATAACTAAAATGATTTTTTTACAAATTTAGCACAGCAACACAATTATTATATAAATTAAATAACGAAATTTGTACCAATTAATGAAATTTCGCATAGCATAATATGTTATCCGACTTAAAAAAATTAAGATGATTTCCACTATAAAGCTAATAAGTCAGATTCATTTCATAATGCTCGCGACCAGCGTAACATTTCACGACCATTTTAGAATACAATCTGGAAATAGTAGAAAAAATATGTTTTATTTATTTAAAAAATAGTTTATTAATAATATCAATTTGTGTGTTCCGGAGCGTTTTTTAAGAAATCGTGTACATAATTTGTTTGTTCTTCCAAAGTGTAGAACCAGTCTGCCAATGGGGATGCCAATGGTAAGAGCATAAACAATGTTCAACAGTATTGCTTCGGATGTTGACGTATTTCATGTGGACGAAAGTGAGTTCAGACGAATGCTGTTTTTTCAGTTAAAGTAGACATTTCATGAGCTTACTTGGTTGACTTTCTTTGCAATCCTTATTGATTGTTTTACTGTGTATTTGTTGAATTTTTATATTTAAATATGTTAATATGTTACGGTACAAAAGCAATGAATTGATAATTTGTAAGTTTTGTACCGTGTAGTTATAAACAAAATAATTAATTAAAAATTCTACTGATCAAAAATACTCACGATGAGCGAGAGCGAGTCTGTTATTTATTTAAAAAAGTTGTGAATATAGCACTTAGTATTGTGTTTTAATTATTTAAATATAATATAATGCTTTTTCGCCAAGATAAGATAAGGTCTATATATTACAGATTGCTTGTTTGACTTCGTATGTTACTATGTGATGAATTATTCGATACCTGACATTAACAAATAAAAACCATTCCACCCACATAACATCATTTGCGATTGTTCGAATTCGCTGATTCTTAGTATTAAGTTAATTTTATCTAGATCAGTTTGAAAGAACAGTTTCAGAATGTGGCATGCATGCTACGTTGCTCGAAGTTATTTACGATCTGCAGAATCTGATACATTCAAGTAGATATGATACGGAATAAAGTTTTTAGATTCTTGGCATGAAGTAATTAATAACGAATAATACTCGAAAATTGTTATGATTACATTATTTATTGAGAACGACACATTTAGATTCTTTTAATTTAACGTTTTGTTGGAAATAAGCAGACATTGCATTTTTTTATTACGAAATTCATGAATTTTATTCCGGAATCAGATATTGGTATGTGTAGAGCCACTCATATGGATAGTGCACACATTTCTATGACTGCAGATCAAACGAATTGGCCGCATTGAATGAAAGTTGACAAGTGGTACTACCTGTGGAGACCGGTATTGCCGAAAGCCTGTAGTTCGGCTGAATTTTCAAAGATAAATAAATACCAGTTTTAAAAACGCAAAATACCTGTTTTAAGATACTTAAAATTTAACAAACTAGAAATGAAATCGCAGTTTTATAATTTGCTAGCGATCCAATTTCTGAATTAGGCATTATTGATATAATCCAGTGGTCTTCAAACTGTCGTCAACCTCTCAAAAAATATTATATAATTTAATCAAAGTTAGGTTATATCAGAAGGTTTGCTAATGAAGGAGAGTAAACAACTATCGATATATCAACAGATTCAATGTTCTTAGATAAAGTAAGTATGTGTAATAATAATACATTGATTTACTTTGAATATGTTTTTAAAATATTTTTTTTAAATAATGAGAAAGTTTCCCTCAAAGAACTTATAATCCTAAGGATTCCGTTGATCGACAAATCTTGAAGACTACGTATATAATAGAACGATTGGATTTCCAAAAATGGTGTCTAACCCATACATTATATATTTTAGAGACATATTGTTTTCAAGTATTATTTTCACTCGTGCGCTTAATATGCGAAACTAACTCCTATTACAAAACGGACAATAATGGTTAAGGTATTATTTGATAGATTTTTTATAAGGGACATTTTTTCATTAATTAAAAGTAAGATACTTGTTCTGAGACGTAGTACGTATGCTAAGAAATAAGTCTTAGATATCTATTTTTTTAATTTATATTATGATCTGAATAGTTTTTAAGCTTTTTGCCAAGCAAACATATATTGACATTGATTCAACTTAATAGCGAAATTCACTTGCAATTTTAAATGATATATATACAAAAGTGTTTATAAAACAAGATGATATTTAAAATAAAATCGAATGTTCGCCAAAGTATTAGGTGTAGTAAAAAGTCTTGACGTTTTTTTCAAACGCGTGTCTTAAAATCGGTCGGCTTCGGGTCTTTGGTTAAATAAGATGCCATAATATTTTTTTTCGTGTTGTGTGACATCTCAAGTAACTTTCCGTGTAGAAAAAAAAATATATTCATTCGCCCCAATCAGAATGACCGACCTTTGCCCTTCATAAGAACAGCGCGGTTGCATGCTTTTTCAATAAAACTCCAAGAACATTGCAGTCGTCCCTACAAAAATCATTTGCGACATTTATGGAGACGCGTTAAAGGTTCGAAAATGTCAGAGATGGTTTGCAAAATTTAAATCTGGCAATTTAAGCATTGAAAATTACCCTCAAAGTGGACGACCTCAAACAGTGGATGAAGTTGCCCTGAAAGCTAAAAACGAAAATAATCCTATGCTAACAAAAAATGAATTGTCCAATATAGTCGGCACTAAAAGGTCCATAACACAGAAGTACCTGAAAAGGCTGGAAAAAATTCGAAAAGTAGGAATTTGGGTGCCACACGCGTTGAGCGATCGGAACAAGGTGTAGCGACTAAGCGCGTGCCAATTGCTGCAAAAAAACACACTTTACGACCATTTTTTCTATACCTGATTATCGGAGATTAAAAGTAGGTGTTATATACCAATATATCGAAGAAAAAACAATATCTAAATCGTGAACAACAACCAATTCCGACCCCTCGTACTGGTTTACCCCCAAAAAATTCTTACTTTTTGTTTGGAGGGATTTCAAAGGAATAATTCATTATGAAGTGTTAAAATACGGTGAAACTGTGACGACACAAGTATACTGTGACCAATTAAACAAATTAAGTGCAGCTATGACAAGAAAGAGGCCGGGCAGGATGAATAGACGTTACATATCCCTGCAAAACAATAACGCGCGACCGCATGCGGCGAATATGACCTGGGAAAAAATCCTGGAGTTGGATTGGACAACTTTATTGCATCCACCTTATTTACCAGATCTAGCAAAATTGGACTACCGTTTATTCCGTTTGATATAAAAAAAAATTAGGGATAAAATATTTTAAACAGAAAATTAAGTGAAAAACGCTATTTCCGACTATTTTAATTCCAAATCGGTAGAGTTTTTTTACTAAATGGATTTTAGACTTGTCTAATAGGTAGCAGAAGGTTATAGAAAGACAGGGAGATTACTTTTTATAAATAAAAATTTAAAAAAAAATACTTAAAAAATCATTTTGAGTTTCATTAAAAAAAAACGTCAGGACTTTTTACTACACCTAATAGAATGCATTGATAAACAATACTTGAAATATTATATATGTTGTTTTGAATATAATTATTTGTGTTGTACATGAAGTGTACGTGAAGTACATGAAATCGATGTCCATTGATCAACCGCTAAATTGTCTCTTCAAAAAAACCAATGAAAACGGTGGGATTTCCCTTATCATTTAAATGTCTACGATTTTACATGTTTAAAGAGTTTTACAAAAAGAACACTGTTTTGGGCGGCGATACTTTCGGTCAAGACACCGTTACTATTGGTTCACTGTCCTCCAAAGTTTACATTAAACAAGATGGAATAACGTAAGTGCGGTAAAGTAGATCAGTATTTAATTACCGGAGACGGAGGCGCTTTTTGTGCAATGCACACTGCAGAAAAATGCATTCCCGGAAGTCCACGCATTTAGTGGATTTCGCTTGCATGCATGATAACAGAGTATTTATTTATTTTGCAAAAAAATAAATAATTACAATAACCCAGACACCTGTAGCTAAGTTGTTAATGCTACGTTGCGAAAAGTGAAATATTTATTGATTGATTTTACAATCATTTTATGTAAATTTTTTTGACGTAACCTTTTTTACAATTTGTCCACGTATTCAATTTGTGAACAGTAAAGCCAAAAAGAGATTTAACAACAACTGATTGTCGTAAAATAGCTTGTGGTAAATATTGGTTTTTACAATAGCGTCATGCCGATATAGTATATGGAATTAAATGATTAATTTTTAATTATTACAAAGCCGTTACAAACACTATTTAAGTGCATACCCATGATATATTATTTGAAATACCTGCAACTCGCTATTCCTCTACGATAAGTTTCAAATAATATTGTTCATTCTCAAGTTTATTCTATATTTGGTATCCTGTTATCAATTAGTAGTAATGTCAATTGTATTCTATATAACAAATAAAAACTTGATATACCCGTGAATACCCGTATACCTTGATGAAAAATGATATACCCGTTGTTCACCGAGTAATAATTCTAAAATTGATATCTAAATGCCTTATTTAATATCAATACTTGGTTGATTGACTTGGCATTCACTTGGTAGAACTCCATTATAACACGGTGAAAAAATAGCAATGTATTTTAGTTCTACAAAATTATTTTTAACAAATATAGTTGATAGCTATTTCGGCTCACGCCATCGTCAGAACTATCTCTGTATATAGTTCTGACGATGGCGTGAGCCGAAATAGCTATCAACTATATTTGTTAAAAATAATTTTGTAGAACTAAAATACATTGCTATTTTTTCACCGTGTTATCAATACTTGGCTTCAGAGCCGGATATAAAAAAATAATATTAGCAGTAAATATGTGCATATTGTTCAATCAGTCAAAACGAGTTTTTGATAAATGACAGGGAAAGTTTATTGTGTATGTGTGTTAAGATGTCGAACAGAATACTTCTGAGCGTGTGAAATACGTGAATCACGCAAGATTTATGATCGTATTAAATAAATTTACTTTTGAGTATGTCTAGCCCGTGTAAAGAAATAATTCTTCTCAGAGAAAATTATATATATATAAAATTTAACGGCACATTAACATTAATACTAGGTTAAATAATAAATATTTATGTCATTCGTTAAATGCAGCAAAATTTAAACGCTTCAGGTTATTCGTTGATTGTTTCCATTTTGGATATTAACAAATTTTAACAACAAAAATAAACCGGAAAATAGTGCTCATTTTGTTTTGCACTGCATTGCGTTATAAAGTACGAACCCTGCTCGATTCGTCTCATTTTATTAAGTTGAATTTGATGAAACCCGTGAAATAATAAATAATATTCTTCTCCGTTTTCTTCTAGCCACTCCATAGATTGATTATGAAGAGAAAATATTGTTTGCTCATTGTATGCTATACTTTTTCATTATGAAAGCGTGCAATACGTTTGTCTCATTCACCCTCGGAAATTTCTTATAAAAAAATCAACACCTAGAAAGCTCAATATCTTTCCATAGTACCGACAGCTACGATTTCACATTTTGTCTTACGTGGTGTATTCTGCAGCGTAACAACGTTGTGCGTGTTTTAATTTTTTGCCAAGAACATCCCAGGATAAATTTTTCAAGATTTATTCATGCACTCTAATGTGTAGAGATGTAAAATAAATACTAAACATAAGTAAACAAAATATTAATTGTAACGAAAGACTTTTTAGGGATTGAGACGTATAATATTTTTCAAGATCCCTACACTTCAAAAAATCATAATTACAACCTTAAAAAATAATGTCTGTTTCCAACATGGTTAAAATTAACTTCTAATAGAGCTCGTCTTAATCTGTTCCCTACTGAGCCACGTAAAGGATATTAAAACCTCAAATATTTTATAAATTAACTTAGCATTGTTGGTTTTAATCAAATTTTTGAATAATGTAAGGAAAAATCAGTCCGCAAAAATTACAATTAAGAAACCACGGTATTAGTGAAAATTGAAACCTATTGTAGATAAATATTCTTATGAAAAATGTATTTATGGAATAGTAGGGAATATAAAATTTTCGAACTCTAGGATATTTTGTGTTAGACCGGAAATGCACACGACGCTACGTTTCCACGCGCAAATGTAACGTGGTCGATCTATAGAACTCTTGGGTTACAAGCAGTTAAAAATAGTATTGACATATACTACATAGGAGAAAGCATGGTTTTATTAATATCTGGTTCGTTAGTTTTAACGAACGTTGAAGAGTTTAACGAAGGCACATTTCTTATTCATATGATATTATACTATTTGTTTCAGCGTTACAGCGTACCGTTAGAATTGTTATAATTCGGCAAGCCGCTTGTATCTTTTTTACGTATTGAAACATTGCAAAAAATGTAATGGTCGCTTGATAGGTGGCTACAGCCCGAGGCATTAAGTTCACATGAGACCGACCGACTAAAGGTTGAGGGCAAACGTCTGACATTGTGTCTTGGAGCTCGGATACATTCAAATCAACCAGATATAACATTCAATTAATCAAATAGGCTGAAATTAAATAACGTGGATCCAATTTCAGCGGAGATCTCACAACGAGCATTGCACTCAAGCATTTAACATTTAAACAACAGGTCAAAAACGTTTTCAAAAAACTTCACCGAATTTCTGAAAAATCCGCTGATGACTACTGTATTATTTACTTGTTGTAGCTACTGTACTTTCGTGCTTTCGAATCTGATTCATTCGCATGTAAGCATTTCTACGATTATGGTAAAGATATAGCTGTAGAGAAAAAAGGATTTTCTTATTAATAACATAGATTTCAATTAAAAATAGAATATGCTTTGTATATGCAAAAGCTTTTGTAATTTTTAACTCAATAAATTCCTTGAAAAAGGCTTCCTTTAATTAAATGTAATTGTGGAGCTTTATTCATAAATAAAATATTAATCATTTACAAGAATTCGTGAATGAATCAACGATTACTCAAATTTCCGGCACGTATGTACTTATTTTACCATTGAAACTGGCCAAAAATATTTTTTAAAGTAAATTTATTCTATAAACATCTGTCATTTAACCAATACCAAAAATTATAACATGTGTCGTATTTACGTATTAATGAAGTTCTTGTAATCAGATATGATTTTATACACAATATTAACTAGAATTTAATTAGGTAAGATTGCCTCCCTGACGTATGTTATTTTTTATTACATTTCTACGTAATTTTATTCAAATGTCAAATATTTCACTATTCTATTGTGGTCTCTAAAGATTTGTCACGAAAATAAGAAGAATTCAAAACGTCTTGGTGCCAGATGTTAGTTGAATAAAAGAATTAAGAATAGCATTACATGGTAGTTACATGTATGCTTTACTGGACATGGAACGAAATACAAATACAAAATAAAACAAATAAATGAAAAATCAATACTATGCAAAAACTATTAAACTACTATTATTAAAGTTTTACAAAATGTAAGGTAAATAAATTGTGTTTTAACAGCACAATAATATTTATATAATGATTGTAAAGAGAATTATTAATATGAAAATAGATAAAGACGAGCTGAGAATATTTTTTTATCGATTTTTTATAAATATCACGTCATTCTCAGCTAGTCAAATATTGAAATCTTATCTCTACAATATAATTCATATCATATAGCAAATGATGCTTTTTTGAAAAGCTTAGTAAATTTTTATTTTTATTTTGCCGATATCAATTATTAAATTGTTTTCTGATTTATGTATGTTATTATTATTATATTATAGATGTCTATGTTAAAAATATTCTCATGTAATGTTACTGGTAAGTTGAAGAAACGTTGAATGTAACATTCTGTTAAGTCAACGTACTGATTTTGTTATTTTTGATTGTGAATAAAAAATAAACATGCAGGAATAATAATTGTGTTTTTTTATTGATTGAATTGGCATTAACTTGGTAGAACTCCATTATAACACGGTGAAAAAATAGCAATGTATTTTAATTCTACAAAATTTTTTAGAACTAAAATACATTGCTATTTTTTCACCGTGTTAATTTAATTTTCATCATATAAATATAGTGGCTTTTCCACCAAGAAGTGACAGTTAACACCTTGAAAGTGGTTAAATTTTGTCTCGACTATTCTAGATTACATGAACATTACATTGTTTTTAAGACGATATTTTCCGCTTCGTGAGACTCAATATGACATTTCTCATTTAAAAAAATGTTGTTATGAATTCCAGGATTAATGTTATAAATAACATCGCGACAATTTCACAAACAGGACCATGACTGAAGGACCATGACTGAAGGCATTTTGGAGAAAACAATGTGTCTACATTGTGGATCATCACATGCTGTCGATTCCTAAGAAGGCTTTATTCCTGGATGAACAAACTGAGTCATTCGTGATACGTATATATTAAATAATCGTAGGCAGACTGGGAGACCTTGAATAATTTTTGTGACGATGATGACTGCATTTCATTGGATATCTCATCAGTCTTCGAAATTTACGATAAATATTTTAAATCCTTATAAAGACGACAACGCATTTCATTCATTTAAAAGAATATAATAAGTGGGTTACATTGCCAATCTTAATAGTTTTTTTTATTATATCTGCGTCGCTATGAATATATTACTAATTCGTGAAGTTATCTTGACGAATCTTGAGCTTTTTAAAATATTTAATTTTTGGCTATAAATATGTGTATACTTTATCTGTACTCTATTTATCTATTGTATTTATGGTTGAAGATGTCTTAAAATGTATCATTGGATTGGTAAAGGGCAGTTATGAAACTTTTTTTAACATTGCTATATGATGATGTAATAATATGACTGAATAAATAATTGTATATACGTTTATCACGAATGTATTGATTGAAAAATTGCTTAAATTGAAAACAGTTCAAAAAATTGTCGGTACTACAGTTTGCTGATAATACCAAATAGCTGTCGTTCTCTCAATTCCTGTGATCTCTTAACTACATTTTGGTTCATCTTATCACACACTTACTGACGGAATATTCAGTTATTGATGTTTCGTGACGTTGCCGAACTTAGAAGAATGTAATAAATTATAGCAATATCGTTCAGCTTTTACAAATCGAGTGATATTCGAATATAATTTTTCCCGTGGGGCATACTTTCTTACAAATCGACCTTGCCGTCAAATATTTCGCAATATTTTTTTTTCATTCTAGTTTATAACACGTTCTTCGACAGCGTTCACATTTAATGAAATGTCAATATTGAAATTTTAAGTGTAAGAATTTATACACGTTTTGTGACATTTCTTTCCATCGATATTTTAATGCACTTGTCAAAACTGTACATTAGAGTTATTGGTTTGAGAAAAATGTAGTGTAATGTTGTAAGTTGATATTTTCAAGATTTTTTTTTTTTGTGTCATAGTTTATCATATGTTTAATGCTATGCCATATGTTTAAATAAAACAATTATAACCTTTGATAAAATCACGTATTTCGGAAATAAACGAATGAAAAGACGTACATTTTGACGCATACTACATGACAATATGAAATAGCATCCTTTGTAGAAATTAAAAAGAAATGCTTCAAATAATGCACAAAATGATTGAAAAAATTTCACAATTAAGTTTTACGCTAAAAAAATTCGTTTAATGCATTCTTTAATTACGCCATATGCGGTATTACTTAAAGGTTAGTCAGGAGTCTAGGATTCATTTCATCAAAGTCTAACGTAACACTGAGCTGCCTGGTTCTTCGCTAATCTCCAAAGTATTTTACGATGCCACTATTGTAAAGTAACACTTTTGTAATAATCATTGCTATATTTTAGAAATTAATTAATAGAAATGTTAGCTTACAATATTCGAAAATATAATAATTTACGAAAACAAATTATTTAAATTTTTCAGTTTATTCTGATGTGATTTGCTTTTGGTATGTACCGCAACCGGCAATTAAAAACATTCATTTGATATTCAAATACGCTCAAAGTAATGTCTAAGCAATTTTAAATCCTATCAAATGCAAATTTTATTGCCCAATACAGAGTGCTTTTGTATGGCGAATTGATATGTTTTTTATGACAATAGAAATGTTTTATAGTAATTTATTACTCAATAAATGTATTTAAGGATGTGATGTTTCATACTATTTCATTTTACTCACGTAACTTGAACTGAATAAATAATATCTTTTTTAATAATACAGCGTGTTTTATAATTCGACACAATCGGAAACTGACCGATTATTTTGTAAAAAAAAGTGACTCACTTTTTATCATTATGCAGTTTTCATATATAGAATAATTTATATGAATAGCTTATAATTTTAAATAAATATTATTTAATTTTGGATTCTTGTGTAATGACTACGTATGTTGACGCAATGTTTGTAATTTCTTAATTAAAAAAAAATACTTTTAAATAGACTTTTTTATCTTCAATACTAACATTAGGCGTAGAAATGCTGATAATGGAAAACTTTTATATTGATAAAAACAAAAAAATAATACTAATACGCCGTAATTGATTAATGTAGATATGCTACTAAATGTGACCCGTGTTTCGCCTCTTCCAAAAACATATTCAGATACTACGATAAACGGACGTAGGGGCGGGGCATGGAATTAAGCAATAAATTTAAAAATAGGAATTGAATATCCGAAGAAAAATAGTATTTAAAGTGTTCTTTTCCGATAATGGATGATTTCTGTTGAGATTATATTATTTTTTAAGAATTCTAAACTCTTCAATTTGCTATATCATTTATTTCTATCTAGTATATATTATTCCATTATTATATTGTATATTATTTAATTATAGTCATTTTCAACTAAATGATTTGCATACTTTAAAAAATATTGCTTTCTTAATAGCAATAAAAAAAACATGGTTTATAGGAAATAAAATATTTACTTAGATATCAGATATGAACAGGTATGTATCAAAAAGCTTAAAATAAAATTTATTATAACGGGTCAATTTTTCAGTATCCACCAAACAGCGCAGTTTCGTTGTTTCGTCGAGTCTAAACGTATATCTATGTACTGTATTTAAAAATATATATTTTAGCATGTTTAATGATTAATAATCTCTGTTATTGATTTGCACGGTAAATATAAACCAGGACAGCCTGTAGATAAAATATAATTATCCGATAAACATATCTAGTGTAGTATAGGAGGCGAAAATTTATTTGTTACCACACCCAAATATATCAAACCAAAGATTAGATAGAGCAAATAAAGTATTTTTTATCTTCGATCCACATTCTTACCGCAAAGTAAACCTACTTTATAAGTTGAGACTTGAGAGTGAGGCGATTGTTGGCCAAACTGTTTTATAAGTTGTCTAGTTATTTTAATTTTAATGTTTTATAAATCAATATTTTATTAGAATAATTTCATAAAACACTCAAATTTTTCTTTTCCTAGAGAATTCATTGATGTACTCAATAGCGAGTTATACATTTGGAAGCTTTATTTTTTGGAGAGAAAAGAATGTACGCGAAATAATCTAATTTATTTAAAATTCTCAAATTTGTAAATATCATAATCAATCCTTTGTGATAGTGATTCTTAACGAACAAACTAATATATGTCCGTCACCATTATTGAGTCCTCTGAGTGGTGTCTCTTGTTTCTGTAATGGACAATTTCCGTGCCATATGTAAACTTATTGACGTAGCCGCCTTTTTAGTTTCATTTACAATTGTTAGTTTTATTGCGAACAGGACACAAGCCAGGTCGTTAAAACAGGAAAGAAGATGTATTGTGTACCTTTTCTACACAGCTATGTATAGATAAGCAAACGTTGGTTTAAGCATAGTTCTGACGATGGCGTGAGCCGAAATAGCTATCAATTATATTTAAAAAAATAATTTCGTAGAAGTAAAATACATTGCCATTTATTTTCACCGTGTTATAATGGAGTTATACAAGTGAATGCAAATTCAATCAATAAAAAAAACATTGTTTTATGGCTCTTTTTAAAACTTAGGGGTCTCCATATTTACGTGTTATTGTTGAATTATCTAAAGACACTTTCGAAAGGCGTTTGTAAGATGATGTTTTGATTAAATTATAAAAATAATGACGATACTGGATGCGGTGTATGGAGTAAATTGGACTCTTTAAAAATAAAGTCAGCAAAGCAACACTAAAAGAAACATATAGTTGGGGCTCTAACAAGCAAATTGAAGCTTTAATGCAAATTCGAACACCTTTTTTCAAAAATGTTTCTACTAACAGACCAAAATCACAAGTCTTAATTTTTAATAACAGTACTATGAATTATTTGTGCGTTTTATTATCCGTGCAGACCCAATGTTTATGTATGTCATCGTTGGAATGACAACAGCAATAAGCAAAAACATTATCGAAATTAAACTCGTGTACATATTCAATAGGCCAAAATATCTTTGTATGGCGTGGATAGAAATAATTTATATTCTTGCCAATGCTGACATAATAATTCGCAGATCGTAATAGTGTTTACATAACGAGTAACACTATGAAGTAATGCGCATTAAATTATGTAAAAAATGACAAGTTATTAAAAATATAATTTATGGCGCTTATTTGTACAATGTGCTTTTAATTACAAAATAATAATATTATTACACAGCGAGTTTTAGGTATCATAATATTAATGGTACACCAGCGTTTTCAGACCTACAATTACGAGACATTCGAGGAATTAACGGTAACGGTAGCGAATATATCTCAATTCAAAAGAGCAGTAGAAAATTTTGGTTTCCTTCACACTAAGTCTTGAAGAAGTTTCCCTTTGATATTCCAGAGAAAAAACAAATAATACATATAACATTCCTCGTAATAATATATTCTGATTTGTGTGGATATATGGTAAGACTTCTACTAATTCGGGTTGAATTCCCAGCAAGGAAAATGTCAAATTCATGTTTTTTTCAATCCTATATATATAAGATCATCCGAATGGTTGATTTGATATAATATTTAAAATAACTTTGATTATTCCACGTATTGTGCTACTAACTGTGACACGTGTTTCGCCTCTTTCAGAGGCATCTTCAGGCTTACTATCGCAAAGTTTTCTTAAGTAATGAAGCAAGATTGTTTCTAACATTTTAAATTATGAAATTACAAAATGGATTCCTCCTAAAGGAACCAAGGAAGGGGTGATAGAATTAAAACAAGGCAATCAGATAATGATACTGATATTAATGAGCTACAATCAATAAATTGGGATTTTTCCTTTATAATGGACGCAAGAGAGGGGGTTATAGAATCGAAACAAAGCAAATGAATAAACATATTTCTAATGACGTTAACGGGTGATTTGATGTTTTCGATCGTTGTGTAGATCTCATATTAAGGATACAAGTGAATAATGTCGTGTAAAACTCAAACAATAAAGTTTTTATATGTATTATTACGTGTCATATGATAAAAAAACTTATTTCTGGAACCTTGGTAAAATATTTCAATAATTTAAATTTCTCGTAGGGAGACCGTATTCATCTTGTTAGTGTTGGTGTTCATTTTTTTGATGGTAGAGTTAAAAAAAGATTAATATTGACGTACCTTAAGAGATTGATAGTTTCAATTTATGGCTCTTGCTCTGCAGCGAATTGATACTGGGAACTGTAGTTCCTTTTTTGTTGCTGACAATGATTATACGCTTAGAAAGTTATCTACATTTAGCACAAAGCGATTAAGCATAATATTTCATACCCACATCGTAATATGTACATCAATCTAGCAAACAGAGAACCGTTTGACCTCCCATTACAAAATTCCTCGCCCATCATTTCTCACTTATCGTTCGTAATAAATTTTGAATAAGCAGCCAGAATTTCACGATTATATTCACTTATGGGTAAAGATGTAAATTATCACGTATAATACAATCTTACTTTGCAAATCAATATTAGAAATATATATTATTCTGTAAGCGCTCGAAGTAGTTATCTAAAAGCTCTTCTTCTAAAAAGCAAAGCAGGAAATAAAAAAAGTTTATTTTATTTTTAAAACCATACATATGTCAAGTAATAACTACAGAATATTTGAGCGAATTGGTGACACAATTCATATATTATATATAAAAAGAATTCCTTAAAAATAATGAGAAATAAAAGCTCTGCGCTATTGGTCAAATAAGTTGGGTTTAAGTATCAGCAAAGTCAATATAAAATCTAAATTGAGTTCAATATAATTTATGATATCCACTGGAGGTGCTTGATTGAATTTCAATATCATATATGCATTAATGAAACTGTACAGAACTGATTTTATATTCGTGTGATAGAATGCATAAAATGACAGAAAGCCAAACCCGGATTGTTAGTGACAAAACGTGTAGAAACATATAAAATATGAAGTTTCAATAGTTCAAATTAGATTAAGTTTAATTAAAACATGATATTTTATATGTGGGTATATTTGATTTCTTTTTGAATTTATCTCGTTTTTTCTGTATCAAGATATTTGGTTCGTTGGAAGTCATTATATCTGTGTCTTTACTTATGCTAAATATAAAACTGCGGCTACATTTATTCAAACGTTCTGCACAGTTTTAATTGGTATAAAATATGGATTTGAAAAATTTATTAAGTGTGCAATTTATTTGTGTTCTTTTTTTAATTTGCAGTTGATTTGACTTAATCATGCTTTTGATTCATCGAAACGGAATGCATACATCGTTTATCGTTATCTGCTGACAAGATCAAGGCGACTACGGTATATCGAGTCAATTTGAAAACTTTGCTCACGATATTCTGGGAGTAGAAACAACAATTTGGCGCGGTCACGATCGCCCTGACATGCATTGCCGATAAATAAGTGCACCTCCGAAGAAATAGATTCCAAAAACACATGTGGTATGGAAAAAAACACATACAAATTGAATCAATTATTATGTTGCTCGTGGTCTGTTCACTTGACCTCTTGTAACATCTTTGTGTACGAATTAAAAATAAAATATACGTGTACACATACGTATATACACAATTCAATGAAAAATACGAGTAAGCACGATGAAAAATTGCAATGTATTTCGGATTATATAGTTCTGATGAGGGCGTAAGCCGAAATAGCAATCGACTATACGTCTTATAAATTTTGTAGAATTAAAATACATCGCTGTACTTTCGCCGTGTTGTAATGGTGTTCTACCAAGTAGGTTCAATTCAATTAATAATAACAATAAAATATACAATTTGATTTGTTACTTCTTGAATACCTTTTTTTATTTCCGTAAATTAAATACTCATTTCTCATTTCTGAAAAAAAGTAATGTACTTAAATACTTCAAGCAATTTTTAAGCATTCAAGTATTGAAGAGTGTTTACGGATATTTTTTAATTATAAACCAATAAGTATAATATTGTCGCTCAATTCTTGTGAGATAGGAGCAAAAATTACTCTGCGTCAGTGAATCCAAGATTTTCTGCATTCAGATTATATCAGTATTAAGCTGCTAGTGTTTAAATGAACTGAATATTCAAACGGTGATAACAATATCCTCAAAGGCACCCAGCATTTTAAGATTGGCGAACGATACACTCTTATATTATAAAGAAGTGAAATTGTTGTATGAAAGATTTTATAGCCTCCGGTATATAACGTTAATACGTTTATTTCACAAATTATTTTCTTGGATAGATTTTTTTATAAACAAAAAAAGAAGAAAAGCATTAAGGTACAATAAGCTGTCCATTTTTAAAAAAATAAATAGACAAGCTGTCATATATGATGTTATTTTGAGAATGAGAACCAAGTTTGATATTGGATTTATAATACAGCTTATATGAATAGCTAAAAATAGTTTAATTATAAAACTCATTAAGTATTAGAAATATATGATAAATTTTGAAGTAGGCAATAAAAAACAATTAAGTTTTTTATTCATATGATAAAAATAATAACCAAATTGAAATATAAGTTAATTATACACAGGCAGTACCTTAAAAATCATTTTCATTATTTTTTAAATTGAATATTGACCGCCAACTTATCTCCTGTGAAAAAATTAAATTAGTTATTTTATGATCACGGCGACCTATGGATAATAACGCAGTTGTAAAAGCTGACGTTTCACATTATGAAACACGGTAATTATTTAGATTTAAAGTTTAAGTATTACCATAAATTCTCATAAGGCTATAAATAGATCGATGTAATAGTTCTTTGACACTGACGGAGGCAAATCAGGTGTCTTCTTAACAAATTGAGATAAAGTAGAGAGGAATTTTACCGACCGTGAAATTAATTGAAAGCTCCCGTAAATTGTGAATGCAGCATTTAATTCGGTTTATATTCGAATGGTGCATGGTCATTCTGAAATCTCGGGCAAACAAAAAATGTCGTTTAATCATAATTCAATCAGAGAAGGTTTTTTGCCTTATTCAAGGTGCTATAAGCAGAGGCATTCACCCCTGAAAAATTGTCTATTTACGGCAGGAAAATTTATGTTTGGATAATGGACACAATTTAATAATTTGATAAAAAGAATTGAATTGTTTAAGCCGTGTTCATGTTCACATGTTTTGTCACTCACTAACCGAGTTTCACCTTTCGACAGTCTCAAGCATTCTATCACACGGATGCAATAGAATTGACACACACAACAGTTTGTATCGCTGATATATTAGAAGAACTGCATTTTTTCAAATACATATTAAGCTCCCAGCCTTAGGGTCAATATTTTTTTGGAAAATTCTTACACGAGGCTGGAATATATTTTGCAAAAAAAATGCCTTTTTGTAAACAGTATGTCTGATCCGAACTAACTCGACGAGTGCCACTGGAAAAACGTACATTTTTATATTTTTATTTCATTACTTGAATTTCTTTTGAGAATCTAATATTTCAATTAAATTGTGTTTGTTTTTGTTCCACCGCAAATATTTATTCACCCTGAAATAGAGCAAATAATTTTACTATTCCATTTTAATGTAAACACGTTTTCAATTACGATTTCATAACTGAACAAAATCGCAATATATCTACTTATATTTTTGTAATAAATTCAAATAAAAATCTACTCTTGGCAATTGGACAGTTTAAAAAATAAACGTTATTATGCGCGTTAAGAAATTTTAAGTAACATTTATGGTAAAATTTATACATATTTTCAAATTTATTCTCCTATTGACGCTTTGACTTTTAGTTTGAACACATAATTTTAGTTTGCAAATATATACACAAGAAAACTTTTTCTATATATCATCGGGATTTACTTTGTTTAGCTTGCAATGGTTGTTTTGTAAGTCATGTAGACAGAATCAATAAATAAATAAACAAAACCCAGCTCACTAAAAACAGCCAACCTGTCACAAGTGTCATTTTGCTTTTGATATACTTAACAATCAAATACTTGATGGTTTTATTCTGTTGTTGCAACGTTGTTTAATAAAATATGTAGAACTAAAAACTCTTAAGCTTTACGATAAAATTTTTCGTAAAACGTTTGTAGTAACTCTCACTTAAATATCTTTTAAATTTAAACCGTCTATACTACTAGCGTATACAATTTGAACGGAACAACTTTTAAATGTATTTAATCATAAAAAATATAAAAGTAATATGTAAACAAATATCAAAATCTTTTATATTTATCTCATTGTGAAAAATAAATCATGATATTGCGATGAACTATAATTAATCTTGTGTTTATTTGAAGACCCCTGATTCAACTCTCACGTCTTGTCTCACACGATCAGAATTCAGCTATTCCGGATGTTCTGCGAGCGGAGAAAATGAGGCCCCGCCCTGTTTGCGAACCCGGCTACTATAAATTGTCAAACTTTAAAAAAACAATAGACAAGTTTGATCGATTACAATGGGAGCATTAAAATTAAGGGAGTTCACAATATACTAACAAATATATTTCCGTTTTAGTTAAGAAATTGTGAATCCAGTAAAATAAAGATATTTAATGCTATATTTATCTGGACATACGCTACAAGCGTGCGAGTACCTGGCAGTGAGGATATGTATATAAATAAAATTGATAAATTTTATTATTACAATATGTCCAAAAACTTTAATTAATAAATTGATGTTCTATAAATATAAAACCGCTCAACAAATCCGCAGATGGAATATGAGTTATTTGTCAGGTGGAATAATCATAGGTAAAATGAAAACAGTTGTCATTTTTCATATCCTGTACATTGAATTACAATCGACTGGTATTGGTTCCAATAAAAAGATCTTTCCTTAAAGTGATGTCAAATATTTTTTCTAAATAAAAAACGGTTTATCTATCATACATGCTCTTCTTGCACCATTGGTTGCCATAGTAGTGCCGCAAAATAATGTCACATCACATGTATCACGAGAAATAGCGGAAAGTGAATAAGGTAAATGTCAATACAATCCGGGAAAATATGACAAGTATACATGAACATTTGGAGGGAATATAACAAACAATACTTGAGTCTTATAAAACTTAATATTCGACATTGGAATATTTTGTTCTTGATGGAAAGGCATTATATTTAAATTAAACACCATTATCTACGATTAATAATATAACACGTTTAGTACTATTTACGTATTATAATAGTTTTAAGGTCAGGACCACTTTCGGTTACTCATTAAAATATGAAATTGTGGAAATAAACCTAATTTTACATTGTGTTATAATTATTGTAATAAATAACATGTGTTTTGCTACTGCTAACTCTTTGACTAGTTCAAACATGAAAGGGTAATATTTCAAATACTTACAACTCGATTATGGATAGATTTTAGTGTAATATGAATATAAACCCAAAATTTTCCTAAATTGGAACACAGGAGTAAAAGTAAATTTTTGTCTTGCAAGTATATTATATTGATATCGTTAGATATGAACATATTATTCTAATGCTACCCTGGCTACATCCGATGCCATGCAGGGCTACATAAATGGATTCAGATAGAGGTGTTTAATGCCACGTTAATATTGAACCGCGTTGTTTTATCTTACGCATGTTCAGAGCGTAACACCGAATCTCATGCTTTGATATCAAATCTTATTCGATGACTTGACATTATCTTTACATTATGTCTCTATCTATAGAAAGAGAGCGATGTTTTGTCAAGATTAACTATACCTTGCAAATATTGCAAACACGATTTGACTAACGTACGGTTAAATCTATGGTCCTAAAAGTTCATATTTATTATAAATACAACGGAAGTGTTGAAAACAAAAAAATGCTTTTTATAAGATACGCATTGAATTGAAATAACTATTTGATGCAATTTATATTATTTTGATATTCAATCATTCGAATCGTCGATTAGTGTAACTTTAAAAATAATTTGTGATGTGTTACTTTATATGGTTAATTTAGCATCTCATTTCACAATATCATTTGGATTGAGAACAATTGGAATATTATTGGAAGCATTTTAATCGATCGCTTGTATTCGGTACTCAGAAATTTACGCGGCAAGTAATTTAAAATTTATCATTCATGCAAAAAGGTTGTATTTCATGATGTTTTGATTGTATTTTTAAAGATATTTATATATATAAGAATATATAACTGTAATATAGAATTATAACAATAAAGAAAAATAATAAGTTTTTAGCTGAAATATATTTTTTTCACATTGGGTTACCATATCGCCAATAGATGTTTCTCTCTCTATGGAACTCTTTAAAAAACGGTTTTTGGTTAAGCTTGTTGGATCAACGACATTACATAAAATGTATATTGATATTCAATAACATCGATTTAGATAAACATATATATGTTATAGTGAAAGTCCATATCAGGTCAAAATGTATTCTCACTGGTAAAAATTTGAGATGAGAAACCTGGTATTTTAACGAAATATTTATCGATACATTTCTTACAATTTTATTCTTGCTATATTCAAGTTGTTATAAAGAATAACCAATTCAGCCATAGACATACAGCGCGAACAATGTTTATTTATTTTATTATTATTATAAATAGCAGGTTCCCAAAGAGCTGGCTAAGGAAAAAAACTGTCTACGAACACCTTTGATGGAGGTCTTAATCACAAGGTGATTTTTTGGTTTCATCAATCTTACAGTCAGACTGAAATTGTACAGACAGGGGAAAATAAACGAGCATAAGATTCTGTAAAGATATCTCACAGACACCGTGTTTTTTCTTACGACATATCGAAACTACGTAATTCAGGCTTACAATTGTTTAACTTAATTGCATTTTAAGTGATGCGCGGTTGTCCTTATTTTATATCAAGTGCTAAAAAAGACTTGGCGATAATTATTAATTTAATATGAATCTAGTGAATAAGGGCAAATATTATAAGAGGGTGCAGAAAATATTACCAACCAATTCCAAGATATTTTTTTATGCTTCTATTTTATACGGGTTTTTCTCTTTATATCTTTTTGTAAAATGAAAGGGCTAGAAAAATAATCATATCTTAGAACTGTAGTTTGAGACGAATTTAGTAAATATGGGGTAGCCAAAAATAATAGATTTGCTTAAAAATAATATAAATAGAAACCGGACCTGATCAAAAAATATATTGTTGAAATAATAACTAAAAAATGTGTTTTTATTATTTAAAATATCACGCCTTTCCATCAAGAAGTAACAGTTAACACTTTAAAAGTGAATAAAAATTCAGTTGTTTTCAATTTTGATTGAGCCTATACTTTATTCCATATGTAAAACTCATAGTGTTTGATTGTACGAAGAAATCCTTTTGATCAAAACTTTATTTATTCTCGCCGTTAAAAGTCGTTAAAAAAGCTCCCAATAAATTTTAACTATGCGATTAAGCCAGGCTAGACGTTAGACACCAAAAATCAGTGACCTCCTTTACTGTGGGTCACGGACTCGTAGTTATTTTCAGTATCATCCGTTTTTTCGCTATAGCAATTTGAGAATGAAAGGGATAATTTGCATCGCACGATCAACCACAATGTTTTTGTTTTTTTTTCTTATCTTGTCGAAAGTAACATTTTGTTAATGTGCCTTAATAGCTGGGTGTCAAAAAACTATAAACATATAATGTATTATAATAAATTAAGTATCTATGATTCTCGGAAGGAAATAGAAATTATGAGCATTTGAGGCTAACCGCAAATTTCTTAACGCATTTAAAATAAACTTCAAATTTTTATTATGATAATGACAAAATAATAATCGCAATTTAGGGAAAATATTTTGAAATAAAGTTCAATATACGGCTTAAGAAAATTATTTATAATGATCCATCTTTAAAAATTTTATATTCCTAAAACGAAAAAGAGTAAATATTTGTTTTGAAAGAAATAATTAAAAATGGGACATGCTTTTTTATTGATTAAATTGACATTTACTTGAAAAAATATCGATGTATTTTAGTTCTACAATTTTTTTTAAGATATAGTTGATAGCTATTTCGGCTCACGCCATCGTCAGAACTATGTATTTTTTAGTAAATACATTTGTTCGGTCAATGTCAGAGAGAAGATTATAATACTAAAATATGCCAACTGTACCATTCAAAAACACTGTCAATCTGTAATTTAAATGCTTATCCAAATTCCATCGCCAATCTTTGCCTACAAATCTAAAAAATAATTATTTCCTCATCAAAAACGTTTTTTAATTAAAAATTTATACAACCCATGTGTACTGTATGGCCTCCGAATGAAACATCCGAACAGGTAGTTTTATCAGTAAGTAAACCTATCTTTTTAGAAAAGAAGTTCAGGAAAGAATTTTTGCATAAGAAAAATACCATATGTTAGCTCATCGACCCTCGGAGGAATAGAAACATTCATGTCAAATCATGACTTTTTTTATATCAATTGATTGAAAACTCATTATTTACTGTACACGTCAAAATTTGTGAAAGCCATTTTGGTGAATGAAATTCAACAGTTTTAATCTCTTATAAAAATTTGAAAATTTTATTATTAATTATCATTGCTAGATTGGTTGGTTAGGTTAGGTTATCTTTAATTTAATGCTCATAAATAGGAAAGGTAAGAAAAAAACCTGACAAAAATAAACTCTTTTTTGTCAGATTCGTGTTGTTCAATATCGGAGTCGGAGTCATGTTTTTTAACGACTTTACAGCCCTGGTTACTATATGTTCATACATAATAAATTTTCATATATATTTTTTATTCAATTGTAGATGTTCAATGAGAAATAAAACACATATATCGTGAGGTTATTTTACGCTTGTAAAATATATGCTATCGTTTACATTTTGGTCCGTGATGTTTAACGTTTATTATCTCAATTAGTCAATACTTAAATTCAATTCCTTTCGAATTCGGTTAAATAACTAATGCTAATAGGCCTACGTTAAAATCAATATTCTTACCGCATTAACCCTTTCAAATACGGATAACGAATAACGTTTCCGCCTAAAATTTTATTTTCATTATTCGTATCTTCATTATTATAAAACATAAAAATATATCCAGTATATGTCTATTTTCACGTTTAAATTGTGTTTTGACACATAAAATTTATCCGGGTGCGATTATATATATAACGAATACCATCTGTAATGGCTGTTTCTATTTATATCTCAAATATAATACGGCTTTCTTCTGTATCGTATCTTTGTTCCATTGTTTATTTCGCTATTTTATATTATATAATAAACGATTTCTGATTTTTTGTAATAACACATGTCAATTGTCACAGGGAAAACGATATTGTATTTATTGTATATGATTACTTTTCAGTTATATACTATTATATATACTTATTTTGAGTTGCTTGACAACAGCACACTTCAAGTTGTCTCATCTATAGCTAAAAACAATTGAAGCCTGTGTAGAATGACAGTCGAGAGAAAAATTCTGTTACGAGGTAAACTGTGATTAAAAACCAGGATTTGTTGAGTTTTAGCAGATCATCTTATACATATCGGCATTTTTGTCTCAAATTACAACCGATTTCTAGAGACACGTTTTAGTGAGACTACGGAGAATAAATTCATTTCATTGACAGTGGTGTATGATGATTTGTAATCCCATAGGGAACGCTAGACGAGTGTTTTCTATCAATATAACGATGCATTGAAAAAGGGTATTGGTAACTCGAAGTATAAATTATTATTTGATAGAAACGTCATTCGTTCTTGTAGGGTTAATGATAAAATCAAACACCTGAATGACGACGTATTAGCAAACGAGACGGTATCTTACATAACGCCGTAAAAGTCGATTTCCTCGTTGAAAGAATTCGGCCTTCGGATGAAAATGACATTTGGTAAAATGGTCGGCAGACGGTTTCGAGCATGTGATACAGAAACTTGTCAATTGAGTTGTTTTCCTTGACAACGCATTAATTAATTCAAGTTCTGGCAACATTTTACGCATTCCTCCAAAATGATTTCTCGACTAGTTCCGGCACAGTTAAACAGTTTCTCCCATAGTTATTATTTTTATTTAAGTGTACGTCCGTTAATCACAAGTGGAATAAATATCGAGGATTTTTTTATGTAAAACATTAATTTGTATACGTCATTAAAGCTCACGCCAAAGTTTCACATAAATATGTGACCTAAAAATGTAATAAAAAAATGAAATCAATGATTTGAATTTCACTAAGGACAGTATGAAACATTTTTTTATTCGACCGACTATAGATGTATTAGCGAAAGCATGAATATTTATTATGTCTAGGAATTCCCGTCTACCGTTCCGTTCCGTTCCGTTCCGTCCCGTTCAATCCTAAGATTGGCTTAGTAAGAGCGATAAGCCTACCACGATGGACACCATAACTTATTCTGTTTGAACTTCTTCAAAAAGAAACGCTGAGCATCTGAGTAACAATTAGTTTTCGCAAATCGACTTATGCTGAAATATCTCCATGAGCATTCCATATGCTTCACATTGGGAGCGCTCATTGTTACGACATTAAACAATGAACTTATTTTTATCAGTTCATAACATATATACACATGTAATATAAAAAAATACTGGTTGTGCTATTGTCCGATTATCTGCTTAGCGTTTTGATTTAAGTTCTAAAATAAGTTGAACTTTGGTACTGAATCATCAAATTGTATCACGTATTATTTTTTTAGTATTAATATGTTAGCAAAAAAATGCTTTGGCATTAACGAATCACGTTTAATGTAATTGAAAAGAGATGAGAGAGTACATACGAGATTTTTTCAGAATGATCAGTGATATAAAACCATTATTTGATGTTATAATTTCAATTATCATAATATGTAGTTGACATCGGTATGGTTCCTAGCATCCAATAATAATACCCGTTCAGTTTCAATTCTTAATATATACAATTAAATCAGCAATAATTCATTGCATATTATCAATGACTTCATACGATCTTAATTAATATGAAGCATTTTATCACTGACCGACATCGCAAAGCACATAAACCTTAGGGTTATATTTCGGTACAACCTGTATAAAAATCAAGCGACTATTTGAAAATATTTTTTTTTTCAATGTTAATTGAATAAATGTAAATTATATTTTACTGCAGCCACAGAATGTTAACAAATTTATTCTTACTAGAAAATTGTCTATTTTTTAAATAACGGAGTGTGATGTTTTTTATACATATACATACTCGGAAGCCTGATTGTATAGAAGAAACAGATTCCTTTGGAAAGGTTCATAATATTATGTATTAATTGAAAATCAGCATGTGAAAAAAGCCCCCCTGGGATTCGAACCCATTACTGTGGCCATGTTAACACACTGCCGCTAGCTGTGCTATGGCGCTCGGTGTTATTAAATTATATATAAAATATTTAAAAAACATATAAGTATACCATAATAAAAAAAATACTGCTATACTTTAAAATTATGCTTCAGACCAGTGCTTCGTAACCTTTTATTTCAAACAACACGCCAAAAATTTTCTAATATAAATATGCTTAACATATATATTTTCTATACACGGAAATAAGATTGAATTGGTCTATTGTTAAAAACTTGTTTTGGCAGTGTATTTAATATTCGAGACAAATATTATGATTTTATTGCAATCACACACAGCAGTTACAGAGTCGTGTTTAGACACTAGAATAAATAAATATAATATAAAGTAATTTATAGCCATTATTAATAAATATGTACACATTTTATATTATTTTATTTTTCTACGAATAATATTCAGCATTAATTATCAATTAGCTTGTAGAAAAATCAGCTGAGTTATGTTAAAAATAAAACAAAGTCTTTGCAAATCTTGGAAATATATTCATATATCATTGATCAATTAATTACCTTCCGATAGCTAGTCGTCGATTTCATATATTCACCTTGACAATTCTTAAAAATACAAATTTTAATGAAATAATCAATAAAGACCATTGCCTTTGAACTACCTATTTTTTATTCTAAGCAATTAAATTATTACCTCATACATAGTTTATGAAGTATTTAATGACATTTATCAATTAAGACAGATATATCCTTATTAATTTTACTTCAAGCGCTGATTTATGAAAATTACTAAATTGCATATGTGTATGTTATTTTTTGATAAAAAAAAACCGTGCAATAAAATATTCATTGGAGCATTTGTTGTCAAATAATTAACAATATTTCAAACAAAATTCGCAATAAATTTTACACTCGCTTATTGTTGAGAACGGTAATTTAAAAAAAGCGGTATTATGTATAAAAAAATGTAAAGAATTTCTTAATATATGGATACATGTTTAGATTTTTTTATGTGTAGTTTAAAACATAAACTGACTATAGAAAAAATAAATGTTATATCAACAACAACAGTAATATCAATATGAAATTGGGACAAATAGTTTGCAGGTATTTTTTCATATATTGTATTAATCTTTTATAGGTGAAAAAAGCAATACTTTTTCTTTTCATACTAAAGAAAGTGAACAAGATGTAAAAAATTTTAATCAAACTAAAAGCTCATCATATTGCATTCATATTTTATTTTTTTATTCATTTTTTTTATTTTTTTCCAGATACATTTAATCTCTACAAGACGCCACATAGTTCTTTAATCTATCACATTCTCTCGTAAAATAATATAATAAAGGATAGCCGCACGTAACCGAGTGGTAACCACTGAGTGGTTTGATACAATTAAATTGTGAAATTAGTGATTTGAATCTTGCACGTAACATATATTTTAATTAAAAGTTTCCAAAATATTAGCTGCCTACGATATTTTTACTTATTCAATCCGAACACATATGCGGAACACAGGGAGAGCGATCCGGTTAATTGCTTTCGCATTCGTACGACATTCTTCCATGTTAACTGTATTTGAAAGGGAAGATTGAGTGACTGGCATAGAATTAGAGTTTGATAAACTTAATCATTTGAAACTGACAAAAGACATCAGTGTAGAACATTAATTCTCACACAAAATTTACTGTTGCCGCATTATAAATATCATCGGTCCTATGGAAATATCTCATGGCTGCACCAAATTTTTGTTAAGAAATAGTGGTTTCATTAAAAAAAATATTTGCTTATCATTTGCGGTAAGTAGCTTGAATATATGCTATAAAAGTTCTATGTATATAATCAATTTATATTCAATGATCTAGACTTAAGTTTTTCATTCATTGTCGTTTGGCTGTTTTCAGCTTTTTACAAAATATATTTAGCGAAGGAGGAAAAAAGTTTTTAGATATTCAAGATTTGTAAAATAAAGTTGGTGAATTCAACATACTTGCTTCATGTGATTATCAGACCTATGTTGTAACAGAAATTGGTTGCGCGGTGAAGTTGCTATGAAGTATATATAACACGGTGAAAAAATAGCAATTTATTTTATTTCTAAAAAATTACAAAATACATTACTATTTTTTCACCGTGTTATAATGAAGTTCTATAAAGTAAATGACAATTCAATATATATATATATATTAAATTTTAATTCTTATCGAATCAAATACTGTTTACACCTTATTATCAAGTCAATTTACAAAATTTTAATATGATACCACTTTATATGAGCAAGGAATAGGATTCTCAAAACAACTTGACGTGAAAATGACAAGATGTTAATTTATCGCTATTTTTGGATCCGAATAAAAGAAGATGCCTCTTTTAATCAATCAAACTTTTCAATAAAAAATACTGAAATAAGAAAATGTTTTCTACAACCTTGTCATTCAAAAATTCCGCCGGATCTAATCTTCTCATGCTACTTCCAGTGTATGATTTTTTATTGATAGCATTGGTGACGTAATTAAAAACGGTCGATCGGTTTCCTTGATCGTCTGTTGCTATGCAAGAATCCCGCTCGTTTCTAAGATGTCGGTCGAAGTATTGCGACGTTATGTTGGCCAGACGATTGGGTAGGTATGTGCCTACTTAAAAGCATAAAAAACGACTTAGCAGGTGAGCCAAATAATAAATACGGCCAGACTACATTCACCGATCAGATGGGATTGATGGTTGACAGAGGCGAAGAGGAAGTGATGTACATTCTGACGTTTCTGTATCGCCGCGCTCAAAATGCCATGTCATTTAGATTTCATTAACAAACAATTATTTTTTTACGTATCGAACACCTTTCCAGCATTACCACGCCCTCTCGCGTTTTTTGTTTACCATCGATAGGGGATGTGAATTGAAGTGCTAATAAGTCAATGTTTAAATTGATTTATTTCGCAAATTACATTGATAGCTGTTTTTTTTTCATTAATAAAACCACCAAAATGTAATTATTTTTAACCACTCGTGTTTTCTAGCAACACTGGTTGTAAATGGGTTTATTTATTCAAAAATGGTTTGGAATTCGATATTTTTTTACTTCATAATAAATTATTAACGCGAGAGATTTATTATGTTTATTCGTCACATATGTTATGGCAACGTGTTAAATTGTTATTAATATCTCACTGTTTTTGGACCATTAATATTACATGATTTCATTCTGGAACCGATTAAATAATACTTCTGCATTCTTCAAATATTTTTTTTCACTTTTTTTGTTGATTTTTTATTTTATTTAATTCATGTTTTAAAGTAAAAACAAAGCAAGCACTAAGTAACCGTAAACTATGACACCAGAAATACTACGTTTTCCATTTTTGCTTCCAGAGTTATAGGATGAGGAGTTATAAGAAGACTCTTATAGAGAGAATATTAAAACTTAAGGTATTTTTTTGTACGAGGTTTTAAGTCAATCATGCTTATTGTGGATTATAAATAAGTAAATGAGTTTTCAAAGCCGAAAAACTATTTTATGATATCGACTGAAGGTGCTTGGTGGAATTTCAATATCAAATCTGAATTGTTAGAACAGAAGAGTTCTGTTGCATCCGTGTGATAGAATGCTTGAAGATGCCGAAAGGCGAAACCCGGGTCGTTAGTGACAAAACATGTGGAATCGTACAAAATGTAACAATTCAAATTCGAAAAATTATTGTTTAAAATACAAAAGAAAAGTATTTCGGCATTGACAACATTAAAATGATACACAAATATCATAACGGTCTTTTTTCTTCGCCTTTTTTGTGTTAAATCACGTGTTAAAATTTAATAAAACCATCAATTAGCGAATTCGCAATCATTGCATTTAATTAGCCCAAGAAAGGTTTAATATATTTGCCGTTGTTGATATATTCTAAGAATTAGATAAAGATTTGCTTAGACTTAACCTAATCGTATTTTATGCCCATCTTGCAGGATTCGATTATTGAATAAATATTATTTGGGTGGGGTTAAAAATAAACTATTTAATACTTATATTACAAGTCTAATTATAAATTTTAAATAAATGACATTCACTTAACCGTTAAACCATTAAACCGCTTAACAAAAAAGTAATTACACGTAATGTAATAAATTTTGATCTCGTTCATTTGGAATGTTTGCCATTTGAAGTGTTTGTTGTGATATGTGAAGCTTAAACCGTTAATCCTTGGTTATTTTTCATATAAAATATTCAAATTAAAATAATTTATCAGATAAAAATAAATTATGAAATAAATTTTCATTTTACTGTATGTTTACATTAAAAAAAAAAATACTTGCACTTTTAAAAGTGGTAAAAATAAGTTACACATCAAATATTTTATTATTACGTATAAGCTATCCTCGCCATTTTGATCTCACAACACCTGTTGCAAACTATATTTCAATATGTCGAAAATTCCATTCATTTACTTGTTTTACTAGTGATCAATTTTTTATGACTTCCACGTAAAGTGATAACATTTACCATTTTAATACTAATTTAATACAGCCAACGATAATTACCGGTCTTTGATGTTGAGTTATTCAAAATCAGATTTTACCTCAACGAATAGTCTGTCTATATATAATATTTTTTTTTTTTTTTGATAAAATACATAATTATAATATTTTTATGAAAGATTTTGAAGAATTTAAAATTGTGGCGGTATTTTTAATTTATTTAATAAATTGACAGTTTATCATAAATTTAAGATTAACGTTTTGAATTAAAAGTGAAGTTTGAAAGCTCGACAATTCGACAGGTAATGCCGACGGAGTTGACAATTAGACAAAGTTTTAAGTTTGTTATGTTGCTCAGAAAATGTTTATTTTAACGTTTCCTGTGAATTTCATCTTATTCATTAGTATGAAACAATATGTTTAATATATATATAAAGTTATTGATATGAGTGTATATTAATACGACATTATAAGAGTATAACCTAAGTCTGGAAATCAGAATGATTACTATTCGATTAACGGATGAAACGACACTATAAAAACATTTTGAACCACGGGTGTGCACACAAATCAATGTCAATTATGACAAAAGTTAAGAAAATGGACACAAAAAGCTCGCTTAATAAGTATACTTAACGATAAATTATATCTGGAACTATCGTCATTCAACAGAGCACAGGAAGAATTTATGGCCTAACATCTTTAGTATATTGAACTATGCTTAAACTAACATTTGCTTATCTATATATAGCTGTGCAGAAAAGGCACACAAAACATCCTCTCTCCTGTTCCAACGGCCTAGCTTGTTACTTTAACACAATGACACTAAATTTTCAAAATTCTAAATGAAACAATAGGTGTGTGTCTGTGACAATAAGATTATATGTGGGACGGAAGTGATCCTTCTGGAAGTAAATCAGACCACCCCTTTGTGCAACGGCTGGACAATACTTTAGTATACCCCCTATTCATAGGGTAAGACGACAAAGGCAATAGTAATAAAATTATAGTCAATATTTGGTTTGTCAAAAAATACATATATTACTGTAGGAAATTTTCTCATTTTGTTTTCCAATTATTCATAAACGCTTTTTTTCTATTCATAAACGTAATGTTTATAAACATTTGCGTCTTTGATTTTGAGCGGCTAATTTTTTCTCAGAATCATAACATTTGCAAGATAGTTTGCCAATCGGTTTTATTGTGTAGCCGAATTATTTAGTTTGCCTATTGAACGGCCATTCACCTGTTAGCCCCGTCCTTGTCTCAGTGCGAAGGTGTGTTTTTATTACTAATTAGACATAAATAAGAGGATTTTTTCAACGGTTTTTCGTTCAAAGAAAATTGAATTAAAACAATAATAAGAAAAATTTATCGAGGAAAATTTTTACGCTGTAAAACCTATATTTATTTATGTTCATCGCAGTCTTTTGCATCCATAATAATCTTTTTTTTCAATAATTTTTTTAAATATATTTCGCCCGAAGCTACCAATGAAGGATACATTGTAATTATAATAATACATAGTAAAAATATGTATTTAATAATCCTTATCCCAACATATCCAACGTATTCGTATTTAGTTCTGACCCACTTAACAAAATAAAAGCTAAGCTATTAACGAAAAACAATCAGCTCAGATAAGAATTACTTATTAATATTTCAAAAATCAGATCGCCAATTTGGATAATCAATAGATAACGAAAAAAGTTACTTTCTGGTGTTAATAATCTGGCTCTGAAAAAATACTCAATTTCATCAAATCGAAGACTAATCTATAAAAATATTCGAATACCATAAGTTCAGTTAAAAAAACTCAAAAAGTGCAGCTATGATTACTTATTAAATATTGTACAATATTTTATTAATTACTGAGTAATATAAGAAAATATTAATATCTCATTAAAAGTATAATATTAAACTAGCCGTGGAGTAATGATTATATGCGAATCTAATTTATATATTTTTTGATTTCACTCCGTTTTATATCCGAAAAAAATGATATAAGATATTTTCAATTATTAAATTGGCATTTATAAAGTTGAAATTCGTTATCAATGGGTAAGTTTAACAAAATATTACACTGAAATAGCTATCAACAACTATATATAATACATAAAAAAAAAATGTAGGAATAAATACAGTATTTTAACATAACGAACTTATTTTAAATTATGCGTTAGGCATACGCATTAATTGTTATAAAATCCGTTTTTTAGTAATTCGGTCAACCTTTCTATTTGGATAAAAATTTTCAATCTATCAAGTAATTACCTTTTAGAGCAGTGATTCTCACGTTAAATCTTACAACAGCCGCATTATAAACATCGGTCTATCAATTGTGTTTACAAATGACACATCAAGTGTTTTCAATCAACTGGAAAATAGTAATAATTGTACAAATTAGTTGGTAAAAAAATATTTATTTTAGTATCATTATGAAGGTGTTAGTGGCCCTAGCAAAATCAAAAACTACTATCTTTCACCAATTCACAATGATTGGCATAGGGGCAGGAGGAGGTGAAGATTATGTAGTACCTAATAAAAACACCATTGAATTTCACGCCGTTGTAAAGAAATTAGAAAATTGATTTATAGCGCAACGTAAGAAAATTTCCGTATCTAGGATCAATATATTAAATTCGATTTTTTAGATGCAGTGGAACCTCGATCAACCGTTCTCGTATTATGCTTTTTCCCGGCTGGAACGCTTATTTTTTATAGTCCCGTCAAACACCCATAAGAACAATTTTAAATAATCCCGCATTGACCGTTTCCCGATTCCCCGATTTCCTCGATAAACCGTCTAAATATTTTGGTCCCGTCACAAATATTATCCCGATTGACCGTTTTTATTGCATATTTCTCCGTATTTCGGCAAGCAAGTTTGACACAGCCAAGTGCAGGTGTTATGTCTAGACACGTTGGAATCCGCTGTACATGTTAGACGTAACGCATTGGACGCATGTGATATTTTTTGGGTTGTAATCCACCACACGCGTATTATTGTTTATGATGCAAATGTAGAATTGTTTAAAATTCATGGTAATAATGATTCTTGTACATACAAACTTTTAGTCACAAGTTTAGTAATAAGTCTTTGTTCAGATTAAAGTGCCAAATAACAAAGAAGCAAACTGACATAAAGGACTTTTTTAAAAAATAAATTTTATATACAGTATGTACAAGTAACTAATAAATAAATGTTTTACGATTTTACTTGTTTATTATTATTTGAATCTTTCCCGCATTCACCGTTTCCCGCAATTGTCGTTATTTTTTCAGGGTCCCTTGGAAAACGTAAAATCGAGGTTTCACTGTATACTGTTATTTTCAAGAGTTGTGTTGTATACATTCTATAATTTTCGTTTAATTTAAGTGTCCATATTCCATTCACTTGCGAATTAAAAGCTTCAGTTCTGATCTGTTGTTGTATAAACATAAAACATAAATCTATTACATACGGTTTCACATCACGATACTGCGTAACTAATGTCTAGTTCAGGGGTATAGAATGCACGAACACGTTTAATAAAAATAAAGCACTATATATTATGTCAATTAATATTATACCATATCAATTAAGTGCTAAACCGTACATACGTACAGTTTTATTGTTAATTAATTCTAATACAATTCTGACAGTAGTTAAATGAATCAATCAATATTGTCAGGAAATGGGTAAAAAAAAATACGATGGCTGCAAATGGGCATCGTTGTTACGTCACCCTTGTATATGCTAATAGCCTATTTATTTATAAGGAAAAATATTTATATATTGCAGAGAGTGATTTTATGGGTTCGAATCAGTAAAAACAGTATTTTTTCATGGGACTACTTGTGATGTTCAGAAAATTCCCTCCCAATTTTGAATAAGAAATGTTAAATAATTGGAATTGAATATTTAAGGAAATTATTATTTGATCAGTCATTTCACAACTGTCAAATTAAATGAAATGATCTATTAAAGTTCTGAAGCGAATATAATTTCACGGGTGAGTATTTGTCAAATTATTTTTTTCGCTGGTAGAAATATATAGATGATCGGCTAACGAAAAGTTCAGACTGCCAACAACTCGAACAACGAACACTGTTATAAAAGATTTTTGTATTCGTAAAACGAACACATATTCGGATAACGAACTAAAACAATCTTTCTATCCACTCATTCCATCTGTAAATATAATAATGTTGGATTAACAAACAATTCGTATAGCAAATATAATCTTGGTTCACTCGCTGTATATCTCCTTTTGTAAATGGTTTTGGATAAGTGATCACTTTTATACCGTCGACAAATTCAATTCATTGATGAAACATTTATATTTTTTAGTTTACATTCAATAATAATGATTTATAGTTAAAAAGATTAAACACAAAACTGATGTATTCAAAAAATAGTTGCAAGATAATTTTTTTGCATGCTTCGTTCACAAACAAACGAATCCTAGAGCCATAATAGTTTCTTGATCGAACGACTCACTCGCCTAAAATAAATATGAGAAACAGATATAGAGAATTAAATATTTTTTTAACCATACAATTGTCATTAATCCATAAGTCAATTGTTTCTATAAAGAATACGCGAATCGAAGAGAACATGTGACTCAGTCCAAACTTGCTACATACAACTCATAAATTTTTGAACATCAAAGAATTGCATATCACCGTCTCATATTAACCTGAACATATTTTTCAAAAAATAAATATTCGAATCAATTTAAAATTCAGAACCATGTGCGAATTTCAATATTGTGTTATATTCATATATCTTGTACATTTTAGAAATTAAAGCGTACGATATATTTTTAAGTAAGCTGCTCAATTGGACACTATATATATTGGAAGGTATGTAAAATTACTGACAATTGATGAAAAAGTATTATTGTGACAACTCTGAAAAATAATTCAGAGGTTCTCGTATCCTGTAAAAGACCACTACGTGTGGTCGCTATTTTAAAATCGATACTTTTATTTCATTCCATTAGTGATCACAGCGAATTAGGAATGCAATAATGCGATTCCGCTATCTATCACTAATTGTTTTATGATATCACAATAATAATTAGCGTAATATGCATGTGTTCGTGTAGATGGATGTAAATTAAAGATTTTATGTTTGCAGGCAAATTTTATTCGTCGATTTACCACAGTACAAGCGGTCTTCGTTCGCATATAATTGACTATTGAAAATGGGTTGGAATGTTATGTACGGGCAATATAAAAAGTCTTCATATTGTATATTTTTAATTATTTTTTATTGAGTGGTTTATAAATCAATAATCATAACTAAGATCATCTGCACACTTACGTTGTATTTGGAAATAGTTTTTAAGATTAACAGCTCTTGGAAGAAATTAACCATAGCTTCTACGATTGATAAAGTTGCTAGACCCAATTTGATATTTCATAAATTAATATGAACCAACAAAAAACCATACGAGTAAAATAATACTGTACTATATATACTGCTAAATTTTAGAGTCGCTAGCGTTCTGATTGCCCTCGAGTAAGTCACCCTAAAATCTAAGAAAATGTCTATTTATTTTAAATTATAAAAACACGTTTTAAGTACTATTTCCACAATACATTTATTATCAGATCCAGTGTCGCCTATAGTGAACATTATCAATAGATACAAAACAGAATATTTGATAATGTTTGCTATGATCCATACCTGTCCAATTATAAATATATTCCAGAAATAGTACTAAAAGATGCGCTTTTATTTTTCAAAATATAATGCCACTGCGCCAAGAAGTGACAGTAAAAGTGATGTCTATTTATTATTGATATGTTTGTCTTGTAATAAATTATACCACAGTCTTATAATTTTACAATAATAAATAAACTATTTAATATATTATAAAGTATTTTTTTTTTTAAATAAATATACACATTTTGTAAAGCTTCGAAAATGTTTTGGTCATATATTTATATTTATTTCATAGTCGTAATTTAAATTAATCAATCTTTGTGTGGCAAATAATAAATTATTCGATTTACTTAAAAAAATACATTTAAAACATACACATATTCACCTGAAACATATTTAAAGTATATTTTATGACATTACTATTCACCTGAGATGTATTTTAAATTATTAGGTTTCAATCCAGGATACCATTTTTAGTGAAAGTAGCCACGTACAGTTATACTTTAATGATATAATCCAGGTATTTTAATTTTTTTAAATAAAAAAATAATGGTAAGAGGTGAAATTATTTACCGTTTACCGGTTATTGAAATTTGACGGTAAATTGCAATCCCTAATGATACCTGCCGCTACAAAATGTGTTACTCTGGACTTACTACTTTTAGAAGATGTCACGACGGTTGATTTATTGGCACAAGGAAAACCAATATAGACGCGATCATAAATAATATTTTTTAAGTGTTCCGTTATGATTTGTCGACACTATCAATCAAATCATTATAATCGCTGTCTACTTTTGGAAATACAGCACTTTAATGATTTCATATTATATATAATTTTACTGCGACTATTTTCGAAATAAGTTTCCACTTTAGAGTTCTAAATAACGTTCACGAAATTAATTCTCTAAAGACCAACATTTTTTTTTATATTGATAGACGTATTTCACAGGCGAGTACTTGCCGTAGCTAAGTGCTAACATTTATTATTTTTCTGTATTGTTCTGCTATTTATAAAAGTTTTGTTATGTGAATGAAAAATTGTTTAAATGTATTCTAAATATTGTATAATACATATTTAAATATACGTACCAACTATAAAGCATATTGATCTCCAGTGTAGATTTTATCAACAAAAGTTGTTTAATGATAATTGTTTTATTCCACTCGCTGTACCATTAGGTGTGTTACGTGTTTCGCTTATTAAGTAATCATCTTCATAGTAACTGTACTGTGAGGTCATTCGTTAGTAATTTAAGCAATAATTATAATTCTAAACATAAAATTCTGACAAAATAAATGATAGTACCAATTATCACAATACTTATGATTACAGATTAATTACTAGTGCTTGAAAAGTGTGAAAAGTGCGGGAAAATCACAAATTTTCATCATTTTAATAACATAGCAGTGTTCTATTTGCTCAAATTCAGTTTTTATTTACTACGAATTTAAAAGTAGATTTAAATTATGAAAGATATCAAATTTAAACTGATAAAACGTTGTACTATTTCACATGTTGTCTAAGTTCACATTTACGACCCGAGTTTCGCCTTTCGGCATCTTCAGGTATGCTATCGCACGCGAAAGGAGACTTCACAAAAGAGTCGTACAAAGTTTCAACAATTCAAATTTGATATTGAAATCCAAGCACATTCAGTATATATTATAAATTATATATAAGATATTCTTTTCAAATTGTTTATGATTTACACTACTCTGAAAAATTATTTCGTTCACGACATCTTACATTAATAATGAACTTCTACACACTTCTACAAGTTACCACTGAATCCATCAAAAATATTATTGTTACTCATTTAACGTCTCTTTTTTCGAATATCAAAAGGATAGAAAATGTTAGGGAAAATGATACTAGTGGTGAGGATAGTTAACGGATACAATATTATTTGATTTAAAAATTGCGATGCAATAAATCCTTCTTTCCGTTCCTACTGTAGTTTTTCCATATCGCTTTTTTGATCAGCTTCTGAAAAATATTCAAACAAAATTATCCAACATTATCAATTGATCATTCCTGAGTTGATCGCTTGATATAATGTCTAGTCTGCTTTATTTTTTTGAATCGGTTGTGTTATGCGGAATGCAAAACTAAAATTTGCACATAAGGAGGTATTTTTTTTTTAATAAGTGAAACGCCGTCACTGCAAAAGCTCATCTGTGTAGCATGCAACTTTTGTAAAATAGTTGTGGTTCTAAAAGTTAATGCAAAAAAAAAAAACAGAAGAAATAAAAAGAATCCTCTAGACGTAAAATGGGGCGTATTTTAACGTCGTAATATATCACACACACAACATTTTTTTTATAATTTATGTTTAATTGTTGCATAATTAATTATCAAATAATAATTGAGGTAAACTTTGCTAACAAAACGACGCCATGCAATAGCATCGTTATTTAGCAGTGACGTGAAATGCGGTTCGTGAGTGCAACCACCAAGCAAAGTGCAACAAGTGCACTGATGTGTGAAAAATGCACTTGTAAACTTGCATGGTTGTTTATAGATACTGAAATGGAGTGGATAATAATCAATTAGACCTTTTCGTGAGCTTTGAGACGATTTCAACATTTTTGTTTTCATACTACAAAGTAATCAAATTTTGTTTCATGATTTCTTGCAGAATTTATTACCTACTTTCAACAAACAAAAAATGGAATGTTTTACAGACAAATTTAAAGCCATATACAAGTGATGAGCGCATTAAAATTTTTACTGAAAAAATATTTACTACTCTTAGTAAAATATAACACATATTATAAACACAATAGCAAAACAAGAAGTCAGCAAATGGGTCAATATTGAGAGTTTCGACCGGAGACACTTGTATATGTTATATATAATATTATAATTTAATATTACGAGTGTGTGACTAAATCAATGCTTTTCACGTATTTTTTAATGTGTTCGCATTATAAATATCAGTGGTCAGTGTCACGGCCTCGCCGATTCAAATTAATTTAGAACATTTTTTTTTAATATTAATTTTTGCCATGAAGCTGTTAGCTGGCTGTAGCAAAATCCTCTAGTAGCCGTACAGGAGAACCACTGATCTAAATAAACTCATTGATATTGACATCAATAAATCGTTTATATGTTTTTCGGTTATATCTACTTTAATTACACATATCATATTTAAAGCAGGGGTTCACAAATTGTGTCCCGCGAGTTTTATAATAAATATATATTATTTTTATGAATTTTCTTTATTTGGAATATTATAATTTTTTTTTTAATCTGATGAAATACTCTGTTCATGTAATGCGGACGCTATTCCCGTATACATGCAGAGAGAATTAATATGAATATTTGCGAGAGAGATCCTAGAAGCAAACACATCGTATCGTGGTTTAATTAAATTCTACAGAAGATTTACACTTGAGGTATATTCAAACATAGTTAAACATCAAATGGCTTCTTTGTTTGGAAGTACCTATGTATACTAGTAAAAAAGTGTCTACTGCAACGAGTATTAAACTTCGATCGAATTTAACACCAGAGACATATCAAATCTGTCTTGCGTATTCACGCTACAAAATTTGAGCCTATATTGAAGGATTTAGTTTCAAATAAACAATTGAATTAACCACGAGGGGAAAAAACAGTATTTTCAATTAAAATAATACATTAAGTAAAATGTATAAGTGAAAGCGACGAAAAAAACATAAACGATTTCCAAAAAAAACTCAGTCAGGCAAATATTCATAATTGTCCCTTTAACTAAAAAGCTTTCTAATGTGACTTATGAAAATGGGTACCAGGGCTGTATTAAAGTATTTCATTAATATTTATTGTATTATAATGATAATATTTTTAAGCTCGCGTGACGGATGAGGTAGGGTTACGCTCGACGGTAGCTGACCGAAGCTTAATAACAATATTATCTTTGTTATGATTTACTTATGATAACGGCAAGGCAGTGATCTGTAATCTTTTTTCGTAGCAATTATTATATTAAAGTTCAAAATCATTATCACATATATATATAGGGGAACACGGTGTGAGCACGACAGAAGCTTCCAAGCCAGAAAAAAACTACCAATAAAGAACATGGGTTAACAATATGTGGACTTTGTTGCATGCGATAACGTTTAATGAAACAACCTGAATCAAATAAAATATTTTTGTTATTTAGGAAATAAATGAAACAACATAACAGATTAAGTATCTTCATTTTTTTTTAAATATATAAGATGTCAGATTTGGGTGTAGTTTAGCACACATAAATGGTTGTAACTTGGTGACTACCTGATAATCATGCGTAGAACATTGTATCCGAATAACTACGGTGAGTTTGAACACGTTTAATATCAACTGGACGACTATGATAGAAATTTTCGTCATTTTATTTAGAAATTAAGAACTCTAAAATGATAATTCACACACTCGGCAGATGATTTGCGATATTCATGAATTAAGTAACGGATTTGTACTTTTCGCATATTTGCCATTTTTATTTGATATGGTTTAACATATACAAGGACTCATGAATGACAGTGGATCGTGAATATATATTATATTATATTCACGATCGATATATATATCATTCTCTCAATTTTATTTTGAGTTGAACTATTTTACGCATATGACATTTAAAAAATATATCTTTTCAAAAATCATATATTTTTATTTTCGCCTTAATTTTTGTCTTTTAAATGAAAAGATTTGAAATTTTGGCCATTATTATAAACATTTTTGTTGAACAAGAAAAAAAAACAAATTACGCACACAAGATACACAGTATAAAACCACAAACTTTTTTCATATCTCACCTTATTTATGTTGAGAAATATGTTAAGACGGGGCATGTATTTTATAAATAAATTTCGTTTAGTCTGGCTTATCTTTATTTCTTAGTGAAAGAATCAATACGTTAACTTCTACACCACACTTAATCATCGAAGACATGTTAGCCAAGCCCGTAAAACAATTTTTTAACATGTTGAATGTTTTGTCGGGTGTACATTTTGCCGTGTTAACATTGAATCCGTGCTCATTCTATCGTTTACATTGTAAACATTTTGTCCGTATATATCATACCAAATTGACATAATACCAAGCAATACTTCTAAGAAGTTTTCCATGGCAATAGTTTGATGCTGTTCTTTAATAGTCCAAAACTATTTGACCACTCTAAAATAATTGAATATTAATATAATTAGCGCGTACACCGATGATTTTCTATCACTCAATGAATTATACATATACTGCAGTGAAGTAATATGTTATGCAATTAATTTCGCGATAATTTATATTTATTAAAACGCTCCAATCACATTGCATTACGATTTTATCAGGGTTGCCGCTTTATACCCCCCATCTGTAATGACGGATAATAAAGCAATGATACTCAATTAAAATAAATTTTAACTCACGTGCAATTATAACAAAAACACTTTAAATGCTAAATCTAAAACAGCAGTCTTTTATTCAGAATGTTTATTCAACAATTATGACAAAAATTATAATGACATCTATGAAATTTACATTCATTACTTAAAGTTTTCAAAATTCATCGATTCTATTCAGGGAGAATGTTTAACACGGTGAAAAAATAGCAATATATTTTAGTTCTACAAAATAATTTTTTGAAATATAGTTGATAGCTATTTCGGCTTACGCCATCGTCAGAACTATTTTTCTAAAAAATAATTTTGTAGAACTAAAATAAATTGCTATTTTTTCACCGTGTTATAATGGATTTCTAACGAGTGAATGCCAGTTCAATCAATAGAATGTTTAACTGTTACGTAACGTAAATCTGCTTAATCATCAAAGTAAAATTATTCAATACCTGAAGTACAAATATCAAAATTACACAAGTTTATACATATGTTTTGAATGTGGGTCAATTTACATAAATCTGAATTGCATGCAGAAACGCTCGGATACACTGATGCAAAGAACTTCATGCGTCGCTCTCACACGGATCGACAGAGATGACTGATTACCTTATCGCAATGTGTTAAGTTCTAAAAGAAGAGTAAAACATATACTTACAAAAGTTACATATATAAAATTCTCACATTACATAGCATATTCAACATGATTTCACTTTTTAAGGTGTCAAAAAAATGATATTGAAACATTCCTTTTGTGTGTTGCAGGAAGTATTCAAATGCCCCTGGCTGACCATTTCTTCTCATCCTATTTGACTACCATTAAAATATCATATATTATATTAATACATTATGTTCCATTAAGTATTAAAGTGCAGGTTATTTTGTTATAAGCCTCTAAAATCTATAATCCTCTAAAGTCATGAAACTTTATTTGATTGTTTTCCCGCTGTATTTAATACTCAACGTTTATGTTCCTAACTATACTTTTATAAGGGCAAATACTATCTGTTTTTAATAAAAAAAAATATTAAACGTGAGTTATTTGGTAATGATTTTGCAAAAAAGGCCACACTGACAACCGACGTTGAAATTAAAATTCATTTTTCACCGAAATGTGTTTACGTCATTCCTGAAAAAACGAGAATAGGGGTAAGAGGTTACAGGGTATTTCAAATAAAAATTAAAAATATATTTGACACATTAAAAAATACTAGTTCTAGACTAGTTCTACTAGAACTACTTCTGACGATGGCGTGAGCCGAAATAGCTATCAACTATATTTGTTAAAAATAATTTTGTAGAACTAAAATACATTGCTATTTTTTCACCGTGTTAAAAAACACTGTTGAATGTGACACACACTTGAATTTATTTAATGATGGATAACTGTATATTTCTTTACATAGACATTCACAAAATATATTTAAAGAATGTTTTCAAATTTAAAATGATTTTCAAAAAAATTAGAGAAATTTTAAAAGCAAGTCGTATAAAGTAATATTATTTGACTGTATGCGATGAAAAAATATCCATATACAGTTCACTTAACACAACCAAAAATGTTCTTGGCCAATATTCTTGTACGTATTATTTATTTCAAGTCAGTGAGTTCGGAAATAATATACACTATATGGCAATAAAATCATTTTTATGTTATTTTTAGATAATAAAGTTTTTCATTCTTAATTATTGATACCGGTCCACATTAAGCATTTAATAAATAAATATTGCAAGCGGAACATACTGTAGTTAGATGTTTATATTGTGTACATTTATCAACTTTCCTTGTGAATATCATATCAGTGTGTTGTTATACAAAGGGTAGATTATAGCGCACGAATTCTCACTTCATTCATTTAGATGCAAGTCATGCAATGCACCAAATTACCATTAATAACTTCTACACAAAAACCCATCGGCTGTTTGCCTTTTTGACATTATGTGCTATATTCTGTAACGATAATTTCTACCATTATATCATTAAGTGTCCACACGAATAATGAGAATTCATTCAATGAATCAAATGATCCGTAAATAAGTTTATTCATAATACGGCAGCGGTATCGATCCAAGAAAAGTAACCAAATTTAGTCGGCCAGTAGGGTGCACTATTGATGTTCCTTTGAAAATGTGTGTACCACTTTCACTGTTCACGTTACTAGACTGAAGTTTACTGTGTCTTATATATTTTTTTTCTGTGTTATGAACAGTGCTTAAATGGTTTGATACAGGTTTCTATAAGTTATATCGAACTTCAAACCTTATTCCACGTGTTTCGCCCTTCGTCATCGTCAGGCATTCGATCAGACGCCAGTTCTATTGTTTCCATGTAATATAATATGTGAAAATGTAATATAATATGTGAAAATCCATCGTCAGAACTAGTTCTGATCATGGATCGTGGACGTTAGGAAATAACTATCAACTATATCTTATAAAAAATTGTAGAACAAATATACATTGCTATTTCTTCACCCTGTTATGATGGAGTTCTACCAAGTAATTGCCAATTCAATCAATAAATGAAACTTGTCTAAAAATATTAAGTTCATAAAAAATCATGACATAGAGTAGAGTAAAAAAACCCCTATTGCAAACGATATTGAGCTCACACAAAATGTGTGATTTTGTGTTGTTTTTCTATGTTAAACTATATATTTTAATTCAATTATTTAAATATTAGCTGTCAATTATATTATATGCTGGTTTTTTTATACATCCAAATGTTAAAAATATATTTTCACAAATATTTTATCGAAAATTCAGCTCTGCTTAATCATAACGTAATGACAGATACATTGGAATATATTTAAAAGCTCTACCTGAGAGAGTAGAGCTTTTAAGCCATAGAATGCACGCTACTGAAGTTAGCTGTCTTCATAATAATCCTATGATGACACCGTAGGTTTTAATAAATATACGCTGAAGATTTTTATAATACTTTCAACCACGATTGTAGGCAGACAATAGATTGTGAAATAGAAAAGCTATAATGGACGCTATATAAAATTTCTATGCACACAATAATAGTTTTTTTCGGAACTTTAGTAAATTAAACATCATAATAGACTAAAGAAAAAAACTAACGCCTTTATGAGAAAGTACTGCTTTTTAGTGGTTCGTGCACCATTAAAGGTTATTATTAGGGCTTTCATACATCCCAGATTTTCCGGGATTGTCCCAGATTTAGGGTCCCGGTCCAAGATGTCGTTTGAGTAGTATCAAAACCACCCCAGTAGATGTACCCGTATTGACCCTTCCGGGCCGTAACGGCTGATTAAAAGCGTAATTGTTAGATTTAATGCACGTCATCGCGACTATGGGAAAGAGTTGGGCGGATTAGTTTGTGTTTATTTTATATTATTTCATTCTGAATGCTCCATCAAAATTATTATTTGACTTAGAGCACCCACTTCTATAAAAGTATAATCAGTTAAATACTTCGAATAAGATAAACAGAAATATTTTCATATTTGTATACAATATGTAAAAAGGGTATTCTATATTAAAAAAATAGTACAGTCGAATTAATACAATATTAGTACTATAAATGCGATAAAAGTCGGTTAGAGGAATTATTCAAATAGCTAAAAACACAATGCTTATAGTATAATATATATATATTTAAGTATTGTTATGTTAAGAACATCTTCTTAGTAGACACTCCAGTACTACATGAGAGAATAACTAAGAAATTTCTTCTTTTCCAAGTCTTTCTCAGAAAATGGGTTTTATTGTTTATTGTAAAATTTGAAGCAATATTTCCTTATGTTTTAAGTGTTTTCCCAAAAAGACTTCTTACATCAAAGAGCTTGCCGAAACCCTGAAAAAATAAAACTTCACTTAATTTTATTATTCCATCCCCTGGCTAAGAAATAATATTATCGTCTGTCGAAAAACCCACCGAACTTTTATGACGGCAATAGTCACCTTCTTGTAATATAAAGATATTATGTTTACAGATCCAATGGAACAAACTAAATTTGAATTATTCTAAGCAACTCATCCATTAAAATCAAACTTATTTTATTTTTGGATGTCATAAAATATACCCATTTAGGTATAAATGAGTTCCGAATGTTTCTGACCTAACGGCGCTTAAAAGATAATTAAATGGCGGCATAAGTGGTCTAGCAGTAAGAAATATACTATACCTATCAAGCGAGTGAGGGTTCAAGTTTCCACAAGTTCAATATAAAACTTAGATATTTCATTTCGCATTCAAAAAATATTGAAGGTTTTTTATGATGTCTTTCTTGCTGACTGGATCTCAGGTAATTTTCAAAATGCCTAGCACTAGAATACTTTTAAATTTTAATACGAAATATTGTTTATTATCTGCGTCTAAACATAACAATGTCTTATAAATATAATCACTATTAATTTCCATAAATTTTTAAAACGGCCAAGTAAGCTTTTGATTACCTCTAAAAAATAACCTAATTTTTCCGTAGAACTAATGTGTTCTAGTGTATCAAAGCTGGAAGCTTTTGGATAAGCCTATAAACTGTACAAAAGAAAAATATATTATATTTTTCCATCCTTTTCACTGGATGATTGCACATCAAGCAATTCAATTGTCAACACTCAATTAAGTATTCTTTAAATATATTTATATATAAGACTGTCAGAATACTAAACGATCATATTGAAAAAATAGGAATAATGAGTATAACCCCAGATTTACTCAAAGGGCACGAAAAGACAGTGAACTGATCAAATAATGAAAGAAATCTCAAGATCGGAAACTCCTAAAAAAGCTGTCGATGGAAAACGCTAGCTGATTAGCTCCGATAGAAACAAATTATCGTCAACTGCTTAAATCTGAATTGATGAATTAACGATTTCAAACGTTTTGTCACTAACAACCTGAGTTCCACCTTTTGCCATCTTCAGGAATAAACGAATGCAACAAAATTGGCGAGAACTGCAAAAATTTTTAAAAGTACTACAAATGATGACATTAATAAAAACGACACACACACGCCTATTCAACCACAAATTATATAAGGACTTTTTTAATGTATGTGACACTATTTTTATATGTTTAATATTGATTCTATCCATATTTTCCTACTAATCTGTGAAGATAGCATATTTACTCAATTCTTTTATCAGAATAAATCTTTACCACACGGCCTAGGGTCACGTACCGGATATATTTTATTGTAAAAACTTATTTGTAAAAGAAATAATCCATGAAGGGTAGGTTTCTCTCACGACGAAACATTTTGACTTCTACCGGAAAGATTCAAAAGTTTCCGGTCAATAATGTATTATATAGATTGACGACTTATTATGCGCATTATTTTTTTTTATCGTGAAATGATAGACATGGGTAGATTTGACACTGTCACTGTCGAAAAATGTCCTAAAGCTTTCGATTCATGGAAATTAATGAAAGGAAAAATATATAATAAATTTCCCAATCGACATATCCTGTTTGGTGTTACATAATTTGTGTAGTGGAATGTGTCTTTTATTTAAATAGTTAAATATATATATGGTATAGCAGCTAATGCGAATTCGATAAGTAGTTTAAAATCGAAAAATCATTTAGATTATTTTAGTCACTGGACATAAAAGCAAGGACAAATTCCATCACGGCCCTCGATAAATAACTAAAAGTTACTGTCTTTCACGAATCGATTGATCATACGTCCAGAAATTGCATTGACCGGAAGTATTTTTGTATTGTGTAAAAGCACTGAAGCTCGCCGAGGTTGTCCTACTATTTCTATGGGCTTTTGGCGCATCTTTTGGAAATTAGAGAAAGGACATCGGATACACGAAAGAAAGAAGCCACAATATATCATTCAATTACGATTATACGCTCAATAAATTAGTGTCTATTATATGCCTCACTTTATCATAAAAGCAGTATGCCAAAAATATTATAAATCTGAACATCATAAAATATACTGTGAAAAAGTATAATGCAAAAAAATGTGTTTTTATTTTTGGAATTCTACTGTCTTTCGACCAAAATTTTTTATTTAACTAAGTGAATACTCATATAAAATTATGTAATAAAGCAGTTTCTTCCGAGATACATAAGGGTATCTTGGCCTTATATAATATATTGTTTACATAAAAAAATGAATAATATATTTTATGATATCGTAACAAACGATTGTTATTAATTCATACGGTAGTCTGTTCGTAAAACACAACCCTAATCAATGACGAAATCAAAACCATCCCTCTAAAGTGGCTTCCGCCCATTCTTTATACCGAGAAGGCGTTGATAATTGTATCATATTTGTGACGTTAAATGTGGGCGTACTATATGGTAAACAGTGGGAAAAATCTGTATTTTTTACAGAAAATATAATACCAAACACAGTTTTCAGTATAATGGCAAAGGCGGTAACTTTATAAAATTTAACATTACAAATATTTTTATTTTAAAACATTGATTAACCAACTTCAGGCGGTGAATATGCTATATTCCATGGAAATATATTTGATGTTTTGAATGTATTTTGTTTAATAAAAATAACAACAAAATGAATATACTTTTTTCAATTAAATAATGCGTAATAAATAAAATTCTGATGAACGAATTATTGATGAAGAATAATTACTGTTTTGGTTCTGTCTGAATATGCTACGCTAACAGACGAAACATCTGTATATAGACGAAAATGATGTATATTTTAATGTTATTTGTCATAATTATCTACAATTTTACCGCCGAATTCGTCGCGAGTTCATGAATAATGAAACCGTTTTCACCATTTTCTGTCAATAGAATGACAGTTATATGTATGTGCACACAGAAAGTCATCGATAAATTTTCCTCGTGCATAGTTTTCAGATATGAATTTACTGTACACTTATGTAAATGGAAGTTTTGATTTGCAAATGCAATGATTTGATGATTTTATCCAAAGTCAGTTGCATGCAGGTAGTTAGTAATACTAACATAGGTCCGTGTATATACGTATAATAGTTATGTGCTTTAAGACTGCAAGAAAAATAGTATCAAAATCAGAAAAATAAAAATAATAATTTATATCATTTTTAAGATTCGACTGCTGTGAAAAGCATCGCACGGAATACGTAATTTTGACCGTGAAAAGTGACTGTCTCGTGTCTGGTCAATGTTATGGCATTCATCATTATCATCGTTGTAATTCCAGCACACCGCCGAAAATAATAATAAAAATGTACAAAAAGAAACACCGCCATAACAATGAAAAGACGTAGCTTTATTCCGTGCATGAACACTGTGTTATCAAACAGAAATAATTTTGATACACAATTTGCTGACAATGTCATCTAGTGGCGGACATGGTCAAGTTCATTTTTTTTTTTTTTTTGAAAATCGAACATGCAGTCGAATATAATTACAAAAACAAAATTATTTCATCGCAACATTCAACTGTCACAAAAACGTAACACATAAAAAGTATTTGAATAGCCATATTTTATTTAAATATACTGCAATTTATTTCAATAAAATACGTTACGTAAGGTAAGCGTTTCTTTAATTTTGTATTTGCGTCATTTGTACCTAGTAGAATTATGTCTTGAATAATTATATTGAAAAAGACGAATATTACAGAAAAAAAATAAGAGGTTGGCAAATGTATGTATGAATATAAAGTTTTGCATATAAGCAGAAAGTTTTCTGTATATGTGTCTTGTCTACATGTTTGATAACATAGCAATGATTTCATGATTGTTATAGTATAAACGTCTGAGATGTATGTGTTAATTCATTAGTCAATGCATACACTTTCTGTTTTAGTCAGGTACAGAACACGTGAGAGAACAAATAAATAATTAAACAAGTCAATGTATTTTACTGTCATCTGACTAACCTAACTTTATTCGTAATGTAAATTCTACTCTGTCTAACACCCGTCAGTAAGTTTATACACTTACTATTCAATTCGTATCTTATCTAATTTAATGAACTGTTAAGATGCATTGCAATAAATCAAATTTAGTGCAATAATTAATTTAAGAGATTTGTTTTCTTAGGTTTTATGTAATGTCTTTATTACTCCCTCTACGTTTATCCAATGTTTTCAAGATCATTTTTTTTGTTTGTTTGATATTGCAGGTTTCGAAAGGAATGTCGATATAGCATTTTTAATTTAAGACCGCTAATATATCCCAGAATAAATTTGATACAACAAAGAATTTTTGTATACATATTGTTATGATTTTATCAACACTAATGTTGACTGTGATTCTCATTTATTAAATAATATAAAAGTTTAACGTATTTTTATAAATGAAAATAGAAATTTTACAAAATTTTTATTAATTTTTATTTATTTTTAATGGCGATTGTTTCTGTAGGTTTTTCATTACACAATTATATTTTTCAGTAAGAAGTTAAGATAATATAGGCAGTGTGACAACTATATTTTGAAAGACAAAACTTCGTGATGATGAATGACGTAAGAAAGTATTATAGTTATTATTTTAATAATTATTGTACAAAATGAAATTGTTAGTAAAAGTAATAGTTTATATTAAAGTTTATAGTTTGTTTTCTTCGGGACTGTTAATAGTTTTTAGCCCCTAGTACTTATTTGGACACTCCAGAGTTTAGTTGTCATATTTTTATAATAGGATTAAAATATCTAAATATTTGGTCCTGCAATAATTTAATTAAAGAGATGATAACAGACTTTAACTTAATATATTTTAAAAGAGATAAAATACGTCGTCAAGCTTATTGAAATACCATGAATGAATAACAGTGAATGAATTATAATTTTAGTAATGGTACGTAATAATATAAGCTGTTTTTGTAATGATTTTGGTAAGGAAAATGGATCAATGTTTATTTGGTAGTTATAAACTTGATTGAATCTAATAATGTTCATTTGTTCGGGACCATTTAGCCTGCGGGCTTTATTTCAGTGAGATAAAAAAAACTGGCCACAGATAAACAGCTTTGTTGGGTGTTTCTTTTAAATATTAAAACATAGTTCGCGTATCGAAAATATGTAAAAGTTAATTTAGTCAATATTTTATATAAATGCACGGCAGAATAAATAGGTCCCGTATCCAAGTGGTTATCACTCTTCTACGATTGTTTTATTTATTACAGTTTCAATATTCACTAGTAGAGACAGCGTTTTCAATTCATTAATTTTTATTTAATAAATTTGCCTTATGATCTATTTATGAACTTATTTTCAAAAGAATGACTGTCTTACGCGTTTGCCGTTTCTTTCTCAATTAGTTTTCACCAAAGGAATTACGTTAAGATACACGATCCCTGACAAAAAATCAATAGAAGGGCATAGTTTTTATTATGTTAATTTATTTCTCGTATGTCATTTCGGTGACTTAATAATATTTCCCATGCGTCAATTCAACATCGATATATCAAAGCAATGAGAGATCGAGCAATCAAGCCTACAATACTATGAATAATAAGAGGATGAAAAAAGTGCACATTGTAAAAATATACAAAACTTCTGTCAAATATTTGACGTGTATTCTTCCTGCACTGTATTATTCCTACGTCGGCAGGCCTGCAAAACTTTATTTTATGCCAAACGTGCATGAAATTCGCTCGCCGATTTCAAAAAAATAAAGCCACATTCAGATGGGTTTACACGAAACCAACACAATTTTTTATAGTGTAAATGACGATTATAAATTCTAACCCACAACCTGCGACTACATACTACGTACGTTTAAACATTAAAAAGCAACGACCGCTCGGCTACAAGACTACATTATTTCATATAAAATTCTAAGCTAGAATTTATGTTAATTACAAAAACATAGTAGTGAATCACACTATAAAAATTGTCGATTCATTCTTATAAAACCTATCATTAAAATTTTTGGGCAAAACATACATGTTTGATAAAATATGTAACCCTTATTTGATGCTATCATTGATTCTACATTCTATCAAATGACACCTCATTCATCTAGTACATTCGCAGTCCTCCAGGTTCCAGTTTCTCTCAAGACTGATTGTTGTGAAGTGTTTTGAAGGTTTTCACTCTTAAATATTTATGACATTTAATTATATAAGTCAATTTTAAATACATTTTAAATTTTGAAATCTCTTATACTTAATCTTATTTATAATATATTGACAATGAAGAGTCGTAAAACCGTATGATTAAACAAACTATAAAACAAGATAAACTTTATTTTGAAGAAAAAAAATACTTTAATACATGGAAATATTATATAATGTTGGGAACGTTCCTTAATATTCGCTGCAGTTAGCGAATGTAATGCTGTGATGCATTTTATGTGTCAACGCGACAGTTTTATGATTCGTGTAATAGCTCTTATTTCGTATTTCAATACAGCACATATTTGTTCACCTCCTACATGATGTGTGCTTCCAATGGTATTGAACGTTGCAAGCAGAATTCATTTTCAAGTTCGAATTTCATACATATCGTTTTAACGTGACGCGTGTATTTGTACAGGGTCGGACTGTTTTCTATTTTGCATCACATCGCCACCTCTTCTTACCAAATCCTTACATATTTCAACAGGATTAATCGGCTGGCGCATTTTTATGAGAATAATTTTAATAACGTTAATTATACTTTCATATATAAAAAACTGAATAATGTTCCCAATGATAAAATACAGTGACATAATATTTTCAATTATACACATCAGTTGAATATTACGGGTATTACTGCTTGTAATTTAATTTATATACTGTCTTTGTATATGTCACTTTTTTATGAAAAGCAATTTCATCCAGTTATAATTTAAAAAAAAATGTATGCAAATTGATAATGTAAATTTGGAAAGTCTGATAACGCACCACTTTGATTGATACGATTTGTATGTTATCAATGGAGAAATAGTTAAGCATTTTATTTTTCAAACATTAATATTGTTTGCCAAAAATATATACATAAAAAAACAATTTAAATGAAAACAACCAACATATGAATTATTTCAAAGGAATATAATTCTTGACTTAACAGCACTAAGATAAAATATTTTAATATTAATTATATGGAAAAGTGAATGCTTATGACACTATCTCACAGTAGAATTGTAGATAATCTTTTGGTGAATTATATGTATCCATGCGATTTTGTTGTATATTAAAATATACTTATAAATAAGAATGAATAGGCATAATAAGTTTGCGAGGTGGGCCTGCATATGACCGAGAAGACTTGCATTGAAATGAGAACGAATGCCGAAATAATATTGCACGTTGTGCGTTACTTTACTTACGGAGCGTGGGAAACAAAATCAAACTGCAAAGAGATTTCAATCGTTTGTTTTGTTATTGGCAACGTCTTCGTAGGTCATTGGCAATTTCGTTCGCACAACAGAACACATTCATTTCATTGTTTGGGGTAGAAATTTCGAGTCGAGATTATTTTGGGATTAGCCCGGTTCGTTTCGCAGATTGAACGGGGAGATTTAAAATCGGCACAAAAGCTCCTATTCGAGAGAAGTTAAAGCTCTCAGGAGAAATCAATGCTGTATAACAGTGATGCTATCATCGTTACGTCACAATTCACTTTGTAATAAAGATATCTTTATTATCCTTATCAATTTTATCTAGTGTTCTTATCCAGAAAATTATTTCAAAAATTATGTGAATATTAACTTCATTAACTGTAATTTCACAAGTACACTGAAGTTATATTCGATTACTTTTATTTATTGTTATTTAAAAATAGATAAAAGTTGAGATTTTACACACTTCATTTGTACACTCATTGTAGGAAATATAATGATACTTTTCTAAAACGCTTTTCGTACAATTTCAATGGTATCACAAAAAAGAATCAGATTAACATGGCTTATTAATATGTCTATCATTAAAATACCTTTCAAGCAGTCTTCGGTAGTTAAATTTACACATATCATTCTAACTGCCAACTGCACAATTTTTAACGTTATGTCAACTTCGCTATGTTCAAATATCAACTTAATGCCTCAGAAATCAAATATGGTTAGTGTCTCAGTGCGGGATAAATAATGGCATTTGAAAAAAAAATAGAATAAGATGGTCGATTTGAAACGGCGCCCGTTTATAACATTCTAAAATATTCATTGAATGACAGTTGAGCATAATTTGAAACTTATACTTTATAGCTTTTGAGGGAAAAAGTTACACAAAATTAATTCATTATGATAAAACTTGTTTTTAATTAAATGCTATTCTAATGACTTATTCAATGACCTTTATTTTTATCTTCTGTTTCTGAAATGTTTCCTGAAATCCTTCAACAACATAATCAACAAAAATATAAAAATTAAGTTTGATGCAGATATTTTTCTGACAAATGTTTTTAAAGAGATTCTTAAAAATAAGTTCTTCACCGATTGGATGTTGATTAATTTTAAATAATATTTCTTGTATTATACATAATAAATAAAATGACATGTACTTAAAACCTCTTAAAACTATTTAGAATTATATAATTGTAATATAAAATAGTAATATTTTTATATGAATTTCAATTTTTTTTATTACGATCAGAATTGATTTCGCCAGGTCCGTTTCTGTTCATCTTATGTATAAAGAAAAAAATACATGTATACATCTGTCCATCCGTTGCAAGCACTCCTCTCAAACGGTATTATACTTTAGCTACGTTCAATTTGCTAAGTAATTCCGGTCATATCGGTATCATTAGGTCGACTGTGTTATTTACATATTTAAACTTTATGCTTATAACATGCTTATATGTTATTCAACATCAGTAAGAACCAAAATAACACCAGTCTAAATGGACGAGATCGGTAAACTAGTAACACTAGTATGTAAAATCATTACTTTCATTGCAATTAGTTATATGCTCCAATACGTAAACATACTATAGATAACCTACTCTGGAAAGGAAGACTCATTGAAAAAAAACTGAGACTTGATAATTGTTTTATATTCTTATAAATGTATACATATGTACACATCGACCAAATTGATTTGTTCTGGGCTACTTTTTATGAATTCGATTGACTTTTATGCAGTCGTTTTCATATGCAATAATTTTTCAATGGCTTTTTGAAATGCAATTTCAATTTCATTTGCACTATCACGCCTGAATTTGCAATTAATTGTCTAATCTGTTAAAAGTTTTTACCCTGACCTACTTTAATATCCTAATACTAAACTGAGCGTGAAAACCACTTCTAAGTGCTGCACTTATTCTAAATTAAAATCTATCGTGTTAAAAAAGTTCGAGAACTTTGGTGTGGCGATATTTTTTTCTCTCTATATTATTCGGTGTTGTGAGAAAATCGCGCAGACGGTCATCTTGTTCATTCTCTTCTCTGTACCTTTATTTTTACCAACTCACTGTGAGCTGCTTTTTTGTCATTTCTCATAGTTCTAGTTAAGTGATCAATTCTATTTCATTTCAGCGTTCATTGGTTATATAAATAGTTAGGCAAGTGATTTCCTATTCTGAATTTCGATTCCTGTTCGACGTTTAAAAATATTTTGTACAGATATATCAGTATAGATTTTATGTTAAATACACGATAGTAGATTTGTAAAATATCATGCTAAAAGTATACATCAAAACTACAAACATTTTTTTCAGGAAAATATTTAAAAATTAAATTTGACTAGGCTTACAAAAATATAACATTTTTAGTCTAGTGATATTTAATTAATTCTTAGTTACGATGAGAAATAATTACTTAATTAGAAATAATTATTAATAATTAAATAATAAAATTATATATTATTGTTTCTTTTATAGCTATATACGCATTTAATAAATGTGCAAGGTATTTTTTTTTAAATGACGTGTGTGGTGTAGAGATTTAATTAATATATACATTTAGTAATTCATTATTCTCCTCAACGTTAATCCTTTAAAATATGCTTTACAATATGGTACTTTGCAAAACTTAAGCTTTGCGTAAATTTGTATTCAAAGCTTTTCAGCGTGTCAGACTAAAGCTTATCTAAAATCGATTAGCAATAAAAAGGCATCCCTTAAATGTATTTCCCATAGTAACTTAACAGTGGCGCCGATAGCAAAGGAATCAAACATAAATTACGGCCTGTTATTATTGAAACCGTGAGTGCCATAAAATCGAGAGCTGTCACATAAATTTTTGCTGACAAAGAGGTACTTTTTGGGCGAGTGTCGCCGTACAATAAAATTAAAATTCAAACACCCTAATTCTTTATTATTATTTTCGTGCTCACCTTTACAAGATTCAAAGAGAATAAGTGGAAGGAAATGAAGCTATGAAAAGAATTCCGCAATAAAATTGAATAGGTTTAATGTATACGATAGATTCAATAGGTATGTAGGTCTTTGTATTTAAGTATACGCATGTTGGTACCGATACATATACAGTGAGAGATTTTATAATATAATATAACTGAAAGCTTATTTTTTCAAGAATATTTCACAACAAATTTTGTATCATCTATTGTAAATAACAACGCAAAGACAATATATAACGAAAATAATTAAAGTAAGTTACAGCTTTTATTCTTCAAATTCAAATTTTTAATAGAATTAATTTTACTCGTATAGCGATCATGTTAAAGCTATACAAGAATTGAGTTGAAGAAGGAAGTGTCTGTATAAAAAAAGGCATATTTTCCATTTCTATGTGATAGTAAAACGCAATTTGTATTGCAGAAACTAAACTATTCATCAATTCTGAGGAAGTGACGATATCGAATTGTATACTTGTTTGCATGTATTCTAGGAATTGAAATCGTAAGCTACTAAATGATAGCGTTTAGATTGATCTGAAATTGAAAAATAGCTGCAACACTATAATTAATAAATTTGTATTAAGTATCATTAAATGTTTATAAAATGAACATATAAAATACAACAATCTAGGTATAAATCTGTTTTACTTCGCTACTCATGTAAATACTATTTAAGCGAAACCGTTGTGATGATTGAAATAAAAGTCAGCAATTAAATAAAGTATTCATTATTCATTTACTTTTTCAATAAATAAAAATATTTAATATGATTTTAATGTATTGTTGATTCGTCCTCAGTTCCCTTTCTGCGAAGTAGATTAAAATATTTAGGCGTTTGAAATGGGGTGTTCAAGTATTTAACAGCTGACACAGTCACATCTATGTTCCTGGCTCCTGGGAATAAAAATACCTCATCCCATTTTCATCAGATGATTTGGAGGTAAGATTGACGTTTTTATGGGCACGGACGGGACAATAATGGACGTCGGATGCTTCCGATTAAATTTACGATGACACGTGTGGAGACTGCTAAACAAGGTAAGAAAACTTTACGATGGCCCCCACACCGTCGTTTGACAATTGACGTGCTTCCCGAAAAGGAGAATTGGCCATTTCTTAAGTTTTATGACAGATTGTAGATATCTTAATCAACTCCGATGAGGCATTTTTAAATGCTATTTCTATGCGCAATAAGATTTAGTTCGTAGACACTTACTTGATGTTTGACATTTATTTCAATGTACTCTCGATTATCCGTGTATGGATTATCTGGTTTGCGGATTATTCGCCCCTGAAAATAAATATTTTTCAATTCAAATATAATCTGATTGATTTTTTTTTCTATAACGATTATGAGACGCATTTATGAATTGCGATCTTGAATATGCGCGTTGTTTGAAAAAAAGGATGAATTTAGCGATGTGTTTGTGTTAACGTTAGTAATCGGTGATTTTTTTTTAACCACTTATGTGTTTTGAATGTATGAATGTTCGCATATACCGAAATAAACATCACAATTTATGGGATTAGAATGAATCAAGAATTGAAATCCTTTGTACTCCACGTGCGTTTCTATTTACATTTCGAGTCTCGGGACTATGTTCGTTATTATGATAAAATAGTATATTTTTACATATTTTTTGTGTTTTCTTGATAAATAATGAATAGATTAAAAATTAAAAATTGTATTCTGTATATGATATTATATTCGAAAATAAAATAAAAAATTGATGATTCGGATTATCCGTGTTTTTCAATTATCCATGACAATCCTCCCCAGCATTAGTCCGGATAATCGAAAGTGCACTGTAGTTGCATGTTTTGGTGACGTAAAAATGTTCCAATAAATAACCGAATTTCTATTGTGTACATTGATTATAATAGATAAGACTCAACCTAAATATCATAAACGTAAGCTAACCTTTTTTGCTTGGATGTTCAATTTTATAATATTATCGTCATTAATTAAAATGTTTGAGTAGTAAATTAAATTGTTCTATTTAAGATAATTCATTAAAATTAGTATTCAAAAAAGGATACATTTCATTTGACATCGTAAATTTAAGGACAAGATTAGTTCGGGATTACTATACACAACGGAAAAGCTCGAATTTAGTGGGTCGGTGTTACTCGGGGTCATGATGAGCTAATGAGAAAGTCTGTTTTTAATGGGAGCGAAGTTCAAAGGCAATTATTATAAAATTTAATCTCTTTCAGCAATATATGAGATATTTTCATTAAAACAAAACTGTTTTTAATCGAATAAGGTTTATATTGATCAGAGTTAAATGATTAATCTTTCGCTGGCTTACCGACGTTTTATGGATAATATTCATACGTACCTGCTGTGATACTAATACCATATTTCGATTGATTGTATATCAAATTAATTCTATTTTTTTTTAACTATTAGTATCATAAATACCTACCGACGATGAGACGTGTATCATTATTCGTAATTTCTTTGAGCTGACGTATATGGAATAGTCTAACGCCCCCTTGTCTTCCCGGTTCTTCAATTAATATCAATGTATTATGATGCAAGTCTAATCGAGAATACCTTTATAAAAACTGTAAATAAACACTATTCAATCCGCCATCTATTGCAGCAACACTTATTCATAAAAATTGGCACGTCTGATAAAGAAAATAATGTTTTAATATAAGTGCCTTTGAAAAATAAGCACTAACATAACTTGTTACTTAATAATTAAACATACATATGTTTAATTATTATGCACGTATCTGATGCTTTGTTGTTATTTGTGGGAACGTTGGGGTTATAATTAACAAATAAATATGCAAGCTAAGAACATAAAATGCGTAAATTTGAAACCTTCAGTAGTGCGTTCTTGTACATACAGAATTATAATTAAATAGCAACCTCTCAACTTATAAACAACGTTAATTTAATTGATAAATTAATAAACATTAAATTATTACTTCATGAACCATTAACTACTCAATCAAAACAAGATATTTTAATCGAAAGATGATGTCATGATTTGTATTATATTTAAATACACAGTCGAACAACAATAAGGTATTTTGTTGTGAACTTATCGGGATGGCAAAGTCATCGCTGGTCATTTGTGTATATTTTTTCACAAGCCATGCCAAATGGTCATAAATCTTTAAAATCCTAAGAAAGTAAGCAATAAAGCATAAAATATTTTAGGCTTTTCGTAAAGATATCGCATCGTTGGCTCCTTCTAAGAAACACCCTTAGGAGTAGGTAAAATTGACGTAGGTATATTGAAGGTTGAAAACAACAGGCGTTCAATCTTTTTGAAATTTACCAAGGCTGAAAATAGATAAACGCTTAAACATGAGAACATTTTAGTATCATCGTTTTTCTATCTGAAAATTTGTTTCAATTTACATCTTATATTTGATAATTTAAGAGGAAACCTATTGAATTAAAAATATAACATGATATTAAAAGAATTGCTATTATTTTTTTGCGTACACTTTAGTTTTCATTTATGTTTAATTTGTCTGTAAATGCCTGTCATCGTTCTCGTAAGTATATATAATGAATTTTATTACATTTCATAGATATTTCCTCGTTTAATTTTTGTATTATCAATTGATGGTGCTCATTTAGAACACTGATAATTATAAAAAATTCAGACCAGTTCAATTGAAACTTGAATTGTAAATTATTTAAAAAACACGGTTGTCTTCAATATTATTTGGTATCAAAATTTCACAACAAAAAAATATTTGCTAAGCAAGTAATCTTTTGATTATTTTTCAAATACGTAATTTAAGCGTCATACATATTAAGCGGAAAATATTTTTTCTGTATAAATTAATGCTTGGGTGGAAAAAGATTTAAATTCAGTATATCTAGCTCATTATTTCAACTCATTAATAAATGTGCTTGCTTCCTATTTAAGATAGGAGATTAATTTTAAGTTTGAGAATCGCTGTATGTAAAAATAGCAAAATAATAATAACAATGCAAAATCTCAGTGGGTAGTAGGTCGTATACCACCCGCACTTAAATGTACCGTTATTTTGAAAGCTAAGATTATGTTTACATGTATATATAGCATAATTCAAAAAATTTGGGAATTGAGAAAAATAATTTTGAAATTATTATAATGAACGAACAAAAATCAAGCGAATATAAAAGAACTTTTTTTTGTAAATGCAAAATTAATGTTACTATTTTTTAAAAGATATCTAAATTAAGCAACGTGACAATTTACACTTTTGATTTCATAATAAAAAAAAATTCTTAAAGAGTTAATAGAGATAAATTTAATCAATATTACTTCATATTCACATTGATATTATTTACGAATGAGCATATGAAAATGATATACATGGCGTGATATTAAACATATAAATATTTAGAATTAGATCATGAAAAGATAAAAAAGTATATGATTTTAACAGTTTTACTGTAAAGCAAAAAATACATCGTTACTTACATAACTTTGTATTCATATTGAAAAATCTTTGAAAATATTTAATGAAGATATATCAATGTATCGAAACTGACGTCTAACATATATGCAAATAAAGTTCGAACACATAGTTTGCTAAATTTTACCATTTGTTGTTGGTTTTGACATTCCAAGAGGATGGATAGAATGTAGCACGTCAAATATAAACCCTTTTCACGCCTTTTTGTGTTTACATAAAAACACATTTTCTAAAGGTCTATTATAAGTAAACTATATTTTTTTATCTTTATTCACAAAACATATGCATGCCATGTTCTGTAATATTGGTTACTGATTGATTTTGAAAGCATGAATATGAAGAGTCATAAGTATAACATAAAGGTTAAAGCTTAAAGCTCTGAGCTTTGATTCTAAACTGATATATTGATTCATGTGAAACATAACCGCCGATATATACACGATATAGATAATGCATGTACTAGAGATATATAATGCATGTGCGATGAAGAAGAAATATCAACGGTCAAGACTATTCACTTTAAAAAAATTAAAAAGATTGTTACCAACTATTATTATAAATAGAATTGAAATCTTATTGGAAGAACTGCATTGTAAAAAGAAAAAAATAATGATATGTTGTGTCTTTAATAATAATGGCAGTTTTTTTAGGGAATACTTTGAAATAAAATTAACGAAATATTGAAAGTTCAAATGCAGATATCTTTTTGATAAAATATAGTGGGATATTTGGTTTCAATTATTTTTAAATTTACAACCAGTGAATATGATAGGTGGCAATTGCAATTGAAGATCATAAAAATCAAATAAACTTATTAATGAATAAATTGACTTACACGTATGGGATAATAATAAGATGACGACGGCATCAAAAAATTCTTTGAACAGGAGTGGAATAATTGAGAAAGCCGTTGTTAATCTCATGTTATCATTTGCATACCATTAAATCGATTCAATAATTTACTAAATAAATTAAATGTTTTAAAAAGCGGCTCTCGCATTACAAAAGTCCTCCTTTTACGTTTGGCTATGAATCATTATAATTTGGTCTCATCCGACAAAGGATTTGGCATGTTTCTGCACAAGGGCCAAAACTGGATCGGCTACCTCAAGGGATTTTGCTTTCATTACCTTCACGGCGAGAAAAAATCGCATGAATGGCGTCACGACAGTTGTAATGTACCGTTTAATAAAGGAGCCATCTTGTTTTTTTACTACCAAAAAGATCTTGACAATATGATGTATGTAATACATTAACCAAATAAGACAAATAAAGCTCGAGCAATTTGTATGGATTAAGCAATGCCCCCATTTTTACGACTAAGCTGAATAAGGTATGCAGTTGACATAAGGAATAATGCGATTATACCTTATAGTAAACAAAATATACGACATCACTGAAAAGGTAAACAGTTGTAGATAATAAAAGACAATATGGGGCGAAAATAATGGATCAAAATATTATCTTCAAGAAATAAACAAACCATAAAGTTCAATTTTCTACGCTTATGAATTATTGTATATTTTTTAATCAAATGAATAACTTTAACACCCACCTCGACTGAATGATTGCACCTTAATTGTAACGCCTTTTCTATCGTTGACTTCATTGGTTAGAATTTATTTACGAATTGGAACCCAAAATATGTCAGTATTCGAATGACGTTATTCGGAAATTCATGGCGTATTTAAAAAAAAATGTTTTGTAATACCAATAGGTGCACTAGACGAAAGATTGGTATGAGAAGGAGCAGAGTTTTGTAATTATGATTGTATAGTTATTTCACACATCAACGGACATTTTTGATGAGCTAATTGGTAACAAAAGATGAACGCTAACTGGTTTCAACTGATGTTCTAACCCTTGAAATCCTGGTATATTCCCTTAATTTGATATGAATTAATTTTATTTCTCAATTAATCACACTACACTAACAGACTCAAGGTTTTTTGGATGCTTTCGATTATGGTTTGTCACGTGAGTGAATAACATACAATTAGAAGTATAGTTATTGCTTTCGCCACATTTAACATAATTACCCATTAAAGAAATATTTATTTAATATTCAGTTATATATAATGGTTCTAGTATTTCAGAGGACCATTGAGATACAAAGGTCATAAGGTCTCATACACAATACATTAATCGTGTTGGTGGTTATTTTACATAGTGCATGGGATATCATGTTTCGCAAGATTCTAGGTTTATCAAAATAATTCTCTACACCTTGTCCGGTTAGATGGATGAATATAATTATTTTATTAAATCTTACTATGTGTGACCTGTTTATAAGTATTTTGCCACAACGGAATTGTCAGTTGAGACTTACTGTATTATATTCATCCCTTAAACTTCACCTTTATACTATGTTGCGGTATGTGCGTAAAAATATATATTTTGATAATAAATTTAATATTTACAAAGAAGCAGCCTTCAGAAATAATAAAGAATACTCCATATTGACTTGAAGCAATAGCTATACATTCTCAAAATAGTTTTTATTTCAAAATACTTTACGGTGAAAAAGTGTTAAAACTACAAGGTTTTTTGTGCATATCCACCCATATATATTATTATTTATAATGTTAGCTTTGGTTTTGTAGAAATATTTTAAAGAGAGCGGCTTCTTTGTTATAAAATGCACCTCGTTGCCAAACTTACCTGCCACGGATACTGCACCAGAAATTCGGATTTTCGGAAGAAGTTTGTAGCCGTGACGATTGCGTCGATATTCAGCTAATATAACAATTTTTTAAAGAAATAAAAACTCACAATATACATTCAAATAAAGAAAAGAAAATGAATACTTTGCGATTGAAAATAGTTTTATTATTAGAAAAATAAATATGAAATCCTTTATCATCAATTCATTTTTATGTGGCTTAAATATCGGAATTATAAGTATTGAATTATTCTATATGTTCCAATAACAAAAATTGCCGTAGAGCGATTCACGTATATAAATCTAGCGGTGTTACATTTTTTAAAAATTCCAATTAAGTGCTTTGACAGAAGACAGTTGTAAAGAAATAAAAAACACGCTTTATTGCCTGAAAAGAAAATGAGATGAAAGTGTATTAATTTTTATTATTATTTACTACTAAGTAAAAATCAAACAGTTTTTTTTTATAATTGTATATTAATTTTTTCTCCAATCGTTATTTATAGTAGATGTATATGAAATATCATATTATATGAAATAAAAAATATGACAAAAAGCATTTTAAAAAAATGCTATTGTTTTTAATTATATATTAAAATACATTCGTTGGCGCACGTGTCAAAAATAAGTACTGAACAGGAAAAATCAAAACAAGTTTTGTGTTCGACAAGAGTTGCCAGGATGCAAAAAACGCATGGATTTTGTTTTGTACCTACTGATGAACAGAACAACACAGAAGAATAGGGATGGCTTATTTATGGTATTGAAAGGAAGTAAAATGGTTTCTATTTTATTATCCAAAGAGGAAACAATTATATTTTTAACAGAATCTTTCCAAAACAAAACCTATATATTGTAGTAAGTTTACAATACGATTCATGTATATTACAAATAGCTAGTTAAACTATCTATACTACGCGTTAAAGTGAACCTTGCACGATCATCTTTTCAGCCTATGTCTGATCAGGTATATCGTTAAAAATGACAGACTTGATTGGGCATAGAGGAACCGTTTAATCACAACCGAAACACTACTAAACTGAATGTCACTTTTAGCAAGACTGTCATTCCGAATGACAGTTTCAGGTCAGCTTATGACACAGAATCAGTATTAAGCATTTTTATAATATTCATGTTAAATTTAATTCAATTATTCGATTAGCTATTGGATCACGATAAATAATAAAAATAAAAAATAAATCGACATCAAAAGTAAGAATTACTTTATGATAACGTTCCTTTTCATACTTGTAGAACCAAAAGTATAATATCTCATAGAAAATTAGCACTTAAATACAATGTAACATAAAATGTACTTACATTGTCTCACTGAACATTGTAAAATCGTGATGGATTAATCAAGAAAACTCTCATATACCAATACAATCTTCTTTGCTTTGTTGTCATATTCTGTTAGTATTATAAATGGTCAGTGTCAGGTATAAGAGGAAAAAAATAGCTAAGTGTCTGAGCACACACAGGTAATATATAACATGGATGATTATTATAGTACAGAATCATTTGATAATTATCCAGTTGAAATCAGTTTAATGAATCTGTCACTTATAATTATAATTGCAATGAAGTTATCATAAAAATATTTTATACCGGAATAAAATAATTGAAGAATAATTGAATTGTAAAAGTAATTAAACTTATACTGTGAGTATCTTTAATAAATGTGTAGACACAATTATGACCAATAAATAAATAAAGTTAGGTTTATTGACAGAATCAGTGTAGGCACTATTAATTCACCATACTTCCTTTTAATCTAATTTGTGCTTTGCGGTTCGCTGACAAAATATTATGTTTCGCTTCTGAAAAATAAATTATTATCCGATGAAGAGTCACAATGTCGAATAATCATTAGAAACTCAATTAAGAAGAGAATTTTTTCCTTTGGTGGATCGATTAACTCCTGAAATAAATTTATGGTTTTTAATATTATATGTACTTGTCTTAGGGCGATTTTTTTGTGTGAAAATTAAGAACGTCATCTAAATCAATATCATAGTGATATTGACTGGTAAGAAATTAAATTGTATTGATTTCATGCACTTTGCCTCGTATTGGCTACGCGACAAATTAGCTTCGTGTTATGGAAGAAGATGACATTTAAAAAGTCGCTCAATGTTGTGTGCAACGTTGGTAGACAGGCGCATTGTTGCTGTATCACGTAGACGTTATGTTGCATGTCGTGTTGAGAAAGTTGCTGTCCCGAGAGATTAAAATAGATATGTGGAAGGATAGTGAAGACTACATTTGAGTCACCGAAAAGCAAATCCCGATATGTGATACATTACAATATTAGCAGTAATTTTATGATTTGGCAAAAAAATGTTTTGGAATTGTTCATTTTCCCAATCCATTGTATTTACAATTCAGAATGGTATGCATATTTTCACCCATTATATTAATAAATATAAATGGACTTAAATTGAATACACCCATTAAACATTACTACTTTAATTTCATACGCTTTTGTCAAGTTTTCTTAGTCATATATCTTTAAATAATAAAAATCCATCTTTGAATCATTTCCACGATAAATTTTATGATCAGGACCGTTTTTGATCATCTTGAGCATTATTAACTGATCATCAAATCACAATGCGCGAAACCGATCCTGACTATAAAATACATTGTTGAAATAGTACTAAAAATAAGTCTTTATTATTTAAAATATCTTGCCTTTTCGTCAACACGTGACAGTTGATACCTTAAAAGGATTTATCGGTTTTTGCTTGCAATCGGTTCATTAAAATTCTTTCTTTTAATATTTTATTTTAGAGAATGTTTTATTCTATATCATGAATGAGCAATTTGAAAATCATGAATACTGTCAATAGAATACCAACTGGCAGTTGAAATTGCTTTTGAAAAGTATTTTTACGCCATCGACTACAATATTATTGGTATGGAATTGATTAAGAATTAGTTTTAGTTTTTTGTGGTGATGACGATGTTTTACCAATTCTTTATTAAAATATCAATTTGCAACCGATTATTTACACCAATTCAGTCAGTGACCATAGTCCAAATAATAGAGTTGAACTTCCAAGCAAAAAAAAATACATTATTGTTTTTGCTTTTGACGCCATTGTGCAACTCCGGCGATTTTCTATGAAACCGCTGCACATCTTGTTTTGTTTCGATCGATCGGTCCACATAATATTTTAACGACGCGCGCCGCAGTATCAGATTTTGAAAAAAAGAAATTGCATCGATGCACTCCGTCAAAAGTTGGCCGCCTTTTAAAAGTGATGATGTTGCGGTTTTTGAGGTATGCAATATGCACGCTACCTTTTGCTATATGGAGCAAACTGGTTTCCGAAGTCATTACTCTTGTATTATTGTTTTATACGATTTAAAATTATATGCAGGTGATAAGACAAGAAATCTTGCAGAACGTGTGTACAGCATGATCATTTCAATTCATTCAGTACAGCGAAAATCGGTACAACCGTACAAAACAGATTTAATAGAAAGAAAGAAAAAAAAGCACTCTCAATATAACCACAATTTTCCGATCAATTAAAAGTTAAATTCTATTATATTAAACAAAATGGCGATCGTCAACCTTTTGGATCATGCAGATCACTTCATGTTTTTTAAAAAAGTGGATCTGCAAATATAAAATAACAATATCAAAGCTATTTATTGATAATAATGCTTACTTATAAAAAAGCTAATTAATTATTGTTATATTTTCCTGTAATTGTTTCGGTGTTTTTTAATAGAATATTAAAGATTCATGGACCAGTGATTGGCGCCCGCTGGTATAGAACACTTTAAAATTCTCAGAAGCTTATTTTAGATGTGGTAGCTGTCAATATTCAGTAAACACGTATTCTATTTCTTAAATTTTTTGAAAATCATTATATAATAAAAAAAAATACTAGAGCTATTATTTTATCATTTGTTTACCACCAGTCTCTAAGAGGAATTAAAAAAAACGGGGACAATAACAAGTATTTATTTCTTTTCAGATAAGATTTTTTCGCGTTTAAATTAAATTAATGTATGTGTTACAAGTTTAAATGTTTTCATGTAATTTTCAGTCATAAATGAGAAAGTATTTAATGATTATAACCTAATCAAACCGTATTTCAAGTAAATTTTCTAAGATTAAAGTACAAGAAACATTGCTCATACAACAATTCGACTTAATAAGCTGCGACCTCAATACCTAAAGTTATCTGCATTTACTTTTTCATTCAGACAACTGAATCTAAATGCAATCATTCCATCACATTTTTTTTAGAGAGTGCTTTGAAATTATACACATTTATTTAAGGTGTGTACATAAAAATTCAAAAAAATATTCACACTACACTTGATTAAGTAAAGAAGCAAAAAATCAATGAGCGTCTTCCTAGTTTCTTTATCATTTCACTTCATTTAACAATTTGATCAATTAATAATTTATCTTAAATGATTATTTATGAATAGGCCTCATTACGCTCGAATTGTATAATCAAATCATTTCACGTTAAATACTTGATGAGACTTGTCAAATTATCGAGTTACCAAAGATTAATGGTGCAAATATTAATTAGAATCGGTAAAAAATAACGAGGTAAAAAAGTGTGAAACCACTTAGCGGTTCCGAGAAAATCTGCTTCACGTTTCAGAGAACGGAAAGATTAAATTTCATTTTGCATTCTTTGGAGATTAGAAAAGATAAAAAATCGCTACAGAAACGACGAGGGGTATTAGCCTGGTAGAAATAATATTGTAGACATTATTTAAGTAAGTGATGAATGGACACGTTCCCGTCAAATTTTGTGATTTGGTCTGAATTCTGACAGCTACGATTTCGATGACTTAATAGTGATAAGCTTCAAGTCGTAAGTTATAATTTAAAACAAGATCACTTAAACACAACTTTTATTTACCACCATAAGTTAAATCATATCAGGTTACTGAGATTTTTGTTTATGTAGTAATTGTGTTTCATGATTTTACTTAGTTTTTTTTCTTTTGAGCATAAGAGCAACCCCCGTGCAGTGCCAACAAATTTCACGTCTTTACATCCTCCTAATTCAAAGTGCCAAGTAATTCTACCACTAAAAAATCAAGTCGTCTATACTTACATAAATTTTCAGTATTCATTTTGAATAAAAATATGGCTTATATATTGTTTTAAAAATTGAACTCCTCTCTTATGCATATTCAAATACGCAATTGAACTACGTTTCATTTTTTATATCAAAGAATTCGTTAAAAATCTAGTTATCTTTTGAATATAGTTTCTCAACATTTTTACATACGCCGACTACCAAAAATTCCAAAAATGTTTTGGGGCCCATCAACATTGGAATAAAATAACAAATATTTATTTAATTGATTTTTATTCAAATCAATTGATTTTGCAACACCATATGCTGATAAAATTATACCAAGTATATTAAAATAGACAGCAACAAATAAATAAAATTTTAAAATACAAGATGAAATTCAATTGTTCCGTCTCATCTAAAAATCTTCAATCAAATCACGGACCACCGGTTGAGAAACTATGTTCTTGAAGTATAGAATTATTTATTTTGATCTATAAAGGTACACATAATCGTCTTAAAAATAAAATATGACAAGGTATTGAACTTTTTTATAGATTTAGCAATAATTCCGTAGTGTTATATATTTGTAAATTTTCTATGAAAAAGTCTTACTGAAAACCACAATTATCCGCACGAAGTCAGTCGGCAAATTTAAAGCAATCATATTTACTGGTTGATTACCATTCAAGAAATCGTAAATTGGTAGAATCGGACTGTGTATTTAATATGTTTATAGCCGTCGTATATCAAGCTCGATCTGCGGTTGCAAGCAACAAACTGAAGCCGACTGATTGGATTTCGGTGGATTTCAATTTTCGAGAATTGAGCGAGTTGACTGTCTAGAAATCCACCATTTGAAATCGCCAGGCATTTCCGCAGATTCAAACCGCGAATGTTTGCAGGTAGCCGTACAACTTCGACGAGACCCTGCATCCGTATCCCGAGTAGGTGCAATCCATTTTGTATTCTTGATTTACGTATTTGCGAGACTCGTGTCTCTTTTTTTTTAAATCAGTAAAATAATTTAAATTAAAAATGTAAAAAAAAATACACAACCAATTTTCTCAATGTTCGGCTTTACACGTAACAAATATGTTGTTTTTTAACACGGTGAAAAAAAAATTGCAATGTATTTTAGTTCTACAAAATTATTTTTTTAAATATAGTTGATAGCTATTTCGGCTCACGTCATCGTCAGAACTATGCTTAAACTAACCTTTGCTTATCTATATATAGCTGTGTATAAAAGGTACAATATACATCTTCTCTCCTGTTTTAACGACCTAGCTTGTTTCCTGTTCGCAATAAAACTAACAATTGTAAATTAAACTAAAAAGGCGGCTATATCAATAAGTTTACATATGGCACGGAAATGGTCCATTACAGAAACAAAGATACATCAGACAGAGGAGTCGATAATGGTGACGGATGTATATTAGTTTGTTCGTTAAGAATCCTTTGTGATAGTTGATATCTATTGATCTCCAGCTGTTCCAAAGCCGTCATCCTTCGACCCTTACTACAAGATGCAAACACTTAGGCGCTGAGTTTCAATTTATATTATGTGATTCCGTTATAACGTGATTAGCGAATTGTGAATCTGTTTTTTTATTATAATTTTTAACATTTTATTTGAATGTATTATTTGTGAATATGTTTTTTTTTCTTCTATAAAGCTGTAAATTTGCTTTATCGCATGAAATAAAACGGTGGGTATTGTCGTAGTTAGGTATTGTGTAAGTGTCGCAGCAGGTTCGCTGGGAGAAAACGTGATGAATCAACTGCGATACACGTCGACCAGTCAGTTTAAAAAATACCAAGAATAAAAAAAGTATATCTATAAATATAATACAAAATCAATCCACAAAAACTTCATCTATTCGTGTCACATAAACAAAGATGTTTTATTTGGTGCAGTATACCAAATATCAGTGATATTATATTCGGCACACCAAACGATTTTCACTGGATATCGATTATGGATGAATTTGATGATAAATTTATAATATGACTTGGTAAATTTTAAACTTCTCACAATTTAACAAGTAATTTTCATAATTAAAGATGTAAACTAAGGATGCTTGATGGAATTCCAATACGAAATTAAAATTTTTTGAAGCTTTTGAACAAACATGTAATCATGTCGAAAAAAACAAAGATTCAACAATTTGGGTACTTATCAACTCAAAAGATAAAGCTCACTCTAGATACTTGTAACCAAAATTCTCATTTTTACATGTAGCCCAGTAATATATTCTGTTCTTCTTATAAAAGGTTGAAACCATCACGGTAATTACTAACCCAAGAGATCTTATAAATCTTTTCAGTTAAGTAAATTAATTTGCAAAGACTGTTGGTACTATGTTACATAGCTTATATTTTACTTAAATATATACAAAGCACGTGTAAAGTTTACATGGTTTGTGTTTTGGTTATTGTAGGAAGTAGTTCGTTTTTATTATGAATAATCCCGTCTATAGTTTATCCTGTTTCTTGATACGCTTCATTTTTTTTAATGGAAAGGTTTTGTACTTCAAATAAATAAAAAATCAAACATTATAATCGATTCGAAGTAATATGTACGTCATTTCTTGGAGCGATTAATATGAAAATAGTTTTCTTACCCTACCTTCTCAACGCAGGTTAAGCAATATATATTTTTTTATAATATTGTATTAAATGAATGTTAATAAAAAGCTCCATTAATCGGTTATGTCAATCGCACCGAAAATATATTAAAAGCGAGAGTGCCTTAATGAAAATCAGTTAAGCTTTATCGCAAGTCCAACATAGCACGCAATGTTATATTCATATTCACATTCTTAATACCTGATTCAGCCAAAGTAAAGTTATACCAGCGCGAAAATATATATAAAATAAAATTTCTCCGTGCTTAAGTATTTGTCTCATACATTTACCTATAAAATGGCCGATAATTGATGTGATTTGTCAAAGATATTAAATTGACTGAATTGGCATTCACTTGGTAGAACTCCATTATAACACGGTGAAAAAATAGCAATGTATTTTAGTTCTACAAAACTATTTTTAACAAATATAGTTGATAGCTATTTCGGCTCACGCCATCGTCAGAACTATCATATATAGAACGTCAGATATTTCTGACGATGGAGTGAGCCGAAATAGCTATCAACTATATATGTTAAAAATAATTTTGTAGAACTAATAAAGATATTAAAGATGCCATCATCAAATGCCTTCTCCGTAGTATGGAGAAAAAGATATTTTTGTGCTAGCTGAATAGGTGTAAATTTTTTCCCTTACCATGTTCCATCCTAACGTGGAGCGTTGTACTCCTTATGGAGGATTCAGTTTTTTTTTGTGGAATTTATTTTTTATATAAAACTGACAGTTTTACTGTGTGCCTGACTGACACGTGTTTAATTTCTTTTAGAAGCATCAGTTTTTGTAATCGACTAGGTTTGAGCTACGATTGATTTAAAAAACTATTGTGAAACCAATTAAAATATGCATCTAAACTTTGATTGCAGAACATGCAATGAACGTATATAATTATGTAAAATATAATATAATCAAATTTGGTAAAATACTGAGAATTCCATTGATTGTTCACAAACTTTCGATAATTAAAGGTTACAACTTTGTACGATTCCACATGTTTTGTCACTAAGGATTCAGGTTTCGCCTTTCGGCATCTTCAGGCATTCTATAACATGGGTGCAACTGAACTGACTCAGTTCTGTTGCAAAACATGAGGAATCGTACAAATTTGTAACAATTCAAATTTTATAATGAAATTCCATCAAACACCCTCAGTCGATATCATAAATTAATAATTAAAGGCTTTTATATATTGTATATTATCATGATAACTATTTGTATCAACCTTTTATATTGAAAATTAAATTGCGGAGGTCTATATATCGACCACGTTACTTTTGTGCGTGGAAATGTAGCGCTGTGTGTATTTCCGGTCTGACACAGAAATTGCCGAGTTAAAAAAAATAATTCCCTTCTATTCCTGAAATGCATTTTACATGAAAATATGTATCTACAATTTTTTTAGAGATTGTTAATACGGTGGCTTTTTACTTGCCATTTTTGCGGTCCGCTCATCCTCCGTATTTCCTGGCGAACTATTATAGCGGTTGGTCAATAGCGAAAATTTTATAAATCGTTTGAGACGAGCTTCTTGATGATCATTTTGGGGAAGAAGAGACGCGATTAATAAAGTGCAAGCACTGCAAATTTTATACAATGAAACATTGTGAAAATAACCTAATTAACAATTACTAACTGTGGGCTGGTTAAATAATTCACGCGCAAGAGCAAAAAATACAGGTGTTCTCTATATACAAATAAAAAAGTCGTGCTTACCTGTAACTTTAAAAAAATTGTTTTATGTTAATACGAGTAAGCACTTATTACTGAAGCGCACTTCCGAAAGGTTAGATTAAACTTTAACGGAAGCAAGACGGTTAATGTTCTCATGAGCAAGGGTCTTTTTCGGCAATAAACATATAATACTTATCACATTTTACAATAGGCAAGATGCACGATAATACCAATTACTGATATCTTAGTGTGGCCTTCATACGGTAGTTATATCCTGTCTAGCATAATAATAAGATTTTTGTAAAACAATGATTAACTACTTAATTGGTATTGCAAATTTTGATTCACTTATATATATGATATATTGTAAATGCACGATAATAAAGATTTCAAAATCACTAATGTAAATTTGATTATATACGATACCGACTTCATTTATGTTTTTTTTTTTTTGTGAAGAAGAAAGTTACAGTTTTTTCAATAGACCATAGTTTCTCAACCTTTTTACATCCGCAGTCCACTAAAAATCCCAAAATGTTTTGCGGACTATCAACATTGGAATAAACTAATAAATATATATTTAATTGTTTTTTTTTTCAAATCAATTTATTTTGCAGCAGCGTATGCTGATACAATTATATTTAAGTATAATAACAGAGACAGTAACAAAAAATACAGCATGGAATTCAGTTGTTTCGGTTCATCCAAAAATTTTCATAGACCACCGGTTGAGAAACTGTGCAACGACTGATTACAGTGTGTTAATATGTGTTTAGATAATTGCCAGTCAAAATATAAGAGTGTAAACAGTATTATATCTTTCGTGTAATTTAGCTAATCCTTAAATAAAAATACAGCTCACTTCTAATTATTTTTGAAAGAGTACTTTCAACTTCACTGTGAAAATAAATAGATTTCTTAATTACATAACATGCTTTCGTCAGAGATACAGATCTTGAAATATAACGCCTTATGCCTCAGTGCATTCATAATTCCAGAATATCTTAAAGCATATTATAACTTTATTTTACACAAAGCATATTTGCCACCATACCTGTAGATGTCACATTAAAATTCCCTTTATACAATACGCTGTTCTGTAAAATCTGTGTGTCTGCCTTTTTCCAGTGTTTTGATACTATACTAAATTACCTTAATAACATCGCTGCGGAGACATCAAATATTCCCTTAAATTGCCGAGATAAATCGTCCATTAGATTGTTGAGTGAATATTCAGGTACAACAATAATTAAAATGCGTTAACAAAGTAAATTAAATGCTTGAATCATGTTAATTCGCATAGTTTTATGTTAATGAGCGTTGCTGTTAACGCTGTTGTAAGATGTTATCAGATATCATTACATTTCATGGGTTTGAGTCTCTAAGTTTTTAAAACGCCCGAAAGCTTCGTAAATAAATGTGTCGTGAATAAGTCAAAACTAAGTACTAAGTGATCCCTTCACATTGTTTTTTTCTTATCTTGGAAGAAGAATTAGAAACATTACACTTATATTTTTGATAATTTTTTCATAAGCACAGTTTTGATTTGTGAATACCCGTTGAAAATCAACGAACCAATGTATTTATTACTTATGTGTAAGGCTATAGATGACGTCATACGATGCATGGGATTTTTCACAATGCCTGGTTATTATGCAGTACTGTAGCCCTTTTTTATTTATCGAATATAAGGATAAGCTGGACGATCGTGTATTAAGCTTATACCGTTTTTAGGATCAGATTGGTGTGAGGTAATGTAGTCTTCTATGCCAATGTAAATAAGTCAATAATATAGTCAATACGAAGTTTTCATTTCAATTAAAAACTAGGAAGACATTTTAGTAACCTTCTTCAAATCTCAAATCTTCAAATCTACCATCACAAATGGCCATATTACAATGTGTCGTGATAGTTCAATAAATTGAATAGGAATGATTAAGAATTGGTGTTTTTTATGAAGAAATTAATTCCTTGGACAAAACAAACTGACTGAAACACTTTCGAAATCATAAGGAAAAATGAATTTTTTGTTTTATTTTCAAAGTGTAAACTGTAACTTCTCGGTGGAAAGGCATTGTATATAAATTATAAAACACGATGTTTATAACTATTTCCACAATTTAAAAATATTAGGAGTATGACCAATTAACCACATTATTGAATATTGTGTTTCAATGTATGAAAATAATTTTATTTAATCATATCATTTCCATGAATTATGCTTAGATTTAAGTGCATACATATGATTATCTAGTTTGAGAACTATTATAATAAAGCCAATTATAACAAAGTTGTATAACACATACATTTTCATCACTTGCATTATTTCGATAATCAAAAAAAAATGTATTGCTTGGTATGTCCGAAGGTAATTGGTAAAGCCAGGTTTAACGTCACATAAATCATATAAATTCCCTTCGGTTATTCTCACCGACAATTATACTATGTTATTACTCGCGGTGTTCTATATTCTCTTTGGAAAAGTCGGTCTTTGAGCAAACCTTCTTTATTAGCTATATTGTTTGATAAAACATACAAAACCAAACTTATAAATACCATTTAATCATACAATATATATTTTAGACATTTATTGTAAATCAGTTGATAATGTTCGCTATGAGCAAAACCAGTCCTGTATACAATATATGTTTTGGATATACAGTGAAACCTCGATTTTACGTTTTCCAAGGGAACCTGAAAAAATAGCGGTAATTGCGGAAAACGGTGAATGCGGGAAAGCTTCAAATAATAATAAACAAGTAAAAAATATTTTTTTATTAGTTACTTGTACATACTGTATACACAATTTATTTTTAAAAAAAATCCTTTATGTTCGTTTGCTTCTTTGTTATTTGGCACTTTAATCGGAACAAAATCTTGTAACTAAACTTGTGACTAAAAGTTTGTATGTATAGGAATCATTATTACCATGAATTTTAAACAACTCTACATTTGCATCATAAACAGTAATACGCGTGTAGTGGATTTCCACCCAAAAAAATAGCACATGCCTTCAATGCGTTACGTCTAACATGTACAGCGCATTCCAACGTGTCTACACATAACACCTGCACTCTGCTGTGAAACTTGCTTGCCGAGATACGGAGAAATATGCAATAAAAACGGTCAATCGGGATAATATTTGTGATGGCACCAAAATATTTAGACGGTTTATCGAGGAAATCGGGGAATCGGGAAACGGTCAATGCGGGTTTATTTAACATTATTCTAATGGGAGTTTGACGGGACTATAAAAAATAAGCGTTCCACCCGGTAAATCGTATTATGCGAGAACGGTTGACCGAGGTTCCACTGTATTACTAAAATATGTGTTTTACGATTTAAGATATTTTTCAATTGATAAAAAAAAAATTATGACAATCAGTCTTTTTTTCAGGAAGCGGTTCGTAAACTTCAACAAACGAGTTCACACGCGCCCGTGGTATTATGAATGAATTGATTTAGTTAACGAATCACGAATGTCGAATAATGGAAAAAGACTGATCCGTTGTGGAAATATATGAGATATTACATAATCAAGTTCACTGTATACGTCCTATTTAAAGATTGTGTAATGAGGGACGAAGTGCTTTTCTCATGTTTGTGTCATATTTTCTCATACTCTTTTCCGAGTTTTGGAGAAGAAAGCAGCTATAGACATACGAATAAAATTGTTTTTTTTTGGCTAACCTTGTAGAAATTAGCTCGTTATGATTAGAAAGGTTAGTTTGAGTTAGTTTGTTGTATCACAAGTCGATCTATGCAGTGACATTAATCTTTTCTCTGATGGAAATGCTGATGAAACCTACACGAAATCATTAGATTATTCATATCCGTTTTGTTGAAAGTTTCTATAAATCATGGACAACGTCAAATTTGTTTTTGCCCAATTGCATATAATCACGATGCGGTTCAAAAGAAAACACTGTGTAAACATCGTATTTGCTTTGGATAAATCCTGATAGATTATAATCCGTTAAAGAATTATCATTTTGTGACTGAAATGTTACAAAAAAATACTTTATTATAAAAACGACCCATCATCCAAAAGCAATAACCAAACTAATTTAGTGTCAGCATTCAATGAGAACTGTATGCCATTTACGTTGGTTGCCATATCACATTATTTAATACAAATTTATTTTATTCTAGTTATTGACAATTGATATATAAATAAAATGGACGTACGTCATCTTTACAATTACAGATAGGATTTGGTAACATCAAAATCGACATTAAATTTATTCACATAAATGCATTCTTAGTTTCTACATATCATTACGGAACAATTGTTTATAAAAAAATCTACTGGTGTGAAATGATAATAAATTTATGTAAAATAGTGTTTATGAAATTACTAACTGCTACATACTGCTATTAATGTACAGATCTCGTCATAAACCCATTAAATTAATTATATGACAAACAAACACATTATTAAATCCTCAAAATCTATTCGGAAATTCTTATTTTTTAAAAGATAGTGAAATTTCATTACACTGTGAAACACACATTTTTTGTGACTCGTCGATAAACAAAAAATCATTATGTGCATCAATATTTCCTACAATAGTCAACCGAAAAAGATGCGATTGTGCTATATTATATCAGACAAATAATTTATATTCAATAAACAGTACAGGTAAGTTTAGTTGTATGAAACAGTTATAGTATTTTATAAAAAATAATAATATAACACTAAAAAATAAAACACTTGGTAAAACTCCATTAAAACACGGTGAAAAAAATAGTAATACATTTTCGTTCTACAAAATTATTTTTTTAAATATAGTTGATTTCGGCTCACGTTTACTCACGTTCACTAGTTTAAGTATAGCTCTGACGATGGCGTGAGCCGAAATAGCTATCAACTATATTCAAAAAATAGTGTTGTAGAACTAAAATACATTGCTATTTTTTTCGCCGTGTAGTTTCAAAATTTTGTTGTTTTTAATAGTTATAAATTGTTTTTATCACGAAAAAATAGTTTCGATATAAACTATTGAATAAAATCATAGTTTAAAAACCATTCATTGACGAACGGGAATTGGATTCATGACATCGTTTCCTTTCATTGATTACCATAGATTATTTCAATATAAGCGCTCTGTTTTTGGGTTTACGTATACCGATGCTATTAAGCGGTTTGTGTTTCCGAAGATGGTATTTCTATAAAAATAGAAAATTAATTCAAAGACGCTAATAATAACTTAAAAAAATTGGTGAATAATTATACAGCGAATCCCTGAAGTCAATTTCAATTAAACACGATTAAAAATTAGTTATGAGTTCCCAGTGAGTGATTCTTGTATTTGGTCAGCGGACTGTGAAACCTTTAAACGTGCGCACAGCAACTTCGTAAAACAAAGTAATAACACCGTCATGGCTAAAATGTCAAATTCGAAGGGTCAGTTAATAGTTGAGTAGATATAATAAAAGTTTTAATATCGCGGTGGAACTATGTCCGCTCACTCGTGAATCTTAATTGTTCGTCGAAAGACATCCGAGGATGTAATAATTAATGCAGTTTCGGTGCACGGTGCATAATAATGCAACATAAAAAGCGGTATCTTTCATGGACACTTAACTGCACACACCTTTCAACAATTTTTTCAACGAATGCACTTGATCTTGACGGTAAGAAACAGGTGAACTTTAAGTTTCGTTAGTGGTTTTTGGAATTTTCGATAAACATTTTTTTAATTTATGATATCGACTGAATGTGCTTGATGGAATTTCAAAATTAAATTTGAATTGTTACATCTTTGTAAGATTCCACATGCTTTTTCACTAACGACCGGGGTTTCGCCTTTCGGCATCTTCAGGCATTCTATCACATGAATGCAACAGAACTGACGTAAAATAAACAGTTAGCATCGTTTATATACTGAAGTAATTAATTACAGGAAAACACTTACCCCAAAGCAAGCAGTAAATTGCAGCTAAAACAAAATTTGTTGAGTCAGTTCTGTTGCATCCGTGTGATAGAATATCCTGAAGATGGCGAAAGACGAAACCCGGGTCGTTAGTGACAAGACATGTGGAATCGTACAAAGTTTTTTGTAAAAAAAATACAGTTTCCTACAGATTATGAGAAAAATCGCAGTATGAAACTTTTTATAGTAGTACATTCAACACGCAAGTATGAAAATTTATATAGTGTATCGTTAATTACTATACACGAAAACACAAACAATATTTAAACAAATTAATTAAGCAGTAACTAGTTAATCAAAAGCTTTCACTGCGATTTATGAGACTTAAAGCACATTTGTGGTATTTTACAAGTCAAAATAAAATGAGCAATAATGGAAAACAATGTGTATGTTTATACTTTTTCGTCTCAAAGAAAAGTAAGGGTTTCAATTTACGAAAATATTTTCAAATTAAAAAATCTTCTGTCTGTTGAAACACAGTATATCCATGCATGATAAGATAGACAGTGATGATAGACTTGGTAATTATATTACAGACTGAACAAACTCGTGTAATGAACTTACAAGAGTTTCAATTTATTTACCACAATGTTCCCACTGTGAGGTTTTTTTTTGTTGCAGATTTTATCAACGATATAATTGTAGCGAAATTCATTTAATTTTGATAGTTTCCATGAAATACAAAATAATAAATGACTTATTCGTTTCGCTTGAATTTGATCTTAATAATTCAGGTGGAGTACAATTATTTTCGCAAAATATTTTTATTATACACCTCACCAACTGAATCTATTAACATTTTCTCGAGAATTAGATAATTATCATGAACGTTTTTCTTAAATTTTAAATATAACATATTAGGTAACTTTTCGACAGCAGACAACCAATTATCAACGTCTGGATATTGCATGCTGAAATTTCCAGCTGTACTTTTAGTGAATAATATATTTCGCCAATGAGCAGTTTCTGAGCGAATGTTCCAATAAAAATGCACACCTCTTCAAATTAAATGATAATTGAATACAGTTTTCTAAGAAATTGATTCGAATAACATACTATGTAAAGGCATAATAATACGTATTTATTGCTTGCCTTAGTTAAGAAATGTTCAATGAAAAATATTCTTTTTTAATCTTTTCATCCAGTTAGTTCATCTACGTTTTCATCTATTTAGGAAGTAAACCAAATATAAAAATGTTATCAATATAGAAATCTCTACAAAAAAATCAGAAAAGATTCGAATCCATCTAATTATGATACACTTTTTTATAGCATTTGTATGTGAAACGCGGAAATTGAAAATTGGTAAAAAAAAGGGCTACATCGTTGAAAATTATTAAGATATCATATCATTGGCTGAAAATATTTGGAAAACATTACTATAGAATAATGATAATCCACCAGCGACCAACTGAGCTTTTCTGCAAATCGTAAATTAAAAACTCTTTCATAAAATCATATTGATTGAACTGGCACACTTGGTAGAACTCCATTAAAACATGGTAAAAAAATAATAATGTATTATAGGACTACAAAATTTATAAGGCGTGTAGTTGGTAGCTATTTCAGCTAACACTTTCATCAGAACTGTTTTACCAACTATAGTTACTAAAATACATATAGTTACTAAAATACCAAGTGTAATATGCCTAAATTTTATTGAATAAATGAAAATAACTCTTTTTTTTTGTTCAGAAGCAACTTAAGAAAAGTTATGTTGATTGCATTGTTGTATCTGATGTGAGTTGCTTATCTATAGCCCATATATCCCATTAATTACCCTGTTACACCGGTATACGAACCTTTGTCCCACATCGTGATATAATAAAATAATAATTGAAGTCACACTTGGCTGAATGCACTTATGTATATGCCTGTTCGGGCGCTCAACAATAATGGTGCATAAGAACATAGCCATATTTTATAATTTACTACCACTATCTGTTATACCAAAGACATTATCAAAGAACAGTGGTGTTACTAAAAAAAAAATGTATAGTCTCTAAACATGCGTAATTTTGACGTAAATTGGGGCACAAGTTATATAAATCAAAGCGATACTCTCAAATTTATGTTTACACAATTTTTATAAATATAGCAATCGGTTTTTGGATTTGTGTGACCATGGATGTCTTCATTTCCCCTTCAGCCACCGTCATAAAATAATATTTAGATTAGTAAGGTAACCATTATATTATAGAAAGTGGAACCTTAGTATCGCTGAGTTAATTTTTTACAGCTCAGTTACCGAGACTGACCGTTTTTTTTTTAAAGCGTAAAAACATTTTTGAGAACAACTAAAATATTACAAACAATTTTTTTTTTAATTTAATGAAGGTTTGCTATAAATACAAAAAAGCTGCAAAAGCACTTATTTTATATTAAACCTTTAAACGCCCAGCGGTCGTACGGGACCGGTGATTATGGTGCATTTCGCTATCGAGTTACACTGATTTATGAAAATAGTATTCAAAATATGAATATTAGCTTATATAAATAATGTCTTTGAGATATCGTTCAATAATTTTATTTTCGGTTTCAAAAAATATTTTTATAATGATGAATAATATAAACATCTGTGTTACAATATTGGCTTTTGGTATGTGCGTTGTTATTTTAGGCGAACCATAATAAATCAGCTTAATCTACACTATTCACTACATTTTGATGGCGAAACAGATTTTTTTCATACAATACATAGAATATTTTTTCTTTGGGGCAGTGGCTCCCAATCTGAGTGCGCGAACCCCTCAGAGAAGTTTTTATTCTTTAACTTTAACGCGTAATTATATAAAATGTGAAAAATTACGTATAAAGCTTTAGTAAATTATAAACAATCTTTTATTTTGATATTTTTAGCACAACTGCGGGTCGCGCGAATTTTTCACAAAAAAAATGCTTGGGCGGTTAAAGGTTAATTAATATTACTTCCTTTCACATCTAACTACAATGAAAACGTTTGTCTATTGTCTCAATAATAGTGGAGGAAAGGAAGTTTAAAGGCAACATACATTGCATTATATTTGGTCACAGAGATCGAGTTTAATGAGTTTGTGACTGATGCAGTCGGTAAAATCTTTGTTATTTAGGATTCTGCAAATGAAATGGTTGACAAAAATGGTTGTCATACCAGCTCCAACAGTTATTGTAGAAAACATGCTGAATCCATAATAAATTATAATTGAAATATTATATTAATTTCTGTATTATTTTAAGAAAATACTCATTGTTTTGCGATGATTTTATAATATTTAAATTGCGATCATTTTAAGTCATGTTTACAAACTATTTTTTATTATTTATATTCTGAAGGATACTAAAATTAATATTTTAAATATTACAAAATTAAAAATGAAAAAGCTGAAATTGATTTAAAAACATACGTTCAAAATATATGATTAAAACAAAGAACGGTTATCTATCAAATATATTTTTGTATGATAGCCATTTAATGTTTAATTTTCATTAATTTATAATTAAAAATCTATAACCACACCACTGATTTAAGTCCTTGACTAAGGCACCTATATTTCATTTATTATCGAGAATACACAAGCAATATTTCAAGAAACTAATTAACGAGCTTAAAAATTCACGGCTAGAGAGTTTGTTTATTTCCCGTGAAAAGAGAAAGCTTATCGGGTTGAGTTGCATAATGATGCTTACCGACTCGATGACTATTTGATTGACCGTCATAAAATTGCTGTATATTTGTTAATAAAAAGAGATTTATTATTTTTTTTACGTTCATACATTCACCCTTTCTCCATGCCGAGTTATATTCAAATTTGTCACAAGAGAGTTATTTTGTGACCTGATATTTATAACTCTCCATAACCAATCAATTAATTAGGTAAAAAGATCTTAAAGTTTAAAATTACGTAATATCATGGTGTTGATTAAAGCTTATTGTAAAAGCTAATTAGCTGTTTATATTATTTATAAAGTTATCATATACAAAATTTAATGACATTTTAATTATATTTTGATATTATTAAAGTTGTTTCAGATATATATAAATATATATATATATGGCTCCTAGCTTATGGGACTATTTTTCTTGTGTAAATCCACTGGTATATAAACGATGCAAACCGTTTACTCAGCCACCTAGTGACAAGATTTTGAAAAACGATAATTGACTAACGCAAAAGTGAACAAGAGAGTTAAAAAAAAATAAAAATAAGGAATCCTCTTGCTCAAAATGTATATGAATTTGTAATAATTATTTTGAAATGGGTATCGCGGTCGATGACAAATTGCTTCGCGGACGACCGGTAGATTGAAACTGAGTTAGAATCTTCGCCACATGACATGTCACTTAACGAGTATGGAGAAAAACGGGCGCTACTAAAGGTCGGACGATGTCAACTCTATGTAAACCCGCTTCAAATTGTCGTCACCTGATGATAATAATGATATTTATTACCGAATTTATATTTTACGCTTTCCTGTTTTTGCGTTGATGACCCTCTTCCAACTATTGAACCTTTTAACAGGTACGAGTTGCCGTATTAAAGACAGCACAAATGCATTATAATAATGAAAAAATAACCTGACCGTTTCCGTTTCGATCTTCCAAAGTGTCAAAGATAATCACTTAAATTACTAACAAAAAAAGGCGGTTATTTTTATGTGCGATTGTTCTGTGCTATAATTAAACTGGAAGTTTTTAATTACCTTTTACCTTGATAAGGGCATCTTTAAAATACTAAATAATTGGCTATATTTATTGAAATATATATCACGAATTAGTACCTTTAAGGAGTAGCTTACAATTGTAATGATGTAGTCTCAATAATTTAGTGTGTCAAATGATCGATAACAGTCAGCTCACTAAAAGTCAAAATCAATTTCAGAGATATATAGGTGAAATCTTTAATGAACTATTATATATTTATAGATTGGTTTTTTGAAAAGCGCTCTTCATAAAATACTTTCAATGGAATGGATTGAGGTTAAATCGTTTATATATAAAGAAAACTGTAAATGTTTGGTTGAACATTTTGTGTTGATCAATAAATAAATAAAACTTGCATTCAAAATTGTCGCAGTCAACGAAAAAGATTTGAAAGACATTTTTAAAATGGTTTATTGAATTTTTAGTAATATACCACGTAAGTATACACAAACGACATCCCCTTGAAGTTACAGTAAGAAATAACGGTCGCCAAGTAGCTACGGAAATGTCGATAAGGCACTATTATCACTGCATGTGTATAATTTATTTATTTTTACGTGCTGATAAGCCCTATTATCCCTTACAAGTAAATTTCAGTGTTTTAAATAATAAAAACACATTTTTAGCACTCTTTCCACAATATATTTTATAATTAGGACCGGTTTCAGTAAAAAGTTCAGGTTTCGGTAAAAAAAACGTCTTCACATTAACAAATATAAAAGTGAAAAAAAGAATTTTTGAAGTCAATTATTAGATGACATTATTTAATGCAGTTAAAATATTAATTCAACTTGTTTCCTTGCAAGTCTAATTAAAATACAAAATCAATTATAGAATCACAAATATTCATCTAATTTTCCGAATAAAGCAACAATATTTCGTTAATTTGACAGCCGATATCTTCGTATTATCTCTCAAAGGTAACAATTGTAAATCGGTCAGACGAAGGCTGGGTTTATCTGTAGGTTCTTTGTGACTTCAAAAGTTATGTTAATATAAAAAGAGATGATATTCATGTACACAATTGAAATCATTCCATATATACAAATAAATCTTTATATATTTAATATGTAATCTTAATTTTTTGCTTATTCTTCATCCGAGCAGAATACGCTGACTAGCTTTGTAAGAGAGACAGTTCATGATTCGTTTATTAAATTAGTGCATATTGCGATTTTCTGACATCGTATATTGTCATTTCAATAAGGATAACCAATGAAAAATTTTAAATTTAATATAATGCAGCGTTCATTGGTTCAAAGAAATCCCAGGCGTTATCATTGAGCTGTTATTTATTATCTCCATTCCCAGTATATGAACGCGTGAGAAAATGGACACAAACTGTTATCGAACTGCTTAAAATAATAATACTTACGAGCGTAACTTCACAAATGAATATAACTGTACTTTCAGTACACATAAACAAAACGAATTACTTTTGGCACTAAAGAACGATTATGGAAACATGACAGGGAAAATAGCATAGTATTACATTAAACGTTAAAAAAACAATCACAAATTTAACTGATAACTGTCACATTGGCTTCCATTATATTTGAAGCTGATTTTATTCCTTTCTAAAATGAGCATCGTTGATAATTTTCTTTTGTTATTTGTTAAGAGTCCTTTTATGAAGTATGAGGAATGTTTCATATACTATTTGAAAATTTTCGGAGAACAATCATTGAAGAGAAGAATTACTAGAGTTAGTTCCACCAACACTAGGGTCGCTTGGCTTCACAGACTTAACCACGAGGAAAAATTAAAGTATATTCAATTTATTGATTAAATTGGCATTCACTTGGCAGAACTCCATTTTAACACGGTGAAAAAATAGCAATGTATTTTAGTTCTACATTTAATATATGGCGGTCGCCATTGCTCAATCCACTACAGGGGGCTGTTTCGTTTCCATGCAATATGTAAGCTTATTGATATAGTCACCTTTTTAGTTTCATTTACAATTTTTGAAGTTTTTTAGTTTTATTGCTAGCAAGAATTGTTTCTTGTAGTAAGGGTCGCAGGATGACGGCTTTGGAACAGCTGGAGATCAATAGATATCAACTATCACAAAGGATTCCTAACGAACAAACTAATATACGTCAGTCACCATTATCGACTCCTCTGACTGATGTATCTTTGTTTCTGTAATGGACCATTTCCGTGCCATATGTAGACTTATTGATATAGCTGCCTTTTTAGTTTCATTTACAATTCTTAGTTTTATTGCGAACAGGAAACAAGCTAGGTCGTTAAAACAGGAGAGAAGATGTATTGTGTACCTTTTCTACACAGCTATATATAGACAAGCAAATGTTCGTTTAAGCATAGTTCTGACGATGGCGTGAGCCGAAATAGCTATCAATTATATCTTTAAAAAAAATTGTAGAGGTAAAATGCATTGCTATTTTTTCACCGTGTTATATTCAATTTACAACGTCTTACAGGAATTTAATATTGGAAAGGTGGAACGATAAATGATACAATGAAAGAAATCATCTACAGTAGGATAAGGCTATTATAAGATAATTATCTTCAAAGAATTAAATTTAATTTGTGTTGAAAAAACATAGAGAGAGTAAACCTGAAAACATATAAGCTTCCCATTAAATTTCGGTTTAAAGTTGGGTACGGCTTGGAACATCGAGATTTAGAGAATCCCCATACTTTAGATTAAGCAGTCATCAGAATCAGGCAACGAATTAATTTTGTATATGTCTTAGGGTAACGTCTAAGGGTAGTTTTAATTCAAAGACATCGACTCTATTTACACACGACTCTACGGAAAACTTCATTGTTATCTTTCTCGTTGGTTGCCAGTTAGATTACTTTATCTGTTGTGCGTGAAATTACCCTTATAAATTGCTTGGGCAAAATTGATACGGAAACTTTTTCGGCCGACAGAAGTTTATAAGTTGTAATCAGTATGAGTATACATAGGTTTTCCAAATTTTCTCTTTTCCTCGAATGGCTTTCACTAAGATTGCAAACTCATACAGAAATGGCGACACCCGCATATATGGAGGATTAATTTGTTTTTCTAGGCTTCAAACGAGAACCGATTTCATTCGTTCGATTTACTTACACTGTTACGTGGTACGTGATGATTACACATATACAAGACATGATATTTGCACTTAACTTTTGGCAAAAAAGTCCACACAATCGACAGTCATTTAAATATTAATAAGATTATATCTGAGAGAATCTTATGATTTTAGTATTTCGGTGAGGTAAAATATCAGACAATTTAATACAGTAAGATTTCTTTATTGTCCATTAATTCAACGCTATAATCTCGTATCGTGAGTTAAAAAACATAAAATTCTGTTCAAATTTTATATTAAAGTTTCATCAAGCACCCACAGTCGATATCTAAAATTACACAAGTAAGGTGGGTATTTTATTTACAGTTCGAATTTTCGTGTTTAATTACAAATGAATGTACTGAACTGTGATTGCATTACAGATCCTGCTTGATCAATACAGCGAACGCAAGGAACGCTTTTTGCACTCGTGTACAGTATTATACTGCCTGTAAACATATGATATATTTAGCATACGCTAGTTATAAATGTGACCTTAAAGATACCCCCCAAACAGCGGGCAATATTTCACGGAACCTTTTCAATGATAAGGAAAAGCTTAAGATAAATACCGACCCACTCGCACATAACAACTGATCTCAGACATATCTATCTACCTGACACATCTGAGAAAATGACTTAGCAAGTTTTTATGCATCCTTCGATGATTCATATTATTACATTTTATATCTCTAATCTGTAGCATTAACTCCAATTGCTTTGTACCAAAACAGTTAACAGGATAAAATAAGTGATCACAATATTATAAATGATAAAAAGAGTATAAGACTATTTTAGGAAGTTTTAAGATAGAATGAACTGTTAAGGATTTGTGCACCATTTAATTATCAACAAAATGTTTTGTTGAAATAGCTTTATTTGTAATTTTTATTTTTTCAGTTGATATATCGCGATTAGCTGAACCAGCCCTGATTATATAATATATGGTGGAAAAAGTACTAAAACTGTATTTTTGTGATTCAAATTTAATAATATATTAGTAGTAACGAATCAACAATGCCAATAACAAACTAACGTTATTGTATTTAAGAAAAATATTAGTGATGTTAACGCTAAACCAGCCATACTCAAACTTTTTTTCCTCCAGGCCACATTTCGATTTTCGCTTTTCTAGATGGGCCGCAACATATTAATAGTAAACTGTCAATGTAACACATATTATACTGCATACATATGTATAATTTATTTGTGAATATTTATTAATTTATTAAAGAAGATTTACCAGCATGAGAACAAATATAAAATATTTTGGTAATAAAAGGAAATTTTTCTGCCAAAAGCAGGCTCCTAGATACAAATTTAAATTTAAGATGAAACGAGAAAAATAAAATAAAAATCACTGTGAATTATCATATTGAGTCAAACTCTGAACTACTTCGCCAAATCAGTTTCCTGATTACTACAGGCTACTCTTAATATATCATCAAGGTAAGAATCAGTAAGCCGATTTCTATACACGCTATTCACATATTTTATTTTAGAATATGACGATTCACACAGATACGTAGATGAGATATTGAAAATATGTCTAAAACAACACCAACAAAATATTTGGTGACTATTATTATTTTGGGACGAACATAAAAGTTATTTGGGCCGCATGCAGCCCGTGGGCCGCAGTTTGAGTATCGCTGGCTTATACGCATGATTTGAAAATGTTTCATCGATAAACTTTCTTTATGATGTCTTTAAAATATACAGTATTGGAAACAAAACATTTATAAGCAAATCTATGACCTTTATATTACGGATGAAAAGGTATAAAAATTCAATTATTTGTCATATTATTGGAATTAAAGTATATACCCTTTTATTTCTCAGAATTAATTTCAAAAAAACAAAAACGCTTCCAAATCGTCAAGTTGGTCACAATATACAATTATTTTTAATACATTATTAAGGAATAACTCATTTTATATTACTGGTTCTCTAAAAGGTAAAACGTACATACTTGCCATAATGTAAATTGTTTAATACTTGTTGTGTTGAGTTAAACAGATAATATATAATATTATGTAGGCTGTTTCACTCATCCTCTGAATATATAAAACATGTGAAATTCATAAAGACTATTCGAATGTTTTTATATAAATTGATGATTTTAAAAGGTTAGATTGAAATTACATAGTATGGCCATGTATATAATTGAAAGATGTACTAATTGTGGCTTATTCCAGATTCTTTTGTCATCGATATTAATAATAACAATAATAATAAAAAAATACGAAAAGATTTGAAAATCTTTGTTTTAAAATGTTGGAATTATATAAGCATACTTTTGTTATTTTTGCAAATGTCGAAAATGTTAGAGAAGCTACAATGGTCGAAAAAGTAATATAGATTTTATATTTTATAACCGGAAGTAAATTCCTAAGCTTGCTTTGAAAACAGAAAAAAAATGCCTTGACTTCTACCGAAAAACATATGTACGGTATAGCCACCCCGGTTTTTGTTTTCGACCTTCTTCCGCAGAAATTCTAATGAAGTACACGACACAGTGAAGAGAACTATTTGGCACGCGTATCGCTTGTCATTTCGGCGAAGAGTAAAAACATAATTCTATATATTGTATTTAGATTATATGTACGAAATAGAAATATGCATGGAAAACTTATAGCTTCTGGGCGAGTTAATATTACGAATGGGTGATATGTATTGGGTCGGCAACTAAGTAATTGCGGATTTCAATAGATGGCTCCAGTTGAATTTTTAGGTTTGCGACATAGCGCAAATGTAAACACATTTTGTTATTAGATAGTTGACAATTTAGCTGTCAATGAGTAATAAAAGTTTTTTGATCGGTTGCGTAGTTTTTGTTTGGCGTTCGTTGAAAAATGGAAAATCAAAAGGAACATTTTCGTCATATTTTGCTTTTTTATTTCCGCAAAGGGAAAAACGCATCGTGAGCTTACAAAAACTTATGTGCTGTTTATGGTGACGGGGGAAAATGGGTTGTTTACGATAAAATCATGCGGAAAAGATCGTGGAGCAGGCCAGGTGAACCAGCTCAAACAACATCAAAAGCTGATATTCATCAAAAGAAGGATTTTTATCAGTTTGGTGGGGATTTAAAGGAATTGTCTACATTGGATTCTTACCACCCAATCGAACGATCAATTCTGATGTCTTGAACAACTAACGAAATTAAACAATGCAGTTGAAGAAAAGCGGCCCGAATTGAAAAATCGAAAAGGTGTATTCCATCATGACAATAAAAGGCCACACACATCTTTGGCCACTCGGCAAAAATTATTGGAGCTTGGTTGGGATGTTTGCCACATCCACCATATAGCCCTGACCTTCCACCATCTGATTACTTTTTGTTTCGATCTTTACAAAACTCCTTGAATTTACTAATAAAAACCAGAAGTTTTATGAACATGGGATTATGATGCTTTCTGAAAGATGGCAAAAGGTCATTGATCAAAATGGGCAATACATTACAGAATAAAGTTATTTAGTTCCATGAAAAAATTGTTTTTGATTTTCTAAAACAAATCCGCAATTACTTAGTTGCCAACCTGTTACATTATTTGAGTTTATTATTTTTATAATATGAGCTTATTAAAGTTTGTTATATAATTTATATATTTAATAAATAAATTGATATTTTATTTAGTGCTATACATTTTCTACGTGTATATCATTTTCCGTAATTTCATGTTAGAATTTATAATGTTTTATTTTCATATGAAAAGAAATGAATAACTTTCAGACGAAACACATATACCGATAAATTTGCCACCTTTGAATTAAACTCATTGACTTAAAAATATAGGTGATTAGGTTCATTGAAATTATTGTACATACAAATGTATCTACTGTTCTAGAAAAATAACAAAATATTAAAATTCAGTAAATATAAAAATTATACCTAAACGGATATGAATATTAAACCGATACTAACAACAAAGGTTTCGCGCTACTGACATGAGATGGATATTAAAATGGCAAGAGAAAACAAAAACAAATGAAGCTTTAAAGTGCAAAAAAAAAAAAAAAATCGTTAAGTGGAATCCAAGAAATAATGAATGAACCGATTCTCGGTAGGTCGAACATATTCCCGCCAATTCCATCTGTTAGTCCGGTCAAATGTTAGCTTGTTAAATTATCATAGCTATTTTTCGTTTTCTTCCGCGTTACCTCTCTTCTACGTGAAAGTAAAATTTTTATAAATTATTTCTTACTTCTATGATATAGTTCGAGTTGTATTTGTGTAATTACACGTTTATCGTTTCCGTCTGCTGTACATTCGTATGGAATTAAAACCACATTCTCAAAAAAAGCATTTGTTTAGTTATCGATTATTTCGACAGATTTTCGTTAGTAAATATCCTGTTGACCAACATTTTGTACCAACAAGAAAGTAGATAAGATAAACTATCAAACATTGCAATTTTACGCCCATCAATATCAGCTTAAATGACATTTTGACATTTTTTTATTTTAACTGATATCAGCCACCCACTATCAGCCACCAACAAAATGGTGTGATCTAACTGTTAAAAACTTATTATACCAACATTACAATCTAAAACTGGAGGTTAGGAATACAAAATTTAGCTGCATCCTGCATCGACAAATAGTCAGGGCTCGACAAACATTTACGCGTTTGAGTTTCACAAGAAATTTTGATAGAAAAATATTAACAATGAGATCTTTTTAGAAATGGAGCGATATATATAATTTAAGAGGTTGGCAACTCTAGGCCCTAACGATATCACAAATCTGCCACATATTTGGCATATAATTACAAATTCTTTCCGGAAAAACAATTAAAATAACACCTAAATCATCTGACCACCAATAACAAAGATACGATCTTAGCCCAATAAAAGCTATAAACATTAATCATCAATACTCACCACAGTAAAAACAGAAGATTTCTGAGAAGAATGAAATTTCACACATTTGTTATTCTACAGAACTAGCGATCCTATAGTTATTTATAAAACATCACATATTATTTTCTTCGTTGTTTTTCGTTTGAATATCATTTCAAATCGTCTTTAACCTTGCCCAGGACAGTAACATCACATGTTCGCAAATGTTGAATCAATTTCATTAAAGTCATGTTTTCTGACGATATGAAACAAATGTGATTCATCCTGTCAAGCCGTGCTTTAAAAAAATCGAGATCTAATACTTAACCCGTAAAAGAATACCTTGCAAGTTGTCGAGATGTATTGGATACTATTTCAATTGCGAAGTTAGTTGCATATGTCACAACAAACCTCGCAAAGCATAAAAATCCGATACATGGAAACTTCGCAACAAAATGGTTAACCACGGCATCAATTATTTTCAATATAATAACAGTAGATCTTGTACATTCAATATTACGCCGAACAAACGTTATTTTAATAGGAATTATGATTGTAATGATTTATATAAATAACAACGAAGGTTTGTGACTTCTGTTATAGATCCTAAGTAGGTATAATGGTCGGTCAAAAAAGCCCCATTCACAATGGCGGCTTTTAAAATCCTGGTTCTTCCGAGAAATTCTCAATGGACACAGCACCGACGGCGCCAAAAAGATTCACCGTTTTGATTTATGGTTTCGACAGCATTTAGCTTCAGAGCATTATCTAACAAGACAATGGAAATAATAGCTAGCACCATGCGGGTGAAAGGTGCATCCCTGAAAAGATGGATCCTAGCACATTTTGCAAGAAACATCCATGTTTTGTTTGTTGTGTTGCCAAGGCAACAACCATATATTATATGATCCTATTGAAGGAGTATACATTCCTGTTACAACATGTATTCTATACCCAAAATGCTTCTACTACCAAGTTATAAATAGTTTACATATGAATAGATTTTTAGTAGATTATTTTAAATTACACATATAAAGAAAATTTACTCCAATAATATTTGCCGAAAAAAATTCAGTGTATTCAAATTAAGCATTCTTATTTGATTGATTAGTTTTTTCAACCCGAAATAAACATTATTATTTTATAGCGTTCAATGTCACAACAATCGAAACAAAATTTGAGACTTTTCTGTAACGTATTAAATACGATATATCAAAGATGGGTTGTTTAAAAAAAATGTGTTTTTTATTCATAGTTCATTAGATAAGGAGGCCTTTTAATTTATTCTCGAAAAACGATGCTCTTCAATAGGGTAATATTTTTAAATAATACGAAATGCTAAAATAGTTTGAATATTGCGTATTGCAAGCTAATTTTATTTAATCATTTCGATATTTGCTTGATACCCTTTCAAATACACTTAATGCTTTTTAATTGAAAGACCGAAATGATTAAACGACCAACGTCTGACATTAAATTTTCGATTACCTGTGGGCTAGAGGGACACACTAGAGATTTAAACTTACGCAAACTTTTTAAATTTATTATTTATATATATTTACACTTAACGTACAAAGACATTTCATGGAGGCGTTTTATTGATAGTAATGAAGATACGATGTAGTTATTCTACATTGATACTTTTATTGTAATCAAATTATTAGCTGTCCGACCGATGTATTCGGCTGGGCAGTTTTTGCATTGAATTTATGGAACGATATGGTTTTATATAAAAAATAAAAAGTAACACATTAATATCGAATTTCGAAACCACCGTGAAAGAGCTTTATTAATGTTATTATGTAACAGACAGTATACGTGTATTGCGATTCAATATTACCCAATCATATCGATATGCATCATTTTTCGAAGGCCGTCAATAAAATTTACATATCAAATTGGCAAGACTAAGTATTGGCCGATTGAAGCTTTGAATGAGTGAATCGAAGTCCCCTGTTACGCCGCTACAGATCATTTTGCCAGCTAAAAGGTAATACTTTGAGGGTGTCCATGGTGAGCGCCGTGAGGGCCAGACATGCCAAAGTTGTGGAATTCGGTTTGGCAAATAAAAACAACCGCTTTCAAATCGGTCTCTCAAAAATGCCGAAGAGGAAACTGGCTTCGATGGTGACCATTAAATAATGTATCAATTTCGTTTCAAAATTTTTATGTTGTACACGGACGTCAATATATCATCACGTGGTCACGTTGTTATTTAAATTCAAATAATTTATACCAAAGAACTGAAATATTTTGAACAATACTATCTTTTTCTATCCGATTTTTCTACGAATTATTCAATTTTGATTTTATCTAGATACGCTCAATACTCTTTGTTCATGTACAGCGGAAAAATATGTTCATTTTACAGTGAATATTTATGTATTTAAAGATATACTTAAGCTGGTCCTTACTAGTTCCGTAATTATTATAATATCAAGATTGATTTTGCAACAAGTAATTATCATTAATTATCTAAAAATATATATATTTTATCTCTTTTGAAATTTTCATTAACCGTGGTACTTTTTTTTTTTTTACTATTTCCACAATATATTCATTTGACAATGACAACGCTCGCGATGAGCGAAACCGATCATGGTCATCAGATATATTGTGGTAAAAAATGTGTAATTATATACAGCTAACTACTTTTAAAAATCACAAGCTATTAATTTCGTTATATTCTAATATATAATATCAAGAAATTAATGTGTGTGATGAAAACAAAAAGTCGTCATCGATTTATTAACGACTAGTGATTTTTTCCAGAAAGACGAGAAAAAATTGGTTTCAGAATTAATTAAATATATTATAAAATCGTTCTCAGAGAGCAGAAAACATTGCTAATTTAACGAAATTAATTTCATTTTTGCATATTCCGTGCTTTTAAGAAATATTTTATGTTAGTGGTGGTAAGTCTCAATACAAAATGGTTGTACACGTCGAATACCTAAATATCTATAGGCATAAGATGTTAAAAGAATACCTATGCAACAAATTTACCTACTTATTATAGGCATGCAAGCTGTATGAGTGGTTGGCGAATAGGACATCGATAGGTCGGACGGTCAATAGCCCAACTTTTTAGTCTTGACGCTTATTAAATTTTTGCTGTTCCATATAAATCAAATTCAGCTGTGGCGAACAATATGAAACATATGGTTAATTAAAAAAAAAGTTGTCTTTTCTATCTGAAGAAGTACATATTTATGTGTAATGTACATACGAGTAATAAAAGTGTCCTCTGTTTATATTTACGTAGTGGATGTTATAAAACATTGAACGAGAATCATTTTTCACTGTTAAGGTGTTAACTGTCACTTCATGATGTAAAGGCATACTATTTTAAATAATAAAAACACATTTTTTAGTACTTGCTAATATATATATATTTATAATGCTCGCGATGAGCGAAACCGGTCCTGATCAAAAACATATTGCGGAAATAAGTACTGAAAAATGTGTTTTTATTATTTAAAAAAAGAATCATTTTTGTATGGTAAAATAAGTCTTTCATCAAAAAATAATAAATATTTTCATAAGATATATTGTATAAATATTTTAAATAGCTTGAGATTCTTTTCAAAAATGCTTTACTCAACGATGGAACATTTAAAAATAATTGGAATATATCTGACGAATTATAGGTTGTGTTTATAGATGGCTTAAGAAAAGATCGTCTCAATTATTTCTAGCAATAAATTTTTTATGCATTATTTCAATATTAAATATGTAACTGCGGTAAGAGTTGTATTAAATAATCCCAACTAGTAAGTACATATTATTAAATCGTTAAAATAAATGCATTGAAATTTAAAACTAACGCAAAACTCTTCAAAGCCATTGTAATGGTTTAAGCAATAGCGATGAGTTAATTAAAGTTTGTTCGTAAAAATATTAAAACATTGATTGTATTCATTAGTTTCTAATTGTTCAAGAAGGCTTTTATGACAATTATTGAGGTATACTGGATGCGAATCTTCAGTAATGCTGTGTTTCGATTAGAAGATTTTTGTGACGTCCATTATATTATAAAATATCTTTTAATCAATGTATCATAAAAATTTGAACAATGTAATATAAAAGGAACTTTATCATACGAAGAAAATTACATAACATGTGCAAATTTGTCATCATTACGGTATTGATAAAAAAATGTTGTAAACAACTTCCTAAACATTTTCAATACGTAAATAAGATCATGTATAATATATAGTAGACAATTTATTTTATCGTGTTTGAAAACTCTCCGAGTGTAAAGTTTTTTTTAATAAAAGGGTGACATAAGAATTTCTCTCACTGCTAGGGTGAATATGTTGACATATTAAAATATAATATATAAATGCTACTTTGCTATAATAAATTACGACTAAATATAGTTAACCATCTCAATTGAAATTTAAATTACAATGATAGATATTACAAATCAAACAGTATTTGTATATATAATAGAAAAAATGAGCATTTTTTTAATGTGGATTTTATCAAACTACTCAAAAAAAAATAAGATTTATAAATGAGATATTCACAAATAAGAATAGTGGAGATAATAAATATTACCCATATCACGTTAAAACTTTATTTTATTTTACTATGAGACTTTTTTTCATTATTTACACTTATTCAAGCAAGGATTAGAATATCTCCAAACGATAACCTAATGAAAATCACAAACTAATATTACCATGTTAAAATTCTCCAACGGAGCCTCGACAGCATTTCATAAATTTAATCAAGTGCCGTGATTTTTAAGTTGTTTGAATGTATAAGCTGCGTGACTGTATGTACGAATGAGGAAGCGATATTGAGATTTCGCCCACATCATCCTCGCAGCAAAGGAACAGTTTGACCGCAAAATTAACGAGTGTTAACTGATAACTTGGATACCACGAGAGCAAATTGACCGATTACCGCAAAACAGTTTATCTAAACAAAAAGCCAACAAATAAATTACTGATTATTTCCTGTGTCAAAAATGTATGAAAACTTCTTGTTCACATAATATTAATCGTAATCTACTAACCATCGCAAACCGCTGCTCGTAACACTTGTCGACCGAAGCTCATAAAAATTGATTATTCTTTTTGCTTTGTAAACACTCTAAATTATCGACATATAGTTTATTTTTCTTTGACATATGTATATTTCGATATTTTGATCAATCCATGAGTTTATTAAATCGTAATCCTTTGTGAATATAAGCTAAAGGAAACCGTTGATATTCATCTTAGCCTCGGTTTACACCATCCGTAGTATTTAAATTTCTATTGATGACAAGACACTTATATTATAAATGCATTTAATATACGATATATAATACTAAACCTGAGTGATGTGCCATTTGTATTGCTTTTTTAAATGTGATTTTCATTGCTGAGATTATCGCTTCTGTTATAGGTCGAACTGTTAAATTTTAATGACGGTGGATCTAATTAATCATGAGTTTGTTTAATCAGACATGAAAACCTTGAAAGAATAATTATATAATCAAATATTTTACTTATATAATATATTTAACTATAATAACTCACATTGTCAATATTTGGCAAATCATCTATTATCAGGAGCAAAAAAATAGCTGTAAAAGCTGCATTTTATGAAGTACCACCAACACGAAAAAGACTAACCGAGAAACTCAAATATTGCACGGCTCAGAACAAGGATGTCGAGCATTAACTTTAATGTGTCTAAAAGTTTATAGCCATTTATTAACATGAGAAGATGGCCGCTGGGATAATTTCCACAAAATCCAAAATAAAATCATAAAATAGATTCATAGAATGAAATATATTTCATAAAGAATAAAATATCTTCAATTTTCTTTTTTTGCCAATTAGCATCTATCGAAGTCACTTTAAGGTGCTTGTCACTGTCACTTATCCATGGAAATGTATGCTATTTTAAATAATAAAAACAAATTTATTCGACTCTTTTCACTATATATATTTTGTGATCAGGACCGGTTTTGCTCATCGCGAGCATTATCAACTCGCTCGCCAAAAGCTAAGCCGGTCCTGATCAAAAATATATTGTGGAAATAAGTACTAAAAATGTCTTTTTATTATTCAAAAAAATCTATCTATGTGTCTACAACAAACATGTTTTATTTAATATTGGTGATATAAAAAAAAACAGAAAGAGTGAATTATATTATATATATCGAGAACTGCAAATTTACTAAATAATAAATACAAATGCACGGCGACTTTACGTTTCATATTTGGCAATCAAAAATTACTAGATTTTAAAAAGAATTCTTGTAACTATCTACAATTTAAGCATGCTTTCGTTCTCTTATTTTCAACAACGAGGTACAAATTTTGTCGACGAATATTATTGTAAAGTTCTTACGTTACTTGCATTCTTGCCAGAACTCCAGAGCGTGATGTACGTATGGTACAATAGATATGTGTTCATTACAAAAGGTTTTACTACCATGAAAATACATAGAAAAACCAACATACATTGTGGTATATGACAAGCCATCATTATTTTTTATATTTTAATATGTAATATGCTCATAGTTAAGATAGAAAAATCATCGTTAAAAACTTAATGACTTGAACTTAAACTATCAGACTAGAAGTCTACTAAAAAAATTGCCGGCGACTCTATCCGTTAACTTCACTTAATTACTTTATTAACTGTTCCGTAGAGCTTTAATGATAAGACTCTAGAGGAAAAGAAATAAGGATCGAATACTAGCGGAACATTATGTTAAGCAATCATTGTGCAGATATGTTATATAGACATTAATTATTTCTTGTATCTTATTCGTTAGAAGGCGAGCCTTTGGTTGATTTGAAGGCAAAGTACCTCCATTCAAATGCACCCGATACGACCACGAGGCGTTTAAAAAATCTGAAAAACAAACCGTATGCTTAATCTATTTCACAAGCCAAGATTACACGCAAAATCGATAAATACAATTCAACGTCATGTAAATTGTGGACTGAACTAGTAATTTTTTTCAGAATAGTCTTAATTAAAATAATGCTCAGATTTCAAAAAGGAACTGCCGGATAACCTATGATTCAAACGAGAAACACAAACAATTCGTTAACTATTAATATTTGAAAGTTGAATTGTCCATTTTTGTTTTACAATATATTGTTTTTTATACAATTTCACTATTGACTGATTGATTCATTAGTCAATACACATCTTTACACGTTGTTTACCATCAAATTAATTCACAAAATCTTTAATAGCTTCCATTCCTATTTTTTAAAATTTAATTTGTGATTGTACAATAATTTGTGTAGATGTAAAATGCTGAGTGAGAGATCACAATAATAAAACACTTAAGTTCTTTCGTGTAAATTATTAAGGAGATACAAGTCATTAACTAACGGTTACATTGTATTCGTCTATAATAAATTTGATATACATTTTAATAAAACATCGGCGTGCCATATTCTGATTCATTAAAAAACCAAACGTGTTACATGCTAGTCATTCCTTCGATAGAATATTTATGTTTTTAGCGAAACTCGGCAAATTCTTCGCTTATACGTTCCTAAATATATCCAATATCTTGACAATATCCTTCGTAATAACAGCAATTGATTATAATTCGCATCCTAATGATGTAGCCAAAGCCACTAGTCGTGCCGCATATTCAAAATGCGCTACTTTTTATTTCAATAATAATATAATAATACTAAGTAATATCGATTAAATAAATTTTTGAATAAAACACAGATACAATTTTGCCTTCTTTTACCAAAACGCCACGTAGAGTAGTACAATATTCTAGCTTATAGTGACAACTAATATTTAAAACAGCCATATTAAACCTTTTTTTAGTCGGGGTACATATATGAATGAGGTATGTTACACGGGCTTTAACATAACATAATTTATATCGATATCGACCGATGATGCGTGATGGAATTTTAATATTAGACGATTCGTCATTTACGAGTTGGGTTTCGCCTTTCGGCATCTTCAGGCATTTTATCACACGGATGCAAAATAAATTTCTACACAAGTTTACTATGCGTTTTTAAGTATAAAAAAAATATATAAAAATGAATGTTAGTTTAAAATAAATTGATTGAAGTGATTTCAAAAATCACTTCAGTCAATTGTGTTGATACATTTTTATAAATATATCAAGTATATGTTTGATCGTACAGAAAATATTGGCAAGTCGCATGTGGCCCGCGGGCCAAAGGTTGACGATGGCTGAATAAGAATAATTATTCACTAAAGTAATGAAGATGAAATCAAATTTATCGTCATTAAATGTTAGCTGATTTAAGTATTACAAATTATTGATTTTTGCTCTTAATATGAATGAAACAACAACAAAAAATTTTTGAATTAAGATAATAAAATATTAATAAGATAATAGAATATTAATCGTCACTGAACTAATGTGGATCAACTTTTTAGCTTGGTATTATAAAACTTCTCTAATCTATTCCTTTGTAACTATCATCTAGTAGCAACACTTCTATTTTAGTCTATACTGACTTGTGTTTCAAATACAGTGAAACCTCGATTTTACGTTTTCCAAAGGACCCTGAAAAAATAACGGTAAATGCGGGAAACAAAAATAATAAACAAGTAAAATCGTAAAAAAACATTTATTTATTAGTTACTTGTACATACTGTATATAAAATTTAATTTTTAAAAAATTCCTTTATGTTAGTTTGCTTCTTTGTTATTTGGCACTTTAATCGGAACAAAGACTTGTTACTAAACTTGTGACTAATAGTTTGTCTGTACAGGAATCATTATTGCCATGAATTTTAAACAACTCTACATATGTATCATAAACAATAATACGCGTGTGGTGGATTTCAACCCAAAAAATAACACATGCGTCCAATGCGTTACGTCTAACATGTACAGCGGATTCCAACTTGTCCAGACATAACACCTACACTCGGCTGTGTCAAACTTGCTTGCCGAGATACGGAGAAATATGCAATAAAAACGGTCAATCGGGATAATATTTGTGACGGGACCAAAATATTTAGACGGTTTATCGAGGAAATCGGGGAATCGGGAAACGGTCAATACGGGATTATTTAACATTGTTCTTATGGAAGTTTGACGGGACTATAAAAAATAAGCGTTCCATCCGGGAAAACGTATTATGCGAGAACGGTTGATCGAGGCTCCACTGTATATAATCAAAAAATTTACTTGTGACTCGTGTCACTTATGTTGTGTCCATACGTTTAAAGTTTATTTAATCTCAATGTACACTACCCGGGATGACAAAAGGTCCATATGTCATAGATTAATCAGAACAACCGGTTCGATAGATGGTAGAACAGATCTGAGATATATTTTATATATCCTTAGTTATTCAAATCAAATTATGACTTGATGTCTTAAATTAGAAAAAAAAATTATCACATTTCATTTCGTGTAACATAAATATAATATAAACCAAATATTTAGTTTGACCATATTCATGCTCGAACTAAATAGTTGAAAAAACAGACCAATCTAGTTTCTTGATAAGAACCTTGCAGACAGTGGAATTTATTGCATTAATTATGAAGACTCGATGTAGTTGGCAAATAAAGTTGATTATCCACTTATGCACATGAGATTGATGATGCTCCCCTGCAAATGTCGGTTGCGGTCTGTCGCCGTCCTGCACGAAGGGGCTCAATCGTGCCGGCGTCAGCTTTTTTACCCCTTGCTCGCAGACCGTTTCCACATTATTAATACCGTCTTTTAGAATATTAACGGAATCGAATAATAATTGAAAATTTTATACAGTTTTATTAAATACGTTTAAGTTAATTAAATATATACTTTTTAAAACCCGATATGTTAGAAGCAATTGAAACAGAAATTTTGAATTGTTGGAACATTGTATAATTTGATATGTTTTGCGTCTAACGATTCGAGCTTCGCTTTTCAAAATCTTTAAGAATTATATCGTTAATATATGACGGATGCAATGAGCTATAGAAACCCGAATCCGTATGTGAGAAAACTTGTGAAATTGTACAAAGTTTCAACGATTGAAATTCCTTCAAGCAACCTCAATCGACAGCGTAAATTATATACCTAACATAAATTGTATTTGAGCAATCGCGTTTGATTCGGTCATTGTCGTTTCCCAAAAAATCAAAAATCGTGAAAACTTATGAATGCATATCATATTTAATTATTTATAGAAACAATTATTGCTTCGTGTTTCATCCATACTATTGGGTATTTCAAAGGTTACAAAGAATGAATTTACTCATATTTCACATCCTATCAGAATCATTCGCGGTATCAAAGCTCACTACACTTCAAATCTAGTTCTCTTAAAAATATTTTGATTCTATAAAACCATAAATATTTACCTGAATTGGAAAATATATTTTCGTACTATTTTGATGTATTAATATGCAGCACGAATTTTCCAGAAGAAAGCCTTACCTCTGAAGAAATTCATATCTTGAAATCAGAGAAAACATTGGATCTATATAGAATTGAACTCTGTATCAGCCTTACATTGAGTCGCAGGAAAAGAATGCAAAAACAGACACAAATATAGTTTAAACGTCACTGACATTTGTGCCATACGTTGTTCTGAGTGAATTAAGAATTTAGGTACAAATAAAACTACGTTATAAAGATTCATTCTTATTAACTATCTTTTGGAAGAATTATTTGTGCTACTTGTATACGTGTTAATTTATGGAGGAGACATTATATTAATACATTTTTACTACAAATACACCATTCATAATAGAAACAAGAGTTAAATTCCAATCAATTAATAGACAATGAAACATCATTTTTTCTATTACATTTATATGCAAAAGCGCATTTTATTTAGAAGTTAAAAGCAAAACAATAAATAATGAACTCTTTTCAAATTTGATCGCAGTATACATTTGCTGAAAATAAATTACTGGGTAAATGAACTTTTGATGGCACGTTAATGTTAAAATTTTATTGAAATCAAAACCAAAGCTTTCGTTGGCATATAAGATAATTTGGGTTTCAGTTTTCGTAGTGTGTCTATATATATTGATTGAATTCACTTGGTAGAACTCCATTATAACACGGTGAAAAAAAATAGCAATGTATTTTAGTTCTACAAAATTATTTTTTAATAAATAGTTCTGACGATGGCGTGAGCCGAAATAGCGATCAAAAAAAATTGTAGAACTAAAATACAGTGCTATTTTTTTTCACCGTGTCTTTATGTATATGTTTATTATATTTATTATCGTAGCTGATAGCCCTCGGAAGTCCAGTTTTTGCGGGACACAGAATAACAAAAGCAAATTCAGCTGCGTTTTAAAAAATTTGCACCTAGACAATAATGGCGACTGTAACAAACGGCAATACCAAGAACAAATTGTAAACTTTACCACAAGTATGTTGGCAGTAAAATTTAAATCTCCAATTTTACGACAACGCTTAATATGAAAAATGGCGTTGGAAAATACTCAAAACGGTTTAAAGTACACAATTGATGTGAACATTGTTCTTTTGTGTGAGAAATTGAAAGTATTTTTTTTATTTAAATCTACAACTTTGAGATAAATGTGTATTTAAATAAGTTACAGACTTTCGTTAAAAGAAATAATGGCTAATAGCTTTCTTTGAGGTTACGTCCAAACTTCATTCTTGCCTTATATGGTTATATTACATGATGGTAACGGCAGTGAATTAAATTCCATGGTTTATTTCACAGGTATAGAAGAAAAAAACTGACATGTCCACGAAGAAATATAATTAGTATCATTGAATGATTAAATTTATAAGAGAATCTGGCTTTTTATTTAATTGAAAAAGGATATTGCCATATCGAAAGCCCCCCTTTAAAACAAATGTCAGTGGAAATGCAATAAAACAATAATTGAATTGAATGAAAATCAGAACACTTAACAAATTACTTAAATTTATGGTGACGGGAAAATAATTGTCAAAGAAAAAAGCAGACGGTCGCATAAACAAGCCTGCATGTGTCATAAAAATTAATTGCACCGTTTAAGTGCACTTGCAGGCCCTTTTGACTCTCCATTTATTAAATCGCAGGTACCTTCTTTAACCGGAACCCTTAGCTCATTTTTCTATGCGTTCAAAATTCCTGCTATGATATTGTTTTCAGACATGCAAACAAAAGCAAAGTGTGCGGATTGTCGTAAAAACGTTTTGTGAATGATTTTGTAATAAAACGCATTATGAAGAGGTTTTGTGACTTTATATAATAAAATTATTCTGTGCCCTTATGGTAAAGTGAAAAAAAATGAATATTGGGATTAGTTGGATCAACTGCGCTTTTTGATATCTTCATGCGAAACTTCCGAAAAGAAACAAGCAAATAAACATTTCGTATACTGTTTATAGCATAAGATAATAAAAAAAAAAAACTTTAATCTTAACGCAAATTCCCTTTCACACAGAGTTAGGAATAGATTTTCCAGTAAATTCAATAATTTTTTATCGTACTGCGTACCCAAAATGATAATTAAAAAAAAAAAAAAATTACACACAAACGTCTAGTTATTTTCGAATGAAACCAAAGAAAAAAATATATTACATCATTACACAATAGTCTCCACAATGAACTAGCTACTGTCGTATCTTTACTTATCATTATCAGTGTTAATTGTTAGACAGTGAATAAATAATTACAGTCAATCCTTGTTTCTATCGATTCCCATAATTTTGTTTGGAAGTGAAAAATATTTTGAGATTATCAATTTGATGAATTAGGTACCATTATCGTCAACTGGTTACGCTGCGGCTGTAGAGAAGGCTTCCATAAAAACTCTCAACACAACGCGATTAATGAATATCATACTATTAATAATCCGATATAGCTATCAACTATATATATTATAAATTTTATAAAACTAAAACACCTTGCGTATATTTCATAAATCTAGGAAAACCTTGGCGGTCGCCATTTGCAATTGAATCAGAAATAGTTTTCCCAAAGCGTATACTTTTATGACATTGTTAAAATTCGTCAATAGTACACAATAATACTTTTCTAAGTGCATTTCTTTCTATTGTATATAAAGGCCTTTGAAAAAAAGACAAAAGTAAATGTGCCCTTGTAGAAATAATTACTGCTCGAGATTGCAAGGTGTTTATTTTTGTATTGTTTTGCGAGTGTGAAAGCTTTAGAAATTTTGTCGGGTACTTTCGGGCATTCAAAAGTGTTCCGTGGTTAAACAAATTTCGCATATTATTTAGAAAAGAATGTAAAAAGACCATATATCATAACGAAGACGGAATCATTGTTTCCAATTTCAGAAAGGACCGATTTGATCCGGTTTCCGACAAGAGGAATATCATATTTTTCTTGTAATATCCATAGACTTGAAATTGAAATAGGGGTAGTAAATCAAATAAATACTGGATAATCATATTTGAAGTACTTATGATGGTAATGTAATTTTACGTGCCGCCAAGTATTGAATGATATTTTATGAAATTAATAGATCAAAAAATATTCAAGTAAATTTGATTAGTTGAAACGTTATACACTTCAAGATGTTTTGTCAAACCGGATCCCGCCTCTCGGTATATTCATGCATTTTATGACACGAATATAATACATCTGACGAAATCCAGGTTGTGAGTGACAAAGCATATATAAATATTCAAAGTTTTAACAATTCAAATATGGTATTGAAATTACATTGTGCATTCTTAATCGATACTCCAATATCGTGGTAAAATAAGTTTGTCTTTTGACATTAATTTACCGATCCTTAAGTTTAAAAATCTATTCAAAAAAACATTTTTTGAGACACCTATATTTACAAATGAAGATGTAATACTTCCTGCAGAGATTAAATTTATGTCAAATACCATCCGCATCGTTGAAAACGTAATTCCATCAGAATTCAGGATATCACGACAAAAGACATAAGACCAGCATAAAGACAATCTTTTATGTAATCAAAGATGTGCACAATTTCTATACCACACTTACTGTGAACTTGAAGCGCTTTTATTTGTTGCGTATCTTTCGTTTCCTGTTTCAGATAAAAGCACGTAAGTACTGGTTTAAAAAGGATTATCGTGGGAATAATCTCTCTGTAATATAAGTAAGTACGCATATTATAATATACCGATATCTTAAAATGTGTTACTGAAATAATTTCATTAATCATGTCAGTCACATTATATCATCATCGATCGATATTGTTATCTGTTTACTCGAAAGTTTTCAATCATAATTTGAAAATAATTCGAACCAATTTTACCAATTCAAAACGCATTCATATGTAGCGTTAATATTACCACCAAATTAACATATACAATATATATTCGAGTGCAATCCACTCTTCCCGATCACATACTTACGTCGTATTCCTATTATCTGTATGTTAGTATGTTGATAGTTGGTCAAGCTTCATTGGCTACTAATCTTCTACATCCTCCCGATCATGGGAACAAAGCAAACAATGGGTACATCACAATCAGACAAGAGTGTTGCATGGCGTGGCGTCGTTTTAGCATCTTATTCGTCACATTGTTTCAAATATACTAAAGAAATACAATGGCGGTCGAATAAGTTACATCGTGTTATATGGTGTATAGTGGAATCCCACCAAAAGCTAAGTAAATATTGTTATACCAATTAACGTAAAATTTATTCAAGTTTATAAAATCAATTTTAACAGTCCATAATATATCGAGACTATGTGTAAACAAACATATTTTTGCGGTGTTTTTTTAAATACCCCATTTTGCCCGGAGATATGCGTAATGGATATTGTATGTTAGAACACGGATAATTTCAAGAATTAATTCAGTACTGTTAGTGTTACAAACTTATGAAAATTATAAGGTCAAATCAGGATATTTTTAAATTAAAAAAATCTTCTACACAAATGTTTGAGCACTTTAAACACAAATCTGTGCGTTCAGCAGTAGGTGGGTAAACACAAACAGATCAGTTTTTTCGGTTGAAAATAATAAAAATTATTTTCAAAAATTTATAATATTAACGGTTCGTAGTCGTTTTAAAAACTGTATACTCCGTCAAAAGTTAACAAAATTAAATTGTTGAAACTTTGTACGATTTTCACATATTTTGTGTTTTTTTTTCTCAAAGATTCAACAATTCAACTTAGATATTGAAATACGACCAAACACCTTCAGTCGATATCATAAATTAGATAATTAACTATTTCTGACGATCACGATCCCTCTTTAAAATGCGTTTAAGACACATTTTCAGCATTCTAGAAGAGACTGACGAATATGTGTATTCAAAAAATCTGATTCTTTTGATTTTTGTTTTTTGAAATCAATCCAAACAAATGCTTATAAATTTTCAATACTGATAAAAAACATTATTTCGATTTATGAACTTGCAGACGCTCAGAATCACACAAACAAATGACGAAAGCTAATATTTGTCAGTATTCTTATCAGAACGCCTTATCTGAATTCTTTGGTTTGAAGAGCACTTTTTATCAGTCAGTAACCCCTAAGGGTAGAATGGAAACCTTGGATGTAAACTTCTGATCATACTTATCTAGACACTTCCAAACTATTTTATCTGCAAGAGTGTTGTATTATTAACATATATCTAAATACAAACCAATTGGGGATCTTTCAAGCCAGAGACTCGTCGGCGTTGATTTCACAAATGTAATTTTAGATAATTATACGACACAGTATTTCAATTTCCATAACCAGGTTGTGTAGCTACACAAAAAAATCGATATCATAATTTATTTAATGAAACGATCGATTTGATAAACCGCATCCATACATTATGAAACATTTATTTGAGGTAAAATAGGGAAACGTAATTCAAAGGCGATTTAAAAAATACATTCATTTATTACTATTCGGTAGATTTTTTTGCTTACACAATAATCACAGGGCCAAATAAATATTTGTTTTTAATTTTCCTCAAAAATTTTGTGTACCTTATAAATACGATTAGACACCTAGTGTATGCTTTATATGGAAAAATCTTATCACATAAAATCAAATGTAATTAATATTATAAAATGGCGGCAGCATAAGATGAGGTTCTTGTACTAATCTGAACACGAAAAACTCAACGAAGAGGAAAATTTGTGAAGAATCAATATATGTATTGTCATATAATAAATGCTGATAGTGTAGAAAATTTTAAAAAAATACCACGATTAAAAGGTCTTAGTTTTCTAAATATGTTTTAATTTAATACTTATAATTGAAGTTTTATTCATATTTAATAGAATGAATAAAATATTTCAAACTTAAAAAAAACCATTAGGGAGCATCACGATAATTTTAACAGAAGGTAGGTTAAATATGAGATAAAACGATATTAAGTTTTATATATTTTTTTTTATTTTTTAACTATTAAAGAGATGCAACATTGTCATGCACTCATTGAAGATAAAAAAAAATTAAATATGGTATACGCTATCTCTTGCGAAATAATAAGTAACTTACTAAGTATTTTAAATATAACTTATCTTCCATTTGGTAAAAAAATCCTTAAGCTACAGCTTACAACTAAAGTACCGTGCTTTTACGCCGGGCAACGAACGCATTAAAACCGTCGTTAAACGAGTTAACTCCCCTTTTTCATATTTCGTTTATAGTATCTACTTTTATAGTTAGTCATCACAAATGATTACTAGGCCTATAATTTATCGTATATGTTATGAATATTCAGATTATATTATAGTTTTACTTAAACTAAAAAATGATAACTGTTTATTGTTTCTGTTCAATGTACCCTTGAAATTATAATGTATCATTCAAAATAACTACATATCGTCAGTTGGGTGTAGAACTAAAAAACTAAACTAAACTTAATAATTATTATTAAAAGTATTTTTAATTTATTTTTACTATTATTGGATTATTTCCTGCTAAGCCAAATTATTTTTAACTGGAAGATATTGAACAGTTCATTTTTGAATGCTTTTGCAACGCGCTGGCGAAGTTTTAGTTTCCCTTGTTCTGAATCCAGCCGTATTTGGTATAAGTAATTGTGTAGTTAAATCATGAAATAGTAGTTTATACGCTTAAATTCACGCCAAGAGGTCTGGTGTAGTTGCCTTCAGGTCACTTTCCGGACAAACTGCAGGAATGATTATATTCCGAAGAAATGATGGTAGCCATCATTCAAAACATTCATTTTGCTGTTTTATGGTTGTCCTGAAACAAAAGAAAGGAAAATATATATTTCATTATGAATAAAAAAACTCTACATTTCAATTATTAAATTCAAAAACTAATTAATTGTTGACATATATTTCGGCTAGGCCATCGTCATAGCCCATCACTTAAGTCTTAATAATGGCGTCCCGGACACTCAGTGGTAAAATCCGCAATGAAATTAAGAATTCAACCCACTCCAAAAATAGAAAGATAAAATTGATAAACTAGACAGAAAAGGAATATATCCATACAGTTGAGGTTTCTGTCATTCTATACACATTATTGCTAAATGGTCAGGAAAGAATTTTTCAGCGGAATTTAAAGAAAATATGGCTATATTTTACAAGAACAAAAAGGGTTCTTAATTTGTCAATCATCTTTTGAACCTCAATTTTTATTCTAATAAAGCAGTGATGGCCAAAGCGTAGAACCGCGGTCGACTGGTCGATCGCGTATAACTATTTAGTCGCCCGCCTGTCTCCAGCGCGTCCTCTGTATTTTCTCTTATTAGAATAACTTGATATTGAATATATATAATTATTATATATGTTTATTTTAAATTTAAACTTATTTATGGCTTTAAATTACTATATTTCTAATGATCACCTAACACATACGATGTTGGTAGACGCCACCTATAATTTCAAAAATAGTCGATCGTAGTGGTCAAAAGTTTGGCCACCCTTGCAATAAAGTAAGTACTTGGGTCAAATACGTCCTCATGAAAAATTACAAATTAAGCAATACATGCTAGGATCTAATATATTAGATCGATTAACAGAATTGTATGATTTTAGACCGCCACTAACGTCATCAACTGAAACTTGACAATACTCGCGATGAGCGAAGTACTAAAAATGTGTTTTTATTATTAAAAAGAATTGTATACATATAATGTTATTTTATTTTATAATGAATATGATAAAAATATATATAATCTAATATGATGTTACTAGTATGCTGAGATAAGACGAAATGCCCAATAATTTTTGTGATAAAATAATACTGTGGGAAATTTGGTATCCAAAAAAATCTTAATTACTCATCTCAAAAATAAGTAAGGAATCTTAAAAATGAAGCACGGAAATCTCCAGAAATGATAAGATAGGACGAGAAACGAAGTGTAAATACAAAAGGTATCACAGATGTTATCTTAAATTTTAAGTGAAGCTTCCTCTCGTTTCACCAAAAGCCAATTTAACACAATAAAGAATTAAAAGCAAGTATTAATTGAAAAGGGTAAGGGCGAATTGTGTACTGGTATAATGGTAAAACTCTTTATTTAATCGACGTTGGCATTTTTAAAAGTTTACTAATTGAAATCCTGTTTGAAATTTTAAATTGTGTCGAAATAAAACGTCGGTTTTTGACAATGGCACATTAGATAGGATATGTATCGCATTTATTGATATTAACGTTATCATTATGTACAAATCGTATACTGTGAACGGTTCTAATCCTTACAGGGAAGATATCACACATCTGTACTTACACATAACTAACCATATTCCTTTTACAATGATTTACTATATTGATTTTTAGGAGAGCTGTATATTTATTAGTTGGTCAACCTCTATTTTTCGAAGAAGATAGTTAAGCGAATCATTCTTGCTAAATCTCATTTCTTGACGTTATATATATAAGTGCTTTGGATATTACTCCATGAAATCCATAACTGAAGGCAACGAGGTAAAACACTGCAGTTCGGACCCGATGATAACACACATATGATATTAATAAAACATAGTTTCTATTGTACATTATTGTTCAATATTTCCTTTAATAATAAATAGGAAATACAATTTTATTAAGTATTTGTAGGCACATAGTTGATAAGCACAGCATTCCATCGTCAAATTCATTCATCAAGTCGGAAGCTTTTAAAGCTCTGTATATTTATTGATTGAATTGGCATTCATTTGGTAGAACTCCATTATAACACGGTGAAAAAAAAAGCAATGTATTTTAGTTCTACAAAATTATGTTTTTTAGATATAGTTGATAGCTATTTCGGTCACGCCATCGTCAGAGCTATGCTTAAACGAACATTTGCTTATCTATATATAGCTGTGTAGAAAAGGTACACAATACATCTTCTCTCCTGTTTTAACGACCTAGCTTGTTTCTTACTCTCAATAAAACTATAAATTGTAAATTAAATTAAAAAGGCGGCTATATCAATAAGTTTACATATAGCACGGAGATGGTCCATTACGGAAACAAAATAGCCCCCCGCATAGGGTTAAGCAATGGCGATCGACATATATTAGTTTATTCTTTAAGAATCCTTTGTGATAGTTGATATCTATTGATTTCTAACTGTTTTAAAGCCGTCATCTTGCGACCTTTATTACAAAGATGCAAACACTTAGGCACTGAGGCTCTGTATATTTCTTCATTAATGGAATGCTTCGCTCATTTGTAAATCTTTATAATTTATGAGTGTTTTAATAATAAAATCAGTTATATTTCTTTATGCGAACAAAACTTAACATAAAATTGAAAAAGTCTATACTATTTTGGTCTTTGTAAATTATTATTATGGTTGAAGTACGCAGGCCCATCTTTACGACTGTAGGCAGTTTGTGATTTCGAAACCCCCACTTAAGAGATGATCAACTTCCTTTAGAAGAGACCTTTATTTGTCCCTCGTAAAATAGGGCCGGAAAAATAGTGCAATGAGAATAGAGTGCATTACTTTAACGTAAAATACAATTTACCTGAGATCAGCCTGCCATTTAACAAAGGTGCACCGCAAATTTTGCGCAGTGGTAGCCGGTAAAAAGTTTTTCTTAATTATCTCAATCAATTAGATGTAAATTAAAAAAAATAATATTCAGGTTATTTACGTCTTACAATAGCATTATTGATAGTAATTAAATTAATTCGGAAGAATTCCATTATTTAGAGTTTATTTTATTTATTTAATTTTATGCGTAAAAATATACGTTATGAAACAGCATATTGGCATCATAAAAATGACTTTATGATGCAAATATTTCATTACGATATTTAAATATACGCAATATCGGTGTCCCGTCATTATTACATATTATATCTTTTCTATTAAGATTAACAATGTCACAAAGCCGAAATAACCACCACCAAACTCCATTAGGTAGCACTGGATACTTTGATATTTTTAATAATAAAAATATATATATTTCAGCACTATTTTATAGAATATAATCGGGACCGGTTTCGCCCGTTGTATTATCAATCGATAGCATATAAATTATAAGTAAGACCATCTATACAAAAAAAAAATGACGTAATAAGTAGCAGGCATACAAAACCAAACGTATAAGTGAATGTTTAAAAGAATCCGGTCCTAATCGTAAAATACATTTAAGAAATAGTATTAAAAATGTGTCTTTATTAATAAGAATACTTCCACCAAGAAATGTCATTTTTCAAGATTTTTTTGTTTGTAATATTTTCGAACAGCTTTCACGTGCTGCCACTAATATATCGACCCAAATCATCTGACAAATGGACAAAAGAGAAAATTTGGAAGGAAAAGGTGGGATGCAAAAACTCATGTTCCGCACAATGCGCGGCGAGAAGAATTGCAACAAAACAAATAAGATATAGATCATAGGACGCGTATTCTGCATCAGGGCACCAAAGTAAAGGTGCACGGGGATTGCAGAACGCATTGATGCAATGAGTTATTGTACCTTTACCCGTGATATATTAGCGTACACAAAAAATAAATTGCGACTACAATGAGGTAATATTTCATACCGGGGACACCTAGGCAATCTCTAGGTATTGGGTTTTTTTTTCTTCAGACAGAAGGGATCTTTCCGATTCAAGTCGGAACACGTTGGGGAAACGATTAAAAAAAATCACTACTCTATTTTATTATAAGGCGACGGAGATTTATTTTAAGGCATGTGCTCACATAATGCACGCGCTAATGTGAAATGAAATTTTATTTTAAAGAAATAAATTGGTGCATTTTTAAGCGGCAAATATTATTTTAAAGGGTGATATAACGTGCCGGCAAACCAAAGCGTCTCTTTTTTTTAGGCAGAATATGATCTCATTTATTTTAAAATAATTTAAAGATCATGGAATAATTTAAGAGGGAGTTAACCGATGAAAGTCAGTATATACCACTTATAACAAATCCGATCCTAATCTGAAATTGTGTAATTAGTACTAGTAGCGTTTTTATCATTTAAAAAAATGCTCATGTCAATGTAAAGCTAAAAATAAAATATGAATTATTCATTTAAAACATTTAAGTCTAAAATAATATACTGACTAAATATAAGTCGACAAATAAGACTAAAAAAACATTCATATTGATTCAATTGCAAGTAGAAAAAATCTTTACACAATTGAGGTTTATTATATTATATTATCGAGAAAGAAAAGAAAATATTAATTCAACTCAATCCTAACTGATTTTTTTTTTGTTGTGAATTTTAATCATGATGATGATGTTATTAAAATTGTCATAAAAATGTATTTTTAAACACTATTAATGATTTTTGTATAATGTTTTTTTCGTTTGACTTTAATTAAATAAAATATGTTGTGTGATTATTTCCTAAAAATTTAAATAGTTGTGCATAAAATGGCGAATATTATTTATCAACAGTAAATTCATACGAGATATTTTATAAAAAAAATCAATCCATAAAAGTTGAAGTGATATATATAATACATCTACTGATTTTTGCATTTCTAAGCTGTTTAATGATGTGTATACAATGTAACTATATTTCAGTTTTGCATCCAATATCTCAGAAATAGAAACGTTATTTATTTATAATCCCCCCAACAGCTTGCCACATATTTCGGGCGAATATATATTGGGTGCCAGCCATTCATGAACAGCGGTTTTCGTACAACCGTAAGAAATCATCGTTACAAAATACAAATTTGAACAGTCTTTCATAAAATTCTATATAAGTAACGAATCTCACGCATTTACGAACAATGACAATAAATCTTCACTTCACTAACGCACATGACATCTTTCGAAATCAGTTCATAGTTCTCAAAACAGTTGCCCAAAATTTCTCGCAGAGTTTTATTAGAGTTTATTCTCAAACAAATACCTACTGTCCAATCAAGGTGCATTGTCATTTGTGCAAGTGCAATTAATGACTGCCAGGACTTCTGCGTGGAAAAAATCTCGTTTACTCTAGACCAGTGATTTTCACCACCCATAAACAAACGACTTATGGTAAACATTGATATCTTAAAAAAGTTTTTTTTTCTTTCAAATAAATTCATTCTGATGCGGCCACGAAACGTTTCCATACGATTGCTGATGTATATAATGCGGCCACAGTAAAATTATACGCGAAAATCACTGCTCTATACACTGAGAACACTTAGCGACTTGAATATTAAATTAAAATACATAGTTTCTGCCAACCATTTGTTATCGGAAAACAGCTCGTTCAACGCAGATGAAAGTGTTAAATTAATGTCATTGATTATTTTATTAAGATAATTTAGAAATCAACAAATTCTAACTAAATTAAGAGCCTCTTTTAAAGGAACAGTCCAACATCCCAAATTCTCTCTGGCTATATCGCTTACGTGAGATAAGTTCAACCAGACAACAATCTTACGATGAGTCATCTGATATTCAATCTCATGATAATCCACTTATTTAAAATAAGTGAGTAACTTAAATTATTTAATCATCCAATAAAATTTTAATGGTAGTTGGTTATTGTTAAAAACTCTGCACAAAGTCATCAGGCTGTATTGTTTTACGATTACCTTGTCCTAATTAGAATTTCATAATCAAATCACTACTTATTAAAATTATATCAGGTGTATATAAAGCACATAACCTTAGCGTATGTATTTGTGAAATTCCTCTTATATATAAGCGATTCAAAATGTTAACTTTCTATCTATATATATATTAGAATGTCCAAAGAAGCCGGAGGTCGAAACCCGGACAAGCATGCAGAGTTTTACACGGTTACAAAAATTATAATTTTATATTGAAATCAAGCACCATCTATTGATGTCGTAAGTTAGATAGATAACTTCAAAATTTACCTAATCATTGATTTTGTCAATATTCTGCTTATAATAATAAGCATAGATTTACCCGTAAACTAGAATGTCAACCTAGCAAAATTCGAATTTGGTTTTTGTATAAATTCCAAGCTTCCGTGTTAAAAAAAAACTTTGTATAGAGTGATGTATAAATCACTGATGCAGATATTTTGAACTAATTATACTATCAATTATTTTTTATTTCATCTCACTTAAAAAGTATTTATAATTTCAAAATTATTATGGGCATAATTGAATTTCACCCTATATGCTAACAGCATGTATGTGATACCTCTCGCGGTTAGCGAATACTTTTTAAATCGGATTTATCTCATAGTAACAGTTCAACAAGTAGGGACGCTGAATTGAAACCGTATAATAACATAACATTACCTTATATTATATTAATAAAAAAAGATAACTGCATACAATAATGCAACCAGGGGCGCAATTCAATCGATTTTTTAAACTTTTTAAAACTTGCACTTTTTTAAGTAAGAGGCCATTGCGATGATTCGAAAACTAATAAACATAATTATTCAAGGCATTTAATACAAGTATGAATTGACACGTAGGTATTGCAAATATTTTACGTTTAGTTTAACAGATTTTGTTTACTAATTGTATTTGCCAACTTCGCCTGGATTTTGATTCTGTTTGTCTTCATCAACTCGTGTCGTTCGAAAGGACAAAGCGAACTGATAATATGCACATGTTGAGCATAATAAATTGCATAATGATATGTTGCATCGAGTGTGATTAGACTGAAAAAAAATATCAATTGAAAAATACTCGCTCAAAAATTACGAGCCCAAATAAATTGTTATATTTATGAAATTGATGATATATTTTTATTTTTAACGTATTTTTTATCTGCTTCTTCAAATAAATTTGCATGTTTGTCAACTTCTACGATAAACTTTCTTTGAAGTAAAGTAAAAATCAAATTTGGTCAAATGGACATCTTAACAACACGCGAAATTATATCAATTCATTCTTTATTGATTATTGCCACGAGCTCAATTTGTACTCGCTATTTTTTAAATTAACATTCAACGATGTCAACAATAAACATAACTACTTAATTAAATAATATTCACATAACATTTATTTTTAATTCTACAAAACTCACCCTCGGTAGTATAGTGGTAAAAATCCCTGCCTGTCTACAAAACTCAAAATTGAAAACATCCCTAACTTTTTTCAAAATCTAATTTTAATTGTAGAACACTTATAAACCTATCATTTTAAGGAGACGATATACAAAACAAAATCTCTTGAAATAAATTCAATGCAATGATGAAAAAAGGAGATGTAATTCTTTACCCACTTGTACAAACACGTTTCGTATTTGTACATTATATCTCCGAGGAGGTATAATAACAACGCAGTATATTTGAAAAGGGTATCCTTGTGCTAACGAGAAATTGCAAAAACATCACAAATTCATAAATCGACATCAAAAGAATAAAATTACATTTCGCCAGAATAAGGACCAAAAATCCTTGGTAAAAGACTTCATAACGCGTATCGCCGGTGGGCAAGAAAGAATGTGAACACATTTTGAAGAAATGGTTTGAATTTTAACAATCAACAATGCCTCAAATATTTTTTCCAACTAAAATTAACAAGAAAGGAAGATAAAGCATATATACGAAATTTGTACTCCATATACATATTTATTTATATGTTTCCCTTATACACGATGATATTTTTTAGGAAGTACATATTTAAAAGATAGTAAATATTTTAAAATAATATATGGAATGGGTTTTTAATAACAATTTACATATGGATTGGCATTCATCGTATTATATCGTAAAATATCAACGCTTCAATAAACTCATTATTCGCCGTTGCTGAGTGGTAAAGTCCTTACAATAATCGTGCCCTGTAGGAAGCTTTAATATAACGATATAAACATTAGTTTATTGTGTTTTCTTCCTTAAGTACTGGTATTTTTTGTAATATCATCATTTCATCTTTATCGTATTCGAAAATGTAGGTTGAAAATACTTACGTGTTTATAAAAATGTAATACAATCACCACTCCACTCTTATACAAATGCCACGTTAATGAAATTAATATAAGTGCTAACATTGAAATAAATTTGTAAAACTAGTTCATCGAAATACGATCATAGTTGAAAATTTGCCAGCCGTAAAATGTAGACAATAAAAAAATAAAAATATTATACCACTTACATAAAGAAAGCAATCTTGCTGCGTAAAAGAAACGTATAATTTCGCGTAATAATGATCACATAATAGGCCACGTACAATAAGGCGTACGCTTCAAGTTTATTTGCGGTAAAAGCCCGGTACCATACCGCCGATTCGCAATAAGTCCTACTCAGACAAACACTAATATATCATTATTCATTGCAGGGTGTATATAGTGTTTCAAAGTGGCAGCCATTCACAAATTACCACTCTCTTTGTTATTCTGGTAAATACAGTGGTTATTGAATTAAAGGATTTGTTCAATAAAATCAGCAATTTGCGTCGGCTTCCGTTCAGTTCATACTGTCCAAGAGTTAAATCTAAATATATTACAAATATATAGTTTCAAGATAATAAATCACGACGTCGGGACAGCAGAACGAGAATTATTGCTTGACGTGATTACTCAGTATACAATATCTAACGATTTAACTGCGTCGGCATAATCTCTACTAGCACCATAGACAACGATACTTTTCAATGTATCTAATAATTAGGTATGGTTAAATGGATTTTGGATTATGTCGATAAAAAAATTAAACAGGTCCTAAATATTTTATTTATGAACTATTTTACTTCATTTATATATTACATTGTATGATCGTCTGTAAATTATTTTCTCAGTTCTTAAATTTTTGTTTTTTTTATGCATATTAATTTTAAATATTTTTTTTTTATATAAATCGCCTTGTTTGTAACGTGTATTGCATCAATTGATATTGCTTTCGTTGGTAGTTATCGCCAAATTAAAAAAAAATGATATGATTTCATTTTATAATAATCTCTAACAATTAGCGTTTTTCAACTAAAAAATATTAATGTGATGAATACACACCGCCAAAACTAGAATGTGTTAAACTTATAATCTTTCATGGAAAAGAGAAATATAATACTTATATTAAATGCAAATTTATTTCATGCTGGAAACCGCAATCGTGTTAAAATGGCAGGTTAAATTAGACACATCAAAAATATTATCAGTCAAAAGATATGTTTTGACGTAAAGTCTAAAAATATTTTTAAATTGAAAACGTAAAGTAAGATAACATATGTCATGTCACAGAGAAGGGTGGTGGCGATACGTCATATTCGTTATCGGCAATCGGGTTCACAAGGAATACCTTTATCTCTCAACAAACCGCTCCGTTTACTTGATAAAGACATTTATATAAGGGTCATTTCAAGATTACAGATCTAAGACCTGATAAGACCGACGACCGCCCATTTAAACAAAAATTCTCACAAACATAATATTATTTTAAGTCAAAAAAAAAAAAAAAACGAAGATATTCAAATATTCTCATATGGTTTCAACCAAAACAACACAGTTTAAAAATTAGAATACATTATTGTTGCAATTCGTTATTTTATGATAAAATTGTAATGGTAACCAACGGAGAGATGTCACTAAACAAATAGTGCGACTACAATCTCTTCACTCGAATCAAAAAAATTGCGACGAAACATGTGGGTTTATGGTGTAAGATTTAATATTTATTAATTTAAGTTTTATTGTATATGTACATCCACAAATGTTCTAACATTAACACAATCTTAAATAAAAACAATCGTAATAATGATTTTCTTATACGCATTAACAGAACACTGGCGTGATATACATCCTGTAGGCTACGGTTGTTGTTAATTTTTTTGAAGATTAATTCTTAAATTTCATGAACAATAATACACAACAAGCACAAGGATAAATAAAAAATGGATAGAAAAATAATATAATAATTTCATCAGTCAAAGAATAGTCTCATTAAATTTTAAACAGTTTTATAAGCGGATTATCGAGATAATAAATTTCTTATTTTAAGAATATGTATTTTATTCGATACCAATTAGCTAAATGGAAAAAAGCTTAATTACTGGTATAAAATAAAATTTTCCAGTAAGATGATTTCTATCAAGTATTTCACGGGTTCGAGTCTAAGAACGAAAACCTTTATATATTTCTGTTCAAAGGCATGGGTGTTTGTGATTTCATTTAAAAACCTCCATAACTATCAGATTTCAAAAAACAAGAGCGATTAGTACTAGCTCCACCCAATCATTTCTTTTTAACAAAACAAGTAGCAAAAAAACACGCGTAGATTTTTTAGATGAGAAACCACTATCGGACATACTCTCTACATCTGCAGCGAAAATGGACTCATAAAAAGCATTGTATAAAAAAAGCATCACCACGTTACGTGTCTGATATTTCCATATATTCTGTATTTGTCGGTGACATCGTAAAAATCGATTTCTCTAGGTACCACAGTTATTAATGTATACAGGATATGCTCTGATTACAAAACGGACTTGAAAACTTGTGATTAAACATTCTCATTAAAATAAATTAGTTTTGACTCTGAGTAGTTTAAATTGGCTAGAAGAGTAGGGCGCTAATTTTTAACAACCAACCTAACGCTTTGTGAACGTTGGAAAATTAATTTTGTAGCAAAATTTTTGATATATTATGAAATAATTCAAAAGCCCTAAATCATTTAAATGAAATGAGTCATATTACTGCCGTCATATTTTACAGAAACTGTATCAAAATATTCCCCATTCTCTCCCTCGGCGCAAAAATGTTGAATTAATTTTCAAAAACAGCAATTCCCAGACTAAATTTACGTGACTCCCTTGCGAATTTAATAGGCTTAAAATTTGCATTTGTCGTACCCAACGTAAATCATTTTAACATGTGTTGTATTCGTTTAATACTAATTTATATGTAATATTCATCAAGAATTTTGTCCTAAAAAATCTAGCATGTCTTTGAAGTAATTAATGGCGGAGAGAGTTAACTAAGTTTGTAAAAAAGTAACATGGCTGACGAACTAAATTACAATATGCAAAATATTAAGTAAAAAATAAACAGACTTACAATTTCATATTGAATAAAAAAAGAAGAATTTAAAATTTTCCAATTAGAAAGAAAGCTAGTTTGATGAACTAATTAGAAGTCATGTGGATCTCAAAACGACTAACAATTATTTATTGCATAATAAAAATTAATTTGAAAAAAAATATATATATTAAAGGCTATCAAATCAATCTATCGAAGAATTAACAAATAGCAATAATTTTATTCCATCGAAAATCTCAATAGATCTTAGGTATCAATGTATCGAATGTATGAATATAAAACAATAGAGGTGTTCAAAATGTTAATCGCAATTGATTTCCAATGACAGAATAATTATATATATATACATCTAAAAATTCCTGCGGATGAGAGGTTTTGTCTGAAGAGGTATCGAACGTTAAAGTGGCCTGTTTTCGACACTGCATATAATTGAAACACTCTACTCTTTACAAACTAATTCAATATATGTTTACATAAATAGACTTCGATTGAATGGCTGAATATTTAAATGACTCAAAGTTTAATACCACTGATGTTATGATTTTTTTCACAACAATCGTGAGCCACAGTTTACACAGGATATGTGCCCCGATAACGTGGCAACGGGCAATAAGCCGAAATTGGCCACTCACATGCGGGTCCTTTCCACCCTCGCCCGGACCTCGATAGCAATAGCAAATGACGAGAGATAACATCTAAGAAGCATTAAAATTAACAAACCAGTAAACGAACAAAGCTGCCGAATATTGCTTTAATAACAAACCCTCATTTCGACTATTATCCAAATGGGGTGATGTTTTGCGGAACGACCGATTTCATTGTATACGTAATTTTAATAGCCAAGCACGTACCTAAACATTAATAATAATATTCCTGCGAATCACAATGTACGTAATCAACTATTATATTATTTGGCGAAATAATACAACTCCCGCTTGTTGAATGTTAGTATACCCTAAAAATGTGTTAACTATCAATTCTTGGTGAAAAGCCATTATATTGTAGTAATTTTATAAAATACACAATCTGTAGTTTCAATACGAACGTATATCTTTTTCTGAGACGACTTTCATCACGTAAAGGATCATTTTCAAAAGATGAAAAATAACATTTAATACGATTATTTATTTAAGCAATTCGCTTTATATGGAATGTATATAAAAAAAAGTATTAATTTAGATATATCCTGTGATGCATTCCCCGCTACACAAGTGAGTATTCACATAAAAAAAACATGTAACATCGAATTCATTTTACACTCAGTCTGTTGTAATAGCGCACCCGTCTCATTTTCGCATGCCGAATTTAAAGCGTACAATTTCGACGATACTGCAATATTATTGGCCCCCTTCAAATAGCGATGTCGTATCGAATGGAAAAGTTTGTATGCGAAAAATGGAGCAGAAGTATGGCGTCGTAAACCAGTCATTTATTTATCAAGAGAGTCGGTTGCGGATAAGACGTGACATATAAAGTATGTGTAAAGCATAGGTTTTGTAGTTACGAGAAAAAAATAACAGTAGAAAAATGTAAGCGTAATAAGATGAATGACTTATTTACCATAGATTTGATAACTTTTTCATTGTACTGTAACATTTTTTAAAATGCACATTACTGTTTTTGAAAAAAAGACATATGTATTGATTGAATTGGCATTCATTTGGTAGAACTCCATTATAACACGGTGAAAAAATAGCCATTTTAGTTCAACAATTTTTTTTAGATATAGTTGATAGCTATTTCGGTTCACGCCATCGTCATAAATATGGTTAAATATATATCAAATCGTCAAAATGAACTTTCAACTTTATTGTTTAATCAAAACATTTTTATTTATGCTCTATCAATACACTTATTACGTAAGATTTTAATATTGATCGCTTGAAAAGTTTGGATTGTATGAATTTCGAGTAACAATACGAAAAAGAGAAAATGATTTTTTTTTATTTGACTCGTCGGTTGCCAAACCCTGTCGCGTGACAGTATGCTAAGCCGACCAAACCACATTAGCATTTCCGCATCATTTTTCTTTTTCTTGTGGCCAATAAGGTGTTTCACTTCCCAATCCCTCTGCATAGGTTATTCTGCATTCTAAAATATATATTGCTCCCCTCGACCATTTCCAAGGGGAGACGTACCGACAAGCAATAAAAAAAGTAAATCCTTCAAATATTGCCCAATATTGACAAATATACTGCTATTAAAAAATTAGATGCATAATATTCAGGGCGCGAAATTCTCATAAAAATTGCATGTCTTAATTTAAAACAAATTGCAAATATTTTTGAAACTGGAACACGATATTCTGTATGAAAAAGCTCCATATTTATCGACTTCTTTTTATGATTGATTAAAAATTTCATATTCTCAGTATTGATAAAATACTTAAGACGATCGCGCAGACCAGTGTTTATTAACCTATGGTATGCGAAATTTTTTTGTTTCGACTTTTATAAATCTAATTTTTCCTTTATGTACGGTAAATTTTGTACTGAAAATCGGAAAAAAACGTGATTTTTGTCTATCGAAAAAATTAAAAAAATTTACAAACATTTAAAGTCAGCTGTTGGTGTGTAACCGTTCCCGTTATCTCAACTTGGACCTATGTCAAAACTATCGTATATTGCATTTTATTAAAATAAAATATTTGAAACATTAAAAATAAATCCAATAGTTGCCCTGAGAATACTTCAACTTTGACATTTATGTGTCACGTGCGGCCAAATATTATTTTATAAAATATTTGATAACAATTGGAAAAAATAATATTTACTAATAAATACTTTGTCGTAAATCGGCAACATAGTGTATATGAATATACTTTGATGCTGGAGCGCGGATGTATAGAATAAGTGAATAACACTGGTGTAGACGACTACCGGTTGGCGATAATAAACAATTAACACAAATATTATTTTCAATACTTCTTATAGAATGACTAGAATGAGAAAGTTGAAAATAATATTTTTTGACCTAGCTTTCACATCTCTAGATGCGTAATTGAAGCTTGAACAGTACATGCCATTTCTACCAACTACATTGATTTTGTCGTCGTTGAACGGAAGACCACTGTTGACTATCCATAAGACCGATGATCTGTGAGGATGCAAAGAGACTGACGGAGGACAGGAAATACTGGAAGCAACGTGTCGGCCATATCCGCTTCCAATGTGAGGCATATGAACTACTGAAGATTATTGTTGAAAAAGTTTTCTATGAGAATCTATCGGTACTCTACCTCTCATCTTCAAAGACAATTAGGATAATAAGATATGACTAGTATTAGCGGTTAACTGATCGCTCTCACTATGCCTCGTTTGTGATTCGATGTGTTAGATGGAATTTCAAACAATACAGGCATGCATGCGTTCAAGAAAAAATCGATTAAAGAAACAATTTATGAAACGTTCTGTATTGGAATTGCAAACGATAGACGTTGATCACTCAGCCATGGAACCGGCTAGTTCTAAAGAATGTGATGATAACTATTCATGATGATTTAAATAATATTTATCTCAAAATAATAATATCACAAAATTCAATATGTTTTTAAATTTACACTTACCTTATATCAAGTATACAAACAAGAGCCAAAAAAAGTAATACAACTTGCGTACTATTGAAATTACATTTTATACGTACCCAATTTTATATGCGTTGGTAAATAAGTTCAGAAAACATATGAACGGAACAAAGTTATGTACACATTACCTGTATACGAATATTATCAAATTTTGTACTGGGATAAAAAGTTTGGAAAATATTATTTTTCAGCGCAAAAATATGAAGCGTAAAATATTGCGTGCAGACTTTGAAGAACGTGTCATAAATAATGCAAAACTTAAAACCTTTCAAGAACAAAAAATGTTCAGCCTTCTTTAGTTTACCAAGCCATTTTGAGAAGACAAGAAAAAAATAACTTACTATCAAAACAAAACAAATCTCATTACTGTAATGTATCTCCTAAATTTTCACACGTTTTATATATTTTAAGATTCCGGAGAAGATAAAAAGTTTAGCGTATGTTAAAGTTAAAACAAAATAAAAAAATATATAAAACTTTCATCAATCGCTGATGTTACATACTAAGCTAGTTTCGAAATGTGGGAACTTTTTTTAGAATGTATGTATATCGACAGTGTCTTCGGTTTATTTTGACGGGAGATATGTTAAAGATTCTAAAATAAAGAATGTAAAATGAATGGAGTTTTTTGACAGCAGTCTTCTTAAATTAAAGTGTTTCATTTTTTTTTGTTGTCGTTGGAAGACAAATTAATATTTATTTCGCATAAAAAAACCGACCAAATTTTCGTGACTACTCATTTCGTAGTACTGAATAAAAATTCTAATGCGTAACTGTTATGCTGAATTGTGTTGAATAAAAACGATAAGATTTATTTAAAGAAAACGAAGACATATGACTCAGTAAAATTCTAGTCTGCGGCTACAATTTCCGACTCAAAAAATAATAAATAATTTGGTTTTATTTTTGATAACAAGAGGTTAATAACATTTTATTTATAATGTATTTGACTTAATTTATGATATCGACTGAAGGTGCTTGATGGAATTTCATTATCAAATTTGAATTGTTGAAACTTTGTACGATTCCGCGTGTTTTGTCATTAGCAACCCGGATTTCGACTTCTGGCATCATTGAAAGTTTCAACAATTCAAATGTTCTATTTTACTTTATTTAGATCACTGATTTTCATGTGCGGCCACCAACAACTTCATATTAATTGAGATTTAGATGTATATCATACGATTTATTGTAAAATATCTTAGATTTGAATCATTTATTTTGTTTACCTGGTATTTAATTATCTCAATAATTAACTCAAAATATTGTAAGATTTACCTTATTTTAATTTGTATTCTGTCAAATGATAATGCCTACAATGAGTGAAACCTGATCTTATTGATATAAAATTGTGCAAACAGCACTAAGAATGTTGTTTTATTATTTAAAAAAACGGACTTAAATCACAATTTTTAATAACGCAATATGGTTTTTTAAGTCGTATGTGTTGGTCACATAATAATATTACATATTGGAAATATAATACAGATGTATTGCTGAAGCCGAAATTGTAGGTGGTCAAATGTGATAATAATAAATAAAAATATACTCTTAGTAAAAATAAACTACAGTAATTATCATTATTTAAAATAACAGTTAATCCGTTTTTATACAATTTCTAATAAAATTTCTCACAGACGATTTAGAAGTTTTAAAAAGAGTATTATTAGTCTCGCGCAAACAGATTATTATATAAGACACACTTATGATTTTTTTTTTTTGAAGAAGTCTAAAATATTTCTTCATAATTCTATAAACATCGTCATATAAATACTCGGATTAAAGTACGTCTAACCAAATCCTGTTCGTGTTTGATATACTGAGCCAGAAAAAATGCTTATTTAGTATGCTATTCGTGCCACTGGAGCATTAAAAACCATCAAATTACTCCAGAAAGACCAGACAATGAATTCCGGCCGTCGCCGTCGCATTTCCGCCTAGCAACGAGATTATCGTGCCCACTTTCCTCAAAACGCGAGTATATTTTCAGAGCGCCGTCTCGCCGCCCTGTCCGTTGGCCAATAATTAAAAGTGTTAAAACAACGGTGGCGAAAATAGCCGAACGTGGAATCCGGAAACGAACGAGAATAGATGGCGTCGCGACGCCTACTCGGTGGCCGGCAGAACGCGCCTGCATCGGAGACACCGCACGACGTTGTTACACGCACGTTGCGGATTCTAGCGTATGAAAAACTATCGACACTTCCGAAAAGTTCTTCATTCTGTTATGTGTGTAACAGAATGAAGAACTTTTCGGAAGGCGATTCTATCCATATATTATATATAACTAATCACCTTTGGTAAAGTAACATAATTACTTTTAGGATTGATTACGCATAGCTTGTAAGAATTTTCAATTGATACAGAAACGAAAAAAATAGGATTATTTATATGAAATTATTACTAAATAATATATGTAACTATAAAAGATGACCAGTAGACAAATTATATAGAAGTTAAGGGTTTAAAATAAATTCATCCACAAAAAAACCAAATTCATGAAAATGTTATAAATATACTTTGAAAATATATAAACTTAAAGAAATATTACTATTATGGTGTTTAACAAACTGGCAGTGCTCTTACGGAAAGTCGGATAGGTATTAATTACATTACAGTTAATTTAATTTAATTTTTTTTTTAATTATCACTGACGATTTTCATCAGTTGTTTTACGATGAGTGAAATCGGGTCTGATTATTTGTAAAAATAAGGAATGTGTTTGAAATATTGAATTTTATCAAAAAATATTCATTTATTTTTTATTGTTCAAATTTTACTCAAAAGAATAAATAATATAAAATTTCTCATTTGATTTGATATATAACAGTAAGAAAAGACATTAATAAGGCAAATACAACAATTTTTCACAAGTTTTGATTATAACAATATAATCAATCATCTTGCTTTTGAAAGGTCAAAATATACCTCGTCGATACAAGTCACCTTCGAAATATTCAGTTAAAGACGTTTGTAAATTCAAAATATTTAACTAATTTCACTTTATTGATTCAATTGGCATTTACGTGGTAGAACTCCATTATAACACGGTGAAAAAATAGCAATGTATTCTAGTTCTGATGAAGGTGTAAGCCGAATAGCTATCAACTATACATTTTGTAATTTTTTAGAACATAGCCATTCTTTCACCGTGTAAATTTTCCTCTTTTAAAACCAATACCGGTTCAAAAGAAAAAATGTTATTCTGAGATGAAATAAACAAGGAATTTCTTATTATATTGAAATACCTGCATTTTAAGCGTGAACGACATAGTAAAAAAAAATACACGAGGTATTTGTTTCTTAATGACTTTTTGACAGACACACCAAAACCCTCTTTCTACGCATTAAAATTTAAAAACAAACAAAACACGCGTGCTTACAAAATAATATAATTCAGTTGGTGTTTTAATATTGTCATCCCACGTTTTGGAGGATCGGGTGGACGATGATAGTTTTATTAGCACGTGTCGGATTAAGGTTGGGCGGATCAACGGCTTAGCTTCTTAATCGTAAACTCACGATTTATGCACAGCAACAGGTGGTCACTGGCGAGTTTAAAGACCGCACCCTTACTATTTAAAGAATCTAATCTCATTCTATCTTCACAGTAAAAGAAGAGAATTATCATTTTGGTTCAACATTAATATCATCTACGCCAGAAAACAAGTCCCAGAAGAGAAGGGAAATTCAATGTTCACACAATAAGTAAAAAAAAAAAACGTTTATGCTAACTTCACCTAATAATATAATAGATATATAATGTCCAATTAACACGGTGAAAAAATAGCAATGTATTTTAGTTATACATTTCTTTAAAGAAATAGTTGATAGCTATTTCGGCTCACGCCATCGTCATAACTATGCTTAAACGAACATTTGCTTATCTATATATAGCTGTGTAGAAAAGGTACACAATACATCGACTTTCCAGTTTTAACGACCTAACTTGTTTCTTTCTCGCAATAAAACTGAAGCAAGAGATATATATAGATAAGCAAATGTTCGGTTAGGCATAGTTATGACGATGGCGTGAGCCGAAATAGCTGTCAAATATATCTTTAAAAAAATAAGCTTACATTTACGTTTATTACGGAAACGAAATAGCCCTCTGTAGTGGATTAAGCAAAGGCGACCGCCATATATTAAATATACTTCAAAAAAATTGTAGAACCAAAATACATTGCTATTTTTTTCACCGTGTTATAATGGAGTTCTACCAAGTGAATGGCAATTCAATCAACAAATTTCCAATTAACCCTAGAACTAAAACACCTATTCATTTAAAATCAGTTCATTTTAAATAAGTATTAGTTCTTTAACGAATAACTTGATGACTAGTTAAATAATATGGGAAACACGTTTGAAAATTCTGGATTTATATTAAAAACTAACCTTGATTATGCGGGTATATAATACTTTTTTCAACATAATAGAAGATTTTGAGTCAGTGTGCACTATTTCTAGAAACAAAATGTTCTATCGTTTATTATTGCAGTTGTGTTTTAATGGAAATACTAATTACAACGTATCTCAGGGCTTAACTAAGCTTTGAAAAAGAGATAATGAAGAAAGCACCGCTACATAAAAATCGTTGAGAATTAGATATGCATTAATTAAGCATAAAAGAATTGAAAGCATGGCTTAGTAATTTTAATGTACCACATTGAAATGTATATTTCATAGAATATACTTATATATTTTATAGAATATACTTATATATTTTATAGAATAATAAATCACAACATGGTTATAAATAATTTAAAAAAAAAACTGAAATATTGTTAACAGGCTGCAACATCAATTCAACATTTTTTTTAACTAAACCTAGCTTTTTGATTTGAAGTAGGCTTTTAACTTAATAAAATAGTGTAATGCAATATGGTTTTTTTATATTTTAAATAATAACACATTTTTAAGTATTAATTTGCATAGTATACTTTATGATCAGGACCGGTTTCGTTCATCGCAAGCATTATCAATTTATCAGTTGTATTATTGTTAAAATATCATGCCTTTCCACCAAGAAAGGACAGTTTTTTTTATATTCTTTTAAGTATAGGTAAAGGTATATTTTGACTCGTTAAATTTTCTTAAACCTACATATATTTACGTTTTCAGTTGCAAAAATGATCTCTTATCGATTCCTTAAATGTCTGAAAATGTTAGAATTCAAAATCTAGGTCGCCGGAGACAAAATGTACGGCCTGTATGTTTTATGTTTACAGTTTTAGCTTTTTGAGATATGTATAAAATTTTCTTTTTTGGTTTTCGGTACATTATACATACAATAAGTATATCGCATCGGGAGAAAAAAATCTTTTTTGAAATGAATATGTAGCTCGATTCCAAATATATTTTAATTACGTGTTGTTTCTACAATTTAAAACCTAAACGTTCGAAAACTTCAGTGATTTGACGCAGTTATTGTGAATCTTGTCACATATGGCATACTTCTCGCTGTTTTGCATTTTTTTATATGAATTATTCACACATAGCGTGGAAATTTGCAATATGTTAATAAAATATTTTCTTGTTTTTTTTCTCTTCGTTATTAATTCTTTTGTCCGCTTAAATTGTATTTATACTAATGACTTTGCATATTACTGAAGACACCTCTTCTTCGAGAGCGACAAAAGAAATTAATACATCCTGTCATAGTTGAAATTAATTTTCCAACACTCACTCGTCTGTCTACGCATAGGATAGAAGAAAAGTAGTACTTCCTTGTTTCTCTGGTAGAATTATAATTGTTTGGTTTTAGTTTTTTTTCAATTCGCGTGCTTGTTTCAATGCCGTATTCATTATCTAACGCATTGGCATATTTCCAATTAGGCCAATGAGTCTAGTGTATGGAAACAATATTTTAGGTTGCTGCTGTACGAATGTTGGCTTCTATTTGAAGAAGATCCTACGTAAACAATATGTTTTCACCAGTGCAGTGCCGCATAAAGGATTTTCATACCGTTACATAAAATCAATTCAATCCGCTAAGCACCCATCAAAACACGGGGAATCATTTTTATTTAATACATTTACATTGCCCAACTAAATTCAATGCCTCTTTAAAACGAGCAGTCTTATTTTCCCTAACGTTGGAATAGTTAAACTAGTCAACACTTTGAAAAAATAACTCTTAAAATAAATTATTAATCTAACAGCCTAATTTAAAACAAGTAGGCATTTCTAAATGTCAAAAAACCAAATGAAGTTTTAATGGTAGTTAATTATAGTGAAAACTTCTCGCAGGAAAAACAGATAGCGGAATTGTTTATATGATTATCTTTTCCAAATTTGATTAATAATTATTATAATAAAATTATTTCAGATGTATAATTACATATTTAGCTCCTAGTTTCCGAGTCCACATTTTTTTTGCAATTGGTCTTGTATTGTATATAAGCGATGTAAGCATTTTACTGTCTGTCATTTCTATGGCAATCATATGACAGAATGCATAAAGATGTCGAAAGGCGAAACCCAGGTCGTGAGTTACAAAATATGTAGAATCATATACGGGTTCAATTTGATACTGAATTTCCATAAAGTAAATCCATCATATTATATAAGGCATAGTAATTTTTTTGACTCCGAATCCCTCTACTGTAAAAAAAAATATACATAAAAAGATTAGTTGATCTTTTTATGGTCAAAATTCATTATAAGCGTTGAATATAAAAGTAATACAATGGTATCATATGTAAATTTTACGTTAAGTACAAAAAATCATTTCAAATCTCGTATTAAAATTATAGTATTAAAAGTAAATCACAAATGCAATGAATTATTTTTTAATATAACTTTTTAGTTTTGCCCTTTTTTTCCTTTAAAATTGTCGTTTATGAACGTAGACTCTCCAGTCAAATAATTTTAATTTATAAAAAGCCTTCAAAAGGGGAAAATTTTTATTCTGATTAGTCTTCGTTTTTTTAAAATTACGCGACGGCTTTTTAATTTAAACAATGAATCCGTGGAGAGAAAACACAGAGATCAACAAATCCTGAGAACAAATGAAGATCAAATAAATACAAAGAAAGAAAAAAACAACTTTTAAAAGATCAAGAAATGAGAATTTGAAAATCATTGAAAGCATTCACTTTGAATCACACCAAGTTGAGTGAGTACTAAAAAGTACTAAAAAATGTGTTTTTATAATTTAAAATATCATGCCTTTCCATCAAGAAGTGACAGTTAACACCTTAAAAGTGAGTAACAAAGCAAACTATCTTAATTCTATATTTAAGATGCATTTCTAGAAAAATACCGCCGAATCCATAGAAAATAATACCGTATTTTTTTCAATATTACTACGATATAGCACCACAACACGCCACAGACTGGCTAGGAAAAATCGCACAGATAAGTTGAAAAAATTTTTTTTCACTCTTCCGTTAAGAAAATCTGTGAAACAAATCTAAAGTGCATAAAAAAAACCAGTGACACACTTACGACGCCGCGGCAGGGAATATTTTCCGAAATAATTCAACTTGTTATAGTTCAGAAATAGTGGCCGTGATTCAGCGAAGACATGCGTGATATAAAGTCGCTACAATATATTATTTCAGACCTATTTTACCAACTGCGCAGTAGTTGTTTTAAAAATACACCCGAGATAAAAATTCTCTCGAGTTCTACATATAACGCTCACGAAAGTTCTACTTATTAAGAATCACGCATTATACGATCACCTCATATTACGTCAATTCAATTTAACACCTAAGAACTATCAATTTTAGCCCATGTATTCTGGTATACTCGAGATGATCAAAAACATCAAAACTCAAAACATTCCATTTGACAGTTAATAAATAATCAGTATTAATATGTTTTATAGTTTGATGAAATTAAAATAACAATAAAAAAAAACGAAGAAAGAATGAATTTTATTGCAAAGAAAATATAATTGACAGATCAGATAAAATATATTAAAAATAATTATAAATTTGATTAATTGTTCTTTAATTGATATTAATTCACCTTTATTAAAAACAGTAAAAGTATTGTATTGACAGAAATGAAAATTAGTAACGATAATTATGAATTGAATTTATTGTTATTTAATAACGGTCGTTTAAGTGATGTGCTATTCGTCATAGATTGAAAAGAGATAGCATTGCTGGAAAACACTGCCTTTAATTCCAGTGTATGTTGGTAAAAAGTTATAGCTAAGTGCGTTGTCTTCTTCGGACTTTTGCCTATACTTGTGTAGATTTTTCCGGGCCTCATTCACAAAGAACTTGGCGAAATAGCTATTGGCGGTTATGGCTTGTGCGGTGTGCGGAATTTTCTTGTCCGGTATCCATTCATAAATTGGCTTTTCTGGATGAAACTGGACACCATAAAAGGGGTAGCTGAAATGTTTACATCGTAATGAGCTTTGATACAACAACTTTGAACTAGAATTCATAATGTTTCTTTTAATCGATAAAAATATTAACATATATAATTTTGAGAATGTCTTAGATCAGTGATCTCTAAACCCAATAAGAATGTGAGCCACTTTCAGAAATTGAAATTTTCTAGTGAACTACCTATATATATTCCTTCTTTATAAGTGGTGATACAAATGAGCGAGAGAGAGACAAAGTGTATGATGCAGTTCGCATCAATCGTAATACATCTCTGACCGCTTCTCTATTTTACTACGTTATTTACTAAGCACAAATCGTTATACTGAAAAAAAATATTACAATCGCAACCTTTCAAGCATTTCGTTAAAATTTAGCTCGATTCATTTTTTTTTATTTTCGGATTTCAATAATAAAATTTTAAAGGCAAATTTATTAATATGATAAAATATCCTACGCAAGCTACCGAAAAAACCTCGGTGAGCTATCGGTAGCTTGCGAGGAACTATTTGGCGCTCACTGTCTTAAGATTGAGAAAATTTCCAATTAGCAATCATCTTCTTGCCATGATTAATAATCAAAATTGCATTTAAGATCTCGGTCATTATATTTTTTTCTATAACTCAGTCTCGTGAGAATGTATATTTAGAGTAACATGTATAATTTAAATATAAATAAAAAGTTACATTATTTTGGTTTTGTATGTTACAAACCTTGTTGATTCTAGGGAAGAGATAAAGTCTTGTCCGTCGAGATCGTTATTAACAGAGAGAACTTTCCAATCCTTTGCAATGTTGAAATCCGTTAGGTTCTGGAGAATGATTAGTTGCTGATTATAGAGTAAACTATATCATTGAAAGGTTTGCTATCATATCACAAAGAAACTAAATAGGAAATCGATTAAGAAGTAGTAATTATTATATTACCTTTTCTGTTACGCAGTAACGATGGAAATTTGCAGTAACAGATTGATCTTTCAAAATGTCCACAACCTCATCTGGAGCGTTTTTGAATAGTTTACTATCTCTAAAATCTGTAACGTATTTGGAATAACATCAGTAAAGCGGCATCAATATAATACAAAAAAATATTCCCACATTGCCTAATCACATTATACAAACCGATACCTCAGTTACTTCACTTTACAAATGAAAAAGCACAGTGAAATCATTCCACGTCAGTCTTATAAACAAACATGAAATTTGAATTGTTGAAACTTTGTAGGATTCCACATGTCTTGTCGCTAACAACCCGGGTTTAGCCTTTCGGCATTTTTAGTCATTCTATCACACGGCTGGAATAGAACTGACAGTCCGTTTGCGTGACAAAAACGGTGGAGTCGTACAAAGTTTTAAAAATTTTGATTTAATATTGGAATTACATTAATCACCTCTAGTCGATATTATAAATTATTAAAACAGACATGGTGGACATCCGTCCAACATTGTTATATTTAGAATTGCGGTATGGAGTGGGTATATAATATATATTCTATAGAATTATTTAAGATATTATATTATTCTCAAGAATAATAACCACTACCATTTCAAAATATACAAAGAATAAGTAAACTTTATTGATTAAATTGGCATTTACTTGGTAGAACTCCATATTAACACGGTGAAAAAATAGCAATGTATTTTATATTATTTGTAAAAAATAATATGCAATATTTAAGAATATCATTTAAAAAAATATCGAAATAATGCTATCAGTAACGGCGTATTTACCTGGCTTGAATTCCAAATTTAGAGGTTGCATATCAGAATTGCAAGACAATCGATGATCTTTTCTATCGGCAGATAAGTAAGTGAGCAATTCAAATCCCAAGCAAGTTCCCCATATTGGAAAATAATCTCCCTTATCATTTAAACTTTTCGAAATATTGTAAATGTGTCCACCGGCGTTAGTATAACCACTCGATCGTTTAAACTGCGTTGATCCACCGGGCAAAAGAACTCTGGGTCAAATGTCAATAAAGAGGTAAAAATAAGAATATAAACATTAGGAGAGTAAAAATCTACAAAAGTATATATTCAGTCAAGTTGAGCCAGATATATTCTTCTATAACGAATTTGAATCGATAGAAGAAACGAATATTTCATTTCAATCACTAATATAATATTATAAATAACCTAAATATTTACATATTTCGCAGATCAACCTTATATGTAGTCATCATTTTATACCTGTGCCCAGTGTATGCATTTACTGAACTAAATACACAGAATGTGTGCATAGCTGGTTAATTATTGCATCTATTTTCTGATATTTACTCAACGTTTTATTTTTATTTTTCAAGGAGAAAATCGAGCGAATTGCATCTGAATTTTAAGAACAATTACAATGTAATTGATTTATCAAGCTTTTTTCAGATTCTTTCGAAACTAATGAATATCTTCTCTTTAGCGATTTTCCTAAGGGAAAATATAACAATTTTGAATGTGGTTTTTTAATAAGAGTCAAAATTGGATGTTTGGTTCATCCATTTTTTGTATTATGTAAGAAAAGGGGAAGGCAAACTTTTCAGATGATGAGCCATATTCAAGTATTCAAAGTTGGGACGCAAGAAAAATATTAAATTATACAATATCATGAAAGGAAAAATTTACGATACGAAATGACTATGATATCCAACAATTTAACGAGGCGAATAGAACTGTTGTACATATTTGAATATTTTTATAGTTTGCATGTTTGAGATTGATGTAAAATTATTAAGAATTTTTATCCAGGTTTAGGTTCACGAAAGATTTTTTTTTAATGAAATATATCACATTTTTAGACAAAAATCTTGAAGATTTAAAAATTTGCATATTTAATAGTTAAAGTTGATAATAAATCGAAGTATCATATGTAAACAGTCAATATAAATGGAAAACGCTTTACATGATGAATATCAGTTATCGACAACATTTGGAAGTCATCAAATTTTCATGAAAAAGCATCAATAATTTTTACAATATCCTTCAAATTTAAGAAATAACTAGTTTATGTTTAAGAAATAACTAGTTTGTATTTGAATCCATTTACTTTTTCATCGTATCGTGGAATATACATTTTCTACTATAACAAGAAGCTAAAACCATTTAAGCATGTCACAAAACGTTTACTTCAGTCAATTTAATTTTTGTTTGTCGTTTGCAACATGACAAAGAATTTTTATCGTAAATCGCATATGAACGGTAGGCGTTCGTGATTCACTGGTTGTGAGCTCATGTTATTTATTTTATAATATTTATGTTACGATACCCGTTTACTTTCGACAGGATATCTTCGTAGTAAGACTTACTCTTACCAATCCTTTAATCATGGGATATTTAAACAGGACAGTTATAATGTAGTAAGTGCAACAATCAGCGCAAAGGTGAGTACATGAAAAGTAAAAATATTGTTATGTGAAAGATTCTATTATATGTACAATCGGAGAAAAACGTGATCATAAGAATAAGAACAAAGTACATTTTGACAAATGTTGTATTAATCAATTATAACTGAAATATATTTATGAAAAACCATACGTTTATTTTTTAATATTCACCAAGAAGTATGGCGACTGGTGCGATAGATTTACCGTACAATTTAAAATGCAACAAAATAAATTTGACTTTTTTACCAAATGGGAACTGCCCTCGCTCCGCCGCCTTCTACAAACTTTATGTACGAAGCCGCAATGAAACTTTTATGTCCTGGATATTGGGAATTAACGAATGACGTAGTTTCTTGGGACAGAACCCCAATAATAGGGACATCATTTTGCGCTGTGCAAAATGTAAAAATAGCTGAGAAAACAACGAGACTACACAACTTCATTGTGCGATGCAACATTCGATGCGCTTACAACTGATTCAATTATTATTCCAACAAACAATTTATGTGATTTGTTTAAGTGTTAAAACTCAAACAGACTGGACATACACATGTCGTCGTTATGCAATTACATATAACACTTCACAAGAACCACATACTTGATATTATAATTACCAGGTGACAGAGTTAGAAGGGTGAACAGGCCAAGGCAGCAGCAATAGCGAAACTCGTTGGAAGAAAGGTATGGAACATTTTTTCGCTAAATTAAGCATGGCAAGTATAAAGCCATAGTGTGATCGAAATCGAATCTTATTTTGTAATAGAAATTCGAGCTAAAACAGAGGTAGAAAATAATCATTTTCACATACCTTATCAAGCCGGTGGTAGTACAGTTTTTAGGAAATAACATATAATAAGCGATAGCAAATTTTTACGCGTGCGTTTCAAGGGCAATCGAATCACGATTATAGTGATATGAAAAACACTTTTCATACAGTTCGTTATGGTTTTTATTTTACAAGAAAACTATGAATCTATATAGATAACTAAGGAATATATTAAATTGTTTTTTATATAGATTCTGCGGTAATATATACAATACAGGATGATGACATTGTATAATTGATGAATTTCATTTGGTGGGATACGAAATGTGAACTGTTTCGAAAGGTTTTGTATTATAAGGTCAACATTGATTCTTATTTTTAACATAAATATCCAGAGAAGGGTGGTTTTTTTTCTTTTCACTGGGTGTTGGAAGGGATTAGAAAAAAACAATAACAGTACTATTTATCGTTATACAAAGTCACAAATCATCAAGGAACATGACGTGTCTGAAAATATGAATAAAACATTATTCTATATGTAGTTACACAAATGATCTCACAACAGATTATTTTCTATCAAAATATTATGACAGTTGGAAAGTAAGTCAAATTTTTGCGTCGCAGATTTGTCGCAAACGACCTGTCAAAAGTTGCCAAGATGCCGCCATTTTCGCCACACCTCGCTTTCGAAAATATTATAATTAAAAATAAAAAAACACTGCGATGCGGAAGCTTCGACAAAATCATAATTATTACTCTGAGAGAGAATGTACTGTTTTTACAAATTACAGCTTACAAATATTGGCTCAGGCACTTAATTATCCGATTTAAAACTAATTTTTACTTGCCACAAGATCGGAGTAACTGACATCGCAGATTAATCATGTTAAATTGTTTAATTTTAATGTCTTCCGGGTTAAATAATAATGAATTCAAGTATTTTCAATTTGATAACATTGAGATTAAATACGATAGCGCTTAATAATAACAATTGTCGATAAATATTGGTATTTTCTTACAAGATTTATACGAATACGGAAATCGATTTAAGTGATTGAAATTTTCGTCAGTTATGTGATGTTCAAAACGTTTATCGGGATAATCAGGACAATTAATTATATATGGTAAAAAAATCAAAGTATTAATTTTTTTTGTGATTATAAAATATCAATTGTCACAATATAAATAGAGTATAAACAAAGACTGATTGATTTTATTAATAACCATAAGAAATTATTAAATTTCTTTAATGATAGTTTTTATTATTTTACAATAAAGACAATCAATAAGTTTGTAAAACAACACGTGCCGAAAAGAATACATCGTTATTCGGGAAAGTGTTCTACTTCTTCTGTAGTAGAAAAAATCAATTTAAATTTAAAATAGCACAAGTAGCGAATTAAGCGCCAACTGGAAAGTAAAAAAGGTATTTAGACGTGTATTAATATGATTATATTCGTAGAAGAATCGGTGGTCTAGTGCAAGTCAGACAGGATAAAAAAAGTGATTACCTGTTTATTCGAAACAGGAAGAACAAGGTCACTTTTACTTGGCTGTTTGAAATAATGATTTTGCGGTAGATTGTTTACTTTGGCGTAAAGAAAAACGAAAGCAATTACTTTTGGGAGCAAAAGCCATTGCGGTTAATGACCAAGGTGAGTCCGAAATAAATTTATTGGCGAGATGTGAATCACATTTTCAAACAGATCAGTCGTTCGAAACGTTCGCTAATATGCTTATGTATATCAAAGAAACGCGTCTTAAGGTTAAGAGATATGCGAACGCTTTTTTTTAATAATGCGACATCTACATATGAGTCGTCTGCTCTTGACTCATATTTTACACTACTGAGTTAAATAAGTCTAACTATTGTAAATCCGCTAATCTACTAAGAGAAATTCAATAGAATAAATTATAACAAAAGATGACTACCATTGTCAACACTAAAAGATTTTCAGATTATGTGATTTGTCACTTTTGAGGTGTAAACTTTCATTTCTTGATGGAAAGGCATAATATTTAAAATACTTAAAACACATTCCTTAGTACTTATTTCCACAATATTTTTTTTGGTCTGGACCGGTTTTGCTCATCGCGAGCATTATCAACTGATAATGCTGGCGTATAAAACTACTACCAAAAATGCGTACTAAAAAATGTGTTTTATTTTTTTTTAATTATGTGATTTGGTTGTAAAGAATCTATCAGTGAGCAATCTTTTTTAAGTTTAATGGCGAACGTTATATTATAGCAAAAATCGAATTAAGCTGTGATAGTGTGTGATAGTTTTCGAAAAAACAGTACTTGAGCGATTTTAAGAAACATGGATTCGAAATGTAGGTAAATTTCAATGTAATACGCAGAAGATAACATTCGGTTTAAATAATAATTAAAAATGGTTTCTCTGATACTACCAGTGCTTAACAAACTGTTTAATGTCTTTCGTCCAAATATGAAAAAATAATCCACGACATAAAAATTTGTTGAAAATGAAAAAAATGCAGCCCCCCAGTTTGACAAGGACGGTGATAGGCGAGGGTTATTTGTCTTAAGTCTTAGAATAAAAATGACTCTTCCTGGATGAAAAAGGTATAAAATATATATTTACTTAATAAAAATGTTCCATTCATCCACCATTGCAAATGAACCTTGCCCCTAGAGGTAATCAATAATGTGTTGGAAGTACACTGGGGTATCCTTCGTTCCCAGTAACTAGCTGTCGGGATATGAATCTCGGAAATGCTATCCTCTTCTCTTCAAATCTACGAACAAATTATTGTGTGAGTAAGTGGACACGGAAAGAGGACGATTGGAGGGAGAAAGCCTGCGTAGGAATCTAAGCCTACCCTAGACGTAGCGTCTAAATCAAAATTAAATTTATAAAGAGATAGCAGAAAATTAACGCCATTCAATATAATATTTTCCTTCATTTTCGAAGTATTTATAAGATAATCAAATTACTAAGCAAACTTAGTGAAATAACGGTGTATGAGAAGAAAAACGGTTTTCAGAAAACATGCCACGGTTAATTCATGTAGATATAAAATGAATATTAATTATTATAAGTTATAACCATTTGATAAATATTATTATATAATATACATGATAAGCGAACTTCACGTATGCAAGTATGATCATTCCAAATATAAGACTGCTGTAGTAGGACGGACAATATACTCATATATATATGTTCTTTAAAAAAATGCTTTAAAGAATACCTCAAATTAAAGTTATATGAGCGTCCATAAATAAAATAATGATGTTTTTATACAGTTTAAAACTAATGGTAAGAATATTAAAAATTGTATGATGTCTATGGAGAGTAAAATCGTTTATGCTGAAAAACGATAATATATACATATTCTTCAACTTTGATTTTGCTCTCCTGAATAATATTTTTTTGAACTTTAATTCATAAGTTAGCCAATATTATAAGCACTGATATTTTTCGTGTAGTATAATGGATTTATTTACCAGTGAGAATGCCTATGTAATACAGTCCATTTTAACAGTGATCAACAAATAAATAAGAAAATACAATTTCTGTAAAAAAAATATACATAAAACATTGGCCATACATACTGGCTTTAATTTAGTAGGACGGCATGAATTCTGACAGTTTTCTATAATGGAAACAGATTTAGTACTAGATTTAAGACATGAAAGACTTTTTAAAAAGGAGATTATTTGTATTTGTTATTAACGTCAAGCAAATGTTTCTCTTATGAATAATAAATTATATAACTATATATCTGCTACATTTTTGTGCTAGTTCCTCACAATATGGCAAATAATATAGTTTTGATTTAAAAATATATATTTTTCAATGTTATATTTCTATAATACTTTCACCACGAAACAATATTAAAGCCCTTATATTTACTAAGCTTTCTCGTTATTCCATCATAATATTAATAGGAATTTTCAACAAAGTATTTTCAGAATTGTATAAACCCTTTGATTGCGGGGCGTCGATTTTTCGACACATAAATATATATGAAAAAGCATTCGATATAAATGTGTATAATTTACGAAGGTTTTTTGTGATACAATTTATTTTTAATATATATTATTTGTTCATGGATATTTTTCAATGGGTGCATTATTAACAAACCGTGTAGGTAAAAAAGCTTGACGACTTCTTGGTCTATCTAGTTGACAATTTCGAGATTTCCCACGCCATATTTAATTCATACATTTTCACAGGCATATCATTCAATCAATGCATTATTTTATTAAAATAAACAAACCCTTAGTTAGATGACATCGAAGGATAACAGTATTATTTTTTCAATAAGGTTGTCATTTTTTTTTTAATTTTTGTATTCATGATAAACATTCTGCTGATTTTGTGTATAAAAAATTAATGTTTTTTCCTCATAGGAACAAAAGATTTTAGATGGTCGATTCTTATATTTTTTATGATTTTATAAATATATTGTGATGATTTTTTTTATTAATTTAGCATAGTTATTAGAAAAAATGTTTATCGTACCCCGCGATTAAAGGGTTGAAGATTAATTCTATAAAGTTTTCGCCGAATTCACCGTGAAGTGAGAATTGATCTAAATGTGGAGTAGAATAAGGTTATCATATTTTTATGATAAAAATTGGAATTCAGGAAGATATAACCGTAATGATCAATAATAAATTTATTTATATTATTCCAATAAGATAGCGATTCTTGGAATTGTATCTAAATTTAATCCAGTAAATAGGCTGGAATTATTCCATGAAAACATAAAATTACATATACCCTGAATAAAGCCGTCCAAAATAAATGATCCAAAAAACTACTTTCAAAGTAAAAATGAATAAATTCCACTAAGAGAATTATACGTATTTATTTTGTTAGGTTTGGAAGCAGTTTTACGGAGTGGAAAATTTCTAAAGTTTAAGTAAGGCTGTTTGTACAAAAAAAGAAACACGACATTACTAGACATAGGAAACCTTTTACGTTGAATATATCGTTTCCGCACATAAAATAAAGAAATGATGTCAGTCTCCGAAAAGAAAATCCCATTTATATTCGAAAAGAAATCTGGATAAGCGATTTATGGTATTTTTGCAGCTTCGCATAAACCATTACAAATAACCCAGGCTTACACAGGTTTCACATAAGTACAGTTCCTGATAAAATAATATATATTTTATGATATTAAACTTCAAGTCATCTAAGAGGTTAAACAAATAAATGTTTGTCCAGTTAAAAATAAATAAATAAATAAACGTTCCCCGTCGCCTTCCTGGCTAAAAGAAGCTTGGAAAGCGACCATTTTTATGTCTAGAGTGGACAGGCTTTTAATGGTAACATCAGCGAAAAACCCCTTACGAATACTGATAATGCATGTAAAGTAAACTTGAGTTAATACTTATCTTACCCAGTGTCTAACAGAATTTGTCTATGATAGACGAAAAGCATTATTAAATATGTTAAAAAATCGAAATAAACTTAATGGTTACACCCTATATCTGTTTTAAATTGAAGAACAATAAAGTTAGACAATGTTATAGTATTTAAAATCAGTTTCACTAGACTTAATATATTAATGTATTTGAATTAAATTATTCACAACTCAAAATCTATCTTAGCTAAATAATCACTACTTCATAAGAAGGCTACGTTTGAAGCGCTCAAAGTTTACAACACTGAAACATGTGAATTTATTTTTGTCGTTCTGTATTTTTTATAATAATGTAAAATAATATGCCAGTCGTATTGCGTTATGGCGACTTTCATTTTTTTAATAACAATCCGATAAAGAATTACATCAGAAGACTGCAAAAAACTAAATGAAAATTTCATCAGATCAACGTCAAAATGTGAGGGATTTTTGTAAATAAATATATCTCAACCAAAAATGAGCTATAAAAAAGCATCTCAATCCTTTTGAATTTTGTTTTCGTGAACTGCATAGATGAAAAAATATACCATTTTCTCGGTATAATTCTCAAATAATATATAAGGGTTACACGTCATGAAGTTTGAGTAATTTTAATGGAATGAATTTGTGGTTTATGGCGAGAGCTTGTCGCAAAGGGGTGCGATATAAATATATTCGGTTAGGGAGTCGTGTATGAATTTCAAACACATTCAAAGAGATATGAAGCCAAAATTGATGTAATGTCTGCCTTTAAAAAATGTTTTGTAAACTTGTAATATTTTTTTTTCAGTAGGAATTGTCTATTTCCAAGTGATTGACTAATTAATATACTTTTGATTTTTGTGTTGAGAACAATATTAACTATTTAAAATTATAATTCTTAATTATACAGCGTCGCGACGCCTTGTGACGCGAGCGCCGATGCAAGGACGGCTGTCTAGCCACCGCCAAAAAGTTTTCTTTATTACAGACAAGTGCTAATGCCCCGAGCGAATTTCCTACTCCATTTGTCTCCTGTGCTCAACATAACGTGAATTTATTCGTTCTACATGTTACACGTGAAATTATCTCAAGATATCTCCAATGAGTAATTGTGACAAACGGGTCTTCACCTAATAATGTTATCGCTGTAAACTTAGTAACAGTTTCACTGTGAATTTATGCCATGTTTTTTAAAATATTGGAGCCTCAATGATTTTTTAAATAGCATAAAATAGTTTTAGTACATTCGAAACTATTTTAAAGTAATACCGATTGTAAAAAAACAGGTGCGATAAAAAAGAAAAGCCATTAGCATTATGTTATCAATGAATACTTCAGGAACTATGAAATTATGTTCGAAACGGCGCATCTTAAAAAAATAAACACGAAGAAAAAGAACCACAATATCAGCAAATCTATCATCAATCAATAAATATGCAGACGAACTAAAATATCGGAATATTTTTCAAAAATCGTATGGGTCTTGCATGATTTTTACCGTGCAAATTTAACGATACAGTGTTAATACTGAGGGACAATATTTCAATGAATAGAATTATAATATTTCCAGTTGCAATGCGCTTTATAGTTAACACGAATAAAACTGATTTAGATCACTGTGTTTTGGATAACTTCCAGTAAATGAAGCGGCAACAGACCGAATGACGGAAGAAATTTCGATTGAGAATAATGGGAGTGCGTACGAACCGAGAATAAAAATTAGCCGTGATTTTATGTGCCCGGATTTCAAATAAAAGAAAAGGATTTCAAAAATAAACCTATAAATTATTGTCATTTTAGTTAAGTTACATGTATATTTTATACTCTTTAAAAATTGGCAAGGACGACAAGGGCATTCTAATTTTCATTTTCCGTACAGTATATATTATTATTGATACCGATTAATCAGTCTAGAGTGCAAAGACCCTGAATTCCAAAATATCATTTATGTAATTAAGTGTCTTAACTTAAAAAACAATAGTCATATTATTGTTTTTTTTTATTCTTCAATCTGTTACAAAAAAAAAATACATTTTTTAAGAACAAATAATAAATTCAATAATCGGCATCATGAGTTTTGTTGTTCTTATCCTAAATCCGAAGGAAACACTAAATAAAGTCTTACTGGTAAAGTAAATTTTCTAGTAGTTTGTAGACTTAATAGCAGTGCTATATGGCAATCTGATTTCTGTTTGAATTCGTGGAATATTGGCACAATGAACTAGAAAATTTCTATCAAATATTTGAATTGAAATTTATTGATTACTAGTCTTCCACTTTCGTTACTACTATATGATTTATTTTATATTTTTTAATAAACCTAAAACAACCATTTTATAAAACACAATTTAAGTAACCTCTGCCAATGCTTAAACGCCATTTGATGCTTTATGGGCTACGCCACTTCCGTCTTGACCGCATCATATTATAATCTTATTATCAGACATACATACAAAACAATCAAACTTGAAAAGTTTAGTACCTAGTTCTTAACACTTGATAATGTGTTGACAATATTATGTGAAATTCACACATTGAACAGAACTTTAATAAACAATTTTATTATTTTTATACGACAATACAATGTCAATCTGTATATTGTTTAATAATATAAAAATGAGTCGGAACAAAAAATTACATTCTTCACTGAGTAAGGGAAGGAAGATACAAACAAAAAAATGGTCTAAACAAGTACATGGGAGATTAAAAACTCAATAAACGTAGCTTTCAAGGTCAACAATAACTTAGGCAGACATCTTAAAAATAGTAAAGATAAAATCAATAAACTGGACAGAAGCGGTATTTATAAAATGTCCTGTGGCTCATGTTTATCCGTTTATATCGGACAGACAGGTAGAAGTATATTTACTCGAGCTAAGGCACATGTAAGATCATTCAACAGTAAAAAAACAGATTCACTATTCGCAAATCACGTTATTAATGAATCACATAATATAAATTCAAACTCAGCCCCTAAATGTTTGCATCGTTGTAGTAAGGGTCGGAGAATGACGGCTGTGGAACACCTGGAAATCAATAGACACCAATTATCACAAAGGATTCTTAACGAACAAACTAACATAATAGTATCGCCACTTGTCCAGCCGTTGTACAAAGGGGTGGTCTGATTTGCTTCCAGAAGGACCATTTCCGTCCCACATATAATCTTATTGTCATAGACACCTATTTTTTAATTTAGAATTTTGAAAATGTAGTGTCATTGTGTTAAAGTAACAAGCTAGGCCGTTGGAACAGGAGAGAGGATGTGTTGTGTGACTTTTCTGCACAGCTATAAATAGATAAGCGAATGTTAGTTTAAGCATAGTTCTGACGATGGGTGAGCCGAAATAGCTATCAACTATATTTGTTAAAAATAATTTTGTAGAACTAAAATATATTGCTATTTTTTCACCGTGTTATAATGGAGTTCTACCAAGTGAATGCCAATTCAATCAATACATCTAGTAGACATTGCATAAAACCCTGACTGTAGTATCCAACAATATAAGTTTTATTTATTGTAATGCGCGAACAAGAGTATGGAAGGGTCACGATTGGATGTCCAAGTAATCAGACCCCAAGGAATGGAAGAGCCCATTGGAATCGGATCAAAAAATCATCGCATTACTACAAAAGGATCGAATCGTATTTTCAATAATGCACACTATCGGAAGGGTGGCGCGCAGTCGAACATGGGGGAAGATCGCATAAGGAAAGACAGCGTGTATCTGTCGACTAATCTGAGAGGGTGCAATGGTACAACCATTACGGCGAAATGCTTGTGAAAGCCAGTAGCTTAGCAGGCTGATAAGAAACAATGGCCGTTGCATTTTGAAACGTAATATGTTTTTATTTAACGTACTGCTTTCGCCAGATTTTTTTGAATACGAACAGAATCACAAAATCACTATGATATTATACACATTTCACATGTTTAGTAGTTACTTAACGATATAACCTATTGGTTAAACAAGAATGTTTTAATATTATTAAGTTATTTTAAGACAAAAAATCGTTAAATACATATATTACAACAGAACTTGATTCAACAGTTTGGGGTAGAAATTATTATGAAAAATTTTAGTTGTCATAAAAGTAATTTGATATAATCTAATTGTATATTCATAAAAACAACAATAAAATATACACCTTCATACTTTAACGAATTTTTACTTTCAATTGTGGACTGGTATCGTCTATCTGGTGTGAAGCGATAAAATATATAGCAACTATGATATATCAATGAGTTCTACAAAAGCTTAAACAATACAATTGTTTAACGATCCAATGTGTTTGATTTACAAGTAAATTTGTGAAAAATCACATATATTTTATAATAATTTATTGAATATACACACAAAAACTGAGTGAAACCAGTCCTGTTTTTTAATTCCCGATTATCAAGTAATTTTAGATTTTTGTTTCATATTTTATTTGGTTATAAATGTGATGGTGTAAAACATACAAATGTAAAATACTGAGTTCGGAGCAGCCATACGCAACTTATTTTTTCCTTGGGCCGCATATAAACGGTTATTACGTTACGTTAAGCACAACATATTGGACTATTCGTTAATATTTATAATGACGAAACAAATAAAATTTAAGACTTTCGTTTATTTGAAACGAATGTTTTCCTGTTTTACAATTGCAACAAATAGAAAAAATGCTGTGCCGCAGGTTGAGTATTGCTGAGTCGGATCTTTCACGAAATAGAAAGATGATAATTCCTTTTGCCTCATTCCTCATATTCGCAATATTATTTTGAATATAAATAAGTAAATTAATGTTACTATAACACAATTGCAATAACTGAGAAAAGTCACGTAGGATACCTCCGTTATCACATAAATCGAAAAAGTAATACATTATTGTCAGTTTTTTTTAATTTGTTGTTTATTTATGCGACCTCACTTGACTCCCCTGAGATGTTCACACTCAACATATGACAAAACTACCCTGTTACATACCACCGAAAAATACATGGGGATGCGAGAAATGACTTATATGACAAAGGGCAACTTCGTTTATATTATTTTTACGGAGACAAAATAAGCGCATAATAATTATTAGATATCATTAAAAAAATTAAAATAAACGAGAGCAAAAATATTTCAGACATACCTTCGAATTTATTTGTAATCATGAGTATGTGAAGTAGGTACAATAAACACTATATTGCACTTACTGGCCAACAATGATACAAACCAATAAGTGACGGTTTTATATGTGAATGACAAATCAACTTCCTGTTCGCTATTTTCAATAATAAAGCCGTAAGAATATATGAGAATTTTGTAGTACTAAAATACATTGCTATTTTTTCACCGTGTTCGTAATATATTAGTATTATACTTCTTAAATAGCAATATTAAGTATAAATTGATGATAACCTAAAGAAATTAAGCAAAATCTTTAAAATATTGTTCGTTTGTATAGTGAAAATAATTTTGCAATTTAAAATCCATTAAAGTCAATAGGTATATTATGTATACACTGAATCCAAAAGGTTTGATTCAGTTAAGTTTCAAATTTGAATTGTTACAATTTTGTACGATTCCACGTTTTGTCACTAACGACCCGGGTTTCGCCTTTCGGCATCTTCAGGCATTCTATCACACGGATGCAACAGAACTGAACGAATTGTCAAAACATGTAGAATCGTATAAAGTTATAACAATTCAAATTTGATATTGAAATTCCATCAAGTACCTTCAGTAGATATCATAAATGACAGTAAAGTTTCATAAATGTTGGCACAAATAAATTAGGAACATTTGGGATTAAGGCGGTGTTGGTGTCTAGGTGTGCGATACCTTGATGGAAATCTATCGGAGAAATTATAAAAAAAAATATTGTTTCACGAATAGAACGCCACTGAAAAGGCGAAGAAACGGCAAAAAAAAGTTTGCAGTAGATGCCAACGGCGGGCGTACGGCAATGCAGGGGTGGGGTATTTGGGGAGTTCAAAAAGGGGAAATGCTAATCTAAATTACGACAATTCCCATTCGAAGCACGTCCCCCGGCCTGCCCTCTCTTTATTACAATGCGGACTTTAACTCACGATTATGAAGCCAGACATTTCGGCAGCGGCCGCGATGCAGTGACGTACATCTTGTAAATGGGGTGCGATTTTCACAAAATGTATTTTTGATCGCCTTTTTCTTATTTAAAAAAAAACCTAATTTGATTTTGTCAAGACTTAATTATTTATTAATACGGGCAATTGTACATACCTGGCTTTAAAATATAATTGTAATTTCTTGTTGGAAAAGTATATTTTAAATATTAAAAACATGTTCCTTAGTACTATTTCCACAATATATATATATATATATTATAAATAATGCTACAAAACATTTTAATTGAACATGTCTGGACACTTACATATTAACGCTGTTGGATAATCTTCTATGATTATTATGTCAGGAAGAAAAATAAGAGAAAATGAATATTTAAAAAAAATACAAGCAACCGCATGCCTGCCGAGAACGCTTATGGAATATGTTCATGAAATAACTTAGATAAAAATTGATCTGAAAGAAAATTCGCCAATGCAAACATTTAACTTCAACAGAAAAAAACACATGCCAAAGTAGATCGAGGTAAAGAAGTATCGTTGTTATACGCAACAATGAAAAATATTTTTTTGTGATGGGAAAACAACCTTTAGTAAAAACCATTTACACAACAACACTGTATGAAAATTTAAGAAATAAGTCTAATTGACGGAAAATGTATATGACTCAATGGATGAAATATACTTGAAGAATGAATCGAGCCAAGAAGAAATGTTGGTTTTGAAGACGATATGATACATAAAACAATAATATTACATTATTTTAATTTGTTTAAAGATCAAAGAACTTTTAAGCTTTGGTCTAAAAATTTATGATTTTCTTTTTTTAAGGTATTAATTATGTATTAAAAATTGTCAATTATTGATAGTAACCAAATCAGAGATTGTTTAAATAAATGTACATTCTTTTACTATTTTAACAATTTGCACTCGTCGCCGATATGTGGAGGTATTCGACTATGGGGTTAAATTCAAAATGAGTTGATCGAAAACATCTAACGAATACATAGAGAATTTAAACACGGTCTTTGGAATACCAGTTACAATTGTAAATGCAATATTATATCAGAATACGATAGAGAAGAAAAAAAACATGTATATCAACAAACAATGGTATCTGTGGGACAGTTTTTTCCTTCCTCCCCTGCCGCTAGAGGACTCAGTTCCATAGGGTGTAGTGTTAATACTGTATAGACATTTGTAAATGATTTCAGATTGTAAAAGAGTCAATAATAATCACATAAATAATGTATTTAAATGTGATATTCTTAATGATATAAGTCAAAATTGCCAAAAGACGTTCATTGGTGCTTGTTGAAAAATTGGTTAAGCTACGTGGAATGCCTATTGATCACCGGTCGATAATTCGCAAACGCTAATATATGCTATTAAAATGTTAACAAAACAAAATGCAATAAGAATTCTCAACGATAAATTTCTATTATATCACACTTTTTCGCGCAATTCAAGATTGTATTATAGTTCTTCAAGATTGGCAGCCTCTGGATAATACGCACATACCAAACGAAAACTGTGAAAACATCTAATATTTGTAATTTGGTTCCTAATTTTATCAAAATATATGTATATTAAAGCAATCACCGTGAAAAACATCACTTGATGATTCAATACTACTTTTTTCCCATTTGTTATCCATATTCGATTTGTGCTGTCTCGGCATAAAATTTTTGTTTCTATAATAAACAAATATTATATATTAAAATGTCTCGCTCCACCACGTAGACAGTCGAACCCCTGTGTGAAAATATAGAGGGGTCTGGAAGAAAAATGTCCCGTAATTCAGTCTCGCTAAGAGGAGAATACCCAAAACGGCGATGGAGAAGGGTGGAGGTGGAGGGTGCATAAACGGTTTGAGAAACGATGCACGGAACATTTACACGAAGAGTCACACTGAAGCTTCTCGCCTGCATGCTTCATTAGTGAGAATGATTTGTTCGCAAGATTTCGCGCAACACTTGCGGAATTGGGTAGGGAGAGCATAACCGGTATTACCGAAACCGAGATCTCGATATTACAACTTTTTTTCAATTAAAAATATCAGTTTTTAAAGTATCAATATTTCAGTTTAATTAAATATTGTATTACGTTATTAGAATTGAGCCACCAACACACTTTATTCTGATTTTTTTTACAGCCGGATTTATTTTACGAAGCTCCGATCAAGATTGATCAATTCCACTATTGTTGAGAAACTTTAAAAAAAAATCGACTTTTTATATGATTCAAAATTTTTAAAATCGGTATTATATATGAAATAAAAATAAAACGGTTTTTAAATTCCACTCGCGCGTCATGACGATTATTTTTGACTCATCGGTGTTAATTTTTATACCGGTAATCAATATAAAATTCCGGTGTTGACGCATCCGTACGGTATTACAAAGTCCCTAAATGTGGTACGTCACGAATTCTCCGAGGGGAGCTATTAAACATTATATGAAATATAGCGATTTGTTTTGCTCCATTACAATTACGCGGAAGTTTACGAATATATTTATAACAATCAACGTAATAATTCCATCAAAATAATATCTTTACGTCAAGTAAGGGCTCAAATTATTATGTTTCGTTTGATTTCACTGTGCAGAAAGCTGCAGGCGTAATATTTATCATAATTCTACCGCGTATTAAAATAAATTGCTTTTCATTAGATCACTTTTTGATTTTAAACAAAAAAAGGTTTGTTATTTCTCCAATAATTTGAATAAAATTGGATTCTTAATTCCCAAACTACGCGCGGACGGTTGATTCATGCCAAAATTTAAAAAAAAATGGCGAATTCTCATTAATATCATCATGACTTCTACTCTGCTGGGAGTTTTTGTGTAAAAATTCTAAAATTCTTTATCTACCCCTTGAGAAAAACGAAAGAATATTTTTTATCGTTACTTCGAGTTTTATCGCCGTATGGTATATAATTTCAGAGTTTTAATAAAAAATAATCACCTAAGATATCAATATTCTTATGAAATCAACATATGTAAGTACCGGCATAGATTCCTATTTGAGTGCTGTACTGTTTTTCGAACCACTGTGATGTGTTTGTTATGTGATCATTCAATGTTTGGGGGGATAAGCCAAAAAAATATTACATTACTTAAACAGCTTTATTTCATAATTGCCAAAAACTCCCGCGATAAATAATGATTTATATATATATACCATTATTAATATATTAATATATTCATTATATCATTGTTATGAACAATAAGTGCCTTAAAATATACTTCATTTAAAGAGTTATGAGCGTTTATGTCAACTATATCGTATGACGTGAAAATACACAAAATGACAGACGACGCGGATCCATGTGCCCAGGTGAATTAATTAAGGTTTATATAACAAATATAACGTATTTATTAAATATTGTATTAATAATGTGCCACTGTATGATTCTATAATAAAATACACAATATATGTATTTTACTACGTTTATCCTGATCGTTGATATGCTAGTCGCGATTGAGGATATAAAAGTTTTCAACACGTACAATGTAAGGTTGTAACGTCGAGTAAACCGAATCATGAACAGGATATACTAGATTTACACCACTTGAAATACGATAAAATTATTATAAAAAATGTTTGTATTTGATATTAAAACGTAATGTTTTTTTTTTAAATATTTCTTAACAGTAAGAAAACTCTGACATGTTACCAATTAGAACAATTGATCTAATGTCGTGATCGTGTTCTTGTGTAGGATATTCGCCGGAAAGGTTTACTTACTTTTTTGGTTGAATTTTCGTTTGATGACTTTTGACTGTCATGGAGTATATACGTGATAACATTATAAAGGAAAAATAGCCGGTTTACCAACGTGTTTTCATCGTAAACAATCACAAAATTCAATCATAAATTATTGTATCGAATAGAAGAAGATAATGTGAAATTGTTTATAGAAATCGTGTGCCATAAAAATTGATTATTTATTAGTAAACGTTATAATTAATTAGACAATATTTTTTAACATTAACAATGAATCCCGTATCCCACGATATTCTTGATATCAATGACTAAATTGGCTGAGATCCCGTGTCCTTACACAAATATGTGTGCGTAATATACTGTATGAGAATGACTGCTAAATGTAAAGCGAGTAGTGAAACAGTTGACGTAGAATATCATGAGAGAAATACACACATCGCATGCGGTCAGTATACTACAGAATCACTCTAAGCTCTTAAAAAATAACCACCACCACCACCACCAAACAGTTTGAATTATTCTCCACTATTCAGGACTAAGTAAAACGAAAAACATGAACTTCGCAAGCAGGTGAATTGTAGAAGTGGACAGTGTGAAATAGAAATGAAGCAAACACAGAAAATATACAATAATTGGTGAAATTATGATTGTGTGGAATGATACATCTTTTGTCCTCTTTGTTGATTTTATTGCAATTTTCTCAGGGGTCTGTGGAGCTAGTTGACACAATACACAAATCTAGTTAACCTGCCAGAACAATGAGATCAATTTTACAATTGTTTAATATTTGAAGAGGGTAAAAAAGATGTCGATAATGTCACTGATTTTCATCGGTCTCTCGAATTCTATCTAAAAGCATTACAAAATCGCATGTGCAAACATCACAAGCGCTAGCGCATATGATAAAAAATGGTGCGAGCTCTAAGGGCGTTAGGAAGCTTATTGATTACTGGAAGATGGAACAAATTGTTGCATTATGATTTTTTTTACACAAAATATAATGATTACGGCAGCGCATGGATTAAGCGTATAAATGATTTCAAAATTCAATAGTTAGTTTATGTCAAATGAATGAATTATAATATTTTACACGAGAGAGAAAATTACTGTAGATGGAAAACGTAACTATTTTTAAATTTTGTATAATATAAGCGAGGGTTAGTAAATCGCTTTCTTTCCTAATTGTCATAAATTTTCACACGTGAAAGAGGCGTGGACAAAGAGTTGGTAATAAACATTTGATATAACAGCCAAGCAATAAGAAACCTGGTTGGCGATCAGAAGAGAACCCGATTATGATCAGAGGTTTGAAAAGCAAAACACAAATAAAAATATACACTTCCACAAATAATGACCAGACGAATTTCACTCATTGCAAGTGTTTGTCTACAACATATAAAACACTAATATGTAAATGGCAAATTTAAATAAAATACAGTTTAAATAATTAACAGGTATAAACATCAATTGGTTTAAAAACTATCAACAACGATTTATATATAATCAAAAATAAATGAAATTATTAACAGCGCAAGTTAAGTGTTAATACAAACAACACCAAGGTATTTCTTAAAATATGACGTCTTTCCAATAAGAATCGACAATTGGCAACGTAAAAATGAAACGTAATTCGAATGTTGCTGAGGGCTCGCTCGTCTCTTTAATGATTCAAAATTGAAAAATTATCTGGGACAATAAACATTTTTTTTTCTTCAAAAAAATTATTGAAATTCTTCCTTTGTGATTTGTACACAATGTATCAAAATAATGAAATATTAAACGATAATACTTAGTAAACTGTGTTCGTTTATCTTGACAAATTGTCTTTATATTTTAAGCCAGAAATATAAAAATTCACCTAAAACTTAGTTACCAACTAAATTAACAGGCACTAATTGTAGTGCCTAGTAATAGTATTGACTACACATATGAAAGGCACAGATAACTCTCGAATGAATTTGTTTTCGTTAAGTTGGTAGAATCTTTTATTTTATTATATTTGAATATTATAAAAATCAGTTAGATCAGATTAGAGTGTTTTAAATGGATAAGTTATTCGCATATCTAACGTAAACCATAAAGTCGATGATGTAGCTAGACGAGGCAGAGGAGGTTAACCATTTTTGACAGTAATAAAAATACCCTCATTGACTAATTATACTGATGTAGGCGATAATGAAGTAATGTAGAGGGTAAAGTCAACGCACAATGTTTTTATTTTTTTAAATATTAACAGGATTAAATAATGAATATGCAATACGGCTCAAAAAGATACATTATATGATATACCTATACAGCCATATTGTTAAAGCGGTGGTAGTACGTATAACGCGCAAGTGGCGCCCGTATGAGTGTCAAGTAAAACTCAATAGCACAGCATCATAAATAACTCAGTTTTAAATGAGCTATAAATGAATTCGTTATAATTTAAGTGGAAACGATTTAAGGTTTTCGTTACAGAGCCGTTTCGCGCCCGAAGATTCAAGTCTTCAAATGAACAATGGCACGATTTTTGGTCAATGATATACGGAGAAAACTAATGACATACCAATAGCTGAGGATAATCACGATAAGATGTTATTGGTCGTCAGTTTTCTAGAAAATACCAGATCAATATCAATTTCGGGACAATTGGAAACCTTAGTACCAACGTTATCTTTCCATTTTTACTCTCTTCGAAAAATATTTTTTTTCCATACAATTCATGTAGGACTCTGTTGAATTATGATAAGGTTTATTAGAACAATATATGTTCCACATTTCGAGCGGATATGGTTATATATAAAAAATAAAATCCCTATGGCTCACCAAAATACTATAATTAGAATTCTTTTGTTATAAATAAATCGAAAAAATTTGTGTGGCATTAAGTACATCATTCTATAATTCATGAATTTGAACGACACAGATTTTATATTCCATCGAATCACATCAAAAGCTATGACAGCCGAGACGGGAAGGATATATATTTGAGTGACACATCCAAAGACAAAATTACCCGTCGAAGTTTGTTGAAGTTTCCCCGCCCGGGGGCAGGCCATTTTCCAGCCCCCGACCGACGTACCATCCGGGGAGGGGCAGCAGTCACATTCTGTCGTCTGTTGATGATTTTTATTACTTATTCTCGCACGCACATCCCCTTCGGATATGGGATGAAAAAACTACACGTAATGGCTTGGAAAATGATTTGCTTTCTCTTCGCCAGAGGTTCTTCGAGATCATAAATTGTTCAAAGTGGATTGTTAGGATTGGGCGCGACCGCCACAGCGATTCTATTTCACAAGCGCACTACTAAATTATTTACATTACTTACATATTTTTATTACCCTTTCGTCAAGGTAAAGGAACTATTTTTATAAATTCTCTTTTTACGGTACATATGAAGAATATTTATTGAATGTCTTAATTATAAGTTTTATATTTCAGCACTTAAGCATAAAGTAAAGTTCGCTGGTTTAGAATTCTTCGAAGTTTTTTAAAACTCTCGACTACCCACCGCAGATTAAAAAAACGATGTTTATTATAGTCATTCACAAGATAATCCTCGCGACTGAGGCCTGCGTTTTATTTAAAACCCCCAAAATTTTCATTAAAGTGTGTAGAGAAAGTAAAAGTGTACATTCTTTGTAATTCCTGTAATGTATGAAATATTATATTTACAGTAAAAAATAAATCGTTTTCTTACAATGCGTATCGAGTCTAATAGGCTGAATATTGTTGATACCAAGAATAGTTCAGTTGACGTATCAGGACTTCAATATTTATATTTACAATATTTAATAAATAAAATATGAACAATAAGAGATACATGCATAATCACCATTTAATTTAATCGCCAATGAAATGTTTATTCTCATTTTGTACGGTTCATTTGATTGATAAAATTGTAATTCTTATAGGGCGAAAAGATAATTTTCAGGTTCCAGTTAAGTGTCACTATGTACGTGGAATTAATTACATTTGAATTGATATCTTAATTAAGTAATTCATTTATTATTACCTACACATACATACATAAATTAGCTAATTTTAATATAAATTCAATAAAAAATTTATATTGCTAAAAAAACAGTATCGTTTGAAGATACATCAGCGTTACTTTTTTTAGGAAATATATAAGGTGTTTCCTCAAAAATCGGTGATGATTATATCTGAGGATGTATGATCCATATCAAACGCACAATACTCTGAAATAAGCATACACTCGTGCCTAATAATACTGTCTGGAGTCTGTTTTCTATCACTGTTACACATGCCCATTTGAATAAATTAAAATAACCTGCCCCAAGACGCAAAATAAAAACAAACACAATTATTTACGCAGCCAAAAAACTTTATTAATTATGGCCAACGAGCAAACAAAGAAATTTGATCGAAGACATCGCGTATGTTGACACATACCAAATGCGGCGGCTGCAATTTTCGTCTGGTCACCATAAATTACTGGAAAGCGCGAGAAAAATTACAAAATTGTCAAAGTCATTCAAGATGATATTGACAGAGCAACGGCGAAAAAAAACGGTGCCTCTTTCACTCAAAATAGAGCTAGCGTCTGTGTTTGGAGACGACAAATTAATTAACACCTGATTAAATTACCTGTTCATTGGTTTGTTTGATCAGCTGATCTTTCGTTTGCGTGAGGTAACAACGGGTTGCGAGTCCGAAACGTGACAGGTCGACATCGTGTGGAAATTTAAGAGTTCATGGCATTAAAAAATATACATACTTACGACAACTGATAGGATTATTTTTAAGTCTCGCGTATAATAAGGTTCAAAATTCAGGAAAAATGTATGGATCCATTCAAGGTCGTCTTAAATTGATTACTGCATTTACGAAACACGAGAAAACGTTTGTGCCAAACAACGAATTACATCAGAAATTTTGTATTATAAATATTCTTCCCGAAACAAATTCAATAAAGATTGTTTTTTCACCATTCCTAACCGAATCATTATTAAATTTGTAAACATCATAAAAAATACGGGAAGAAATCAAGCTATTGAATTCAACTTGTGTGCGCAGGTAATCAATTAAACTTCGATGGGTTTACATCCTATTATAAAATACAGATTATTTAATATCGAGTATTTCGTTAAGGAATATTTTATCTAATGATTGTTTTGAATAATAATTTGGTAAGATATCGTATTTTTTACTCTAACAAAATATCAATTTATCTTACTTCAAATACCCTTTAGTTATTAGGACAATAAATATACGAGTCTTTTTAAAAACGAAAACATGCGTCTAATTTTAAGCAAAGCAGTGTACTAAACTAAAATAATACCGATACCTGTTGATTGATTTGCATGTGTAAAAATGCAAACAATTGTTACCTAGAGAATGTCACAGATAGTTATATTAAACATTAATTAAATAACGAAATTAAATAAAGAAACATATCACGCATATGACATAACTGCCAAAAGCAGCAAATCAAATACATTATTAAAAAAACCGCTGTCGAAATCGTTCTCTCGGCAAATATTTGACGGAACATATCGTTTGAATGGGTTTGAATGATGAGTCTAGTCTGTGTTGCCAGTTGTCAGGTTACCAGAGACAATATTTGTACTTCGAATGTAACTGATCATTATTTTAAACCAGACCGCGAATTTTTTGAAGCATCCCAAGTATGCGATTCGCCCGTCTAGGTATTCGGCATTTTGTTTGCATTCCGATCGGATGACTTCTATTCATTAATTATATATGGCATCAATTACTCAAGCATTTGCACATTTCAAATACAATAAATAAATTAATGACGTACGAATAAAAAAAATAATGTGACCAAATAGAAGATGAATTCAATGGTAATATTGCAAAGCGCAAGCATAAATTCGGATGCCTTCAGTAAGCAATTGATATAAAAAAATGAAGATATATTCAAAACACCACCATTTCCTAGATCGCATTTCAGTTATTCTTCTCTGCTGCATTCCAGTTTCAAAAGCATAGAAAAAACTAATAATTTCTATGTGTAAACAAAAGTTTATTGCATTATTGCTTATGTTAAAAATGTATTTTATTTTTCAAACGCGTAATAACGAAAGAGCTTTTTATTTTATATTTCTGAAAGAGCTTTCTAAAATCTTACATATAAAACTTAAATTTTAAACAAAGTTTCACAATAGACTATTCAATAAAGAAAAAGTATATTCAATTAGAAATGCGACCATCTTGCAAAAAATAGGCATTATGCAAAAAAATCTAGCAAAGGACAATAACAATAAATTGACAAGAAAACAGAGCACTGAGAAAATATGAAATATTACGTCAACTGTTCACAAAAAATACAATTGTAAAGCTATTTTTTTGGGCCACATTTGCCATGAAAAAGTTAGGTGTCAAGTTTTAAAACCTGTCCTACATAAAACTGACACTGTAAATTGAATGCGTCGTTCGTGTAAGACACAAAAAAACACCAAATTCAAAATATCGCTATATAGTTGACTAAAGTATGTATTGAAAATATGTTTTCATAGTTTCGGCGGGTCGCCAACAAATTAACGTATCCCGTATGTTTATGTTTGACGGTAGGACAAATACAATCGAAAAAGTTATGCGAGATATTTTAACTATGTGACAAAATATCAAGGGTATTTTAATTATTTTACTTAAAGGACTACTGAGCGACGTGAATGTCATACTACAAATATTGTAGAGTATATATTAACGGCGAATTTAAATGCCATGATTAGGGTTTCCAATCCCGGTCCAAAATTTTGATTTTGAATTTGAATTCCAATCCCGAAATCCCGGGATTGGAAACCCTATATAATTACGTATAATTTTAGACTTAGGGTTAAATTGAAAAATAAAAAAGTTAAACAATTTTATTTATTTATTGATAACAACATACAACATTATATTGAAAAATATTCACGAAATAGCAATAAAGCATCGAGTGTTCCATCGTTTAAATGAGATCTAATTTTTTCCTTGATGGGGATATTGTCAATAGGTAATACACTAGTTCGAGGTGATAACCACGTGAGCTTCCTTTGTAAAATAGCATCATTTCTTTATTTATGATCAACGTGAGCCTAGTGCAATTTTGAACTCTTGGTTCGTATGTCGTTAAGCTTTTTGCGATTTTATCTTATAACAGTTGTTTCATTGTTTCTTGTTCAATTGGGTGGGATGACTGCGTTGAAGTAAATTCGATTGATGACGTTTCCAGTGGCTCTGATATTTCGATCACATCTTCATCTTTTTCGTCATTTAATCTTTCAATAAGTTTTTGGATAGTTTCTTTTATAATTTTAAGAGTTGTTTTGTTATGTAAGGATTAATCCCGAAATTTCGGGATTGTGTTTTCTAATCCCAGGACTCACCAGGTATCAAAAATCGTCGGGATTCCGAGATTGGAAACCCTAGCCATGATTGATTGCGGATTCGTTGCTGCCAAACCTTCACACGATTCCTGTTGTTTCTGGAGATGTATCACACAGCCTTACCAATATTCCACATCATATCAGATATGGTGAGTAAGTATAGCCACTTTTGAAACTTGAGAGGCTGCGAGCATCATCATCTGCCTTTTACGTACGGCCACTGGGGCAGAGGACTTAACAATGGCAATGGTCGCGCGATAATGCTGGCCATTGTGATCGGGAACAATGCGCAGAGCGAGCGATTTTCGGAACCCCAAGGAAAGGTAAAGACGACGCGATCAAGGTGGGTAAGGAGCGATGTTTTCTTTTGAAAGGATCTTGAAACATCTGCCGCTGGATTGCATCTGGATGACGCACGTGGCCTCACGTTTCGGTAAACACCACTTTAATGTGTATCGGAATGGAATTCCAAGGTGAAACAAAATCTAAACATCTTCACTTTAGGGTTACACAGTGTTCATGAAAAAATCGTCACGTGAGATAATTTTACGATAATTTAATAAAAATTCACTCCAACGGAAATGTGCATGTATGTTATAAACAAGTGTTTCACGTATAACGCTTAAACTTTTTGGAGGAGTTACATTTTTTTTAAACAGTCCTTAAAGGCTGTTATCAAAGATTGCGCCAATTAATAATGTGTAACTTAGATGAAAAAGAGAGCAATAACAAAAATAAGTGTCATATAGGGTTATTCGATCAGAAATCCAATTAAATAACTGCACAACATAATGACTTTTGTTGTATGATTGAAAATTTTATGTTTAAATCGAGTTTATTATGAGGAAATTTACATTATATTATACAGGGGTAAAATTTGTGGTTATATTACTAATATCTACTACTAAGACGTTTGTCAGTAATAAATATAACTGTTCGCAAATAAAATATTACATGCATTACTAAAAATAAAAGTTTTTGTTGAGAAACAGTAACACACTGCAGGTGCACACAAAATGTAGAATTCTGGATATATACATGTTCGGTGCTTTTATATTGAACGTTGATTTTATTGCCAGTTTATATCAGACGATAAAATACTGTGTAATCTTTAAAAATTAAGAACAATTGGGTTATTAACGCGATTCGTTACCCTGATAAACAGGCGCGTGTCGAGTTGGCGCGAGAAATCTCCCAAGACATTTTTTTCTTTTGATTCAGAAGTCTGATATGGCCGGTCAGGATATTATAAATTGTTCAACAATAGCGGCTTAACAAACGGCAAGGAATGAAACCACCCCATGCAGAGATACAGGGCATTCGCGCTGCGCTCTCAAGTATGACGAAGATATGATTACATCTAGGTTTGTCTTTATACGTGTGCCAACGGAGATGTATTGTGACGAAAACAATCTTAATATAAAAGTACCGCCTGCAGATGTCGTAAACTGAGATTATGAGACAGGTAATAAGGACGCCATGTTCAATTCAATAGAATGGCCAGGTATTTTTTTTATCGAAAGAAATGGTAATACGACATATAAAATAAACTCAGTTGAAAAAGGGTACATGGGATATACATATGTAGTAATGTTAGAAAAAACTAATAACCCTGTATTGTAAGAGGATCTACACATAATCAACAGCGCAACATAAATGTATACGTTACACGCATGTATCTATATATTGCTCGTCAAAGCCAAAAGAACGTCAGTGAAAAACCACTAACATCCAGGAGAGGAAAAAATATAAAAATAAGAGTTATTCTCATTGAGACAATATTTATTCATTTTTTATTTTTTGCTTTTCTGAATATTAACGATTTGTAATTTAGGCCTGTTTGACTATGTCGGGAAGATATAAAAATTAGAAAACATCTATCTATAAAGAAAAGACCAGTAACTTTAAATTAAATAAATGCAATAAATTAAGAGCCGTGTTTCAAAATTGATAAGTAAATAATCTTTTAGAACCTCATTACAGTTTCTATTTAAAATATACAAATTTTACAAGATATCTGCAGAAATAATATGTTTTTGTTACGTCTTGGTAGAGATAAAAAAAAACGGAAAAGTTGCAAATTGGTTACTGACAATATCAACATTTAAAACTGAAATACAACCGATATCTTTTAATTTTCGATAATCTTTGGTAAACGCTTTACATCTCAAAGAAGTGAGGATAGCTTAGTTAAGTGAGGGAGGCTGTGTTCAGAGAAAAATTATGAATCTGTCTAGCGATGTTCCTGAATAAAAATATCAAAATTAAATCAGAATTGAATGAATGCCTAATCGATTAAAATGCACAATTATCCTTAATAATTATTATACGATTGAATATACAAAATTATTTAAACGCTTGATGCAAATTTTTACGTAATATAAACATGATATAAAATTTTGTTATCAATTCAATAAGTTTTATTGTCTCTTCAGTTAAAATAGGGAGATTGAGAAGTTTGACTGATTCAAAACATAAATACCGGTGTTACAAATAGTAATAGCCGTATTTGAAAATATACAATGTTTAAAGAATTGATCAATTATTAATATGTAATTTATATATAACAAAAACGCCGCGTATTTTTTTTCATTTTGGTGATAAATAAAAAATAAGTCCCTAGTTGAAAGCGAATAAATATTGAGGATGAAAAATGTAATAACAGTATTTGAATTCGAAATGGCAACAAAAGTTTTCACGTAAGAAATAAAAAAACGACTGGTGGTTATTATTATGTAAAGCATACTTAAATACAGTATAGAAATTCTAAACCATGTTTTTTTTACAAATACGTTCGACGCATGTCTGTCGTTTATACAGCATTTTAAGAAAATACGCAAGTCATGATGTTTTTCTTGCAAACCCGTGGAAGGAAATCGCCAACACGCAATCGCGCGTACACAAGGGTTGCCACCCTACGCCGTTTTCTTCCATCAATACGCTTGATTAATCAGTTAGACGCGATGCATAGCCTCATATAAAATATGGCATATTGCCCCATCCGTAATATTTTTCAAATCAACCAATTGATTCGACATACAAAACGAACGCGCATTCGAAATATGAATATTTTATTCAATATTTGTGCAAAAATAAATGAATTTTATTTTTTGACAGTTGATACGATTGCATGAACACAGGGTTACATTTTGAATAATTGATCGATAGTGACTGTAATTTCAATTATATATACATATTGTATGTATGTATTGCCTTTTAAGGTGTTAACCGTCACTTCTTGATGGAAAAGCATATTTTAAATAATAAAAACATATTTATTAGTACTCATTTCCCCAATAAATTTTTTGATCGGGACCGGTTTCGCTCATCGCGAGCATTATCAACTGATGTATGTATTGCTAGACGATAAATTTAAGACACCAAGTTGTTAATAAATTATAATACAATGTGAATCGATATAACATAAATGAAATTCAAAAATAAACTAAAATGGAACAGAAAATTCGATCTCTACAAAGCCAGTAGCTATCACTTATTGGTAATCACTATTTCTATATTTTGTGATATAATGATCAGGACTGAGTTCGCTTATCGCGTCGCGTATTGATTATTATATTATGAAATGTGAAAGCAGTGCAACACAAAATATGTTCTATTTATTTTGCTTTTCATATTTTTTGACTTTGTTGAGACAATCTGAGACAATCAATATACAATGACATCTGTGAACAACATTAGTTATTTACGTGCCACCAAGAAATTTATAAAAAACTTTTGATTCTGTTTAATTCGTGATGATCGCAATAAAGACGGCATCTTATAAAGCTAATCGTACGATCAAAATTATAGACACCACCACAACTTAATGCAACAACTCATTACCCGTTAAGTTTCAAAGTTAATTGGACAATAAAAAAAATCGTGTTCGGAGAATTTTTACATGATAAATAATCAAAATTGAACATGCATTTTACTGGTAGCATGTTCAAAAACTTTAAATTGGTCGTCAACCTCAAGGGTCATCGCGCCACAGACGAGACAGGGGTGTATTCAGAAGTGCAGCCCTCAATTACATAGGGTGACTTCGGGGCTTTTTAATTTCCTACGGGTAATTAGCAACCGTTTAGATTAGTCTACTTATCACGTCGATATTTAAACTGTGGGTAATGTACAATCTGCAATTTGTAGATGTTTTTTTTACACGAGATTTCGTACCCCCACAAGTTTACATGAACCTCCAACGGAAACTATATTAAAAAATAGGACATAAATTTCTCATTATACCATTAAAAAACAACTAAAAGTTTTTGAATGGTAAACTGAAAATTTTTATACGAATGCAGCCTCTTTATCAATAACGGTAATGACTAACTTTTGCATTAGGACATTTCAGTTTCAACCTCTTTCATTTTTTTATGTTACTAGTCTCGTAGAAATAGTAATATTTCGCATTAAAAATACTCTTTCTTATAATTTTTGTATATATGCGTGTGTGTGTGTGAATAATTGAATCATGTTCAGCTTTCACTTCCTAATTTACAACATTTACAGGACAACGTAAAATACAAGATGTCACAAAAATAACGACTTTATTTTTTTACAATAAGAATTAAAATTTCGCGGCAAAATTAAAAAGCGGCACCTTCATCATCTTTTATTTAATGCGGAAGAAGTGAGCTTGCACCTTAATGATCTATATACGTTAATGAATGCGGGTTCTTCTATGATTATTAATGCATTTTCGAGCATGACGTCTATTTGGTAAATATACTTTAAAGCAATCGGAGTATCAAGATATATATTTCACTACGTTTGTCTATTTTATAGCGAGCGAGGTATGCGAAATAGTTTGTTTATTTTCAATATTCTGTATTAAAAAAAACTCCCAATTCGTCACCGGCTAGATACTAGTCGATTTATATTTCTGAAACGCAGATATAATTCAATGAAAAAATATACTCCACATAATTTCGAATAGTAATTCTATGGACGGTGTATAGTTTAATTATAATTAAAACAAAAAAAAAATGACCATATGCAATTAAAATAAATCTGGTGTCAATTATTTTCTAGATATGATTGAAAACATTGGTATTGACACTAAAAAAAAACAACTATTTCTTATAAAAATAATTTTCTAAATAAATATACTAATTTCTTCTTTTTTAAACTCAGATTTAATACTAGTCGACGAAGAATTCTGAATTTTACGTGTAGCTATTGGAAGCGAAGCAAGCTAGTGACTAATAAGTAGGATACAATTTTTATTGTGCGGTTGAGACATTAAAATACGTTCAGCTTATCGCCGATTATGCAAATACTGATATTGAATGCAAGTATTTGGGATGTTTTTGCTAAATTTAACGGCTCGACACGGCGGTTGAGGTGAGGGGCATCAACCTTATACGAGCGGAATCTAGATACGTGGATATATATGCTATTCATGTTCCAAACGCAGCCAAACGTGCATGCCAAAACATGCTAATTGATGATAATGGAACAACCAGCTATGTGGATTCCTCACAAACTTCAATCCGACTATTTTTGCATCACCTTAATACACTCGGCGGTAGGATTATTCGGAAACGGTCTGTGTCTCTCGTGAGGGGATTTAATCAAAATATCGATTAAAATCGCTGGTTTGAAAAAAAAGTCGTACGTAAGACGTAACACATCGTCAACTTCATAATTTTATAATTTACGATATCAACTGAGAATACTTGAAGGAGTTTCAACATAACATTTGAATTGTTGAAACATTGTACATTTCCAAATGTTTATTCACTCATGACCAGGGCTTCGCCTTTCGACATTTTATGTACAAAGTACGAAATGTACAAAGCTCTTAATTTCACTAGACTTGCGATAAGGATGACCATTTTTACTGGTTTAAGAATAAAATATATTTCTATATTAAAACATATTTACTTACACGAAGTAATTATTCACAATAAATACATATTATTGTGCAGTATATATTATATTTGGTACACAATGTAGGTAAACATTACGCTCGATTTCAAATAATATCATTTTTACGAATATTTGCTGATAAGTAAAGCTGAGAGGTAAAAAGAATATATGAAATAAAGTAATACAGGCTTTAACAAAATGCCGAAATACATTGTATACAAAATCAGTTCTTAAAAAGTAGTAACGAACAATATTTAAAATTCAATGGATTTTCTACACACCACACCATCTGTCGGCAAGAGTTTCAAGTTATTTAATCAGAGTCGCATATAAGCAGCCATGTAATGGCGGACCATCCCGGAATGGCATCCCCGGCAGGGCTGCATTTCGGATAGACAATATTTATCTAAATTCGTGTTAACATCACAAACTAGATTTAAAAAAAACGATATCGGCAAATTGAAGTGAGTAGAGTACAAAAATATTTTAGAATAAGCACCGACTCGGTCCGACATAAAATTAGTATAAATGATTTTTTTTCAACGTTTGACAATTAGTAGAATAACCTAGTTAGTAATTTTATACTTTTAAAGATGTAAACAGAGTTACCACCGAGACATTGAAATTATTAACTCGGTAGATTTATCTGTGTTTCAGAGAGATTGATCGATAAAAGTTTAAAAGTAAGCATGTTTGATTTCAGCACTACTTAGTCTCTTTGAACCACGATTTCGAATGCAAGGAAACAAATTCACAGAACAGAATTTTCACTTGACGATTCTAGGCGATATACTGATTTATCAGACTGGAAATAAGCAAATGAATACAGCCGACTTCAGTGATCAAGAAACATAATAAAAAAAAAAAGCACTCGGGAGAAATAAGAAACGAAAGCCTAAAATGAAAAGTAGAGATTCACACAAAAGAATAAATGATTTGCAGTATCGCAAAACCTCATCATTCGCCACCTTACTATGCTTATCACGTATCAGTATTTTTTTCATTGATAAAAATGAAATATTCAATTGAATAATCAAAACCTACAACTACGGGAAGTGACAAAATTATATGATGTCATATTATGAAAAATCATTTCATCTCAACTTTTAGTTTGATGTAAGATATATATTTACGGTATATACACTCGTGCCTAGTATAACACGATTTTACACAACACTGCTGTATAAATTGTGACGTATTTATACAAAACAGTCTAAGAAAAAAATTATAATTAACACGTTTGATTTGTAGGTCCATAGAACGTGCCATGACAAATCTTACCATATTTTTTTTATTATTTTTGAATCTTATAAGGAAATATGTAAAGATTTATAAGCTAAATGCAGACAATTGCTTATTACCAAATTTAAATTAAATAGAAAGCTAAAACCACAAAAAATCTAGGGTCTTCCAATGGTGAAAACTCACAACCTATTTCGAAAAAGAGTTAAACATAGAATTCTAAGTGATAGCGATGATGAATGAATGTTGTAGTATGTTATCAAAGTTTCTTTCAATAAATATGTACCTTGAATATTTGTTAATTTAAAAAAAAATTAAGTACATTTTTATATATTATAATCTCTCATCAATATTTTTTTAGAGCGCAAACCCTAATTTTGTAAGAACTTCGAGACCTTGTATAACACGGATTTGTATTACACTACCTTTTTGCGGAATCATATAAACGTGTCATACGAGGCCCACGTGTACTAGTAAAAAACTTACAACCAAATGGCAATCCAATACATTGGAATTATGTTGAACAAATACAGCGTCTTTTGATATTTGATCGAACTGGAATTTACTTGGTAAACGTTTTGAACATTGTTATTATCAATAGATAATTTATAAATTATTATTTGAAATATTTGTCAAATTAATATTGCTGTTAGGTAATTGCATAAATTCTGGGAAAATTGATGTATTAATATTATTAATCTCAAAAAAATTGCACACCATTCAAGAATAACCGTGGCAAGCCATCTGTATAATATATGCCTAATTCCCCCCCCCCCCCTCAGTCACCCCAAATATTCCAATGATTAGTGGAATAAACACGACTATAAATGACAAATATATGATGGAAAATGACTAAACAGAAACAAAGATACACACGTACATAGATACTAATTTGCATTTTTAATACGTACACTCCATCTATCACATAACAGATAAAGTTTATGTGTGAAAAGTTAATAAAATAAATTCTTATATAATCAATTCCGCAGATAATGATAACAACGCAGATGCAAGAAAAAATATCACCAATAACAATTTTATATGACGAGTGAACAAAATAGTATTATAACACATTTTATGAAAATATAATTAGCAAACTCTAGTGAACAATAAAGAAAAACAATAATAAAAAAAACTACTGACATCTGTGCTGGAAAAGTAGATATAATATCTAAGATAACATTAAATATTTAGAGCCATCTATCAAAGCACACGAAAGCGAATATGCGGACATCTAGTGGCAAATAGCAATACTATTAAAAATATAGTATGCGACATCTATTAGCATTAATTAAAAAATTAAATATTACGTTATCTAAGTTGCAAGCCGAGTATCGGATATATGTCTGAAAAATATCATTTTTGAAAATTTTTAGCGAATAAGTGCTACAAATAATGGAGAAAAAAAATATATAACACCACAAGACTTTTGTATTCTTATATACTAATACCTATTACTTGACTAAACTTAAATATAACAGAAAAACAACTCACATATTCCAAATCAATATCTCCTAATTTCCAAATCTCATTGAATACATCTTGGTGCTGGTCGACAAGGGATGATTGAGATGTTATCAAGACAGTCTCGAAATTTCCCTTCAACCCCTGAGTGGTCCAGTTCAATGAACCAGTGAGTAATAATCCTGTAGGATGGAACTTTTCACCTTTCACTTCTTCTCTACACTTCACAGACGATTTTTTTATCTCTGCAATACGAGCAGGAGTATCAATTACACAGAACTTATTGTGCATCAACTTTGTTGACTTTTTTATCTTGATTGGGATTTTTACTGAAACAAAAGAAAAAAAATGATTAAGATATTTTATCAATAAGTGAAGTTTTTTTTATTTAATGTTAATATGACGCATGCCTAAAAAAATTCTAGAAGAGGAATTCATATCATTGTCATATACATAAAATTGGTATTTATAATTTCTTTCTATTTGTATTTTCTTAAGTTATTTTAATGTTGGATTTTCCTATATACTTGAAATCATTCCAATGTCATGAGTGTTAGATCACATGTAAATTTTAAACAATCGAATAAGCTTTGTTTAAAAAAAATGTTTTCCTTGATAAAGGAAATTAACTAACTAGTTTCGATCACAGCATTACGGTAACAGAATAAGTTAAAAATTGTAATTGTAAATTGCAATTCGTAAAAATCCTAAATTATCTAAGCACTTCATTATTTTTAGGATGACTCTGACGATCACTCCTTGGGAAGATTGCACACAAAGGCACCTAGGTGTATGCTAGAATCTGACAATATATTTTATCGAAATAAAAATTAGGTTAATGTCAATTATTTAAATATACAATTACGGCAACAAATAAACATATATTATAAATTCACCTTGACGCATATTGATGAATCTTGTTCCATGAGAATATGCCATTTCTGAATCAGTAAAAACCCTAACCGATACACCTCGTCCATGCGCTTTAATTATCGCATCGGCAAGGTCATCGCAGGTCAACATATAAACACATAAATCTATACAATATTGAGCCGAACTTAAAAACTGCACCATAGTGTTAAGGTTGTGAAAATGACAAGACTTAACATCACATATTACACCTGTTTCCCAATAGTTGCAACTCAAACAGCGATCATCAAATCGCAACACCATATTCACTGATTTATCACGTTTTTCTGTTATAACCTTGTCATTGCGACGTTTGAAACCTAAATATGAACGGTAAATAACTTCTGTAGCTAACACAACATGCGCACAGATTATACATACTTTAAACAGAGCCATTTCTCCAAGTACTATAATATAATATTTTAACACGTGCTCTCGATGGAGAATGTGACACAAATCGCGACTTTCCCAGGCGACAATTTAAAGTATTTTTTTAAATTAGCGAATCACGACAGTTGCGTTTAAATTATCCCTTAAATGGAAACGCGTCAATTTAACTATCAACGGCAAATTATTATTAAATTACAAACGAACTAAGAAATTGCACCCTACCAAAACACAAAAGATATTCATGTACGGAACATATGATCGATCAAAATTATACGACATCACCTGCGGTGTTGCAAGTAATAAAATAAAATGTTCCTTATGCCAAAGACTCCAAATAATCCCAATGTGATTTCTAGGTTGTCAACAATTGAAGATGGAAGATCATAGATCACACGAAAGCCAACAAATACACGGACTATTTAAAATGTTGTCAAAATCATTCCAAGTATTTTTATAGCACCATTATTGTTTTTGTACAATAAATGACACTTGTTTTTTTTTGTTAGATAGTTTTTAATATTGATAATGAAACAATTGTTATTGTGAATTTTATACGGTTAGGACAAAAAAAATATTAATATTTTGATGCTTATTTGGCAACGCAGAAATGCAACAAGTCTCTAAATTTAATGTATTTTACAAATGCCAAGACTTAACTTATTTAACAAGGTGAAAAAATAGCAATGTATTTCAGTTCTACAAAGTAAATGCTAACTCAATCAATATATTAACTTATTTAACTGACCCAAACAATTCAATTTGCATATTAAACATCCATTTTTCAATGAAATTATAGAAATACTTTATTATGTAATAAATAATTTAAGCAATTTTTTAAATTTATATTTTCATGTGGACGTTTTCTACGTTGATAGTGAAATATTTTTTTGGAAAAGATTACAAATGGGGAATATGCATACATAATATAATAATCTCACATAAATTTTGGTTCACCTTTTATAATTTGGAAAATATAATCTTCAAATTGGAGGAATTATTTTCGAAGGAAAAACAACCTTCAAAACTAATAATTTGATTATAATGACACTTAATTGCATATGGTATGTCATTATTAACAAAAATAAATCCTAATGATTTGATGAAACGATTTACAAAAAATAACAGTCAACTTCCATTAACATGCAACTAAATAATTTTAAACTTTGAGATACCTACTTATTTCAAGTTGGTGAGTAATGGGATGATTAAATATCAGGTGACGTAATATAGGACATCAATTTATGAGATTTTCGGCTCATTGAACTAATCTTACGTAGGGAATAATTAGAAAGGTTTAGTTAATTGTTAAGAATTTTTTAATAAATTTGATGAATTCTGTTTATTTTTAAAATTAGTTAATGAAATAATCTATGATACCCTGTGTTTTGATGCAATAATATAACACACACAGAGAAGTTGTATTGTGTACTTTTTCTACTTAGCTATATATAGGTAAGCAAATGGTCGTTTAAGCACAGTTCTGACGATAACACGAACCGAAAAAGCTATTAACTATTTCTTAAAAAAATAATTTTGTAGAACTAAAATATGTTAATATTTTTTCACCATGTTATAATGGAGTTCTACCAAGTGAACGCCAGTTCAATAAATAAATAATGGTTTTCCTTTAAAAAATAGTTGGCAAATGTTAAGATATCTTTGTCTAATCTAGAAGCATTTATGTGTTTTGATATTTTAATATCTAGAACATGCATGGTTTTATCCACTTAAAAATGCTGGCAATCATTGCACTATAATCTACAAATGCCAGACTTATTCCCGAATTGGATAATACATAATTTATATAAAAATATTATTCATTTCAGGAAAAGTACTTGACTCTACAAAATTTTAGACATATTAGGTAGTTCAGAAAGAAATTACCATTTTTATAATTCACCTCTGATTGTTGACCAAAACCAATCATTTTTTGAGCAATTGCTCTTTTAAACGTTTTAATTGTCACAACAAGCATCTGCAGTAAAGCTTACACCAGGTTTTAATAATTCATAGTGAATTTTTCCTTTAACATCCCCCCTAACACAAAGGTGAACCTTTTTTAGGGTCAATGTTGGCCGAGCAGTAGATAAAGGTACCTGCTTTGCCGATAACCATTGTCTTTTTCTTCTCGAATTACTGTACAGGACCCACTTCTCATCCCCTGTAATAATTCTTCTGGGAAATGGATCCGTTTCGTGTCTGGACTATAGAGAAGCACAAATGGTTACTCGTTGATCCAAGGCCGGAGAAAGTTGGTGCGGCACACAAATTCCTTGCCTGTTTTTTTTCCGAGCCTTTTCAAATGATCGTATACCGTTGTCTTCGGGGAGCCAAGTTCATGTGACAATTCCTCAATTGTTTTGCTCGGATCTGATTCTACCAACGAATTCAGGGTGTCATCATCGATTTTTTTAGGTCTTCCACTTTTTGGTGCGTCCGTTAGCTTCCTACCACCACTTTTAAATTTTTTAAGCCATCTAGAGCACTTTCGAAGCTTCAAGATGTCCTCGCAAACATCGCAAATGGTCTGCGTGGCTTCTTTGGATTAATCTCTTATCAAACAAAAACAGCATGACATGGCGCAAATGAGTTTCTTCGATTTCAGGCTTCTGCATTTTTCTACAGCGGAAAAAAATAAATGTACTACGATGTGCTGATATTAAAGTGACACAAAAAAAAATGGTCATTTCTTTCCGAACTATCTAATATAAGTTGATAGGTGTTTCTGGTTTCACCACAGTCAGAACGTTGACGAAATTAAACTTCAGCATAATTTTATGTACTGTTAGGGGTATACAATATTTTGTCTCGCCCATTCTAGCATTGACGATTTCATATATATTTTAAATATTCAATATGTTTTTGTGCATATTATATATCTGTTTATTTTTATTATTAGTCAGTTCTATTGGATCTGTGTGATGAACCACTTGAAGATGTCAAAAGATGAAACAAGGGTTGTGATTGACAAAGCATTTATAGTACAAAGCTTCAATATTTCAAATTTTGATATTGAAATTCCAGCAAGCACTGTCAATCGATATTATAGTGTATAGTCTGTGGCCCATATTGTAAATTAAAGAAACCATCATTCAAAAACAGCTGGCATTCTTTCTATTCATATCATTTCAGGTGTTGAAATTTATTACAGTAAATAATTATTATACCAATGTAACTAGATATTTTTTTAACTATTTAGGATACTTTTATAAAATTTAAATAAAGTCTCGGAATGATGCATAATTTATTTATTTGTGTTAGAGAACAAATTTTGATACAAATATTTTTATTATAAATATATATATATAATTACTGAAAACTTTATCTAAGATAATTTTTAACTCTCTTCTCCCCTTAGTGCGCGGTATTTCACAAGTTCGTGAGGGAAGGATCGATTCACCTCCACAAGTAAATGTGCTTTAAATCGCTTGTAGGAATCAATCTTCCCTTTGACTTCTTCATTCTTTGTGAGAGCCTTTTCAATGCAATCCTTGGTGTAGAGTTGTGGGTTTCGTCCCTGGTCAATGTAGCTGCAAAAATAAATTTTTATGATTTACACTGAATCAAATTATGAGTATACTCAAAGTAAGTATTTTGACAGTTAGTGACAATCTTATTTATTTTTAAATATATCCATTACGAAAGTTCTATGTTACAACTGGAACAATAATTGTTTTTTGTGTATTATTTTACTCTTTGGAAAACAGGGCCAACAAACTGCTTTGCGGCCCCTAAGTGCATAATTCACCACTGTATTCAATCAGTAGTGAAAGAAAATTGACAAAAATTTAAAGAACACTTTATAATTAAATATTAACCCTCTGATTGCTGATGCCTCAAATATTAAGATGGGTTGATTGCCGTGTGTTAATAAAGTTGATACTCAAAACTGTATGAAAGTTAATAGTTTAATATTTTTTGTAGAAGTAAATTTATTAAGAGTGGATGATTCTATTAATAAATTTTAAAGTATTTATAATAATAACTGTCAGAGATGCCTTTTACTTTATTAACGCTTTATATTATTTTTCATTTAAAAATCATAGTTTATTCCAACAATGATGCAAATGAACAAACATTTTTTTTTTCAAATAATGATTTTTTCATTTTTAGTTTAGACTTACAGTCCGGGGCATTAACCTGCATTAAGAATATTGTCAAGCTTCTTCCGCCCTAAGCCAATGTTTTCCGCATGGTGCTCTGGCAAACTTGGTATCTTTCAGTTATCGTAGTTAAGACACGCCGTTTATCCTAACTAGTTTACGATCTACGATGTGCCTCAGGAATAATAAATATAAATACTCAGTTCACTCACTATATTAAATAATAATAAAACTTACTCGAAAACCTCCAAAGGAACATGCACGTCTTGAACTTGGCTCTTCAGTTTGTCGACTTCTTGAAGTCCTGTCACTAGTGACTGGCTGCAATGAAGAATTAAATATGAAAATGAAAAGCATTACACAAAAAGATATTCTAAGATATGATGAGAAAACGTACATCTTTTGATTTAGAACGTTTTGCCCTTGCGGTTGAAAATCGCTGACAATAATCCGTATTTGCCTGACGTTCTCGATAAACATTTCTAATTGAGTTTCGAGATTTTCTAACGGAGAAGCCATCTTAGATACTTAAAATAAATATGTAAATAATTATAGGTATTGCTTCACTACTATGCGTAAGACACTCGTAGAATTGTTTTTTATTTATATTCTGACGGCTACAATCAGCGACAACTATTTGACAATGACCTAGACCAGACTGTGTATAATTTGTGACTGGACTGGACGCAAATTTGTATATGGCCTGTACGTAGACCATAAACAAGTATACTAACATAGACGTCATTTTAATCTATAATAATGTATGGCTGTTACGTGAGATTTGCATTCTACCCATGATTCTAAAAATAGCTCTAATTCCTAGTTATTTAGTTATCGAAATATGTTTCTTAAAATTTTGCAATGATTTTAATGAGAAAATAATGTTATATTATAAGCTTGGTATATGGTATTGAATTTATGTAAACTGAAAAAAAGTTTATTAACTTGACAGGTTATTTTACATAATAGAGTTGCAATTCTTCGATATTGTGATATTGCTATTCTTCTATGGAAACTTTCGCGCCGTACTAATTTACAGCTGACAAATTGACACTACCTTCTGTCATTTTATTGATAACTTTTATTACAATACAAATAAAATCAATAATATCGTCGCCATGCAAATATGGGTATAACAGGTTTATTGCCCTTTTTAGAGAAAGCTTCGACGAAATGCAATATTTCAGATTTCTCTGGATGTGCCGTTGCTATCGATACTTATTGTTGGCTCCATAAAGGAGCTTTCTCTTGTGCGGATAAACTCGTGCGGGGAGAGAAAACCGATGCGTGAGTATTATGAAAACACAAAAGCAAATGTTGAAAGTATAATAGCATTCATAATTTATAAGTCATATTACAATTTGATTCATAACATGGTGTGTTGACACGAAATTTGATTACCAAGCGTAGTAGGGTATGAGTATTCTTTTTCACATGTCAAATACGATTTTTATTTTATACGATAAATTCACAAAATTTAAGGAAACTCCGAGATTACGTACGTAAGCAATAAGATTTTTATTCGTGTAGTTCTTCATTCTGGAGTGCACATTTCAATGGGAATGTTAGTATAGTTTGCCTTCATAAATCTTGCTGCGTTTACATATGCAAGTAAAGTTGAGTATTCTCTTGTACCATTGACTGATGACATTCAAACTAAAAGTGATTTGATTTTACAAACTTTTTTGTATTAACAGTAATTGAATTATTATAGAACCGACACCCTATTGTATTAGAGGGTCTAGATCGGTGATCCTCACGTAAATTTTCACAGTTGCTGCATTATAAACATTAATGGCCTATGGAATTGTCTTTTGGCCGCACTGGTACAAAAAAATTCTAAAAAAACACTTCAAATATCAGTTATTTTCTATGATGCTGTTGGTGGCCATATCAAAATCTTCTGATGGTCACACATGAAAGTGGTCAGAGATTAAAACACCTCCGATATATTATATATACTGTTGAGTGAGAATCCAATTAAAAAATCAAAGTGTGGATTTGTCCATATTGGGATTCAATCACTTGACCTCTGCTGTAAAGAACAAAAATCTAAGACTTTTTATCACTTGGTTACTGGATGACTAAATTTTTATTATGAGATTTGCATGTATTGAAAAGTAGTATACCAATGAATGAAGCAATCAATACTTCAAAACTAATATTTTTGTGTATAAATTTATCAAAAAAATATGTTTTCTAAAGTAATATGTACACTCACAGGTATTTGATTATTTTCAGGCACATCAAATACTGCTTGAAATATGTTAATATGCTATTATCACATTCTATCAAACCAATCCTGGTTTTTGATGGCCGGCATTTGCCAGCCAAAGCGATGACCGAAGCCAAGAGGAGAGAGTGAGTACCATAACGATTTAAAAATAGTCTTAGTAAAACCTCGATCTTGCATTCTTCAATAATATTTTTGTTAAAATATTACTAAGCATTGAATTTTTATTATTTAAATATTGAAACCTTTCCACCAAAAAGTAAAAGTTACAGACTTAAAAGTAAATCGTAAAATTAATAAAAGAAAATCAGAGTAATTACAATAATCCCTAAATAACCAACAACAAAAAAATCATCTCAAGTGTGTCAACACAAGATGTATAAATCTTTTTATTTTATAGCAACTTCAGCATCTTATTATTAATAAAAATTAGAAATTATCTTACATTACATTGTATTATAAAATCATAAAATTATTCTATCCAAAAAAAAATTCTCCTCTCTCCTTTTTGATCCCAATGTGTTTGTGAATACGTAATCTTTATTGATTGTTATCATATCCATTCAGTATGTAAACCCATTACCTCGCTGCAAGATCCGCTAAAATAAGTCTGAAGACTTATGAATTCATCACAATTTTTTTAAAATTCCAATCAATGTTCCAGATCCAGAAATATTGCGAAAAAACGAGCCGCAGAACTTTTACGCTTGGGAAAGGTATTTATTAACACAAAAATATATTTATCTAAACTGTTTACCTACATTGGTGGTAATGATTACGCCTAAGGATGTGCTTACTAATAATAATGAGTAATTAAGTCACACAATTCAACATTATCGTCCTCTGAACGCAATGTATTATAACACGGTGAAAAAAATAGGATTGTATTTTAGTTCTACAAACAGGAGAGAAGATGAATTGTCTACCATTTCTACACAGCTATATAAAGATAAGCAAATTTTTGTTTAAGCATAGTTGTGACGATGGCGTGAGTCGAAATAGCTCTCAACTATATCTTAAAAAGTAATAATTTTGTAGAACTAAAATACATTGCTATTTTTTTCACCGTGTTATAATGGAGTTCTACCAAGTGAATGCCAATTCAATCAATAAAATGCAATGTATTATTTTTAACATGATGGAAAAATAGCAATGTATTTTTAGTTCAACAAAATTTATAAGGTAAATAGTTGTTTTGGCTTTACTTTAGAGAAACCAGATATGACAAAGATTCAGAACCATGGTATGACATAGTTCTGATGAGGATAAGCCAAAATAGCTATCAACTATATACCTTTTAAATTTTGTAGAACTTAAATACATTGATATTTTTCACTGTGTTATAATGGAATTCTACCAAGTAAATGCCAATTCAATCAGTATATTATTCTAAAATTAAATAGGTAGATGAGGCGAGGGGCTACATGCGCCGTTGTGTAGATATCACCCATGAAATGGCATTGGCGCTGATTAAAGAATGCAGAGCAATGAATGTAGATTGTATTGTAGCACCTTACGAGGCAGATGCACAGATGGCCTATCTTAATAAGATGGATATTGCCCAAGTGGTCATTACAGAAGATTCAGACCTGATACTTTTTGGTTGCACTAAGGTATAAATTTTTGTGACCATTTTTAATCTTTTCTTCATCAGTTTGTCTCCACATGTAATATTTCTTCCATTGCTAATGGAAACTATATCTCCTTCATTAAGAACCTCCGTTGATCACCTTGCTGTAATGTTTGATAGATCAATTTTTTTCGTTCTATATTGAAAGTTGTATTAAAAAAAAAATATTGACATGATATGTCGGCGGATAAACTAATTAAAAACTAGTGTTATTGTGTTAACAGGGGCAGATTGACCTTAATACTTGAAAGACTGAAATTTATGGTCCCAAAATCACGAGGGCCTCCAGCTGAGATGTATATTTTTTTCCCAGTCGATTTTTATGTTAGAATTTTTTTTTTTATAAAATTTGACAATTTCACCTTTTGTATTCTTTTAATTAAAAATTTCATTTCATTTTCGTCTTCTCGTAACATTTGACTTTGGAGTCCTCACATGTGATTGAGCCCTTGCTTACTACACCTGAATATCGGCCCTGGCTACATTTTTTTTTTTATGTTTCAGATTTTCTACAAAATGGACTTAAATGGTCACGGTGTACTAGTTGAGAGTTCAAAACTGCCTCTTGTAATGAAATGTCCTCTCGAACGCTTCAGTTTTAACAAATTCCGTCAGATGTGCATCATGTCAGGGTGTGATTATCTGGCATCACTTCCCGGAATTGGATTAGCAAAGGCTAGGCAATTCATAAATGCTACACAGGATCCGAAAATTAATAATGTTAGTATATTTTTTTTTTGGTTTTGAACACCTGCTACCTTTAACTCAAATTATTTTTTTGTTTTGTATAAATAGACTTGTTTGTAAATTGTGTTCTATCAGTTGATAATGCTCGCGATGAGCGAAACCGTTCCTGATCAAAAAATATATCGTGGAAATAAGTACTAAAAAATGTGTTTTTATTATTTAAAATGTTAGTATATTTTTCATTCAATACTATCACTCCAAAACTTTTTTGTTTGAAGTAACCTGCATAATTCAACTGATGGTTACTTGATGGATTTTTTTATTATAAAATTGTTAAATTGATATCTTGCCATTTTATTGACCAGTAGCTAAGTGTAACATGTCGATTCGACACTCGATTCCTCAAATTAATTGCCCTTTATTATTACTAGCAAATTCTCAATCTACTCTATCATGTGGTTGTTTTTTTGTTATTTTTTCATATCAAATCCAAATGATACAAATCTAATTTAAACCTATTGTGTTTGAACATCTCATTTCAGGCTTTAAGAAGAATCCCCTCTTTCTTTAAGAAGAACGCGATGATTGTTCCAGAAGAATACTGTAATGGATTTTTAAAGGCTGAAGCAACATTTAAACATCAACTTGTATTTGATCCTTTGAAAAGAAAATTGGTTCCCCTAACATCATTAGAAGATGAAGGTGTGCTAATAATACATATAATCTACTTTGCATGCCTTTCTTATGTTCTCAAATATATAAATTTTTCTTCTACAACCATATTTTTTCCTTTAATACGGCCATGGCACAACCATGGAAGAATACGACCACCACTCGGTCCTTCTATAATACCCCGTCAGCTGCTATGCTTTTTCTCATGGCATGTCAGAATCTCTCATTTCTGTCGAGTACATAGTGTTGATAGTACCCTATGGTTGTCCAACACCGGAATCTCACCGGTCGAAAAAGAGGCAGGTGAGCAAATGAGTTTCTTCGATTTCGGGCTTCTGCATTTTTCTACAGCGGCAAAAAAATAAATAAAACGTTAAAATAGAAAGAGTACTAATAGAGCTTTAAAATAATACCAACCACGACGTGCTAACTTAACGGCAACCGTTGACAAACTGGCGTTAAAGTGACGCAAAAAAAATGTCATTTCTTTCCGAAGAATCTATTAGAATTGATAATAAACAATAGTTTTCATAGCAAAAGTTTTCAAAACTGTATTTGGAAAACTGTCTCATCTTTGAATGAAGGATTCGTTTTTGATTGCGAAATTATTAACAATTTTCTCACAAAAATTTGTTTTAGGTACGGATCCTGAAGATTGTACAAATGCTGGTGCCTTTCTCGATCCCGATATTGCATTTCAATTAGCATTAGGAAACTTAGATCCTTTTTCACTGAATAGAATGGATGACTGGCATCCTGACAATCAACAAACTAAGGTAATGGCTACTCTCACAAAGTAAGAGCAAATATTATTTTCTGCATCAATTATTCACTGTGGGGTTTTTCATATTATAATTGAAAAAATGTAATTAGATTAATTGTTCAATATTTATTGTTATTTACAAAAATCATAGAATTAAATGGTTGCATGAATGAAACATTCTTATATTGTGCATAAATTTAATGACGGCTAGTTAAAACAGAGCTGTTGGTTCTTTGCTAAAGTTAACGCAGGCATCAGATTGATATGCATTCTTGAAAACTCCAGATTGTTGAATTGTAATTAATTATAATTTAGCTATAAAACACAGCATGTGATGTTGGCTTAGTGAAACTAATTTTTTAAATAATCTGCCTTGACATTTTCATCCTGCATCGTCGACTTGGAACGTGAAGGAATTGCTGTTGTCAAGATAACAAAGTAATTATGTGCAGAGATGGATGTAATTGTTAGAATAAGATCGATATTTAAGCAAATGCATTGCTACATATCTTGTTAGTAAATGGGCAGAAGATTACACAAAATATTCAATCTTAATCTTAAATTTAGTAATGTTAAAATATAAAGTATATTTATATTTAAGAAAGACACATTTTTTTTACTGTAGTAAATACAATATCTTTCATCCCAAATAAATCAAGCAAGTCCGTAGAATTTTTTTTTGATCAGTGTTATAAAAATGTGGAAATTGGTGCAATAATAATGATAGGAGAGTTTTTACTGTCTTCTTTCAAATTAGTGATGTGTGGTATGCGAGGTATTGTTTCATAATAGATGTATATATTATTTTTTAAATATTAACTTCAGATCACTGGTGGGAAAACAAACAGTTGGAAACAGAGCAGCATCGCTCCTCATAAAAGCATGTGGAGTGAAGATTATTTAGAGCATATAAAAAAAACAGATGTGAAAAGGAAATCTATCCAGAAATGTGTCAGCTCTTTCTCTATGCCGACAACAAGAAAGCTCATTTCCAAAGTGGTGATGGCACGATCGGAAGAAAAACATGATGATGGGTAAAATATTTTTCCATAGTACAAAATTAGTTGTCTCTCTTAAGATGTCTTTAAATATTTTGAACTAATAGCCATTTGTCTACTAGAATGTCTTTTTCTTTCATGATGCTTTATTGGAATACCAAAACATACAAAAATCCGCTGATAAATACATGAAATTTCAAAATAGTTATCTTTTATGCATTCCCATTACAAAGGAACTATTTTATTTTCATACAAAATTTGTACGATACAAACTGTAATGTTTGTTACTGAAATTAGAGCTTGGTTGTGTAGGAAAAGATCTTGATGTCAAAACTACAAGAGCTAAAAATTACCACTAACAGGAAACATTTAAATATATATTTCTTAATTTGTTTCATAATGCTAAATGATTATATTTGTTCTAGGCTTACCATTGATGATTTAAGTTCCATGTATTGCCAACCGCCCCCTAACAAAAAAAAGAAAGTCGTAGTTATCGAGGAAACTCAAGATTTTGACTGTACAGAAGTTTTTGAGACAAAGAACCCATTCGCAGTGTACTCTTCAACAAAAATCCAGAATAATGTAGAGAGTGTTGTAGAGCACTCAATAGAAACAATGACTGCAAACAACTCTAAGGATGATATATGTAGATCTGACAAAAATGTGTCTCCTATTTTAGAAAATAAGAACAGGAATTACCAAAAATTAATGAAGCATGGCTCTTTTTCTAAGTTTAATAAACTAAGTAAATTTCAAAAAACTGTCTTAGACGAAAGTAATCCAGTCCAAAGCAGGTTTTTTGGGTCTGCCAATCAAGAGTCTGTCAATACTGATAACCCAGAGAAAGATCACTTGGAAATTAAAGAAGAAAGTGGACTAAATGTATCTGGAATTGCTGGTTTAAAGATGCTGGATGATTCAGATGGTGCTATGAAAGCTGAAATTAACAATGACAATGAGAGTGTATTTGATGTCTTGGTTGACGAAACGAATAGTTTAAATAACTCTGAAGTACTTAATAAAAGACTGTCGTTAAATAGCTTTGAGTCATCTGGTTACTTAAGTAACTCTATATCTAACAGTGCCTTTGAACACTGTGCTAGTGTTATATCAACGGATAATTCTTCTCACAACAAAAACTCATTTAGGAGAACTGTATCTGAAACAATTGGCTATTCAGAAAGTTTTCATAATGAGAATACTTGTCCCATTGAAGATGTAGTGACACCAGCAGCATCACAGGTATAAAAAATCTATTTCATTGTAAATTTTGTATTGCGTACATTGCCATTGTAAGTTATAATAATGCTTATGGCATGCAATTTCTGAGGAAGGAATCACAAACCTTGATCTTGATCTTTTTTTTGTTTTTTGTTTTCACACAATTCAATAATATTCTTATGTACAGTATCCCCTGGTTGATGTCACTACCTCCCACTGTAGAAGTGGATATTATATGTATTTTTCAATTAATAACTTGTAATAATGTGTGTTTGTGATATTTGCAAGTATGCCCAACGATTTATTTATATTAAATTTGAATTGTTGAAACATTGTACGATTCTATATGTTTTGTCACTAATGATCTGGGTTTTGCCTTTTGCCATCTTCAGGCACTCTTTCATGCAGATGTAACCGAATTTACACTCAATAATCAGTTTGAAACGGTTACATACAAGTGGGATTAATTACAAAGGAAAAACACGGACCCTAAGGCTGGGATTCAAATATACATCTGAAATAACTTTCAAAATTATTGATTTGATGATTATGACAATCAATTGCAGATGATAAGTTTTTACTGTTTATTGTGTAAGCTCTGTACATCTGTGTGAAATAATGCCTGAAAATATCGAAAGGCGAAATCCAGGTCATTAGTGACAAAACATGCGGAATCATATAAAGTTTGAACTATTTATATTTGATATTGAAAATCCATCTAGCATATTCAATCAATATCATAAATTATGTTTATTAACACATTGGTCGCCAACAGATTTTACGTAAAATAGTGAAAACAATGATAATATGTTTCTAAGTAGTATTTGATAGGATATGTCAGAATGCATTGTTTTTTTTTTAATTTTGATGATTATTTTACTTGAATAATTGGTTTTTTTATGTACTGGTCTTTTTTGCCGGACCCCCATGGTCCCCATGAAATAATCCATGCCGGTCACCGGTGACTCCCACGGTGATCAACGTGTTAAATAAAAAATCTCATTGCAGGTATCCTTTACTGATGATGACATCATAGAAGTCCACACTCCACTGGAAATGAATTCAGTCTCATCAATTCGGTCATCCATTCAGCCCATAGCTAAGAGTAGAAATAATATGGATATTAAGAAACAAAATAAACCATGCCGACGACCTGGTTTGCATAAGAAAACTTCCAATTCTAATATACCCGGGGTACAACAATCTCTATTGACGACATTTGGATTCCACAAAAAGTATGTTACTGTTCTCATTTATTAGTTTGATCTGTGTACTTAGAATAAGTGTACATAGATTCATTTATTCAAATTAATAGATTTTTAATTGTATCTTGAATCACAATATCTGTAAGCCTATTTTTTTATACGATAGAAGAAGGATGAATTCCACGTAACATCTTTTAATATTTGGCATACCCAGAAATACACTGCAGTCAGTCAAAATCATCAATTTTCAGGAGTGAAAAAACACCATTCCGATGGCTACCATCATTCAAATTAAACATCCCTCATTTATAAGTATCCATTATTCCTAACATAAGAACAATTTAACGATTTTTTTTTGTTTCTCTTGTTTCAGGTCCCAACTTAAACATTGAGCAGGGATAAACATTTAAAAAAATCTCCATTTTATTAATTTATTATATACTAGCTATTCTCAAATTAGTTATTTCTTTTATATATGTCTGCTGATTTCACTCACAACATTTTGGCAGCGAGTTTTTGTATGTAATAGTATTGCTTAGTAGTAATAAATTAAATGTTAAGGTTTGTAATCTGATAATTAAATATTTTACTGCAAATTTACTAGTCTTGAATAGCTCAAAAATTTCTATTTAAATTTTGTTAGTTCGTTACTCTAGTTATGTTATCCAACTTTTGTGATATTATGATCAATACACAACCTTTGTCACAATTTATGTTTTGATTTTTTGTTACTGACTCGATTTACAAATTTTCCGGATTGATTTGATCCGGGCTGGGCTTTGTCACTCATGTTTATAATGCGCTCAAAATTTTTTTGATTCTATAGATTTTACATTTATTTTGGATAAAATTCCTCATTAGTATTTTTATATACCTTTTTTTTGTCTTATAAATTTATGAACATCACTTGAATATTTTATTTGTAATGTTTTATGTAACAAGATATTTTTTCTCATTGTAAATGATCATATTTACAAGTATATTTGTAGTACTCGTGAATGTATGTTTGTCAATGAATCTAATAATTATGGAACATGAAATAATAACACTTATTAATACTCTTTAATTTAAGAATTTTTCCTGTCAATTTCAAATTTTCAAGTCTATTATATTATTACCGGTGTTCCGTTTGAAACGTTAACTGTATCTGAAACAAGACAATCCTTGTGACTGATTATGTTGTCTTTTAGCCAATAAACATTTATTTTTAATATATTATTTTTTGGTTACAATACTAATCTCTAATATAGCATGTGTCAATCTAATATATTTTTTGCAATGTACATGTATCTATATAGTCTGAAGAAATGAATCAAATCTTCATTTTAGATTATTGTTATCTACCTCAACTGCAAATATATCACATGTGAATTGAATACTGAATAAAGACTTTTATACATTTAAATTATATAATTATTTTATTATTGTTGCTTTTGTTTTTCCAGTCTATTCCAATAATTGCTGATTTCAGACGACTTTTTATTTTTGTTGGTCTTATGTACGTTTGTGCGATCGTCCATCTAAACAATAACTGATTCAAGTAAGTCACCCGTTGAGTCCTACAAAGTAAAACGTGCAGTTGGCAAGAATTAAAAGTGGCCATATCCAGTAAATAAATAAAGATTCCCCATCACTTTGGTTGACAAAATGCATTAGTCTGTTGTAATTTATAAACTTTCCTGGAGCATTGAATTTCACTTTCAAGTATTTAATCATACACTCGAATGAGAATACACAGCGGTCTTATTTGAAACATATAACTTGAAGCTTCATTTTCAACTAGATAATCGTTGACACAGTGCAGGTTTCTTTTTATGTCTAAAATCCCATTACGTGACATGTAATAATCAGAGACAAATGGAACGCCAAGATTGTGTCGATTTTTTGTCCCATGTATGAAATACTTTTTTCTGTTATCAATCTGTTATCAAGTCTATAAAATCTTCGGTCTTCCATGAATTCTACATTTTCATGTCTGCTCTGAATGGTATCATTATCGTTATGGATATATTATGTATAGGCAAAGTTTTTCTCCACAAAGATGCTTCTTTTTTAAGATTGTTTTGTGTAGTTAGAAAGTGACTAATCATCGTGACTGTTGTTTCAGTCCAAAACATCAGGGTTGGGACAGAAGGAATACTTTGACTGTACCTGGCGCATCTTTTGTGTCATCATCGTTTCCTACTTCTCTGTCATATAATTGATGTCATCAATAATATATTGTATTCAATATTACAGTAAACCCTCCAATAATGAAGAGATAGGGGGATCATTACTGGGGGGCTCATTATTGGGGGGTTAAGATTTTCAATTGAATTTTTTTATTTGAAATGCGGAATTACATATTATTTTTTAATTAATTAATTGATCATAAATATGTATATTACTTAAGCATATACGTATTCAAAATTATTTAAGTCATGTGAATTTAGAGACACGAGACAATCCGCGACAGTATTTTAAATACAGATTTGTTGAAAGCCTAATTAGGGGTTTTATTTTTTTCATTATTCGGGGGATTTAACTCATTATTGGAAAACCTGCCACAAATGTTATCGGGGGTTCATTAGCGGGGAGCTCATTATTGGGGGGTTTACTGTATTGTTTTCATCAATCATAATTGTTTCAATGGTTTCTTCAAGTCTGAGGTAGTTATTTTGGCTTATGAAGCCATAACCAATCGTCATTTTATAATCTTTATAACCATTTGTAAAATATTGGTGTACATTGCAGGATGCGACAAAATATATATTGGTAAGTATATCCTATCACGATATTGAGTTAATATTGATGGCTGTCAGCTGTGGCTAGTGACTGACCGTCATGGTTACATAAATTTTATTTGAGGAACAATCAATACTGATATAACATAGAAACTATAATGTAATATGAAAAGGTTCCTGTACTATTATTGGAGAAACTGAGTGGATAGTTTATAAACGAATTTCAAGAAACTGGCTGTGTTCAGCTGGAGAGACAGCTGTTGACAGAGGAATTGTTTGCACTGACAGTCAGAAAATAATACATATTGTTTGGGCTTGTCACAGACTCTTGTATTATTTACATATAAGTATAGTATGATGAAATGCAGATTAAGGCGATTTTAGATTGCGCGATTAAATAGTTCTCACAGGTTTCATGTAATTTATAAGATAACATGTCTGATGCAATGGCGTCTGAGTAAAATGATTTGACATCTTTTTTTTCTTTCAAAAGTGTTGAATATAAATTATAAGCTCCTAGTGCACATTATAAACTATCAGTGATAAGAAATGTTATGCTACTTAAAAACATTTTGTAAATAAATAGACATGTATGTTTCTAGTCTGTGGGTTTTTAGAGAGATACAAAAACTCATGTCTGTTGCTAATATAGTGCATATAAACTCTAATGATATTGCCAAGAAATGTTTATTAGAAATAATAGTACTCTTTTAAGAAAGACCATTACTATAGAAGCTATAGTCTATATCTATCAAGAGATCCTGAAAAAAACAATACATATGAGAAAACAATGAATCCTGGTAAATTTTATGAAGTCATTTTCAACCTCACAGCTATATTCCTAACTTTCTTTCAACATTTTAGTTGAAAATTAGAATAAATTACAGCGCAAAATTCTCAGAGACAATATGCACTGGATGACTCCGCAAGATGACTGAAGAGTCTGTACATAAATACTCAGTAAGTGAGTCATTAGTGGAAGCATTATGAGCTGGAATCTCAAAAAAATACACAGGATGCTTGTAGAATTACAGTCTTAGTATTCAATAGTTGCGATAAGACAAAAAAATCAATAGATCAGGAACAGTAAATGCGGTATTATTTAACATTATTCTTATGAGTGTACAATGTATAGAGGAACGTTAGATTAGTGTTCTATTGTAATCAAAAGATATGGTAATATAGGTTTGATAATGAAAAGTTATTAGTTACTAACACATACGCATCAACATATTTTTAGATTTACAATCTAAAGAAAAAAAGATAAAATTATATCTAACCGACCTCCTCATGGGGAGAATCTTCTGGTATTTAAGTTGGATAGAGTTTTGTTTTTCTTTACGAGGGTCTTAAGTAGACAACTAATTTTCAAATTCTTTTAAGTGTTCACCTACAAGTCCTTAAATCTACAGCCATAATATTGTTGGTCATCTAAATTACCAGCTTTACATCCTCGGAAATAATTGAAATGAATGCCTTTGTCAAAATACTCATTATAGCAATAGTTGGGTATTTTTTAATATTTCAAGCCCAATTGAATTAACTTTAAATTAGAAAATTCAATTAATAGCAAAAGAATTCATCATAGCCTTAGATTGTTAAATATCTTAGTTAATCTGGCAATAAATATTTTTACCTAAACTCAAATAAACAGCAATCAGTAACAGGTTAAAAAATTCTTAACTACTGTTTCTATTGATGGAATCCTTTTGCCGTTTGCTTTACTGTTGAAATGATCTACAGATGCAACATTTAAAATTCATGCAAATTTAATAATCACCAAAGTGGACAATCTATACATGGAAACTAAAGTGTTGTTTTTTTATAATATTTTTGTGTGTTTTAAGTAAGATTTATAAGTTCCAATATAATATGAAATTTACTAATGAAACATATGAAAGGCTTTTTTTTAGCTTTGAAAGTACACTTAAAATTTACAAAATAATAACTTCTTTTTGATTTAATCGTAATATTGGCAATTAATTCAGATAAAATAAATCATAATTTACACCAAAAATCACGTGACCAAAAGTAATAGAAACCTGTTTTTACTGGTTAAGAGCTCTCTCTACAATTACAATTATGGATTAGGACCCATAAGAATAATTATATATTATTAAATTGAGACAACTCTGCGTCTTATAGATAAATAATAATTGCAATCAATGGTATGTATTGCTTACTTAAGTTATTAAAATTGATTGCTGGTTGTATCAAATGTTGTGCATTGTTTTCTTTTTGCCACAGTGCCAATCTTGACTGATAATTGAACAAATGGTACAGGTCAAATTACATGTGACTAACCTCAGCAATGGCAATGTGAACCATTTTTGATGCTCTATTAGTGAACAGTTATTACAAATCAATGTAATTTGATCCATTTTTGATATATGATTTGCAAATCCATTTCAAGTACATTTAGTGACTAGCTATATTTTATTGATTTATAACAGGATTAGATATAGACTGAGAGTGAGTGGAATAATTTGCTATATTTTTATTACTTATAAAAATTAATAAAGTAGGAGAATAAGGAATAACAATGCCTCTATTATAATTTGTGCTGCCAACAGATAAAGTTGTTCATACGAACAACTTTATCTTTGCCTGGTCAAATAGAATATAAAATGGAATAGATTTTTTTTCATAAATTAAAGGCAGTCGGACACGTTGAGTGTGTAAACACATTATACCATATTATAAAGTATTGTATATATATAAGATGCCTTGTAGCCAAGTTTGGCAATATTCGGAGCCAGGTTCATAATCACCATCTTGGCAATATATTTGTTTACAATTCCTAAGGAGTTAACTATCACTTCTTGATGGAAATGCTTGATATTTTAAATAATACAAGTACATTTTCAGTATAATTTTCACGATATGTTTTATGATCAGGACAGGTTTCGCTCATCATGGACATTATCAACTGATTACAATTACCTATTGACACAAATTGTTTTATATATAGGCTTGTTTGTAATTTGTGTCCTATCAGTTGATAATGCTGTGCAAAACCAGTTCTGATCATAAAATATATAATGTATAGCAATAAAAAATGTGTACTTCTTTTTCTCCAGTGAAATTGCAAATTAAAGTTCATTAAACATTCTGCATTTAAAAAAATATTAAGCCCATATTTTAAAAGTAATTGTGTAAAATGTTTCGTGGGTTTTCAGAGATGATGCAGGCGACATATATTCTTATAGTTTTACACATGTACAGTGTTTGCTTAAAATTACCTATTTTTTTAATTCACTATATTATCAAGCATGCAATGCATCATGGGTATCATCTGACATAATACTATTTTTGATGAAATATGTGTCTATCAATTTTATTCATTAAAATAAACTTGGATTTGATGATTTCAGAATTTAATTCAAAACATGTGATTTGAGTGATGTTCTTCAAAAAGTCCTAAAGTCAAAGGTTATGAAAAATAGCCTATGCTATTTTAAAATGAGTTCTGAATCCTTATCAATTGATTTAGGCTCAACAAAAGTGACGCCTAATAAATATATTATCAAGTGTGAGGCACTCGCAACCAGTATTCAAAACCAGAATACTGGATAAATAATTGTTATTGCATATCAAACCTAATGCAGACAAATAGTTTTCAATATAATTGGTATGTTTAGGTATTCAAATAATAATTAATAAGACCAGAAGAATCTAATTAGGAACATGGTCATTTGGTATATAATCATTCCAGCAAAGTAATAATATTTTTAAATTATTATATATCATCATCATAAGCCGGGGTCGATCCACTGCTGGATGAAGGCCTCCCCCTGTTTTTTTTTCAGGGGGGTTGTTTGGACATAGCAACACCACGCTGCCCAGGCTGGTTGGTGTTCGGTTTTCTGTCTGGGTTTTCCTTCCCATAGCCAAGAGGACATGGCACGCGGTGTTCCCGAGCGGTCACCCATCCAAGCACTATCCGCGTCCAATGCTGCTTAACTTCGGTGATCGCACGAGAGCCGGTGCTTTCAACGTGGTGTGGTCGTTGGCTTATATGTAGGTTATATTTAAAAGTCAAACTATTTGCACTATACATAAATAATACCCATAAGACTTATACATAAAAATTGTCAGAATATCTACTACCCTAATATTGAAGGGAATCCTAACAAATATTACATATGAATATACTAAAGAGTGCTTGTTTGTAAATATTATTTTTTATATAAAACCAAGAATATCTGTGATACTGTAACTTCTCACCTGAATAGCACTCTTAAATTGAGGTATAGAGCAATTACTTATACGATTCGTTAGGTATCTACCTATAATTGATTATATCACGGCGCTATATGGTGCGTATAAAATTTACCATTTATATATATATGTATGCCGTTGAATAACGTGGTATATTACAAAGAAATGGAATATCTGTTAACGTTCCACTTTGAGTAATATTAAATGGTATTCTTATGTCTGTTGTGTAGAAATATGATACATGTCCTAGTTCCTTTTTTTCATGTTATTTTGATACTACCCATTAGAATTCTATGGGTGATATAAATATTTTCAGTATTATTATATTATATTTGTTGCGTAGTGAATTTAAACAAAGACAGTTAATTTAACACGGTGAAAAAATAGCAATGTATTTTAGTTCTACAAAATTATTTTTTTAAATATAGTTGATAGCTATTCCGGCTCACGCCATCGTTAGAACTATGCTTAAACGAATATTTGCTTATCTATATATATATAGCTGTGTAGAAAAGGTACACAATACATCTTCTCTCCTGTTTTAACGACCTAGCTTGTTTCTTGCTCGCAATAAAACTAAATTTTTCAAAAATTGTAAATGAAACTAAAAAGGCGGCTATGACAATAAGTTTACATGTGGCACGGAAATGGTCTATTACGGAAGCAAATCAGACCCCCCCCCCTTAAAGTTATATATGAAAAACGCACCTTTATAGTATCAATCTTCACTTGAATTGTTTGCCAGCTTGATGGATAAACCTGATCCATTTGTTTCCTTCTTTTAAGAAGTATATAAGATCCTACTCAAACTATATATTGAGTTTTTGAAATGCGCACCCAGTTTCTTAATTATTATTCTTACCGAGGTGGGTACAAAGTTTTAAAACTCTTTTTACCATGTAAGCTAAACTAATGACTGTCTGAAAGATTCTGTTAGTTAAAACCTTTATGTGACAATATTTATGAGAAGTTCTATGAGGAGGTAGTGGACATTGGATCGCTTATATTCTGAAATGCTGTAAGTATTTTTTGAGAAAGATTTTGAGCGGCCACTCATTAGCGAATAACTCTGCGCTTTTTAGAGTGGGGCTAGACCACATTTGATAAACAGTGAACAAGCTTTGAAAAGCTTATCGTTGAGTTGCTGTGGAGTTTGCATTAGTGGCGCTGGATTGAGGGCTTTAAAACTCGGAGCAAGAGAAAAATTAATTCCAAACGAACAAAGCTTCCTCATTAAACAGGTTTAAGACTATTTCACTCTTTAAGAGTTATTAAGGTAATAGATTCAGATCATTCATTTATCAAATTATAGCTCTATTAGTATTTCTTCATGTATGTGTTGCAATATGAAAATAAAAAGAGCCCCCCAAAGGTAAAGATAAATATAATGTATGCTTTTACAAAAAAGAAGAATTAAACATAACTTTGATTTAAAAATAACTCAAAATAATTTTTATGTATAAAAATATCTAAATGACTTATAATCAATAATTTTAGTTCAATGACATTTATAGTCGATAGTCGTCCTCTAAATGCGGCATAAAAATGATAAATTTATTTAAAAAATATATTGTTTACCTGATTATAGTGTTTATTTGAAAAACTTGACCAATCGCAAGTTACAATAATTACTAAAATTGCGACTTTTTCCAGCGCGAACAATAAATATTGAATTGCAAAATTAAAAATATCAAAGGTAAATTAAACAGATAAATATAACGGACTGTGAACCAGATTATTAAAATTAAATAAAATCAATTTGTTTATGTTTGGTGGAATTAGTCTAATTAATACATTATTCTTACTAAATAATTATTTAAATTTAATTCGATCGGTTTCACAAATAAACTAGCAATTTCTAAATATTTCCCTTTTCAATCCTGCAGCCGAACCGTAAACGCTCTTTGGTTTACATTTTATTAAATTATGTTGTAAACGTTCTAGTCATGTACCGAATAAATATTTTTTGCTTTTATATTTCAATCGATATAATTATTTCTGTACAAAGTTTTAGAAGTTTACAAATCCTGTATTTCAATTTAATGGAAATATGACTATTTTTTCGTGAAATCATCTTTCTATCAATACCGTGCTCGAATTAAAATAGTTTCAATGATTTAACATACATTAGTTTCTGTAAGAAATGTTCTGTTGAAATACTCCTTTGAGAGAAAAGGAAGGGAAGCTACAAATATCAGATAAATCGACAATTACTAATATATTATACAAATGTAAGTGCATTATTATTATTTACAAGATCTGATTAGCAATCTTATGTTCAAATGAACAATTATTTAATTCTATTATAAATAAAACTAATCTTGGTAATGATATGAAAACTATTACGGTAATTAATATTTAGAATTTAGCGCCATGGTAGCAGTGGCATTTTTAGCAGATTTTATTTATTTTTAGTGGATAATAAAATTTCGAAATCCAAAATCAAATCTGTGTCGAAAACGATTCGTAGACTTTTATTTACCTTCAGTCGCTCAGAGATAGAACTGCATTCAGTAATAATATAAATTGAAATGAATACAAATAAACGTCTTCAAGAAATATCAGGGCAACTTATGATTGACAGTCAACCAGATTCATCCGGTATGGGATATTTAAAGATAATGCCGTAGCGTTAATATTATTTGTATCAAAATGTGCATCGCATGATATCCACGAATAAATCATATTATTAAATGTTTGTCAACCTTATAAATATACATCCTTGTTATTAATTATATATTCGATTAGCTATAAATATTATACAAGACTGAAGTATAAATAAAAGCTATTATAATACTATCGTGGGTACCCAGTGGTAAAATGTAAGCACCAGTAAAAGGAACTGGGATTGGTTTGATCCCATTCTATTTTGGGAAAAAATAAAGTGTTTATTGCAAATTCAAATTCAGGTACACAGAGATAGATTAAACGTTTATCTAGTGCGAACTAATCGTTGCTACTTTAATCGCGCACAACATAATGCCATTGTTGTTATTATGGAAGTGAAAGTATTGTTTGTTCTTATAAATTACGCCCCGATGTACTAAAAATTTTGTGGCACATAATAGATCAGAGAAAACACTCGACAACAGTTCGTTCGAAATCAGTTCATGATTTTATATAATATAATGCACAAACGAATCTTTTGGTAATCCTTGTGATGGTCGAAAAGGGTCCTCATTATTACATATAGAATGTGAAATTAGAACAATTCAATTTGCGTTTTATGTTTTAAAAAATAATGTCTTTCCACCAAGAATTAACTGTAAACACGTTACAAATGAACAATTAATTGCTAATGATTCCATTTTTCATTAAGTTTATGCGTGTCGTACGGTATGGAAGGAAATATAAAAAGTAACTGATTCAGAAACTAAATTCATTCCAGCTTCATTTTCCATAGCGTGAGTGCAACATATAATACACCAGTATAAACGTTTTTATAAAAATTCTCTATAAAAACAGATATATCTCATTGGAGCTACCAAGGTGCCCGCGACTGACCGTTTGGCGAACGCTGTTTTGAATAAATTTTTCACAAAATGTATCGAATAAATTGTACGTTCATATAATCACGTTTTCGTTCATTATTTTCTAATCGCAATGCAATGAATTTACATTAAGACAATAATAAAATCAATGACAAAAGTAGTTTAATATTTATCAATGGCAAATATCTTACTGCCAAATACCTTAAATATCAATCTTTATTCTCTTACAGCATACATTGTCCGGTATATATGTATAAATATGAAAGCTTTTTAAATATTTTTAATTTTAAAATGTTGAGAAAGGAATGGTTGTATATATTTGGAATATATTGAACATATTCAGTGTTATAAGAATTTATTAGCAAAAAACGTTCAAATTTGAGATCAATTAAACGGTGGAAATTCGGTAAACTTCTCGATTATTTAAACGAAATAATCTCAGGAGTCAAGCTAAAAATGTTTATGATAATAAATAGAAAATTTTTTGGGCATTCGATAGCAACAGAAAAAAATCGATGATAATTTTGGGAACATTAATTTAACTTATTATTCATTATTTTATTATGCTATTAAATTAGCAATTATGTATTAGTTTTAGGTAAAACTCATCGACTATTAATCTTCGCAGATAGACGTTGAAACATTTTGTAGAAGTTGCTGTGTTTTCTTTATCGTAGTTTCATTTACCGGCTAAATAAAGCTCATTTGTGTTAAAAGCCATACGATATTGAATGGCGAGTATAACATATAAATTAGAATAGGATTTGTTGATAAACAGCGAAATTAATCTGTTGAAGTTATTTGATTCATTAATAAATTCCAAAACCCTAACAATCGTTTAGTAAAAAGCTTTTTATTGAGCCTCATAGTTTGAGGAACTTTCTCCCGAATATAGAGCCGAATAGAATGTTGTATTTTCTAGAAATTAATAACACGCATAAATAAATACTGGCGTGTGTCGAGTAGTTTAAACAAAACATGATCTTTGGATTTGACATTATCGGCATCGATAATTTCTTATCGGTTGACCGGGATGCAATACCATGATATTTTACATGTCTCACTGACAATCGTAGCTGACGAAAACAATTAAATTGTGTGCTTTGGCTCTATCTATAAATGCAGCGACGGCACAGTTTGATATAAATTTCATTTGATGTCGCCTTATAAACACGACTGAAAGAAGAGAACTGTCACAATTCATTCTAACGTTAAGAAGAGAGTATCTTTCAAAAGTATTTTCAAATAATTGTTTGATTAAATTTGACAATATACCTGAGTGATAGAGCGGAATCATTATGGTGAACCAGTCTTACACTGACGGTTGTGGATATTGTAAAGAGTGTGTGCGTTTGAGAATACACCAAGCTGTTGGTCGTACTCCAGAAAATAATCTGGAATGCTCATACAAACATATTCTTGAATCATACAATCCTGTGGATTCCTCTAAGATGTTATCGTTGACCGGAAACTTGACAGGGAATAAAAGTCCGTCTTCTTCTTCAAACTGCAGCTCAAATTGTCGCTGGACATCATCGGGAACGTCGTCGAAACCGGAATATGACAACGGCTCGTTCAGTGATTACTATGAACCAAAATATCAAATATACAAGAAGCGAATTAAATTTGTGAAACGAAGAAAAACGTGAAAAGTTTTATCAACTCGCAAATGATAATCCAGAATATGACGTGCCATGGATCACTTATTTGGTAGCACTGTAAACGAGGTGTCTTCTCAAATGAAATTCACTTTTTTCGTATGTTTATTGCGCCAAAAAATGCGAATGGACGAACTCAAAAGGTGACTGAAAGCAAGCCTAAACTATATATATTCCGTATTGTTCATTATATTTATATCTGAATAAATTTTATGTCATCGACCTCCATTCTTAAACAATTTGAAAATATTCATATTATCCAATATATAGATACTGGATAATATTGATATAAATACAATAGTATAAAAGCCCTTCCTGAGAAAATTAGCATTAACAAAAAAAGAATTAAAACAATTTTACACATCGTAGTTTAGACATTCACATTGGTAAGGAGCAATTGTGTGGATGGTCGTAAATGCTGGTATAAAGCCTTATTGTCATTATATTATATTATTTCCGGGTATTCATTAAATTAAATTGATGCTATTACATATTTAAACTACCAATCGAACTAGTAAACAATGATATTTTATTTGATTTACAGACTTGTGTTCAAAATCATCAAAGTTTGTTGTGCATAATATATTGCCGGTTTCGGAAAAGTCGTGCGAAAGAACGATAAATATTACAATGTATCGTTTAAAATATTTATTGCTTCGATACATAAGAAGCATTTATATGTATGTTAATTTAATTTTTGACAATTATTTTATGAATTAAGTATTATTTTGTTCGTTTACTTTTATGAAATGTTTTTACTATTTTACTCTGATTTTTTTAATAAAACAATGAAAAAAACGATTTTTTTTTATTTGCCAATTTTTACTAAACGTCAACAAATCATATCATAAAAATATATCTTAAATATAAAATAATTAGTTATTCCTTAATTTATTATCAATCGTTCTGTACGAAAGCAATATGTAACATCAGTTTTTTTTAGCCTTTTAACTGAGCCGCACCCCTTTGAATCTAAAAAAAGGTCTCCACACCCCATTTAAAAATGTGTTTCAATTTTTTAATTTACAAAAACACATTTATTGTGAAATATACTATTTATTTTAAAAAATGTGCATTTTACATATCAATTACAAATCAATATTATTTTTATTAATGGCTTGGCTGTTGTTGCTTATTCATTATAATGCTTGTGAAGCAAAGCTCAAAATCAAATAATTGACCGATAACATCTAAAATTTAAATAGCTTATTTATTAAGTATCGCCAAAATAATTTATATTATTACAAGCTTCTTCCGTACCACTAGAAATAACTTTCCGCACCCCTGGGTAAGACCTTTGTGATTAAAAATTATTCATCGGTACCAAATTTCAAACTGATTCAAACTTATGAAATGACAATGTTGACGAATGACGAATTTGAAATTATCAAAAAAATGACGCGAGCATCACTTGTCCACTGTTTTGTAAATCATTAAGAGATATCGTACTCACCAATACAAAATTCATTAAAACAATCAGTAAGTATGTTTATAAAAAAATGAGTCAATTTGTAATTTTGCATTGTAGAATTTCATTCATATTCAAACTCTCTGTGGAAACGATACATTAATAAAATTAGAAGTATCATGTCATTGTTATAAATCAGCCATACTCAACCTTTTCCTATCTGAATCACATGTGTTTGCTTCGTTATTGGGGGCACAATTTATTTATCATAATAATTATCAAAATATGACTTAAAAAATAAATACATACGAATATAAATTAAAAAAGATGTGATTTTTGGTAATGATACTATTAGAAAAATCATGTGTAGGTATTAATGTTACATAGTACACGTGTAACGCTTGGTGTGTGGTATGTGGCCTGCAGGCTGCAGGTTTAGTATGGTTGCTCTAGATCATGGGCTCCTAACCTTTTTCAAGTGGCAACCCTTTTCATAAAATCCATTTGACCCGCGACCCCCAATTAAATCCAAAAGCATACATTTTTTTTTAACCGACCATATAAGTTGGCGACCCCCTCAAAAACCCTTCGCGACCGCCATGTAGGGAATCTATTCTCTAGATAATCTAATTTCTGCAGGAAGATCATTAGATAACGATCACTTTCAGCAAGATTTCTGCATGTCGTAGTTATAAGCGTTATTTGTCTGTAATAGTTCGCTCTAACATAAAAAATCACTATTATTTTAAAAGAAAAACTTATATGTATATTTTTTTAAAACTTTTATTTGACTATAATTATGAATACTAACTATTATGGTATAGTTTACCGTTTTCTGTACCGCGTAATGTAGTAAACACACCTTCGTGGCCAGAGTAAAAGGTTCAGTAGTGCCGTTTTAGTAGTTCATATCAATATGTAAGACTATTTGTGTCGACCACGAGAGCTTTTAAACTTAGAGCTGAACAATTCTGACTGCAGAGGTCACCATTTAAATCAATTTTCTCTTTTCATGGTAATAAGTGTAATACAATCCCAAAAAATATATATAAGCAATGAGATATAATATCTTTCAATTAGTGAAATAGTAATATACATAAAATTAAATGTTAATAATCAAATTTAAAGTATTTGAACGCTTCAAATGATTTATTAATGATTCAACGAAGATGCCCACTTTGAATCGCTCGTTATTGGTAAGCGCCTAAACTTATGTTTGACCCAATACACATAGCATTAACAATTTAGATGTTAAGTAGAATTAAATCTGTATCACCTAACACTTCTTTTTATTTATTCATATAAATCCCATTTATTTCTGGGTGTGTAATTATTTTACCTTACCACATGTGTATGAAAAATTGGTAGTTCATAACAATGTTTTGAGACAAATACATTAATAAATTACGATAAAAAATAGTGATGCAATTAATTAGTTGCAGAGGAATTATCATGCAATATAGTCGAAAGCTTTTTCTAATACCGTAACATAAATATTATTTTCAATATTTTGGCAATTGCTATGTTTGCGCAGTATGCCACCAATGACAAACACTAAGGATGTTCTACTTTTTTTAAAAGTTTTAAGTTACTTATAATAAAAGTTTTCTTGGTGACCGACTTCCAATCAGAATCGTACATGAAATTTTGTAGATGGATTTTTAGCATTGTGAAAAATAAAATGTTTATTTTATCATCCAAAATATCGTTTGATATTATGAAAATAATGTAATTTAAACAAATTCATATATTTTTTACCGTAATTGTACATTTAAAATTTCCCTAAAGTATGATAAAATAATGTCATTCGTTCAATTATTTTATTAATTAACTTTAATAATGAATTGAGGATTTTACCATTTAAAATATTACTTATTCATACTTCACCTGGCGATTTTAGCAAGATATTGTTGATTTAACAAAGAGTATTTTTGGACGATATTAAAAAACCTATTTTGCAACACAAGAAATATTTCAATAAATTGAAATCTATTTATCATAAAAAATTCAATTAATATTACAACATTTGATAAATTATGTGATATTTGTAATATTATGATATGAACAGCCGTAATTATAATTTTATTATGTGTCACCTGCGAATTTTAATTTTGTTGTTTTTTTTAAGATATTGTGTTTTTTTGTATTTTCTTGTTATAGGTCCACACTATTGTAGGTATAATACAAAAACTGTAGTTGAGTTTTTATGTGCACTGCACATATAAATTTATGAAAACAATATTGCATAATATTAAATTTGTGTTCGTGAAACGTAAGATAGTATTAGTAAGTACATATTTTTTTAATAATCATGAAGCTTTTTTTTTGAAAAAACTTGGTAGTAAAATTAAACCGATGTATGCTAAACAAAAAAAAAACTTGAAATAATTGCATTGCCAAGATTTTTTTTCAACTCAATAAAAAGTATTTTGAACTGTAACAACTCGTACTTACTGGTCGACTGTTAAAATTGGTCGTAAATATGTGTATCAAAAATGTTTTTGTTTTGTCAATCACGTTTGATTTTTTTTATTTCCTTTTAGAAGATTAATTTTGTCGAAATAATCGTACTTGTCGACCTTGCAAAGAGCGATATAATATATCACTTGAAAAACATTTACTTGCCAAACAATATTGGAAGTTGTCAGGGCATTTACTAATTTAATTTGATTTTTAGTAAACAAATTGGAAATACGGTTTTTTTATTGAATGTTTAGTACCAATAATGCATTGTAATCTTTTCTAGATTGAGCTCTGCTTCCATACATTTATCGTCCTGTTTAACATACAAAGCATTGACAATAGTGACATTTTTTAAAATTAAATTTCGACTTGATGTTTTTCGTGTTTGATGGAATTTCAATATAAAATTTTAATTACTACAACTTTGTACGTTTCCAAATGATCAAACATTATTTTGTGATTAAACATGTGGAATCGAACAAAGTTTCAACATTTCAAATTCGATATTTTTTTTATTATGGAAGACTTACAAATCCAATGGATGACAAATCATATGTCCGTCATATTAAATACGACCTCTTTGCTGATCCTCAAAACCTTAAAAAATATTTTAATAGCAAGAAGTCCGAAAGGATTTAAGCATGGTAAAGATGTAAAATCATTGTACCCGCAGCTGTATTTTAGATATTATCTTCAGTTATAAGGTACATCGGCAATACCGGTAAGTACAATGTATTTTGTAATATTTGTCGTAACCTTATGGAATCTCAGCCCGAAACTTACTTATTCAATTAGTAAAATCAGATCTTACATCAATTCTTTTATTATGAAATACTTGGGTGAAGTTTTAAAGTGTTACTTATCTGGTACCAAAGCTTTTATACACACCCAGTCCTCTTTTTACGCGAATTCGATTATACAAGATTTTTTTGACGGCACACTTACATTTTTTTACGCGCTTCACTCGTTTTTACGCGATTTTTTCCCCAAATTTGTTTTAAATAAGAAATTTATATATGATGCTGGGCATGTACATTTCATTATTTTTTTAAATAAAAAAAAATATGTGTATTTTTAAAACTTAATTTTGTAAAGCATTCCATTTTTTTAAATACACATACAATTGCCAAATGTTGACAAGTATATCGGATATTATGCGAATTTATGTTTTAGGGTGTGTAAAGAAATATAATGCAATTGTGTAAAATCATGGGATGTATGTCCGCTCGTAAACTTGTTTCAACACAATGCATTTATTAAATTCGTTGAATAGCACTTTTCTCGGCCTTTAATAATTCATATAAGTGTATATAAGATCATAAAATATATAATTTTTTTGCACGAATTTCAAAGAGAAAATTTTGGTTTTTCATACGTTTCTGGTATTATTTTACGCGATATTTAAATTTTTGGAACTAATTTATCAAATTATATGAAAGTTGTGATTTTTTTACGCGCTTTTTTCTGGAACCAATGTATCGCGTAAAAAAAGGACTGGGTGTATATATATAATAAATTTCCGTTGAATAACGTGGTATATTACAAAGAAATGGAATATCTGTTAAGGTTCCACTTTGAGTAATATTAAATGGTATTCTTATGTCTGTTGTGTAGAAATATGATACATGTCCTAGTTCCTTTTTTTCATGTTATTTTGATACTACCCATTAGAATTCTATGGGTGATATAAATATTTTCAGTATTATTATATTATATTTGTTGCGTAGTGAATTTAAACAAAGACAGTTAATTTAACACGGTGAAAAAAATAGCAATGTATTTTAGTTCTACAAAATTATTTTTTTAAATATAGTTGATAGTGATAGCTATTTCGGCTCACGCCATCGTCAGAACTATGCTTAAACTAACATTTGCTTATCTATATATAGCTGTGTAGAAAAGGTACACAATAGCTAGAACTCCGTCCAAAATTCGAATATCTATCTTGCTGTTTGTCATCGGAATATTTTCGTATATTTTTTCTTACAGTCCGAAGAAATTTTATGAAAATGAAATTTTCTTATGAGAAAGCACTAATGACATGGGAATAACTAAGGAAGGCAATTGTCAAGTAGTCGAAGAGAGGTATTATTTATTATTATTAGGCCTTATATTTTTAACATTATAGGTAATATTTTTTATTTTCATTTGAGTTCTGATATTGCAAAAAACAAAGCTATAATGTTTACTCTAATGTTCTTTGCTTCGTTTTCTTTGCCAGTTGATCTTGAATGAATACAATCACTTATCTAAATGTCTGTATTATGGAATGTGTTATGTAATATTTAGTAGTGCAAAATGGCTACTCAATAAATAATGATAATTTTCTTGATGCTTTGAAAACAAATCAAAAAAAAAAATGAAGCGCCGAAGTAAAACCGAACAGTTTAAATATGGTTTTGACAATGTTAGAAAGCTTCAATGGTCCTCTATTATCTGAAGATACAGTGTCATTTTTTATGTTATACGAATATCAGTAAAATATATTCAACAAATAAAAATCGCAAAAAAATGTTAATGAAATTTTTCATATTATAATAATCAAATAAATATGGATGATTATTATTAATTTGAATTGTTAAAACTGTGTTCGATTCCACAATTTTTGACACAGACAATCCGGGCTCCGCCATTTGAAATATTCGTGCATTCTATCATACGAATCAATCCGATCAATGTAACCTGTGAGGATTTTTTAAATCCGTTCATAACTTTTTGCTGTCTTATCTCTTATTGTTGAAAATTTTAATCTTCGGGTAGTTGATTTGAATTGAATGAATTAAGTTGTTTTTTATTCATTTGGACAAAAGTGAACAGAATAATGATAACTACCCATAAAAAAAACTAATTCGATTCTGACAAACTATACAATGTAGATATTATAAAAAAAAATAGATTTACAGTAACATTTTATATTCAATGAAGCGATTTTAATAGAAATTATTTTTGAATTTATATTTTTAGATATTGATGAAGAATTTTTGAATTCAGCTATTATATGATGGATAACTATATCAACAAAATATTTAACGACAATTGGTTATGTGAAAGTTGTTAATTCGTTCTTTTCAAATACTATATAGATTTGAGATAAGCAAAGAACTTTCTTTAATAGGCCAGATAGAGATGATTGAATGGGATGAAAAATATTCCAAATAATAATGGGTCTAGATGCAAATTCAATAACGATTAAAAAAATCGAACTTTATATAGTTCCAACGTATAACGAAAAAACATAGAGCTGATAAATATATGTTGGAATAATAATTTTATATTTACAGTAAAATACGTAGATTTTCCAAAACATTAATAATGTAAAATTATCAATAATATGACCAAATAATTCGATAATCAAGTTTTGTTTATATTTGAAAATCAACGATTCTCAAACTGTTGGTTTCTGGTAAATCTAATTTGTAAATCTTCAGGTATGCGATCAAAGAACACAAGGTTTAATTGTTGACTGTTTTAAGTTTTATTTGTAAAAAAATATTATATTTCATACAAAGTTCATTTAGAAATAATATCATAAAAAATGCACGAGATATTGGAATTTTTTTTATGTAACTCTGGACCAAGTGAAAGATATTAATATTATGGATTCATTTCCGTTTTGACGCTTTACATATGGTATTTTTCACGATAAAATTTGAAGATTTCAAACAAAAGATGACCCGTTTTGTAATATGAGTACTGATATACACAATGATATTCAATTTCCAAGACAAACATTTTATATAACAAAGTAAAATTTAACAATATGTCACAGAAAATTTTGTGCACGATGTTAGGAGCTTTCTACCAAGAAATATATACATCGATCCCGGTATTTTTGGAAATCTTATAATTTGAGTACTATATAGCCTAAAACTCGGAATTAGATTTTTGAATTGTTGAAACTTTGTACATTCCCAAATGCTTCGTCACATGTCCTGGATTTCGCCTTTCGACATCTTCAGCCACTCTATCACACGCATGCATCTAAATACTTGAGACAAAACTAAACGTTTTTATTATTCCTTCATACATACAAACTGAACCAATTGACTGATAACGTATCATCTTTTGAGACAGCTAATAGGAATGTGCTGATAGTTGATATTCAAAATTTTGATAGTGTTAACAGTATTAAAACGTTTGTGTTCGAGCTAAGTGTTACATTGAAATAAAACCAGATTTTTATAGAAATTCTAGATTAGTTTTTAACACCAACACAATCGGAGTATTTTTTAAAAATATTTGTTACTCGAATATTTGTTACGCAACTCAACAGGGAACTGGTTAATATATGTATTTTTATCATCGTTTCATATTTCATTACAGACATATAGAGCCCTCTGTCTAATATTATATTGTGTATGTACAATTTCTGAAAATTTCCATTAAAATTTTTAAATCTACACTATAGAATAATTTCCATTTCATCTTTATAAAAAATGCCAAATTGGATAAATAATACTTTTTTATATCACTGTAAAAATAAATAAACAAAAACTGTGCGTCATAGAAACCAAACTGTAGAATTAAATGTAATAAATAGAGTCACACTGTCGTAGAAAAAATTAATCTTCTGCATATATAGAAGATATATTTTTACTTAAATATTGAAATATATTTGGGAAGCACCCGGTTATAACGATGTGCTAAATGAGATGACTAATAGACCAATCATAGAATTGCAAATACATATACATCAGGTATTTATTCATTTAATCAATGATTTAATCAATAGTGCATCCACAAATGCAATAATTTAAGCTGCCTGTGTCCACTGCAACACTGATCGAAGATTGAAGATTTTGCTGTTTTAGAAACACAGTATAATTTTATACAACTAGTTTGACGTCATATTTCTGAGACATATAAAGCATTTGCGCCGATACTCCAGCGCTGTTCGACAAAAACTTCCCAGTGATAAATACGTGTTCTTCAACTACTTTAAGCAAGGTTTACTACACATTAAACAGACAGCGATTAATTTTTTATTTACATTTATATTTGTTTTTTAAATACTAAAGAAAATTACTCAAGCACTACACAAAATGTCTTATTCAAATGGTGTTAACAAATTGGAACAGAATAATGTGGAATCGAAAAAGATTCAACAACCAAACACGGAAAATGAAAACATTCCAATTGATTTACTAACCACATCAACGTAAGTAAATATTTCGCAATTTTATAATAATATAAAAAAAACCTGTGATGACGTTTTTTATATGATATATGTTATAATTTATATATTTGCTATAGTTAAAATAATAATAATTTTAGTTAATACATAGTAAAGGTAAAGTGTCTATATTGTCATACCAAAAGAAATCCGACTTCAGTTTTAGCATTTTTCTGATGATGCTGTTAAGTTGAAATAACTTACTGTGAAATTTATTATATCATTTTTGTATAAATAAATACTTCAATATTTTTCATGTTCTTTTTAAAATTCGTCAATGTGTTATTGCCTACTTTATCAGCGTATATTATTATTTTTGATAACCTTTTCGACCCATATTATTTCATTTTTCATCTATTAAAATTGAGCATAACAAATGAATTACGTTTAAATAATTAATCCGATGAATATTTTATCGTATGTTTTCGCGCAAATTCCTAATTTATCGCAGTACAAAAATTCATTTAACATTTTTATGGTTATTTGAACCTGGAAACAATACTGTAAACACATTTTCCATACAATATATCCCTATGAATTCTGATCACATTGAGTTATTGTGTATATAAGGTAAAGCTACATCTTACAATTGTGATAATAAAGTTTATTATAATATTATTATAGCATAAAAATTCAGGTTTATTGATTATACACATGGAATTTGCGACTAGTTCATTAGGTACACCAAAATTACGACCAATCATTTTTTCATAACATTTAAAAAGGTAAATTTATATTTATTCGTCTTGTCAATATTATACATTAAGAAGCAAGTATTTGATTGCTATATATTATACAGCTGTTAAAAACTATATTTCTTTGATTTGAGGTTACATTGCGTTTTGTGAGAATCAAATTGTATTTATGTCGTTTAATATAGTTTTACTTTGTTGATAAATAAAGATTCTTTGACTGTTACACATTTAAAAGTAAATGTGATGTTCAACTTTCCTCATTTAAAAGGAAAGTTCAGCAATATAATTTTATTTTGAAGAATGCAATACTATTAGTTAAATGCAACTGGGTTTTCATAACAATATATTGTAGTGGAGATTGCTAATTCCATAATATTATTATTTTTAATCACTGCTTTATAAACTATGTAATATTTACCATTTAACGCTTATTTCTTATGCTCGTTAGACCTGTGATAATAACAAGAGAAAAAAAATATATTAATTAATATTTCATTTGATAATCTTTATCACCGCTGAAAAAAATAACGACACTAAACAATCCAATGTTTTCACACAAAAAAATGAGTCGCGGGATCGAACGGGACGAGATAAAAAGTTTTAACAAATGTACACTGATTATGTCAGATGTAAGGATATCAAAAAAAAAAAAAAAAGAACACATTTTGCTTCATACTGTTTTCACAATATTGTTTTAATTCAACGTGGCTTGATGTATCAGTTGATACTTCTTATCTAACATACATAAAAATTGTATATAGTCAAAAATAAATAAATTGTCTTCATTTGAATCAATAATTATAAAATTTTATTTAAATAAAAATTGTGTTATAATGTGTTTTTTTGTTGTAAATTTAGTACTGATACAAATGAATCTCTCTTTCTCGTGCTTCTGTGGAATAAATAACGGAACGAATTAAAGTAAATCTACATTAAATAAAGACAGACACTGGTTGTTAACCGTTGTTGCGCTATTGCGATAAGTGAGCGCAGTAGAGATATGTATTACCTTGAAGGATTTATCACACTCGACTTCAATTAAAAAATGACCGATGAACCTAACAACGTGGTAAATTTAACTACATTCTCGCATCGCCGGTCTGACAATAATGTTTACACCCCCAGTGTCGCAACACATCATTATCGTAGCACATATTTGTATTTTTAACTTGTCGTTCGAACGTCAATACATACGTAATATAAAAACGCAAATATAGTCATGTTCAAAAAATATATTAAATTGAGATAATAATGTAACGAACATTAAATAATTATTTTCTGTAATATTATGCACTGTATTTGTATGTCCGAGGATGTACTACGGCTTTATCTCATTAACATTGAACTTACTAAGTAAATAGAAACGTAATAAAAATAGAATATGTATATTATTTTAGTGAAAATTAAATGTGTTTTAATTTTATAAAAACATTGATAAATTGGTTTTTCTACTCAATATATTGACTGCTGAATATCTTCTTCAAAGAGAATGCCTAATCCATTTAAAATATATATCAGTTGATAATGCTTGCGATGAGCGAAACCGGTCCTGATCAAAAAATGTATTGTGGAAGTACTAAAAAATGTGTTTTTATCATTTAAAATATATATGTTACATTGACAAGATTTAAAATTTGGTATCTTTTTAATGAAGTTGTATTTCTTGATTGAATTGGCATTCACTTGGTAGAACTCCATTATAACACGGTGAAAAAATAGCAATGTATTTTAGTTCTACAAAATTATTTTTAACAAATATAGTTGATAGCTATTTCGGCTCACGCCATCGTCAGAACTATGCTTAAACTAACATTTGCTTATCTATATATAGCTGTGCAGAAAAGGTACACAACATCTCCTCTCTCCTTTTCCAATGGTATAGCTTGTTATTTAAAGTTTTGCTTTTTATTTTTAAAAAAATTTAAAAAAATTTAAAAAAATTTAAAGCTTGTATTTTGAAAGTTTAGTGTCATTGTTGTTTAAATAACAAGCTATACCATTGGAAAAGGAGAGAGGAGATGTTGTGTACCTTTTCTGCACAGCTATATATAGATAAGCAAATGTTAGTTTAAGCATAGTTCTGACGATGGCGTGAGCCGAAATAGCTATCAACTATATTTGTTAAAAATAATTTTGTAGAACTAAAATACATTGCTATTTTTTCACCGTGTTAAGTTGTATTTCACTGCATAAACGTTTAACACCAAGTAAAGTGTATTTGCCGAGCTTATATTGTTTAATATTATCTTAAATAGGGCTTTGTAACAAGATATTCTCACGTAAATATATAACATTATTTATTTAATAGCTTATTTGTGTTGTAAGTAGCATGGGTATACATATTTTGCCAGGAAATTGTTTGGATTGATATCATGCCAAAAATATCAGTACTTGTATGTGAAATCGTTCTTTTTTATAAAGCAATGGTTAATTTAGATTGTACTGCTTTAGATATATAAACAACAGGACTGTTTCCGCTTTCAATGTTTAGTATATGAACTATTAATGAATATCAACAAAAGTTTTTTTTAATAACATAAGACCGTGTTTTTTGCATTTATGCTTACTGAAATTGATCAAAATAACTTTCTTTCAAAAGTAGACTTGTTTAGGGTACTACTTGCAGCTATCTAATTTCTACATCGAGTAGGTGGTAGCGTAGTTAAGATATCACGAACATTCATACACTCAAACAGAAATCCATCAATATATAGAAAATAATTTCATGAAAGTGTTCAAGCTTTTAATTTAATGCATGGACATCGTAATCGAACAAGGTAGCGCTGGCCACTTGGTAATATGCCCATAATTTTACGTATTTACAGAAAGCTCATATCATATGTATATTGCAAAAAGCCAAAAAAAATATTTAAGAAATACAGGAAAACTAAATGTTTCATCTAGTCACTGAGTAATATTCGTTTTATTAAAACATAGGCATGACTTTTTGATCGGCCTCATGCAAATTCTAATCGAGACTGAGCTGTTTCCTCATTTAATACTTTATCATTATGGAAATTGAATGGGAAATCAGAAGTGTGTATTGATTTTGGCTTTTTGAGATCTCTCTACTAGTCGTCAAGATATAATGTATGAAAACTATACTAGTAATGAATGAAGCTCAAATATTTTTTGAGCACATTGCTCGATATTTCCAAATACTCATAGATCAAACAGCAATGACGACAGCTGATATTATTTGTACATCATTATTTTATTATCTCAATGTGGAATAACACAAATATTTACGAAAATTTGTTTTTGTTGTAATATTATTATGATAATCAAGCAGTAAGAAATATTATTATGGGTCAACTCAAAATGCCATTCGCTCGACGAAACTTATGATGTATATTTATTGATGATAACAATTAATTCATAAATAATAACTACGGTTTTATTAATTAATATCATTAAAAACATCAATTATCACACCATGGAATGTCCAATAATTGCATGAATCACATCGCTGACAATATCGCATATGCTATGTCGTATTTCTATTCTATTATATTATTTCGTTAAGATGACATTTTTTTGAAGTTGTATAAACTGAAATTTAATGACCTCTGAAAACTAAATTTAAATTTAAAGTTTAGCCTGCGTTCGTGATGTCAAACATTGGAAAATTAATCCATAACTTTGTGATATCGACTGAAGGTGCTTGATGAAATTTCAATTTAAAAATTGAATTGTTACAATTTTGTACGATTCCACATGTTTTGTCACTAACGACCCGGGTTTCGCCTTTCGGCTTCCTCAGGCATTCTATCACATGGATGCAACAGAACTGACGACAGTCGTCAGTTCTGTTACGTCCGGGTCGTTAGTGACAAAACATGTGGAATCGTACAAAGTTGTAACAATTCAAATTTAATCCATAATTTTATTCATAGCTCCTACGTTACTGAAAAGATGTTGGTAAAATAGCATAATCTCGAGGAGGAATGAGAAGCTTAAAAAAGAAATATAAAAGTTCTATAATGATTTTTCGCAAAATGTTTTCGTGTATTAATCAAGCTTACTGTTAATTTTAAGAGTTCAATTGTCTACGCAGAAAACGGTTGGTGAAATATAATTATGAAGAATACTTTTATAAACTTTTCAAGACATTTTCAAATAGTAAAATTTATTGACTGTTTATACTACATAATATTATAGCTCTTAAATAAGCGAATCACGTATCGTTTTAAAGAGAAAAGCCTCACTTAATTTATCATGCGTCAGGATCGCCTCAATACATGTTGTTCGAAATGAATACTTGAATTATATTTTCATTCATAATATCACTGTCTTCAAATCAGAAGATTTTCAGTCCTCATTAAAATTACATAAATAACTCAAAACTAATTTTAATATGGAATAGCATTTTCATTAAAGAATATTTAAGCAGCATTGCAATTATTTGTCTCAGCATTTGGAAAATGTTGGGTGAATAATGTCGAAATTCCGATACAAACAAACAAAAACATCAGCGAAGATAGAGCATTAAAAAATTTAATTTGACGTCATCACGTACGCAGAGTTATCATTTTGAAGATAATTGTAGCAACCAATGGCTGTGATAGTGATTGTAAGCTTAAATTCTGGACAAATACTTTATGAAATGTGACATGCTAGTCAATCTTAAGAGGTTTGTTGTAATTCAACTGAATTTTCTAATATAATGAAAGTTTTAGTATTGAAACTGTTGAGATCTATAACACATGATTTCGATATGATAATATTGTAGAGAAGTACAAACACGCTTCCGTATACACATATGGGTGATGTTGGTATTTTTATTTCTAAACTTGTTCCAAAATATTATAACTAATGATTCTAATAAAATTGATTTGGATATTGTTTGAAAAAAATATCTAACCGACCACATAAGCGAGATGCCATTTTTAAATCAATATATTTGAATTGAACATGATTTCAGACGACGTCTGGAGTTCTTAATATTTAGCATTGAGTTTATTGATGTCAACTCAGCACTGGACAGCATTTATTTTAATTGATTGACTGCCGATGTAAGAAAGATCACGTGCAAATTGAAACGCAAAATACCTACATATTTAATAAGCACGTGTCAACAAACTACAAATTTTATAACATGCAAAGGACAACCAAAATGTGCAAATACCTTTTTTAAGCTAAATGACACCTTTTTTAATAACGTGTATTTTATTTGGATAAAAAATCTTCGGAGATACCAAATAAAAAAAATCGTATTTTCCAATGATATATATTCTAATTAATTGATTATATTGTCATTGACAGTGTAATATATTATCTATTACTCGTTACTTTTGGTCAAAGCTAGTTCCAGAATTTAATAGAGGTCTTTCCGTTCGATATACTAATCATTCATAGAATTATATTTATATGCAACGCTCACAGGTTATTGCAGTAAATAGACTTGCTTATTTTCTGTGGGGGGACGTCCATTTACTATGACAACAATTATAGGCAATTTCTACACCCATTCCCCATTTATCCTCAACTACCAAACTCCTCGACCCCTAATAAAGTTAATTTTAATTATAGAAATTATAAGGTTAGAACATTTTTTTGTAAATCAAGACTCAATATTGACGGCGATAAAATGTAAACCATACCAAGATGACGACAAATTTCCTGTTTTTTATTTATTAAATTAATTGTCAACAATAACACAGCAAGTCTTAATTTGCCTTGAAACTCTCCCATTCTTCATACCAACATTCAATAAAAAAAACTTCACTTGGAGAGGCACCTTACTTGGTTGATAATAAAGCGAGGAAAAGAAACATTATTTTAATTAAATATTTAAAAATATAATTAGTAGCTGATAATAAAGACATTAAAATAAAAAGGTGATACCCATAATTTTAATATCAATTAAAAATTATAAAGTAATTGAGCAACGAAAATTTTGGCATCACGAAAAATCGACGTGTTTTATCAGTTGCTCCTAAAATTATCTTTTTTTTTTATATAAAATTATATAAAACTATATTTATTATGATTATTCCAAGATATCCGATCATTGAATGTACACAATTTTACCCATATGATTTGCCATACATCATATCTTAAATATTTTTAACGAATAACACATTAATCTTGATAGCTAAAAAAATGTTTACTTAGAAATTATGAAATGCTTATAATCATGAGTATTATATAATACAATATAACCGCAGGGAATGATAATCTTATGACCTTAAAAAATGATTTAAATCATTGAAATATATCCCGTATGTTTTGTGATAAATATTGATGTAACTAAACAGAGGCGTATTATATGGCAAAACAATATTATAAAATCTGTGCGGCGCACAAAGGCTGTAGGACAACGGCGCGGCTGAAAAAAACTTTTTGATTTTTTTTTTCAATATTTACCTACAACCCCTTCCGTGGCCATTATAATTGGCTGTATGATAAATACAATTTAAATTGATTTAAAAATAAGTGAATTAAGATGTATTAGTTAATACATATTTAAAGATAAGCAAAATAAAGACTGTAAAGTGTTCAAATATTATATTAGTTGCAATATGTTTTGTCAGCCCTTTAGCGGCTAAAATTCGATACATCTCTCTCGTTACTCTAACGAGAACAACTGGATCCGTCAGATCTATTAGTCATGTGATATTAAAAAAAAAAATATTCGAAATATTCTCAAGAATCTTTTGCATGGGATGAGTAATGTATTCTAAAAAATACATCACATTTTACTCGTTAATTATTTATGTAAAATTTGCGGCATTAATACTAAAAGACCCATTGGCCAGAATAATAAAAACGAAAATATTTCTTTAAAAATGCTTTATTGTGTAATATGTCATATTAAATGATGCTCGTTGTCATATTTGTGTAGATACTTCAAAAATGCTTTAGAAATTATTAAAAGCGTAATAAAAAGAATCTTCGAGCGAAACCAAATCTAGATCTACAAAGGAAACATAAGCGCAAATATAATTTCGAGATGAAGAGTATTAAATAGCTTGTTAATCTTAGGAGCATATGTAATTTAATTAACATTTGATGTTATCGTCAAATATATTTTGTTCGTACAGGTAAAAATATTAATCATTTTAAGATAATGAAGTAAATCGCGTGTATCCCTGATGGTGGCCCTGTAGCTTAGAATATAATCAGAAAAAATATTATTTAACAACGCCCCGTGCCGATAGCGATTATTTGACTTAATAATATATTTATTAATGATAGTTAAATTTGGAGCTACCTGATTTTTTTCTGATATCCTGCTTCTTCTTTAAATAGTTTTACAATAGTACATTTATTTTCATTAATTTGTTTAAAACATTTGTATGTAGTATGATAGCTTGCGCAAGGTGACGAATTCAGGGTAATTCGGTTGCAGTTAACTGTGGGTCTTTGAAATATAATACGTAATCACACCAATGTATTTCTTGAAATAAATTCTCATTTACTGCCTAGTTTCGTTTTTATGGGAGCGAATTGAAATAACATGGAATAAAAAAATCATTTGTGACCAATTTGATAATTCTCAGCAATAGCTGAATCTAATTAATATTTACATACGTGGCAAAAGATCACGGAGAATATTTGATTAAAAAATGACGATATTAATTAGTTTTTTTACAATGCAAATTTAGAAATTATGGAATTTATGGAAAATTGCTTTTTTCTCTAGCAATGTTCAACAAATTTGAATTGTTGATACTTTCTACATTTCCCTGTGTTTACCTTTACCTGGGATTCACAACGTGTGGAATTGTACAAAGTTTCAACTACTCAAATTTGATATTGAAATTCCGTTAATCACGATCTGTCGATATCGTAAAGTGCTGAACAAATGTAAGTATCTTGCACATTACAAGATGGCCATATCAAAAGAAACCTGGTCTGTCTAAGAGTAGGTTTATAATGGTCATGATAATAAATTCCTTTGAGTATCGTGATAAAAAACACTATAGAACTAATAACATTATAAATTACATTTCTCGCACAGTGAAACATTTCAATAAATTGGACATATCAAAGTTATTCCAATGGGACTATAAATCGTTGAATAATTTGTGCAATCCTCAAACCAAAAAGATCATTGTTATCAAAATAAGGAAATGGTCAAACTCAAACAGAACGACTGGTTAATAATTTATTTATTGAATCTGCGAGCGAAAATAGTTTATATTACAATAAATAATTTATAAAGACTTACTCAATAATATCACAGCAATTGTTCACTTGGTGACATTTTTCTACTATTGTCATTGAGATATTCCGTATAATCAATATGGCAAATTTGTATTTAAAGCATGTATGTTTATTATATACCCAGCTTACTATAAATATCAACAACGTTTTACGTGTACCCAGAACGAATATTATTTTTTCATATTTTTAAATTGTAATCAGTTTTATTCAATATATGCAATAAAAATCCAGTATTTTCAAAAGCATTTTGAAGAATTGGATACCTGTTTGATACATTTTTCAAAGAATTCTTTTGATTAATAAAACTGGTTAGAAATAGCCCATTGACATATCGATTTATAAAATTGACTAGAACGAATGCCTCTATAACATTAAATAAAGTAACTCCAAATAGTTCGTGTATTATTTTCCCTGACAATTTTGCAATGTCTGAGCAGATTTTATGTGTGTTTTTTGCAGGAGGAAAATGCGTACGGGACATTTGCACATTTTCGGACTTCACAATTTTTTAGGTACTTAGTTGCTAGAATTCGATGATCAGTATTCAGGGATTTTATTGTACTTGACTGCCTTGAAAGTCCATATTTAATTTTTTTTTTAAATTTTGTCAATTTTGCATAATTGATGATATAACCAATATTCAATATGTCGCTTAAAATCATATTTATCATAGGCTGTGCGTACATGGCGGTTTTTTTATATGACATGTCATAAGCATGACGTTCTATAAATGATCTGTTAAAAGACAAGTGTCTTCCATGATTGCCATATGAAGGAAAGTCTTTTTTGTCGCAAATGAAAGAACAAATAACATCAGATGTAATTATAAAAAATACAGAAATTTACAACACTTATATAGTATATAGCCTTCAAATGAAGCATTCCAGAAAAAGATTTTTTTGTTAATATTCAAGTGGTCAACCTCAATTTTCCGTAACAGCAATTTCTATTGATATGAGGGGAGTGGGTATAAAAATGAATCTCATCATATTCTCCACGCCCTGTGTTGAGGATCAGGGTAAAGTGGAAAAGATATAACACATCAAAAAACCCCACGCATTTGACACCTATATGAACGTAATACAATATATTTGTTCGGCTATTCAAATCCATGATTCGGTATTTTTTCAAATCACCTGTGCGACCATCAAGAATAAATATATATTTAGTAAACTATTTCTGCATTGGTGTTAAAAAAGTTATGAGATTATAAAAAAGTGATAGCCACTCTTATATTTGAAGTATCCATCTATAATAGTAAAACTTGTTTAAGCTAAACTGGAATATAGGTATAATATCAAAAAGACACGAGAACCGCTGGAAGATGATTGAACATAGATGGGAAAGAAATAAACCTTTAATAAATATGAACAAAACAACTCCACCCTGACTAATTATAATATCGAATTTAATCTCCCGTCATTTGGTATTTAACTACTTTCAAACGAAATTAGTGGTGCATTTATTACAGTAACTAAGTAGGGCTGGTGTGGTGTTACGAAAGCAGCAAAACCTGTTCAGTTGCAAATCATTCCCAATAGCATCGACCGTATATTATTACTATAATCGTGGTTAAGTTACATTCCATGTGGTTGTAAATCCATGTAAAGCAGAAATTGCTGTCAAAGTTTAATTGCGTTTTAATTTAGTCGTAATGAAAAAAATATTTGTCCGAATAAACCTCATTACATAGTTTATAAATCGAATTTTAGCGAAAATTAAATGAATCACTTTCAAAGTAATATGTTGTTTGTGCGACATTCCAGTTAAAATATGGATGGAATTAAAATGTTTTTATTGTACAGATAATATACAGGGCGGAACTAGGTTTTTAGTGGCTCTTAGCACACTTAATTTTTTCATACTTTAACAGTACTTTTTCCTTGTTGGGGGTAAATGTAATAAAGAGAACACATTTTATTTATCAGTACCTAATTATGTACATTTTTCATTAAAAAAAGTATTTTAGATTTTTACACTAAAATAGTCACAAATCACGAGTATCAATTTTCAAAAACTGCATGTATAGCTTTTTTAAAGCTTTTGTGAAGATATTTATTATTTATATTGAATTTTTGAATGTCTACCACTAAGAGATGGAAGTGAAAGGAACAAATTTAATGTTAAATAACATATTTTTCCAAATTTAAAGTCAATACATGAAAATATGCATACAACTTGACTTCTCCGTCATATTGCAGCAAATATATTTATTACATTCGTAAATGAAATAAAAGCTACAACTCAGCTTTATACCAATGAAATATTAAAAATCTATAAATTATTATATTTTCCTATTTTTTACAGATATACATATGAGTCTATATTAGAGACTGCCAATTTTCTATTGGATCGCATTACGATGAGGCCCGTTATTGGAATTATATGTGGGTCAGGAATGGGTGAGAATTTCATTATGAATTATTATTGCATACACACTGATTTTTTTATCATCTATCTAACAATGCTTTAATTTGCAGGAAACTGCTTCCTTCCTCATAAATTTCTTTTATCTACCATTTTGTCATGTAGATTTAAATCAGCAATGAGTTGCAAATAGTCAGTTAATAATTTTTTGACACATAAAACTAACTTACACATAAATCGCATAAAAATGAAGAATTTTCATACAGTTGTTTCGTAATTCTTTGATGTTTGTTATTGATATTAAATACCATTTGTTATAATTTACGAAGCACACCTGTAACACGTTTTGTTTCAATAATAATGATATTGTAATTGTAGAGCAGGTGGAGTTGCTGTTTTTATTTTCATTTATCATGGGAAGATTTTTTTTATTTAATAAGAGAGAATTTGCATTATTTTCAAAACACTGAATTCATCCAAATCTCTCTTATCAATTACAATGACGATATTCTTGTAGCATAATTAACTTGGAATAGTTGCTGATGTTTATTTTGTACGATATTTGAAATTTATATTTAAGTTTTTGGTAGAGAAAATTCCATAGACACCAACAATTTTAGAATATTACTTTAAACAGTAAAAAATAAAAACTGCTGTGGCGTATAGTTTTAAAATTTTTTGAGATGACAGAATTTCTATACCAAAAAGTAAAATAAGCTCACAAAAGTGTTATAATTCATTTATTGCTTACCATTAGGGGATTTTTAATACCGACATCATATCTAACTACAAGATAATGTAAATCATTATAAAAGGTAAATTTTAATTTTCTTTAAAAACAGACTTAGATTTCATTTTAATATCAGATATCATATTAATATTTCAGATTAATAAAATAAATACTAAAGATTTTTGTAGTGGAAGAAAAATATTTTTACAAAGTAGAATTATTAACATTTTAAAGACTGCATGAATCCATTCCGAATTGGGTTAAGAGCAGAGTTTTAATAAACTCATAGATCCCAAATTGTTTTCAGGCCCATTGGCCGACAGCCTGCTGGACAAGGTTTCGTTCCCTTATGAAATTATACCACACTTCCCAGTGAGCACTGTGCAAGGCCACATCGGGCAACTCGTCTTCGGAAAGTTGGCCGACATTCCTGTGGTCTGCATGCAGGGAAGGTTTCATTATTACGAAGGATATCCGCTGTGGAAAGTAAGTGGACAGTTTACTGAGCCAATAAAGTAATTTATGTTGTTGTAATTCTTCGTTTATTGTACAAGAATTTTGTATATTTTAGTGCTGCATGCCTATAAGAGTGATGAAGCTTCTCGGAGTGACTCATTTGATTGCCACCAACGCTGCAGGTGGCCTTAATCCGGACTACAAAGTGGGCGATATCATGTTAGTGAGGGATCATATCAATTTGATGGGTTTCGCTGGCAATAATCCGCTTCAGGGTCCAAACGAAGAGAGATTTGGTCCTCGGTTTTTCCCAATGAATAAAGCATACGACAAAGATTTGATAAAGCTGGCGAGAGAGGTAATTTATGAATTTATTTTTTTAAATATAAAATAATAATTTGTAAACATTTTTTTAAACAAATTAATTATTAAACCATCTTCAGACTGTATATTTACAAATTCAGAATTGAAAAATGAGGTCTTTAGAATTATTAGACCCCTATCAGATATGTATGCAATTCCTCTGCCCCATTTCATCGATATTATCTATCAATTGACAGACAATGTAACTAAGTAAAGAAAAAATGTTTTCTTTTTAGATCGCAAAAACGCTTGAATTAGACTCTGTCATTCATGAAGGTGTCTACACATGTCTTGGTGGACCCAACTTTGAGACAGTTTCCGAATTAAAGATGTTGCAAATGCTCGGTGTTGATGCCGTGGGAATGTCTACTGTTCACGAGGTATATTAGATTATTATTTTGTTTATTTACTCAAAAAATATCTAGCAAAATGTTTAGTAGTGATTGTGATATCGTAAGACAAAAGATTAGTAGGTATTTTTCTCACAATTTTTTATATCGTTATGTATATTAGCACAAATAGCTATACTGTGTATGTAGCCAAGAATCGTTGCCGCACAGTTACAAAATTAATTTGAAAAATACACACTTTTTTAAATATGAATATTAAGCATGAAGTTGTCTGTAGCCACATATGAGAACCTCTGTTCTAACGGAACCGATCTACCGTGCCAAGCGAGAGGTGGATGTCTTTATTCATTAGTGTAAGCTCATTTTGTTAAAATTTCTAGCATTACAATAGTATTTTTTTATCTATTTCAGGTAATAACGGCTAGACATTGCGATATGACCGTATTTGCATTCAGTCTTATCACTAACGAATGCATCATGGACTATTACAGCTCAGGAGAAGCTAACCACGAAGAAGTCATGGATGTTGGCAAACTTAGACAAACAACATTATCAACCTTTGTATCGAAGATAGTCGAGGTTATTGCAAATGAAATAAAAACGGCTGCGAAATAATGATATCTGCATTAGTTTAATAAAACAAACATATTTTTATAAATAAACAAATGTTATGATTAAGTTAGTATATGTAGAAGTGACGTAGTTATACAATTGGGTCCCTGAGTAAAAACCAACCTAAGAGGTTATTTCCGATAAGCGTTCTAAAAAATCGAACTCGGAAATATTTAAATAAAGTGCTTCCACACTGAAACATCTTGTTCCATACGCTTAATTTTATCGGTAATATTATGAGATTTAATTTTATTAATTATCCAATGCTCGATTCTCCGATCCCGAGAAAACAGAAATATGGCGAATTTAGTATGTTCCTTAAAATATATATGGAAATTATTTAGTCTTATCCCTTTCAAAACAATATTTTCTTTATATTACTCTTAGCATAATTTTAATTTAATTTATGTTGTTATGTGTGTATTATCGTCATATTTATTAACTAAGTTAGCAGTTCCTACATTGAGCGTAACTACAATATGACTCAGATTTAGGGGGCCCTTTTCAACTAATTCTATGATACCGTTGCGATAAAATAGCTACGTCACTAATTTTATCCCTGTGCCACATTATAATATTTATTTGTATCATTAAAAATAATACTTTCGTAAACTTACGAAGTTCACACATATGTACACAAAATAGTAATCGTGTTCTCATATTGTATGTTCATTCATGTAAGCAAGAAATAAATTAACTTAGAAGAACTGTTTCCAACATATTTTAATAATGGAATCTATTTTATGTTGAAAGAAAACTCCGCAACCCTGACGTTTTTGCTGACAAAAAACACGAAAATTACACATTAAAAAAAAACACAAAAAATCGACTTATTTATCTTAAATTCGACTTGTACTATTAAACGAATAATGATGTGCGTGGAAACAAGCGCGTAACAAGGAAAGCCATATACTAAAGAAAAAGCAAAAATATGGTTGGGACAATCGTGGAGCATCAAAGAAATAAACCCTATCATCTACATTAAATGGCTTTTGTCGATTTGTTTTTAATTAATCCTTAATCAAGCCGTGTTATACTTAGAATTACAAAGACGTATCCACGTTAATAAATATCAAAATATTAATAATCGATAAAATATTTTTTCTTCAAAATTTTGGTCGATTCGTAAAATTATTAATTAATAAACTCCATCAAGCATATTCAGTTGACATCACAAATTATATAGCCTTACTTGTTTTAATAATCATGAGTTTGTTTAACATCAAAACAAATGAATTGATTGTTGAAATATTTGGTGTTGGCATATTACTCAAAGCCCTTGACTGGTAATGTTTCAACTGTTGAGACGACTGATTGCAGTGTCTAGTTCAGCACTCTCGAAATATTTTAAGTGTTAGAATATCCTTTATTTGGTTTAGCAGGAACGGGCTTAAGTTTATTGAGATAACTCAAAGAAAACTTATGAAGTATAGTAAACTAGTATACCTCCATACCTCTATGTCTTTATAAAGTTAATCAATAGTAATCACAATTTTTTTTAACATAATAAATATTTAGAATGATACAGTTTATTTAATTACTTCTGCAACTGATCTGAAATATTGGAGCTTTTTTACTTTATCGGTATGAGTTCTCACTATAATTTTGTTCGAAGGCTTGAAAACTCTTTCATAAACAATTGGCACTGTATTTCTGCTGTATTATTGTCTATAGTGGGTACGTCAGTTTGACGTGAAATCGAGGTTTTCTGTTGATCGACATATTTGAGTTTGTCTTTCGGTGTTTTTTTGCTTTTATTGTCTTCAATCGATAACTGCGTCAATATGAAAACTTTAGTCGAGCTGAGACCCGATAGAAAACTTTTACAACCTAATTTCGATGGATATAAGCTATCGTTGGATAGTGTTTCTATGTGGCGAGAGAATTTAACCTCAAAAATTGACCGAGTATTCCCAAATGATGATCAGTATTCACTTATTCATGCAAAACTCTTCGGATTGCACAATCACCTAGTAAACGACAACTGGGCTAACAGCGGTGTTTATTTTATTGACGATCGGTGGTCAGTACATAAAGCGGTGGCTAATCCAGACGAAGGCCGATTTAAAAACATTGATTGCGTTTACGAAATTCCTAGTCACATTGAAAGAAAGTCGGGTCATTTCAACGTATCTTTGCACTTTTGCTCCGAGCAGTACGCATTGTTATCCGATGGAGCAGGGTGTTTACACATAGCTTTGACAGGGAATAGAAACCGTTGTCAAATTAAATGGACAAACGTATTTTCTGATCAAGTTTTAGGATCCAACAAATGTTTCCTGGTCGTCGACAGTAGAGTAGAAATCGAAGATACGAGAGAAGTAATCCACTGCCTTTTACAATACGTTCAACAGAGTGATAAATATTTTGAAACTGTTGTGGCCTGGGTAACATTGCAGAAAGAGAATAAAATATGGAGCCTACTGTCTATCAAAGAATTGAAAGGCCAAGGAAGCGCTTACTATATGGCACTAGAGAATAAATCAAAGGCCATATATCTCATCAGTGATCACCCCTTCAACTTTATCAATGATTCTAATGAAGGTTTATTAAAAACGGAGCCTGTAGTAGATCAAACAAAATGTATCTATACTTGGTTACAAACAGGAGATGATATAACATTGACGCTAAGCTTGGGGAAAACTTTTAACGAATCACTTGTCAGTGTAAATACAAGTAAAGATTCTGTGGATATTAAATACAAAAACATCACACTTCTGAAAGGTGTCTTGCATATGCCAATTGATTCTGATTTAACCACATATAATGTAAACAAGGATGGAAAATTAGATGTCCTTTTGACAAAGTTTCATTCTGATGGGATGTGGGGAAATTTTTTGAAAGAAGGTGACCCTGACGGTGAACAGATAATGGATCCTACATTGGTGGATACAATTCATTCTCGCCTTGCACATTTGTGCAGTGAATCAGAAGCAGTCGCTGAAGGTACGGTTCCTTCTTTCAGTAATCAACAGTTAGAGGAATGTGATGCTATATCAGAAGAAAATACTTCACTAGGTTTGTTGCTTTTTCCTTGATTTCTTTATTTCATGCTTCCACATTTGTTGTAAATTTTTTTGTTTAAATAAAATTTATTTCAATAAAATTGATTTCAAATGTAAATATTGAATTACAAAGAACTAGGGTAGTAAAAATAAAGATAATTTATCAGTCATAGGTGTATACTGGACTATTATCCAATTTAAAGACTAACTCTTAAGGGTATTTGTATAACTAAAGAAGATAATATTTTTGTGGAATTCATTTTATGATTTGTGCAATATGCATTACTACTCAGGCAGCAAAAAGACAATGAATTTAGCAGTAATAATGTCTTATTTAATATTTCTTAATTTTCAGTTAGGATGGACGGCTTCAGTCATCAAGTGACACACCAAGCTCCTTTAAGTTTGCACCAAGTAGTACTCACAGTGTGTTTGAACCCTGCCGAGCCCCTTGCAATTGGTCTTCGGCATGATGTAGATTGCTGCATTTGGCAGCCTGGCAAAGCAATCGATGATGATAAAATCTGGCCAGTTCCCCATGAGGGAACCCTTTTAGCGTTTGGATATGTTCAATCATCGAAACAGCAAAAAAAGTTCACTGTTTGTCCTCCCGATATGAAATACTGTATTGTGTGTGAGGCTAATAGACACGTATTTATCTATAGAAAAGAATCAATCAAGAGCCATGGATGTCAACTGCGGCAAAGAATTGGTGATGGAGAAAACAGACAAGTTAGAATTGGGGAACAACAGGTTGTTTCCCTCGATAAAGATGGAGAAGTTTTAGGTATATGCGCTACAAATGAAATCCTTTACATTCTAACAGAGAAATGTGTTATAGCATTTATGATGGCATAAAAAGTCTTTTTATACTGAAAACAGTAAAAAAAATAAAAACATTTTAATTATAATAATCTTTTAATAAACAGTATTTTTTATTAATTGTTTAATTATATTTTTTTTGGAAAAAGGTGAGCAACAGAGTTGCATGCAGATTGAATGTCAGGGTACTTGAATTGAAACCCAGCTTCTAATGCCCGTTTAGGTGAAACAAATTGACCTTTCGTAACCATTATTGCGCGCTCTTTTCCAAGCAGGATATTAAAAACAAACTCTGGAGTCCAAAATATAGCCGGACGATTTAAAGCCTTTGCGAATGCCTAAAAAAAGAAAACAGCAATTGACGACTTATTTTCTAAACATGTCTTATATTTCTTCTGTAAACCAATAGTAGTACCTTAGCAAACTGGTTGTGAGTTGTCTTCTGAGGAGCAGTTCCGTTGTATATTCCATTTAAATTATTCTCTATTGCGAAAACTATTAAATTAGTCAAATCATTCACTTGAATCCATGGTAAAAATTGTTTCCCGCTACCAATGGGTCCTCCCAAACCGAAGAAAAATGGAATATACAAGTTATTGATCATTCCACCGTCCCTTCCTAAAACCACGCCACTTCTTATTGTTACCTAGAAATGTTCCAAATCACATTTTGTTATTATTAAAGCCAATAAAAATAAATTCTTAATAGTAGTCCCATATTCATTTTCCTTTACAAAATGGTAATTAATAATATTTCATTATCAAAAAGACATACACGTCTGCAATTTCCTGGAACATTAAGTTTAGATGCTGATTCCCAATGATGACAGAGTTTAGAAAGAAAATCAAACTCCTTTACAGCTGTATCTTCTGTATATTCTATGTCGTCTGATGGTGGATAAATACCAACACCAGATATGGCTATGAACGCTTTAGGTTTTTCTACAGCTTCATCTATGGCCTTAGCTAAGATTGTAGTTGTTTCAACTCTTGATTTATATACTTCATTTTTAAAACTGAAAAAAATAGTTGCATTATCTAAAAGTTTTCAAAATCTTTGCTCTTAACCTGGCTTACTGTTATTTTAATATACATATGCAACAGCTATAGAGTGTAGTATGGTGGCAATAGGTTGGTTTCATGAATGACTTTCTTGAATTTCAAATTTTATTTGAATATTAAAAATTATATTCACTGAAATAAATTTTTATTCAAATATGAAAATCCAAAATTTTTAAAATACTACTGAGAGCTTTGATCTTCATATTTTAATTTAATATACAGTGAAACCTCGATTCTACGTTTTTCTTGGGACCCTAAAAAATAAATGAAAAATGCGGGAAAGATTAAAGTATTTAATAAAAAAAGTAAAATTTAAGAAATGTCCCGCCTTTCTTTAATTTTCAAAGATGGGTTACACAAAAATTGGTAAATATGAGACGGTTTTGTGAAAGTTATATTAATTAAATCTTATTTATTGAAATAATCGAATAGTGTATTATACTTCTTGTGAAATTCTTTATTAGAGAAAATCTCAAGACATTTGGGCGAACATTAATTTCTTTGGTTAATATATAAGATTTAATGTGTTCAAACACACAGATTGTATTGAATAGAAAGATTTATCTATCAAAGCCGGTCAATTAGAATAATATTTGAGACGGGACTATAATATTTAGACGTTAGATCGAGGAAATCGTTAAATTGAGAACCATTAATGCGGGATTATTTAACATTGTTCTTATGGGTGTTTGACAGGAATGTAAAAAATTAACGAACCATACGGGAAAACGTATTATGCGAGAATGGTTGATCGGGGTTCCACTGTATGTAATATTTGAACATCTTACAGGATTATTTTTTTGTTGAATATTACAAAACGGATTACATTACTAAGAAAAATTTATGATCATCATATTCTTAGCTCAAATAAGCTTATTAATATGTGTACAAAAAAAATTGATGATTGGAAAGAATCAAATTAATGTGTTTTAATAATACTGATTCTTAAAATTGGTATAATTTTAGCTCAGAATTGCAATGATAGCCCATGTATGTAAAATTCCATGAGAAAAATATGTACAAATTTGAATTGTTAAAACTTTGTACGATTCCACATGTTTTGTCACTAACGACCCGGGTTTTGCTTTTTGGCATCTTCAGGCATTCTATCACACAGATACAAGAAAACTGACAAACAACTGTACAAAGTTTTTACAATTCAAATTTGATATTGAAAATCCATCCAAGTACCTTCAGTCGATATCATAAATAAAAAAATATGTACCTTTCTGTCCATCTTTTGGCAAAATTTAAAACATTTTCACCAGCCAAATTAACGACTGATTTGGTTCCTTGAGGTAGTCCATTTTTATGAATATCATCCCATGTAAGTATTTGAGGACCAGGCTTACGAGATACTTTTATCACATCAAATCCTTTTGATTCGAGAAGATGAGTTAAGTGTTTTCCTACAAAACCTGTTCCACCACCTTGAATGTAAATTTCATAAGATGGTTTATAATTATTGTTTTAAAACTTGAAACAGCATATCATAGAAAAATCTATTTTTTGCTGATAATGCGGACTATCAGCGGTCACGAAGTATTCTGAATCAAACTTTTGATTAATCAGAGACATCTGTTTAAGAAGCTCATGATAAACAAATAGTTACAACAAACTTAAGGACTATTTTTATAGAAAATGAGAAAGTTTTTTCATCGCTAAAATCTAAGTTAGTAGGATAAACTTTTTTTTTCACAATTTTTTGACGTTGCATGATTTATTATTTTGTTTGCTTTAATCAGCACTCACCACCATCGGGGCATCCAAAGATTGTCATTTGGCACCCAAATTAAGTATATAAATAATTTTAAAAGGGTTTTATTGTGAATATACAATAATTATTTATTTAAATAAATCCATTGTAATATGGGATCACAATTCCAAGCAGTGGACTTGGGGAGAAAGAAGTTACCAACATAAGTGGTGTGAGATTTTATTTATGCATAAAATTATTGAATATTCTAATTTAATAAAATTCTAAGCAGTGCAAACCAAAAAAAAGTTGAAATAACCACAATCATAATAAAAATTAGTATTCAGTTGACAAAATGGGATTCCAACAAGCATATATTCATCAGGCCCCATTTTTTCTTTTTAATCCAACCCTGCCCATTTCTGATTTAGTTTGGTGACCCCTCTTATGAAAAAAAGCAAGACAACCTCAAAAAGAAAATTTAATCCCAAGATATGCTCGATGTGTAAGTGCTACAGAGAAATTAAATTGTCTTGACAGAGAATAATATTGTCAAACTTACTTGTACACCCATAATAATATTTGATTAATATTCTGGAGGCTATAGAAACTATTACAATTTCCTTTCTCTGCTTTAAAACGATATCCAGTCCTAGCATGGAGTGTGCATTCCAATCCTTATATAAATATTTCGATTGATTCGATCGATTTTTTTTTCACAGTAAACTCTTTAATTCAAAATTTAGTTGAAGGGAAAACAGCAATGTAAGTAATATAACTAATGAATTAACTGTAAGTTATATCATACTCCAGTTCATTTTTATATTGTTCCAATCGCTTTATATTACATAATCTAGAAGTGAGTAAAGTCACTAGTCTAAAAATAATACATAAGAGCAGAAGCAATTGTTAATTTTAATAAACCACTAAAAAAACAATATGTTCAACCTACCAATTACTACACGACCTGCCATTTCCAGTATTTCAATAATTTACAGTTATGATCACCTGAAAAGGGAAAGTTGTTTAGGTGTATTGAAAATGGAAAAAAAAGTCCCGTAGCAATATTGAACATATCGACATAACATGAAAAAATAGTCAAATTAAACACTATGTTTACTTCCGACAATCTGTCAAAATAAATAAAGTGAAAATACCAAGAACCACACAATATTTGTGTGGAAATATAACAAATAAGTTGGGTTAATAATTAAGAAAAACTACAATAAAATATTTTAGTGTTCACTTATAAAATAGATTTTTGATTTAACTAACCAAATACTACCTTGATGATAGAAATTTAAAACATGTCATAAAATTTAAATTAAATTAAGCAGATTTACAAGATTGTGTTTGGATAATTCATAAATAGTGATTAGTCGTAGACAAGTATACCATTGAACTGTCAAGTGTCATTTTGCCATACTATACAATAACAATTATTGCTTATGGCATAGATAGTTCTTTTAAAAATGTTTTTTGTATCGCTTTTTTTATAGATCAGCTTTTTAATATATATATGTATATATATATAAAGAATATTTTTTTAAATTAAGCACAAGCGGTATCATTTTTTAATTCATAAAACAAATTTTTTTTTTGCTGTTCGATTGGTCTAAGTATTTAATTATGTTAAATGTTTGGTTTTGGGTTAATTATGAGAACTCTACTTTTATTTGTGAAAATATAACATATTCATTCAAAAATATTATAAATACACTATAAGATTTAAGAGAGCATTTTTATAATTTTATACTGTAGCTGTCAAAAATTCGTTTGTTCCTTTATAAAAAACAAAACACATATTTAAATATTGTACGGAATTATTTGCATTTTAAAAAAATGGATAGAATAACAAAATAGCTGCAAAATTAATTTGAAGGAACGTTGTTCGATTTCAATAAAAAGACAAAAATAATTTTGATAGGGATGAATAATTTCAAAAGGCTTGTGAAAAACTAACAACCTTTTTCGTGTAAACTATTTTCATCAGATTTTATCCCAGATCTTGTTTAAATATTCTAAATAAAGTTTCGGAGTTATAATGAAACAAAAAGTATTTTTGTATTGCAACAATTATTATTATACAACTCAAATAAAAAAAATATTATTGAAAGATAAGTCATTTTGCAATATATTGTTGGTTTTTAAAAGGATAATTGTGATATACCTACCATGATACTAATTTTTCATACAAAAAATTAAAAAGTTATGTCGCTAGAACAACACAATTGTTAATGAGATTAAATTGGATAGAAAAATAAAAACTCACAAAACCTGTGCCCTCAGTATCGATGTTGGAGAGTAGGTGATTGTAATAGAATATACATATTAATAACTCTTAAGGTGTTAACTGTCCCTCTAAGTGGAAAGAAAGACATTATATTTAAAGTCGCCTGTCGCCGGAACAAGCGCTACTACTGGCTACTACTGTATACTATGTTACTAACCATGGGCCATAGACTATTGACACGTACTTATAAATATAAAATAGTTTACTCTCTAGCGTTTAAGATCTAAGAAAATCAAAACATGATATCAGCTGGTGGTGCAGATTAATTTTGATAATCAGTAAACAGAAGTAAAACTTCTTGACGACTTTATTTTACTATTCAAAGTTGTGCTGCACTGCGCGTTTATTATGATATCATTACACTTCATAGGTGGCAAAGCCTACGTTTGGAATGCGGAAGGTAAACAATACAGCTTACAACTATTCGAGGAGACTTAAAATACACAATGATCATGTGGTTGGCGATGGATTGTCAAGAATTGTCAACATATTCAGCAAAAACTTTAATTCGTTGGGTAAACGTGGCTTAGATTGATTACTATGTGTCTTCTGGAATATTGACTAAATGAAGCAAAAAAAACAATGGTTTATCCTGGAAATTTACTACAAATAAGAAGTCACTAATAAACTATTCCTTATAATTACACTATTATATTCTTATTTTAACTCTCAGTGAAAATCTCTTATCGGAAAAGCATTTCTCTGACGACGGGCTGCATGTTCAATGCATCGAAAATGCTCTAGATCTCATTACAGATGCATATTTATTATTTCGGCTCAACCGTATCTCGCCTAACGCTGATTAGGTATATGGTTCAACATTCCTTATTTTTTTTATCGCCAGTGTTGTCATAAAATTTGTAATAACTACTTTTGTTCACTTTACATTTTTTTTTTTAAATATTTAGTAAGGTAAACGTACCAGTAATTGACCATGTACCAGTAGTTGACCATTTGTCAAAAAAATGTTTATAATAAGGTTTCTAGAAGTGATAACCTTGGGAAAATATTTTTTTTAATTAGCCCCACCATTTACCGACACGACTGTGAAGATTTCAAATGTTTTAAGGACTGCATAATTGCATAGTGGAATTTTTTTTAGGTTCAGCTGAGCGATCTGCCATTTTTTGCTATTTTCTTAAGGTTTTTGTTAAGGAAATGTGTTTAGTTAAATGAATAGAACAATAAGGTAACTAAGTCTTTTTAACTGATTTTTTCACTTTTCAAATGTACACACACATGAGTTTATTATTTAATAAGCATGAGGTTTTTGTGTCATAAGCTGAATAAACTGAGTTTGTGGGGTGGTCAAATACTGGATCTCAAAATTCAACGTTTTTTTAGTGGTTGACCACCCCGGTCAACTATTAAGAAAAATCAAGAAGAAAGAGGAGATGGAACAATCAAGGATAGAGCGAGCTGCAGAAAGGCAAAGGAAGAAAGAAGAAAAAGAGAAATCTAAAGAAAATATGCTCCAGAAATTTTAATTGAAAAAAAAGGGTCATTGAAGAAAAAATTGCCATTTTCATCGGAAGGTTCAGAATTAAACATAGAAATTACTGACTCTTCAAAAGATAACTGGAATGAAGAGTCTGAAGAAGAAAGCGTGCAGCTGAAGCATTCCAATTTTAATTAAATCACCTTTCAGAACCGATGGTCAACTACTGGTACAATACATGGTCAAACTGAAACATTCTCCAAATTATTTGAAATGGCTTGTATTTTTTTGCAATGCAAAAGTTTCAAATCTGTCTTCGCACAAATAATCTACAATGCTTAAAGATTATCTTGACATATCTACTTTCGTTATTTAATAATAAAGTAAGCGGTGGATTGTTGTCAAAGTTGAAAAATTCCTTAAGCTGGTCAACTACTGGTACGTTTACCTTACTTAAGTACATTACACAATAGTTTTCACATTATTTTCTAATCATGATAATATATTTTCAATATCATAGTAGTATTTATATATTATATTAAAAATTATATTATGATATCTTGCTTGACATCATATTTGGATAAATTGGCATTTTTATTAATTTTTACTTATAGATTGGCTCAAACTTCGTATGACTCATCGTATAGTAGGTGAACTCTTTGGATCAATTGCTTCTATGCCGCGTAATGAGGGATTCCAAGGTAAAATTTCATTAATTATGTGGAATCTTCTGACTTGCTGTTTATTTAAGTAATTCTTTTGTAAATTATACTGGTGAATAAAATAAATTTTTAATTTTCTAATTAGGTTTGATTGTTTCCATATTTTCTACTTAAACTTACTTAATCAGCAGCTTTTAATAGTGTTATTCGAGTTCAATAGTCTATGTAGGCGTCAGCTACGTTAGACCCATGGGTGTGACCCACCTGAGTTCTACAAATAAAGCATAATATATAAAACATGTACACAAAACAAATTCATTGAGTAAATATTAATAATATGATTAACATTTTGGTTTGACAACAAAGATGCATAAATGAATGTAGTAAGACTACGGCAACATTGCCCGAACAAATCTCATCATTACATGTTATCATGGCACTTATTGGTCGGCTGGGCTCTCTGACTGCGTGCCATCTGCAGTTTACCAATAGGAGCCCTGCCTACCTACTGATCAGAAATCTATACTCGTTTACATTTACAAGTTTTGACATGAATAAACAGTAGTTCAGTGCAGAAGCACAGATATAATTTCCACCAGAAGAACAGAATGCGACTATCAAGAAAATACCTATATACTTGATAGTCATCTGATCTATACCATGTCTAATAATTTTTTTAGTGTTTGATATTTAAATTCAAATGTTAAAAAAATAAAGAAACGAGTCATTGTGAACAAGATAACAGTGAATTTATATAACTCATTTAATTTTTAACATATTAATATCATCCTTTTATAGAAATCACAAATTATGTAGACACTCTTAATTCCTATTATTTTGTGAACTTTCCTATTGTTTAGGATATTACACCCAGTCCTTTTTTTATGCGATACATTGGTTCCAAAAATTGAAATATCGCATGAAAAAGTCCCAGAAACGTATGAAAAACTGCCGTCCAAAAAATCCGTATAATCGAATTCGTGTAAAAAAAAATCGCATAAAAAAAGGACTGGGTGTATTATATGCTCGATAAATTTATCTCTGTCTTATTAGGATTGCCAATGGCACTCACAACAGAAGAAACGGCGCTTTTAGTTGAAGAGGGACACTGTCAACTTATAGAATCTACAAATTTTGAAACACTACCTAGTTCAAATCATTGCAAGGTAGTTTCAGAAGTGGAAAAAAGGTTAGATTATTTCAATTGGGATATGTTTCAGTGGTAAGTGGTAACTATTAAGCCAGAAGATGCTACACAAAAAATAGGCATCTCACTTTTTAAATTTTGCAGTTAGATTCTTCAATATTCATTGATAAAACGTTAGCACTGTATGTTGGGTGCTAGTTATAGAAGAATTTTACATTCTTCTCTGATAAAACTGAGCCCTGTATGTTGGGCACCATTTATAATATGAATCTCTCACAGATTCAATAGAAAAACTATGCCAGTACATTGAGGTTCTGTTATGGATGATCCCCATATACTATAAGAACATTTATGAAAATGTGTGAGGATGTTATCTGATTTCAAAATATTTCAAATTTGAAACAATTTTCATTCTGTACATATTTGAGTGGAACAGCTGTCGCAGGTTTATTAATACAGCCAATATTATTTATATACATTTATATCTTCTTTTGTGATAGCCTTGAAGTATATTTACTTGCAAAATCTGTATATTACGCTGGGAATATTATGGGAATATATTATCTTCATAAAAAAGATACAATTCATAAATAATATTTTTTTCTATTACAATTTATATATACATAAATAGTATATATATATATACTATTTTTGTGTGGAACTTGAGTTATTGAGTTGAAATTGGTGGGGTCCAAAGGGTTAACAACATTAGAACCGACTTCACTCATCACAAGCATTATCAACTGATACGACAAACAAGGTGATTTATACAAAATTTTTGATTTTTTATTATTATTACTTGGTATACAAAACCAAAGGTTAAAGACCAAAAAAAAAAAACAATTTGCAAATAATCATACAATATATATCTATATGAAGTAAAGTAGTTTACAAATAAAATGTTAAGATCCTCTTAGTATTAATTTTTAATGAAAAATAAAACCAAGTTAAAAGTCCAACAAGAATTAAGAAATAATTATGAAATAATCGTTAGCAAATACTAAAAATGTTGAATAAATAACCCTGTTTGTAATTTGTATTCTACCAGTTGATAATGCTTGCGTTGAGCAAAACCAGTCCTGATCTTAACACTTTGTGGTCGGGCCCCTCGAGCAATATACTCAAGCCTGTAGCAGGCGTTTTTTGCGATTAGCGCAAAAAAATATTATTATCTTAAAATCGACACAACTTCTAAACCAAACAATATTTTTGATTGAAATTTTCAAAGAAATGATATATGACATTTGATCTTAAAAAATAAATTATAAACACTCTGATTACATCTTAATTTCATTATATTTCTAAGCTGAATATAAAAACCTATTCTCAATTATGCAAATGGCACTCCACATCTCATCAATATTAAACTTTGAAAACATTCTATATAAAAGATAATATATTTATTCTTACTATATAATTATATAATAAATAATAATATATACAAGCAATTCCTGCAAGTTTAGAGCCACTGGAAGTTTGAAATCTGAATGACGTAAATCGAGAAACATGCGTCTTCGAATAGGAACACTCGGGTTTATAATAACTCATGAGTTTTTTTGCCACTTGTCAAAAAAGGTTTTTGTCGTATTGCCGTGCGTTTTGTTTCACGCTGAAATACAAGCCCGAGAGAAGACGGGTCCAGCAACGACCGACAGGATACAAAAACGAATTTTATCAGGTTCCGCAAACAAACGACAGTCCGTAAAAAATGAAACATTTCGTTTCCCGACCATAAAGTGTTAATATAGATTTGTGAAAATAGTACTAAATATTGTCATATTATTTAAATATAATGCTTTCCACCATGAAGTAACTGTTAACACCTTAAGTAATTAAGAAATTCTTCACTTGGATAATACATCTCTGTATATTCCCAGAGTATGCAATCTGCATCCTGTACTTTGTCACTAACTTTGATAGTAATGTATTTTTCTTTTCAGAATTTATTTAGAACAATTGCATTGTATGAAAGAAAAAAGAGCAGAGCAATTAGTATCAAAAATCGATATGATAATTGCCGGAAAGAAGAAAAAAATGGCAGCCAAGGGCCAAATTATTGGTAATTAAATACATTATTTTATGAATAAGCTGAAAGAATTCGAATAAATTTAGCATAGATGACATCGGAAAACAAGAATCATTTATCATTGGGCAATTTTTAATAATTCAGTATTTCACACAACAAAAACTATTTCAGAAGCTGCCTGATTCATAGAATAATTAATATGCCCAAAACTATTCAGTAGTACACATTTGTGAGGAGGTTTAATGGACGCTGATTGTATATAATATTTTGCAATCAATTTTCAGAGATCGATCGCGAAAACTTGATGGAAGAAGAATTACTGAAACTGCCACCCCTTAGCGAGGGGCACACATTAATACAAATACCCACAGAACATCCGTGGCCACATGGTAAAATGCATTTCAATTTATACTATAAAATACAAATCAATATGACTTGTGTTTTAGTCTTTCAAATTTTCATTGTCTGATAAAAATGGTAATCGTTAAGATTTTCATTTTCACTCCATTATCCCGTATACTTGTTATTGTTATAAGATTTCTCATGTTCGGTCAGTTAATTGCATTTGGACCGAGAACTAAACCTTTCCCAAATTCATTCTTCATCCAATTGTTGATATCGGTTATGATCTTAATATCAGTTATTAATATGTTATTCATAGTTGAAACTGGTTTTTACAATGTATAAAGAATATCGGTGAAAACTCTTTTTTCAGCAACCAAAATAGTAAAAATAAATGAGCTTGGCCCGAAAATCACTTCTGAAATGGGGAAAGTTAAATATGCAGTCTTCCGAGATTTATGGAATAGAGGACATCATATAACAGCTGGTATGAAATTTGGTGGGGACTTTCTTGTTTATCCAGGTATAAAATTTTTTCTCACTAAAAAATATTTCCAGAATAAGCCATGCTCATTAAGTTTCTTTTACCATCCTCATCTTTGTATTCTCACCTTATTCTGGATAGAGCAGCAGTCTATGAACTTGGGGTATGAATGAGATTCCCGAGGACATTGATAACTCGATAAGTAAAATTAAGACCTTCAAAAAAGAAAGTTATTTTGAAGTCCTTCAGTGTTCATTACATCTGTCTTTCAATCTGTGGGATGAGTTTTTATGCCAGCCAAAAAATAAATACTGGAACTTAAAACTTCAAAGGTTATTCAATCAACATCCACCATAAAAGGTTAGTTTTGAGTGGATCGGTTGATTGCTCAAAACAATAAACTGGAAACTAATAGTGAGAAATTGGTCAAACCGGCATCTTCGATTGTGGTCTAAACAATATGTAGTCAGAAAAACGCCATGAAATCTAGTGGACAAGTAATTTCTTCAATGGAAGACAGTAAACTACACTATATTGAAGAAAGTTCCCCGAATCCTAGAGTGTTGGATTGACCGACTGTAGTTTTATTAAATTTTCATATTTAATATAAATCAACATTTTAGTTGCATTAAATAATATCTATGCTTTGATCAAAATGGTTTCTTGTGGTTTTAATTGATTTATATTCAATATGTAAAATATACAAAACTTTTGATTGTCAAAAAAAATACAGACAACTAATTTATATGCTTGTTTTTAGGTGACCCTGTCAAGTTCCATGCTATGTACATTATAAGATGCTTAACTGGACCTTTGCAAGAGTTAAGTCTATCTAGTATTGTAGCCTTTGGAAGATTGGGCGTGTCTGTTAACAAACTTACAGTGTTAGCTCATTTAAATAGTGAAAATAATGTGATTTATCAGACATTGCAGTGGTATAAAACTGTTATAAAAAATAGTTAGTAAAAATGCAATAGACAATGGATTTTGGTAAAATATTATCGTTTATAAAATATATTATTTTATTCACACAAAAATATAGTCTATAATTCAATTACATAAAATATATAATTTTTTCATTCTGTCGCATTCCTCCCAAGGTGTTGAACCAAAATGAACTACACTATTCACTATACAGTCTAATTTTTTTGTCTAATAGTAGAATATTTTAATTGAACTAGGGGTATATACTATTTATACAAATAGAAATATTGATCCATTACATCCAAGACATAAAACAACTTATAGAAAGAGAAAAAAAACTAACGGATTTGGATAAAAAAAAGTCTCATTGAAGCAAATGGGTGTTCAAGCAGTGCTCCTCCAAATTTACCAAGGAATAAAAAAATATTGCAAAAATGGATTTGGATAATGAAGGATTCTTAAGTGACGACCACCATATTCAGGAAAACCTTGATTGCTAATATAAACAGAGTAAAAAGCAAACAAGAGGACTACAATTGGATATTTATTTTAACCACTTGCAAGCATGCATACACCCACAAGAGCATTTATGAATATATATGAACTTTAAAAAAGAAATGAAATAAGTCATCTGTAGAATATTATCTGATTTCCATAATTCAAAAATTTTGAACCAGTCTCACATTATTCACATTCAAGTGTAACAACCGTCACTGCTGGGCTGTGCCAACTTTGTTTCTTATTTAGCCTTCTCTTACATGTAAAAATCTTAAAAAATTACATTGAAAATGTTGCATTTCTTCATAAAAGAGATACAATTCATGAATAATATTTTTAAGTTAAATGTATCTTGTGTTTTTCTGTATGTGTATTCTTGCAATTTTGTAAAGAAATTATGAGTTGAGAATGGTGAACCAAATGGATTAAAAAGGTTTCCACTCTTTCTTCCCTTACTGATGATGTGATGTACCAATGAATTTTACTTGTGTAAATACATATGAGGACTAAGTAAAACTAAGTAAATGTCTATTTTTTTGTTAATAAATTACTACAACAATAAATTTAAATATTTCCATTTTAATTTGAATAAGAATTGGACTAATGAACTATTCTTGCAACCAATGTTTTGGAGTGTATCTCGGCCATAAATTGAGGAAACCTGTGTGACAGTTTTAGATTATTTGTTTTTTGAATTCTGTTCTTCAATTTCTCTACGCAGCTCTTCTTCCATTTCTAAAGCTTTGATTTTCTTTTTTCCGAGGGGGGTTTTCCACCACCACTGTTCGGCTGCTTCATCCTCTTCTTTGTAAACCGGCTCATGCTTGCTCAGGGCCATGATAAGCTCGGTGTGCGTCAGTGGGTGAACGCGTAGCTGAAGCATCCGTTTTGTAGTTATGACACTTTTTATTACCTTAAGTATTTCACCTGAAATCGTCTTTATTATTAGTGCTCGTTTATTAAAGAACTATTCTTTTAAAAATAGAAAGTCATATTTATAAAGTCTGTCGATTTGTGAGAGAAGCTTATTTTAATTGGTAGCTTTAGTAGTAACTCTTTAAATTCTGCTTTGACCTTTATTCTGATATACCACAAATAATAAAGCATTATTTTTGTAACATCTCTTACCGACGGTATACCCATCCGACATTTTTGCGATAGGTGAAATATCAAAGTGTGGCCCTATCCCGCTGTACTGATTCAGTTGCATTCTCCACAGAAATGAAACAGAACCGTAATCTGGTCGAGGTATTTGAATGTACTTTTGAAATGTTTGCTGTAATAGCTTTTGATCCGCATCCCACGGGCAGTAGGAAGTGCCAATGAACATGACTCTGTCCTCTAATGTTAAACCTGCAATCAGGGGAAGAAATGACATGGAAAGCATTTTAGAATGGGTGAACAGTAATAGAATGTATAAAAGAATGTTTGTCAGAATTGACACAAATTTATGGTATAATATTGATTAATACAATATTATTCAGTTGGGTTTATTTTATTCTGTTTGGTGCGATCTGTGATGATTTTAACAGAATATAATAAGTTACAAACTGTTAATACCCTCCTTTGACTTTTAGCATATTTTTTATCTAGAGTGCAAAGCCTATAACTCACAATATTAGAAATGATTTAGAATTCAAATTTGCAAAAATAAACACCGATTACCTTTTTATGCAAAAGCCATTACTATTATAATATTTGGAACTTTTGTGAGAGGTTATTCAAAAGTAATTAATAATATCATCTATCAAGTGGCATTGCCATGTGTTAAAGTTACCTCAACACTCACTCGGTCTGAAAATCATTTGAATGATCAGTGTTGCGATCGAGTGATAAATCAAGATAAAAATATTTTTAATCTAGTTTATGTTAGCAGAATTCAAATAACTAACCTTTAATGAGTTTTGGTAAATCTTTCTTCAATCTCTTCGGATCAGTCTTATCAGTTTTTGGTATTTTTTTAACAAAAGGCTTTTCTGCACCATCCATAAATATAATCGAAGGTTGCAATAGCCTGGAAACCTTGTTCACTAGATGTGTGAGCATAATCAATCCTGTTTTTCCTGGATACTTCCCGACAATATTGGCTGGCGTTAAATCAAACATAATTGCTCCTAACTCTGTGCACACTGCATTCACCAACATTTTCTTTCCACTTCCATGGGGCCCTATAATAAATTACCAAAATATTTTATTTTTTTCAAATACACTATATTGAGAAATATAAAACCTATAATTATTGAAGCCTTGAAGACATTTATATTACCAGAAATGAGAATGGATCTTATAAGTGGTGTAGACTGATGAATGATATCGGAGCCCATCGGAATGATGCAGTACTCTTTGATGACTTGACGTATGTCGCCTAAGCAAGGCAGAGGATGCTTTCCAAGCTTTCTGAGCTCGAATGCAGCGAATGACTTTTCACCAATGAACGAATCAATCGGAACCTCTGGGTATTTTTTTATTATACCGTTCGACACCAACTCTTCAAACAGTGATTCTGTTGTCCTGTCAGGAGTGAGATCCTTTTCTTTCTTTTTTTTGGCCTTCTTCCCACCTTTTCGAACTTTCTTCTTACTCGCCTTCTTTGACTTTTTACCTTTATGTGCCTTATCTTTATCTAAAGCTATCTGCAGCAATTCTAATTCATTTCTCATAATCTCATCGACCACCTTTCGAATTTCAGATTCAACTTTTCTATACTTCTCTGTGAAAATCATATCTTCATTATGTCTTTGCTCCGTATTGTCTGATTCATCCTTATATCTCCATATTTCTTCATACCTAGGATTTATTAACAAATTTTGAATCAATAATTCTTTATTAGTATCATATATATATATAGGATGGGTGGATATTTGATGAATAATAAATAGACAAAGGATCTACCCACTCTTCATTAGCTGTCATGATGCTTGGTAAAAAATTTGTTGGAGCTGTTTTGTAGCCGTTGAAATCACCTTCGGGAACTTCTTTTGGTTTACCTTCTGCTGATTTACTTTTTTTACCCTTATCCTTATCTTTACTCTTTTTTGATTCTTTCGATGAAATTGCTGTAGATTTACTCACTTCGCTTTCAGTGCCTTTAAAAAAACAAAAATATACAGAGTAAAAGATATGATGTACGCTGATTCATTTTCAGAGTAGTTTTATGTTCAATGGCTCACCTTGCCTGCTAAACATCATTCTGGATCCTCCGTTTTCCTCTGATGGAAATTCTGGAAATTTACCGGAATGATCTTTGTATTCCTTAAACCAGTGTCTCACCTCTTCGGTTATCTCTTCCATTATCACTGCCCCCTTTTTATCTTTTATTGAATTTTCAACCGTTTCTAGTGCGTCAAGATAATCCTTTTCATGCTTTTCTTGAATTTTATGTCTGTACTCTTTAATCTGGAAAAAAAATCAACAAAATTGTGATTGATTAGTATCAGCCAAAATAACGACCTTTTAAATAATTTTAGATGGTACTATTTTGCAATCTGTACCATATCTGCGTTTTTTAATACACTTGACTCAATCGGTGTCGGGGGGATCATGCCTATTAATAGCATCTCATCCATTTTTCGTTTCCTGATATTTCTTCTCGTTATGAATCCTCTCCACATTCTTTGTATCATCAGAGCGGACACCAAGTTTATCTCTTCTTTTCCTCTCTGTCCGTCTGGCTTTCCCTTTTCTTTTAACAATCGTATTTCTTTCATAAATTGCCCCCTAAGAGAACATATCGGAATGTATAATAAACAGTAAATTATAACTATAAATAAATTCAGTATTACAGTAAGTATACAGTCACAATATTAGCCATGTGCTTTCAATAACAAAATATAAGAAAAATTATTCACCCTGAAAAACAATATCATATTGAAGTTGACATCTTTTGTGTACTGCATGTACTGTGATATTTCAAATATAAAATATTTATACATTTTCACTAATGAAACTAATTGGTTTTTTTTTACCTAAGTCTCCCCTGCCTTGCTCGTTCATGTATCTGTATGATTTTTATAGCTTCCAATTCTGTGAGCTGAATTTTGAAAACTTCTTCTTCTACATAGCCCAAATTTCGAAGGGTGTCTTCAATGAACTGTTTTTTATAATTAATTTCTTCCTCTCTCTCCCTGCGGAAATATTTAGGCACGGCAATTTCAGCTTCCATCGGCGAAATACCAATTTTGATGAGGGCATCGTCATTGTAACTGAATTCGGAAATGTCAACATTGACCAAATCATTCTTCAGTTCAATCAGTCTGCCGAGGCATCCGTCAAGCAATTTCCGCACTAATATTCGCTTCTGCGGGTGAACTATTTGATCATAGCATTCGTCCAGTTTATTAGCTGCTATGATGTATTTGTAGTATATCTCGCTGATGATATTGTGGAATGTCGTATTGTCAGAATGCGGAATATCATTTTGTAGAAATGTGTCTGCATTTGCGGCTTCGGTGAGAGTGGCTCTGGCATCAGCCCATAAGTTATTGTATGTTTTATTTGACATTTTGTCATTCGGTAAAAGTTATATGAAATGATTTCAATACAAAAAAATGATACACAAAAGTCCAGTAACCATGACGACAGTTTATAACTGTTATATATAATATGTTATAGTGATTTCATTGATTAGCTTGTTATTTTAATTCCATGTGCAACGGTAATGCTCAAGTCATCAAAATAAATAAAACACTATCTTTAGATTTATCCATTGAAGACAACTTTCCGATCTAGAGTTCCAGATATATGTAATTTAAATAGTTTCTACATGAAAAATTTGGTAGTTACTTTGTAACAGATTTAATTCTTTTTTATTAGTCTATGCTCACAATAAGCAAAACCGGTCCTCATTTTATATAATAAAATTGTGGAAATAGTATGAAACATCTTTAAAGTGACAAATATACATTTTGGACTGTAAAACATTTACTGTGAACATGTGAGGATAAGGGAAAGTGTTTTTTTAAGATTGCACATTTAAAATTTTTGGTCTGAGACAATATAAGGCTAAAATAAATAAACTATTAAATATGTAATGTAGAAATTTCATAAAATATTCAACCATTAATGGCCTGCGAGTGAGCCTGTGTTAGTTACCCTTTATGCAAATTATATAGTTATAATCTTATCTGGTTGGCAGTCATTGAATGTTACACGTATACATGAAAAAATTTGTAATCGGTCTTAATATTTATACTGAGAATGTTTATAGCTGAAAGACATTCTATCCAAGTAAATTCACAGCTGCATTTTTTGAGAGTTTTTCTCAAAGCCAAATAATAATTCTATTTCTCAAATCAATTCATACTCAAACAAGTGATGCATAATGAAAAAAACTTTCTTGGATTCTTTATGACTTAATTAAATAGTAACATATATGAATAATTATATTTTAATAATATACTCATTTTATTTATTTATAAAATTACGATAATGCCCAATATATAATTTTTGGACTGACCTGAATTTGTTTTTCATGACATACGTTGAAACATTTCAAACATGAATTTCACACCTAGTCACATATATCACATTTTGAAATCATAATTTAAGTCTAGAAACGCCACCTTTTGACGGAATATGAAAAATGTTTTTATTAATAGTCAGCACCATTGAATGCCGTCATTTTGATATGCAACTGGAGGAATAGGATTGAAAATGAAGAGCTTTTTAATTCAGAAATGAATAAAAACTGTTAGTTCCTTCTACAATTTAGTGTTGTTTACTTTTGCGTTTTTTCACTTTTTTTACATACTGCCATTGTGAAAAAAGAAATTAAACTCACAAAAACAGTGAATTAATGCTACACACCTACTAACATATATCACACTTTGAAATCATAATTTGAACCCAGTATCGCCACCTCTTGACGGAATATGAAAAAAAAAATTATATATTGTTAGCACCATTCAATGCCAATATATATTTCTAGTCACATATATCTTTCATCATCAACATCATCATCTTTGAAAAATATCTTCATGCAGGATATGATGATTTCAGGGTAAAATGTATCAATAAAACTATGGTAGCAATTTTTATTGATAATATATATTATTTAAAATATTGAGATACATATTTTATAGTATGTAATATTGAGTTAAAGTAGTCCTTATAATAATATAACATTCAAACGCATTGTTCTCCTTGAACAATGCAAACTCTCAGTCAGGCTTAAATACTTGTACACATTTGAGAATAGCTAATCACTAATGAGTAAATTTGATGCAATGACATTTTGTATTAGCTATATTAATTCATACATGACACCATAAATTCCATGACATCAAAAGTTTGTGTGATTACAAATCATATGAATGGATGAAGCACATTGAGTACCACTTAAAATAAATAAGCTATATTAATAACAGTCAAGCTAAATGAAGCAGGTGATATTTTGTAATGAACTAGTGATATGGTCACAAATTTATTGATATAAAAACATTATAACTCTTATTCAAAAAAATATCATTGGATTTGAGAATAAGCATAATATTTTTTACAATCTAATTCAAGTTATGGTGACCAGTGTTCCCTTTTAAGTTTCGAGTCCCGAACAATTTTTGCAGATTGGAATACACTCAAACCCAAATCAAAGTAGTAAACTTGTTAGGTACATATTAGAACAGTGATTGATGATTTAAAAAAAATTATCGATATGAAATATAATTGTTAAGTAATAACAACATTTTTTTTAGTACTACTTCTATAATACATTTGATGATCAGAACTGGTTTCGCTCACCATGGGCATTATCTGCTGATAGAACATAAATTGCAAACAAGTCCATTTATTCAATATTTTGATAATTTATACAATACAACAAACATTATTTTATAAAATATAACAAAACTACAGAATATTTTAATTATTTTTAAAATAACTAAATTATAAATTATCAATAGGCTTGTTTGTAATCAGTTGGTAATGCTCGCAATGAGTGAAACTGGTTCTGATCATCAAATATAAGCCCGTCAGTTCTGTTGCATCCGTGCGATGGAATACCTGAAGATGCCGAAGGGCGAAACCCGGGTCGTTTGTGATAAGACATACGGAATCGTACAAAGTTGTAACAATTCAAATTTAAAATTTCATGTTCACATACAATGAACACTCATATATAGTAACTCACTACATATTTTTTTTACACATAAAATTTCTTCATCAGTTAAACATGGCATTGAACAATAGCTTTCCCTTTTTGAAAAATTTGTCTACTCAGTCAAGAAACTTCTCTAAGAAGCAAAACATGCATCAATCTAATATGAAATGAGTATTTACAAAATCTATATTTAAATGAATATTTAAAAATTTATCCCTTATCCCATGTTCCGCTAACAGGTTTTCGCCTTATTATGTAATTAATTCCGAGATGAGAGAAAATGTTGCTGTACTTTTCCCATTTGATAAAAATAAATTAATATAATTTACAAAAGCTATTTATAAAATTTCATTAATCGATCGTTGATTGATTGGCCTTTTGTTAAGAGGTGGAACAATGGACAACGATTAATGGAGTACCACTGAAATAAAAATATTCGCATACCATTAGTCTTTCTATAAATTTACTTTAAGTGTCACCCAAAATTAATGGAACGAAGGCTTCGACGATATTATAATAAAGAATTTTTATACAATTTGGAATACTTTTGACATAATAAATATAATCGATATTAAAGGAACCAGTATTGCTATAAATTATTACTAATACCAGGAACTACATTCCTTAAAATAATTATTGATAACTTAAAACAACTATTTTAATATTAAGTTTTATATTATGCAATAATATTAATAAATGGTTATAATTCAAATTTACTTTTTTTTAGAAATTTGTCAAAATACTACTGTTAGTAGTATATATTATGTTAGTCTACAATATAAATTTGAATACAGTTTTAATAATATATTTTGGGTTTTGAAAATAAATAGTTTTAATAATATTTTGAAAGAGCTTCTCTCTAATACATGGAATTGTCACCCCTTTTTTTATTCATAAACACTTTTTCTTTTAAAACATACATACATACTAGCATAAACAAATTTTTTAGGCGATAGTTGTTATTGAGAGGGTGGTTTTTAAGACAATTTTAAATCACAATAATTCTGCAATTCATACGATAGTTTTAAATATGCATAGTAAGACTTGTTTAAAAAATCAGTAAAAATATTTATTAGCACATTAATTAATTTATATATTCTTTCTCTATAAGCTGTAGATATCAAATAAAAATTAATCATTATAACAGTTTATTCTGATTAAACATTGCTTAATAGAAAATATGGAATTATAATATGTTTACGATGATAATATCAAGAAGTAAAATTGAGACAAATAAATAAAGGAAAAGAAAACAACTTAATTGATATGATATAAATAAAAAATGTATTTTGAGCTGTAATCGGTCTGAAATAATTATCTAATCATGTTTAGCAGACGCTGTCGTCAGTTGACGGAATGTGGGTACCACAACATAACAATTATTTTCAAAATAGAAAAAATATTAATATTACATAAAAATATTATTGCTGTAATATTATATATTATATATATAATATTACAGCGATATTTAAATTAATAAGAAAAAACACAATTTCATTGAAATATTAGAAAGTAGATTAATTTTTTTTCATATCTAAATACACTCATTATTTGTGTTGAGCTTAAACAAACATCTATCTCTACAGGCAAATTTTTAGAATAAGAAAGTATTTTTTTTTTAATTGAAATAAAATATTTTTAAATACTGTATAAACTGAAAATGTTTCGTTAAGTGGGCTAATATATCAAAAAATAAAGAAATTTCATGAAAATATCAAAACTATTACAAAAAGAAAACCTGTTATAAAGTTCACATATCAACGATTTTTTACATTAAAATTGTACAAAGTATCACTAAAATTAATTCTTTGGCTGCACATCTGTCTCTTTTGTTCATTTTATCACTGCACAAGTTAAAAAATAAGCAATTTTGTAAAAATTAAATATGCGAATAATATAATTTTTGACAAGTTTTGAATAATTCAAAGGGCGTGTCACCACATCCTTCAATATAGTTCCAAATTATTTATGGAAAAACCCTCAACACTTTTCTTAGTAAGATTTAGTTCCTTATAATAACGATAGTCAATTTTTTAGATTAGTTTCCAAGATAAAGCAAACATATATTTATAATCTACTTAATTCTAAGACAATTGAAAATAAAATTTTCAAACGTAATGTTTTGCTAGTTTAAGAGTTTAAATATTTTCAATATAAAATCAACCTCTCTATGCACTAGTGCATATGTTTTAAATGATAGGTGAATTTATTAATATATCATGAGATATATTTACAGTCTTTTCCATAAAGATTACATAAAAAAAAAGAAATAATAATAATTTCTTTATATTATTTTAATACTCATTAATGATCAATAACCTTACTTATCTATAGCATGGCACATTACACCTATATGTTCATTTTATTAGATGTAAATAGATTTCTACATTCGAAAAAATAGAAGAGTTCTTAGTTTAAAATTAATATTATAAGGTGGTTTTAAAATTATCTTCATAATTAAGATTTAACAAAAAAATACTATGAAAAATAAATGGAATATTGCTTTTAAAATCATATTAAAAATAATGCTTAAAACACATTGATAATAAATCAGCGGCTTCCAACCTGCATGTCTATCCAAAGAAAAAAACTCTGCTTCCCTACCCATTATTTTTTAATTAACATATATATGTAAAATAATATGCTATACTGAAATAAAATATGTTTAACAGAATAATAACAAGGTTTGGTTGTTGCATAAATGTATGTGTATCTATTTCAAAATTTTCTTTTCCATATTAAACTCTTTTTGATCTTTTATTCTCTATATATGGCATACACATGTATTTCTAAAACAAAGCATTTACGAATTCGCCATTTTGGAATATAAGCGCTTCGCATATTTTTTTAAATTGAAATTTAATATAAGACTGTAAAAAAAGTAAACATTCATTCAATGAGCTCTAATTATACCTTACGATATGAAGTTTTAATTATTGAAGATATCATATAATGAATATATATTTTTTTACAAAAATTTTTGAGTCAGCCCTGGTAAATGTCAGCTCCTGTCAGGTTGGAAGCCACCGATATAGATAAAATATTACCCACATACTTATTATATTATTATTGTGTTATATTGTGGCATTAGGCATTTTATATTGATCATTTGATGAGAACTAATTTTAGAAAAATTCCTATAAAATGTGTTTCAATTGGATAATAAAAAGCAGGGCTGTGAAGTCGCGATGTTTTGACTGGAGTCGGAGTCGTGTTTTTGGTCAATGTCAGAGTCAGAGTCAGTCATGAAAAACAAGCCACTGTGACTACTTTTTCGATTAGACGATTTTGAAGAAAATCTCAATCTACAATTGCTGTATCGGTTAATTAATCTTTAATTTAATGCTCACAAATAGGAAAGGTAGGAAAAAACCTGACAAATATAAACTTTTTTAGTCGGATTCGTATTGTTGGTCAGAGTCAGAGTCGTGTTTTTAGTTGAGGTCAGAGTCGGAGTTGGAGTTGGAGTTATATTTTTTTTAACGACTCCACAGCCCTGATAAAAAGTCTAAACACAAAATGAGAGCACTGGTTTTTAGTATCACAAATAAAGAAGAAGTATAAAAACTGACAATGCTGCAGTTAACATAATTTTAATTGTGCATGAATCCCTAACAAGATCAAACTATAGGCCTTGAAAAAATCATTCCTTTTCTTTTATGTTATGAAAATTCATTTTCCCTATATAAGCCGTTGAAGAGTTAAGTGGTGCAAGTCATACTCTGCTAACTCTGAGATGTTTTATTTAAGTCACCGATGTAAATTCTTTCAGTTTTAGTGATGAATATTATCTAAACATTTAATTGGCAGGCTAATTACACATGTACAATAAGCGCAATGTCGGATATTATTTAAAAAATTATATAGCATTTCAACAAAATATGAGAGAAAAGAATATTTAAATATTTCTTTTTTATATCACTTAATAATGTATGTGTGCTGATATTTTTACAAATATCACCACAGATAAATTACACAAAATTTATATACTAATTTATTATTTATCATACATTTGATCTTAGAAAATTTATGATGTAAAATAGAAAGTGTTTTTAACCGTAAGGAATGGTAAATCTTAAAACTGTGTCTTCTGTGAAAAAGAATACACGCGGAACGTACAGACTCGTTGGGGGTGGCAGCGCAGACACAATAAAACTTAAGAAGACGGTTTGATATACCAATTTTTTCCCCAAATTTTTCAAAAGTCTTGATGGAGAATCATTTTTCAGTCCACATCTCATGTAAAAACTATTAAGTCCTGCTTTTCGCACATCAGTTTCACAATCTGTTGTATTTAATTTGCTATCAAACTTAAGCTCAGTTTTCAAAGAATGATGATAAAATAAATATTCTAGGTCGAAATAGAGTTTACTTGAAGAAAAATGCAATGATTCGTGTCCCATAATAATGTGCACACTCTTTTACTTTTAATTGCCTGGCATGTGTAAATATCAACTCAGACTGAAGTCAAAATTCTCAAAAAGTAACACCAATATAACATTAATCAGCTCATATTATATAGGGTATGAATATTTTTGAAATAATCAAATGGAAAATTAATTCAGGGCCCAAAGGTAAAATGAAGTCAAGATCAGTAAATCTGTACGTATTATTGTCAATTAAAATAAAAAATAATCATGAGGGGTTTTCATACAAAAACACCTTATAGCTTATATATCGATAATACTTAAAATCTAAATACTAGAACTGTGCTAAAATATTGTGGAATATTTCTCTATATACCTGTAGACTCCAAACCATTTGCGATAATTGATTGAAATTATACATTGAGTTCTTAACACGTGATAGATTCTGGTAATACCACTTCTGATGTGTTAACTATTACTTCTTGGTGAAAGTGCATTACATTTTTACTAAGCAATTGTTTTTTATTATCTAAAAGATTTTTTTTTAAATATATCAAATATCTTACAGTTTTAATCAAAAAACTGATTATAAAGAATTGCAAGATTATGAATTAAGAAAATGAACTGGAGGTGTAGCAGTAAAAAATAATTGTCCAGTAATTTAGAACAATATGTTGAGTTCTCATTATAAATAAATTTTTTAAGCCTCAGGTTGACGAAACAAATCCAATCTATGCTCAATGGATGGTTGCATGGAAGAATCAAATGCCAAAAGAGATGGTGAAAAGATTAAGAAATTGATAACTTTTTCTTCAATTTTTAGCATCATCATTTTTAAGTTAAGAATTAGAATCATTGCTTGTCTTAAGAAAAAAGCCTTGCAGTTCAATTCATCTGAAGATGCTTCTCAGAGAGATAAAACACGTGTCACATAATACAATTAGTTGACATAAAAAAGTTATCAATTCTATATTATTTCCTCAAAGTTACTGCTGCATCCATTGAAAATATTATTACAATAATTTTTATATCTATACAACCAACTTTTAAAGACTAGAATAATTTTTATAACTATTACATGAATATGTCTGACAGCCTTTTCACAGATTTATTAAAAATTGAAACAAAGCATACATTATATAATTTATCATTTTTCAAGGAAATATCTGTTTAGATTTTATATACGGGTTCAATAAAAAATTATAAATACTATTTAGTTCAGGTTCACTAAATAAATGACTGGCTAAAAATGATACTATTAAAGTGAAATGAGTTGAAATATTCCTTTTACATAATCTAGGAAGGACAGCATTCCATAATGCGTATGCTATTTTGATTCCATATATACATTATTCACAAACAAAAGACTCATTAGAGGAGAAAATAATGATGTATGAAAGAAAAAAGATAGTTATAATTTAATTTTGTTAATGGCTGAATCTTCGTGCTAATTTTTTTTCCATTTCTTTTTTATAAAAAAAAACAAAAAACATTCCCATTTTAATGTTGAATACAGCTTTACAACTGCAAAAATAGAGGTTTCACTCTCCCAGCCAGGAAACAGTAGACACAGTGCCGTGTGTATTTAAATGGATATCATTGGCAGAAGTCGTACTGTGATGCAAGAACGGTGCCATACTCGATGAGAAGTCTTGGACTACTTTTCCAGCGCCGCCAGATGGCATTGAGCTTTCTATTCCGCTCGATATCGTGGAGTTTATGAACGCAGTAATCATTGATGTAGCTGTCGTGATGATCTCCGGCGCTGTCGTTATGTTTGCTGCCAAAGTGGTAGTTATAGCTTTAGTCATGGGTCCGATAGTAGGATAGACGGCTCCGCATGGATCCGCCACTTGAGGACCGAGCATAGCGTCCAATACGTACGCCACCAACGATCCGGCCGTCAGCCCCACGTTGTACGAGAGAGTCATTATGTTTCCTAGACAGAATTTGTGCGTTTATAAAAGTTAAATCCAAACAAGAAAGCAATAAATGTCAAATATTGTATGTTATTATATTAAGAGCTGAAACCTGCTAATTCTCGTGCATCATTTCTGACTCGCTGAGCGGCAGCCAACATCGGCGCGGCTCCCAGCGCTCCGCCTGTCGCTCCCAAGAGGAGAGCTAGAATCGCCGGAGCCGCATCTCCCGCCGCGGCCACGTGTGGAGATCCCCGAGGTGCGCAGCATAGAAGAGTCAACGGCAACAGCAGCAACCGAAGAGAGCAACATGCTGCTAGTTTACTGCGCGCCCATTCCGAAACTCTTGTTGAAAACATCTGCTGACACATTTAATCACGGTAAGTAAGTACAAATTAATTTTTAAAACAAAAAAAGCAACATTTGTTTTAATTAATGCGTTCAAATTAAACATTTTCTATAATTGATTCAAACCGAGAAACATTATTTTCTTTAGTGACACTCAAAATGTCAAACCTATTATCAAATATTATTACTGACTCTATCATATAAAATCCATAAAAAAAATAATCTATCCCTAGGACTGAAAATCCATATCAAATATACGTGCCTAAAGTGTTATTTGATGATCAAAAGGAAACCTTTTTAAATATTCAGCTATGGCAGTGATTTGTTATAATTCAACAAATATGCTTTCAATATTTTGAACACATTACAAATTATATTGAATGTTAATGCTTAATTTTATTCATTTGAATGTTAATAAAATAAGCGTTAGCTCCATCTATCATAGCAATTATTAAATTCTCACCTTTCCAATCAAATCTCCGAGATTAAATATGGCCATCAAAATGACAGGCATCCATGAACCAAATCGGCAGCTGACGATCTCGGATAGAATCCCAGGGTACAAGCACAACGTTACAAAGTATGCTAGGGCAATAAACACCATATATGGGTATATCTGTTGAGCCACAAGCCACCTTGCTCTAATTCCACCTGAGAAAAAAATTAACATCGCTAAGAAGTTTAAGGTATAAAACGAAATATCACATTCTCAGTACACTTTTGATATCAAAGAAAACTATCGATAAAATGGAAATTGAACTTTGATTGTGGTAAGAATACTTCCAGTAAGAATCCTTCTATCAATTATTAATAGCCAGTGAAGCTCTTTGTAAAGAAAATGTATTCAAACAATATCATATTTGATTTTATTAATTCCTTCTAACCTTTTATTCCTGCCCATGTTTTTCCGCGAGATGATCCCGTACTCTGCGTTCTAACGAGGACATCTTCCACCTTAAAGCTGGGACCCGACAATTGAGCATTATTTGGATTTACTGATGTTAGACCATTACTCGTTGGCTCGTAGACGGGATTCGAAAAACTGAATGCTGAAAATTGACCGCCTTCTGCAAATCAAATACCATATAATTTAGAATTTCAAATCTAACTACAGATATGCATGTTACCTTCATATGAATTTCAAAATACTGAGAATGAAGAAGAGTACCATAGAAATCTTTAAATCCATGGTTGGACAGTGATATTATAAAAGAGTCAATTTCATTATTGAACCAATTTTAAAATTCCCATGTCTTAAATGTAGCCTAAAACTTTACATCTTTGAAACTTTGAGCTGTCGAAGAAAATCGTCAAGTAATACAAAGAACATAATTATCACCCACCTGCAGGTTGAGCAAGGCTTTCTTCAGAATTCAAGGAAACGCATGTATCAGGAGGTGGACTTATCTGCAGCTTTAATACACCATATTGCCCTTTTGGTGTGTCGTTAGTATCCATATCCATCTAATTTGTTTTAGATATGCACAATTAATACATATAAATATATAGAATTCAAATATATTTTTGATTTTTTTCCAATAAAATATTACATTCTTTGGTTTGCCTGTTTACCAAATTTATAAATTAGAGCACATAGAAAAATATTTTTCAAAAATCAAAACACATAAGAATAATGACATCATGGTGATATCTCTTTTAATGTGTTTGCTGTCAATACTTGCTGGCAGGTAACTGGAAATTATTTGGCTAAAATTTATTGTAAATCGGGTGCTACAAAAAAGATATATGCATTTGAATTATCGATAATTTGTAAAATCCTCACTTTGAATAACTATTGAAATTGATAAATATTTTTACACCTTCAAGTTCTTATTGTTTGGGAAAAAATGAGAAAAAGTCTATATAAATATGGACAAAAGATAAAGTAAATCAAAAAAGTATCATGCTCGCACTTTTTAATTTACTACACTACACTGTTGATATACTCCGAAGAATTGAAAGATGTTATGGTAGCCAACTACTACTTTATCCCTGTGATCACTATCCCAGGAGATATAGTCCAAATGATGAACAGAACAGATATTCTAATGACTAGAGTATGCGTGGTTTTACTGACGTAAAACTCCTGGCAATCATTGCATTATAATCTATAAATGCCAGACTTATTCTTCGAATGGATAATATCTTTATACTATTTATTGTGTGTCGATTCTGTTGCATCCGTGAGATAGAATGCCTGAAGATGTCAAATGGTGAAACCCGTATCATAAGTGATAAATAAATTTTGATATTGAAATTCCATAGAACCATCACTTGATATCATAAATTATACCTAAAGATAATATAAAAAATATATACTCCTACCAATCCAGCATCTTCGGTTGGCTCGAGTACAATTTTCTTTCTAGATTCTTGGCAAAGAGTGATATAAAATTCAACAAAGGCAGTCTTTCTGACTACAACGTATAAGCCCCAGCAAACGCACAGCGTAACCAATGTAAGTCCAAAGAATACTTCTGTATTTTTCTTTTCATCTTGCAGAAGCAATTTAGTCAGAATCCGATTGGCTGATACCCAAACACCTGCAGCACCTAAAAATATATTTTACTATGCTTTGAAATAATTTTTATTGATTCTATAAACATTGAAACAGAATATTAAACGAATCTGTAGTTTCGTTTCGAGATTGATACTATTTTTTTACTAGTGTGTGTAAATGGTTAAAAAATCTCTCATTTCAAGAAGTTTTTATTGATATATCATGAATATTAATCCATGTACACATTTCAATTTAATTTAGCTTTCTCAAATCAATCCTATGAATGTTTGTAAAAATATCATCTGATATTTTCTTTCATTGAGAGATATCACTGTCTGCACGACACTCACCCTTAAAATTAAGTTTTGACGAATAAAACATGCATAATAAATACGAGTCAGATGCTCCAGTCAACGATTTTGACTAAGCAATCAGAATGGATGAAAATTATTGATACAGTAAACAATATCCCTCTATCATTAAACAATACAAAAAATAATTAAGGAATTATGTGTTAATAGCACTGTTGATTATTCCCCAATCTTTAAAGATGTGGCAATCATACATATTCTTGCATTTGAAAAATAACATTAATATTCATATAATTGTCTATAGCTATACTGTTTTATTAATATAAAAAATCTTATATCACAAGATATTTTGTAACATTTTATTTTAGATGAAATTTATGTACTTTGCTTAGGAAAAATTTATGAAAGGATGGCTTTTCATTCAACAATCATAAATTTGAATCCAAGCATTGTTGTTAATGAGATTGATAAATTAGCACCAAAGTAGGAAATTTTGTATAATTAATAATTACACATTAGTTTTTTTTGTATATTTACCCATCTGATTTTCTTTGTCTATAAAACTAAACATAAATGTGTACTATGAGAAATGATATCATAATTATTGTAATGCCTTACTTTCTCCTGCCATAACTGCTTGAGTGTAGCGTGTAGGGAGCATACTTGTAAACCCATAATAGCTTGATTGCTGGACAGTGCAGCCAACTGCCACAGCTCCGACAGCAATAAGGTTTATTTTGTATGATATAGCTGGAGAAAATGCCTCCATGTCTATTTCACAGAATGCCACAAATAATAATGTGACGAGAGAGACTGCATAACCTGTGGACAACCAAATTTATTTAAACTCTTTGTAAAACGTGGTCTTATAAAAGTATTGACTACATATTTATAGATGTCAATCATATTTTAGCCTGTTGCCACCATTCCCTATCGAGTAATAAGTTATCACAAGTCCTTTATTGGTCTCATCTGTCTTTTTACCATCTCCAAAGAGGTTGATGAACCAATAAATATCATTCTTCAAGATTTCTTCTGTGAAGATGAAATGGCTCTTGTTGAAAACTCTATATGCTCCACAATGCGAAAGGGCATACCTTGAAAAAATTACCATTCCTGTCGGTAAAAAATATTCTTTTCCTTCACTTAATGAAGGCTTTTTCCTATGGCTTACATAACTGATTACAAATAAATTTTCCTTTTTATTTTTAATTCCTTTCCTTAATTTTCCTACAATGATTTTTATTTATTAAATTGATGTTTTGACAACTATTCCAACCCGCAAAATTTATTCAAAATCGTCAAATAATAATTGATATAATTTATGATATCGACTGAAGGCGCTTGATGGAATTTCAATATCAAATTTGAATTGTTACAATTTTGTACGATTCCACATGTTTTGTCACTAACGACCCGGGTTTTCGGGTCGTTAGTGACAAAACATGTGGAATCGTACAAAATTGTAAAAATTCAAATTTAAATAATAATTGACTTCATTGTTTTTACAATTATTAAATAAAATTGAATAAGAGACATAGTTTGTGTTATATATTTTACCACATGAATTTTAAGACAGTCGACCCTGTTCAAAAAAAATAGTATCTAATTAGCAAAATTTATAATAAAATAAAAAGATATAATAAATATCTTAATTGTATATTTTTTTAAAAAATCTAAAAAATGAGCCAGAAATTAATAACGCTAATATAAAAAAAAAATTGAATAATTAAAATATTTTTTTAGGCAATCATCGTCGTGTTGTATTTGTAAGATTGCCATCGTAAAAAACCAGTACAAGTATTCAAAACAGATGACAGATTTTTGCTTAATCAACGTTGTAACTCATATTACATTTTTTCGCCTCCTAATTATCAGCCATGAATAAGGGGATAATTACCTTCGCTTGATGTTGGGGGCTTAAATTTTACGAATTGAACAATAGCATCTAACTATTATAATAGTTTTTACCGTAACATGCTACATTATCATCTATAATCGTAATACAATATTTTAATTGTGTTTTTGTAGAAGTTAAAATGAGTTTCATCATTTAGTTTCTGCTCCTTGTTCTAAGTAACCAGTGTTCATAACTAACCAGTATTTTAATTTAGCAAAAATGCCTATATTTTATTGCAGTTTGATGAAGATTATAAAATATTGTAATATGCAATATGAAGAAATATAACTGTAATAGAAATAACTTTAGCTGCATGTACAGGAATACAAATAAACAATGACGTCCAATCTTTTTACGAATTATTAAATCATATTCCCACAATTATTTGTATGAGCTCAATTATTTTTTTTACGCGATATTTCTTTATTGTGAACCTGTTTCATGATTTTGCATAATCTTCGAATCTTTTTACATGGTTTAAATATCCATGATTTTAGTAAAATGTTTTTATCGTGTAAATAAAAAGAAGAGTGTAATCATTTATTAGTTGTATTATTTTAATGGATTTATTTCATAATTGAGATTTTATGTAATAAATATGTCATACAGTGAAATATTTTTTTGAAAAAAAGACGTAGGTTTATCATTGGATAGCTACCATTCAAACGGTAAAATACACAAATAATCTCGACATTCCTCTATCATATTATTTTACATAGAAGAAGCTGAATTGGATAGAACTATTTAATAAAAAATAATTTCTCATTACGTTTTTTAAAAAGCAATCTATGTTCTCCAAAAAGTTATATCACTCAATTCAACTCAACTTAAAATATTTGAGTGGGTTGTTTATTTTTCGAGTGGTATATGGATATTTAATTAATTACATCGTGCTGTACAACAATTCATTTCTATTTTTGATCATTACTTATATACATTTCAAATGATTCATTCATTTTTTGTTGATAAGAGTTATTTCTTGTGTATATATATATTTTTAATTTATATTTTTAAATCAGAATGATTACTTACCAAATGTTATTCTCGTGTTCAATGATAACATTTCAACAAGGATATTATTGAGCAAAACAGCAAAAAATGCCGTTATTATGTAAACCATTGACATGTCAAACATTATCGTCGTATTTGGATAACGATCTTGAAAAAAATCGACTGCCAAAATAAAGCTAAAAATTAAAGACACGCTCATAATTATATGTTAATTCATATTTTTATTAAAGATTTTTTTTGTAATTTATTGCTCTCACCTATTATAGGGCAATAAAAACCCTATTCCAGCTAGAACCATTGCTGCAAAGATTCGACTTTGTTTATCAACCGGCGGTGAAACATGATTGAGGCCATTTGCAGAAATAAAATCACCTCTCGGTCTTCCAATATGTTTGTAGCCCCGTCCCAGGTTATCAGTCATATTGAATTGATAATTTATTATTGCTGACTGCAAATTTAATCTGATTAGTTTTATTGGCTTACATAATTGAGAATAACTTTAATTCACTGACGATTGGATGTCCATTTTACGGAACATTTAATTATAATATTACTTTTTATTTATGTTTATTGCTCAAAATTCACTATAGCAAACATTTTGATTTTTATTTTTCACACAAGTACAACATCATAACCGGCTGACGCGAAAATGTAAACAGCAATTATTGCGCATGCTTTAAATTTCCCGCATTGATTATTTGATATTGCGCTATAGACAACAAAACATAGAATTTAATTTAAAAAAAATCTAAAATTACGAGCACTATTTACATATATTAAACTAATTTTCAAATAATATTTGTCGGTATCGAGTTTTTTAATAATTCATTGTAATCGTATAGTGGTGAATAAATTGTAATCTTTCGTCAAACTCTATGGCCAATATAATAGCACTATTCAAATAGTATATTGTTTTTGCCTCTTTGACAGAAGCGCTTGACATTTACCAAAATTTGCGTTATATTGTCTATGGGCTTGACATGGAGCAATACAATGCTCCGTCCACCGGTTTCTATCATAGAATGAACAATTGAACTAGCAGTAACCATTATTGAAATCTTTTACCATGGAGGTTCTTGTAGCTAGTGTTGATCATCTTAAATTTGATGTAGAGATAGCTCTTGAAGAACAGTATGGCGCGCTACCTTTGCCGTTTCCTGGAATGGACAGTAAGCATACATTCAATGCTTTTAATTTGCAGATTCTTCATTTAAATTATGGTTTGAAAGCATTAATTGGACGTTTCAGCATAAATTGAATTAATAAATAACTTTCAGTGTAATAACTCATATTTGATCATTCTAATATATATATATATATATTTGCCTTATAACCTAAAATAAGTCTTCACTTAGATATTGCAACACAAGTATTTATTGTTCAAATCCAAAACACGTTGTCTGCTAAATTCTGCATTATTAGCTTTTCAGTCAATGTGCTTTAAAAAATGGCACCTTTTTCTGTCTGAAAAGTTACCTAATGCTGCTGAAAACAATGCAATTTTATAGACAAGTCAATTACGAAAAAATGTTACCAAAAAAGGAACGAGAAAGACGATAAGTGACGCTGAATAGGTTGTAATATAAGTATGATAACGTAATTTTATGTCAAATAGTGAGCTTAGTACAAAGCGTAGAAAATGTAATAAAAATCACTGATTTGCTTAAATACTCGGGTTTCCACGATTCCAACCTAATATTATTTAAATAATTTCCAATCCTCAATTAAATTTCCTTTAGTGTTGAATTATAAAATATTGCAGCGGCGTCTTGTAAAGCATATTTACAATTAAGTGATTAGGCAATTGAGTACAAATATTTCCTGGTGTAAACGAATATCCAGGAAAATTATCGCCATGTTCACAATGAAAATATTTTATAGCACAATTAAAGATACTAAGTGTGAGGGGATTTATGTAATGTTATTTACTTATCACTGCTATTTTAAATTATCACAACCTGAGGTGATGTTTCAAAAAAAAAATGTACACACCATTATGTTTTATATATTTTCAGCATAATAAAAAAATATTCTGATCCTTTGATTGAAGAAAGATATCAATACATTTGTACAGTTATTTTCATATTTTGTGTCTTAATGGGAATTATTCCCATGTTTTGAAATCATTAGTCATGAAATGGTCATTAGTATCTTTTGGCTCATAATTATTGAAGTAGAATGAATCCCTGAATAGTCCCTTAAAAGCAATATTTCAATAGAAAATTATATTGAAGAATCTATCAAATAATAATTCATTGGGTTGAAAGTTATTCTCTGATTAAATTGAGTTTGCTTGTATATTTTTATTTTTTAATATTACTACTTACTAAAGTATAAAAAAAAATAGTAAATACTATTTTGCAATTTTACAACTCATAATTCAATCAATTCACGATGGATCAATTCATTGGGACTTAAATAATTTTCTTGAAGCTAATACTTCCAATTTGGTTATATATCTGTGTTGCCCGATATCCTATGTGGCTTTTTATTTATTCCGATTCCAAGAAGAGTAGCCAGTGGATCAAAATAGAATTTTACCATGTTATATACCTTCAGATTGGTTCAAAAAATCAATGCTGTATACAATTCTTTTATTCATTTAAATCAAATCAAATAGTCATTTGACTGTTAAAACTCATAGGTGAATATGTGTTGTATCCATAACTGAAGGAAAATTATATTTCATTAAAAAATATGAAAAAAAGCATTTAATAAAAAACAACGAATCTGATCTCATATATGTCATGTTTTTCCTTAAAGATCTATAAACAAGTGAATGTCAGTTATGTAATCCAAATATGATATATTTAATCGGAAACATTTTTTTTAATCAAATAACTGCACATGCATGTTGAAAAACTATGTGGGATTCAAAACTGCTTATAGTCATCACACCAGCGCTTTAAATTTAGCATGACATGTTTTTATCTGTTTTTAGAATCAACAGCCGCCGTTTGCGAGTTTTATAGCACATCTGACGGTCTAGGATGCGACAAAGGAGTAGCTTGTCCATTTAGACATGTCCGTGGTGATAGAACTGTTGTTTGTAAGCATTGGCTTAGAGGCTTGTGTAAAAAAGGTGATCAATGTGAATTCTTACATGAATATGACATGTCCAAAATGCCTGAATGTTATTTCTACTCTAGATTTAACGCCTGTCACAACAAAGAATGCCCATTCTTACATATTGATCCTGAAAGTAAAATAAAAGATTGCCCTTGGTGAGTTATGACTTTATAATGCTAAATATTTCTTCCTCAGAGTGTCTGTCTACTCCCAATTTGAAGCATATTGATTTCTGATAGCCTTTCTCAAAACAAATTTTTCTAAGGTAACTCTTTGTCACTGTGATGTTAAAAAGAATTAGGATAGAAAAGAGATTGGCTTTAGTTTTGCCCTTTTTTAGGAAGAAATAGGTGGGAAAACATTTTAGACATCAAATAGAATTAAATTGATCAATTATATATAGCTGCCAATGCTAGGCACTGTGAACACTCTTCATTAACCACTCATCAGCTAAATATGTTACGTGTGTTCTGTGCATAAATAATCTTTTTTTTTTTTTTTTTTAAATCAGGTATGATAGAGGATTTTGTCGGCACGGGCCCCATTGTCGCCATCGACATGTTAGGAGAGTAATATGTAATAATTATATTGCTGGATTCTGTCCGGATGGGGGAAGTTGCAAATACATGCATCCTCGATTTGAATTGCCTGCTCCCCAAGAACCAACTAAAGACACAAAAAGGTTGCCTGTATGTCACTTCTGTGGAGAACTTGGACACAAAGCATCATACTGCCTTAAAATACCTCCAGATGTAAGATTCTTATTATTAATTTGTAATATATTTTATATAACCTATAGAAAATGTAGGTTACCTAAATTAACTTAATATTATATTATTCAATTTAGTTTAAGTAGAAATATATGTGTATTGTGAGTTTTTTTTAATGAATATAAAAAAAGCTACCTGTCAACCACTAAGAAAATGATCCCCAATTTCCAGAACGTTCAGATTTACATTTTCTCTAAACCATTCCCAATGATTATTCTTAAAAAATCTATCATTTTTGAACATTAATATACTTTATTGATTGAATTAGCATTTACTTGGTAGAACTCCATTATAACACGGTGAAAAAAATAGCAATGTATTTTAGTTCTACAAAATTTATTAATTAATTAATAAATAATTTTGTAGAACTAAATACATTGCTATTTTTTTTCACCATGTTATATACTTGATGTTGCTTATATACTTGATGTTGCTTATATCAAGCACATCCAAGTTTTAAAAAAATTGGGATAGCCAAAATGACCGACTTTTTCACAACTTGTTTTTTTTATTGATTGAATTGGTATTCACTTGGTAGAACTCCATTATAACAAACAAACTAAAATAATAGTATCTCCATTAGTCCAACCTATTACTGAGGGGTGGTCTGATTTGCTTCCGTCCCACATGTAGACTTATTGTCATAGCCGCCTTTTGTTTCATTTACAATTTTTGAAAATTTAGTTTTATTGTGAGAAAGTAACAAGCTAGGCCGTTAAAACAGGAGAGAAGATGTATTGTGTACCTTTTCTACACAGCTATATATAGATAAGTAAATGTTAGTTTAAGCATAGTTCTGACGATGGGTGAGCCGAAATAGCTATCAACTGTATTTTTTAAAAATAATTTTGTAGAACTAAAATACATTGCTATTTTTTTCACCTTGTTTTTTTTTATTGTTATTTTATAAATTTCATACATAATACCTGGATTTCCCATTTTTTTTTCTACAATGGAACTCTTCAATTTGAAAATTGTAATAAAAGTAGACTTGTAATGTGTAAACAGTTACCCTCTTGATAAAAAGCATTATATTAATAAAATAAAACACAATGTTTAGTACTATTCCCACAATTTTATAATACTAAGATCAGCACCGGTTTCGCTCATTGCAAGCATAATTAACTGATACAATATAAATTAAATTTTTCTTTTTTCTTTAATCGTTTGTTTTGTATATCTGATAATCACTTACTCATTTTTTTTATAAATAACTACAAGTTTCTAAATAATATACAGTCAGTTTATTAATATACTGCAGTCTTAATTTCTTTTAGTATTGTGGTAGCTTGATACATAATGTCGTTTTAAATAATATATTTTGCCAGTGATTTTGATATTGAAATATAATGAAATTTAATTGTTAGGATTCAAATTCCGTATTGGAATTAATTTCAAAGTGAACATTGAAAAAAGACATTGCCTGGCTGTGTCAGACACTATATGTCTCATTTATTCACTTCAATGTTCCTGATTGAAAAGTCTGTGATATTATTGACTTCTATTTTTTTTTTAGCAACGAGAAGCCGTACAAAAGAAAGAGGAAGCCAAATACCGCGCTCTTGGCTATATCAAAACGACTGATAGTGATGACCATCCTAAGCCACTTGGATTGCGCCCGCCACCGAAACCACTAGAAGAGATAACTTGCTTTAAATGTGGTACTAAAGGCCATTATGCAAATAAATGTCCGAAAGGCCATCTCGCCTTCCTTTCTCATTCTCAAAATCCTGCCCCTATTGGTGGATACAGGAAATAAAACACTATCATAGGCAAAAATAGATTTATTTTTCATGTATTTTCTACTCAATGGTTATCTCAATTGTAAATAAATATTTAAAACCAATATTTTTTATTTATATTTGTCTTACCCTTCGATTAACTTAAACTATGTAAGAAGAATAGAGACGCATGTAATCCAAACCCAATATATTACTACAATTTAATTTATTGAGTGAGGTTGCTTGAGAGTTATGTCTAAAGTAACCCCGGTTACTATTTGGGTTTTCTATCTGAATTTATTTAAGTTCCGATTTGACATTGACCCCTTGAACAGTAATAAATATTTTCATACTTACATTTATTGAAAATTAAAGTGTTCCGTTAAAATTATCTTTGTAAAAGTATTTTTTTGACTAAATTTACTTTTGAAGGCGTGTTAAAGATTTAAACAGCAAACAGAGCTCAATAAAAAAAAAATTAAGTTTCTGAAAAAAAAATTTGGTGTTCTTTTTATTATATGACAAATATGAAAAAAATATACAGAACTTTGACTGAACACTGCTTTTATTTTGTACAACTCTGTATTAACCTTTCCAGGAGTATGGATGTACTAGTATGTCGGCACGATTTTTTCGTAGAGGAGCATGGACGTACTTGTCGTATATGTCAACAATTATTATGATAATATATTCAAGTGCTATGTGTCAATGGTTTGTGATCCCTGGATTATGCAACTGGTTTTATTACGATAAAACCCTAAAAATGTGAGTTGTATTCTTTTTACAATGATTTGATTAAAAAAATTATGTAAAAAACTCACTCCTCATAGCACGGTTAAAATAAATTCTTGTGTGTTAGATATCTTAAAAATATACAAAAAAGAGTTATGCAAGTTGATATTTGTTTCAACTCCCGATTAATTCATACTTTTTTGATGTTTGACCCTTCTTCTTTATTAAAATATTCAAGTTAAATAAAATGAATAACTATTGTTTGAAGGTGGAGCACAAGTAATCTATATATATAAAAATGAATGTCTGTCTGTCTGTCCTTTACTTTGTCGAATTATTGCTAAGACTGCCAGGCAAAAGATAGGTTGATTACAAAAATTAATTGAATATTTACGAAAAACATGTTTTTATACAAGACTATTGTATAATAATACAGAACGACTATTCATGAAACATTGTATCTATAGCAACGTTGTCACATGCACTCGCCTGGAGGTATTTTAAGTAGGTACTGAATATTTTGAAACAAAATTCGATTTTCGAATAAATTATTTCAATGTTTGAATTTTTACCGACTTCTTTTGTTTTAATTTCATGTCGCATGACACGTTCTGTCAATTGAAATAAATATTACGAATAAATCGTGTGTGATATAGAAAGAGTTAATTTTAGAATTCCTATAATTGTATTATATCAATCATTTTTTTTTATTTTTCACAAGAGAATTTCAAAACGTTACATTCACTGTGAAATCAATTATGCCATCCAAACGAAAAGATATACAAAACAGATAATCAAAGGGAAGCAAGATTGGAAACAGATCGAGTACGCGTAGATCGTACCAGACGCACTCTGCATGCTGATTTAAACCATAGTGCTTTCCATTACGATCCTAATTATGACTACAGTCTGCACCCAAGTGTTGTTATTGGAAAAATGGACAAATTATGCGTATATTGTAGTGCCTTTAAATTTAAAAATGAAACACTAGGAATGTGCTGCGCGAGTGGAAAAGTGAAATTGCCAGAATTACATTCACCACCCGAACCTTTATTAACGTTGGTATCGGGTGATACAAGTGAATCAAAACATTTCTTGACAAACATACGAAAGTACAATTCAAGTTTCCAAATGACATCTTTTGGTGCAACCAATATCGTGCGCGATTACATGCCAACATTTAAAGTGCAAGGACAAATATATCATCGTGCAGGATCATTACTACCACTGCCGAACGCAAATCATAAATTTCTTCAAATTTGTTTCTTGGGAAACACTGACAAACAAATTGACCAACGTTGACAATTCAATACGGGTACTAAACGAGAAATAATCGCTCAATTACAAACTTTATTTGATCAGAACAACAAATTAATAAAATTATTCAGAACTGCTCTCGAACAAATGCCATCTGATTATTACAAAGTTGTAATTAGAGCTGACAAAGTACCTGTCAGTCAACACGAAAGACAGTACAATGCACCAACAATTGATGAAGTAGCGATCGTTATAGTTGGTGAAGAATTTAACTCGCGTGATATCATTCTTCATCGTAGAAATGGTCATGTTCAGCGAGTTTCAGAAACGCATCGATCGTACGATGGATTGCAATATCCGATTTTATTTTGGCAAGGAGAAGACAGATACCATTTCAACATCCCGTTGAGAAATCCACAAAGAGATGAGGAAACGAATAAGAAAGTCAGTGCCATGAATTACTATTCATATCGATTGATGATTCGTGAAAACGCTGAAAATAATATCTTAAAATGTCGACATTTGTTCTATCAATACATTGTCGATATGTACGCGAAAATAGAAACTGAACGACTCCTCTACATTCGATTAAATCAAACCAAGTTGCGTTCCGAAGAATATATTCATTTACGTGATGCAGTTGTTAATGATGGCAATGTGAATCCCAATGATTTGGGGAAAATGGTCATACTCCCGGCTACATTTACAGGAAGTCCACGTCACATGTATGAATACGCACAAGATGCAATGACGTATGTTCGGGCATATGGCCGTCCAGATTTTTTTATTAGATTTACCTGTAATCCGATGTGGGAAGATATAACACAACTTTTGTTACCCGGACAATCATCATCAGATCGTCATGATATTTGCGGACGGGTGTTTAAACAAAAACTCAAATCTTTAATGGATTTCATTGTCAAGCGTCATGTTTTTGGAGAGACACGCTGTTGGATGTATTCAATTGAATGGCAAAAAAAAGGATTACCACACGCTCATATTTTGATTTGATTGATCGAAAAAGTCACACCTGATAAAATTGATCAAGTCATCTCAGCAGAAATACCAGATGTCAACTTGATCATAAATTGTTTGAAGTTGTCACTAAAAACATGATTCATGGTCCATGTGGCTTACTCAACAACAATTCAGCATGCATGTCTGATGGAAAATGCACCAAACGATACCTAAAAAACTTATTAGCCGAGACTATCACTGGCAATGACGGATATCCACTTTATCGTCGACAATCGACTGAAAATGGTGGCAAATCCATCAGATTAAAAGTGCGAAGAAAGTGCGAACAATGACGTTGAAGTTAATAATCGTTGGATTGTACCGTATTCACCGCTTCTCTCGAAAACTTACAAAGCACACATCAATGTCGAGTATTGTAATTCGTTGAAATCCATCAAATACATTTGTAAATATGTCACCAAAGGAAGCGATAGGGCAGTTTTTGGAGTGGGAGATTCAACTGCATCTACCGATGAAATCAACCAATATCAACTGGGACGCTACATTAGTAGCAATGAAGCAATATGGCGCATTTTAGCATTTCCAATTCACGAATGGCATCCAACAGTTACTCATTTGGCAGTTCGCCTTGAAAATGGACAGCGAGTGTACTTCACAACAGAAAATGCACGTGTAAGAGCATTTTCACCACAGCTAACAACGTTAACTGCATTTTTCTTATTGTGTAGGGATTATATGTTTTCAAAGACGCTACTTTACTCTGAAGTGCCAACATTCTACAGATGGAATGCATCGGAAAAAAAATTCAACGTCGCAAACAAGGTAAAGCAGTTGAAGGACATTACAATATATATTCAACCGACGCATTAGGCCGTCTGTACACTGTTCACCCAAATAATGCAGAATGCTTTTACTTGCGATTACTGTTAATCAACATACGTGGACCGAAATCCTTCCAAGAATTGAGAACAGCAAACGGTCGAATATGTGTCACTTATCGTGAAGCTTGCCTCGAATTATATCTTCTAGAAAACGATGCACATTGGGACACTTCACTCGCCGATTCATCGAATACTGCGAATACGTGCGTTATTTGCAGTAATATTAACAATTTTCTTTCCATCCAATCCAATAGATCTTTGGGAAAAATACAAAGGCTACATGAGTGAAGATATTTTACATAGTTTGCGTGCAACAATTCAAAATCCACACGTTCAATTCACACCAAACGTGTATAATGAGGCATTGCTATTGATTGAGGACATATGTTTAGTAATCGCTAACAAATCACTGCTACAATTGGGAATGGCTGCGCTGAATCGATCTGAAAACGACTTACTTGATCGTGATTTCCAACGAGAAACACACTTTGATGTGGATGAATTGGGTAAATTTGCTCAAACAAATCTTCCGAAATTGGTTCCAGATCAACGTATAGTGTATGACACAATTATGGATGCAATTACAACACAAAGTGGTGGATTTTATTTCCTAGATGCACCCGGAGGCACAGGTAAAACCTTCCTCATTTCACTCATTTTGGCAGCCACACGATCACGAAAGAACATTGCACTAGCAATCGCATCATCTGGAATTGCAGCAACTCTTTTGGATGGTGGCCGAACAGCGCATTCAGCACTGAAATTGCCATTGAATATGCAAATAATTGAGACACCAACATGCAATATCAACAAAAATTCTAAAACGGGTAAACTACTCACATCATGTAAAATCATTGTATGGGACGAATGTCCTATGGCACACAAAAAATCATTGGAAGCACTTCATCGCACACTAAAAGATTTGAGAGGAAATGAACAACCTTTCGGTGGCGCACTCCTTTTATTGTCTGGTGATTTTCGACAAACTCTACCTGTTATATCACGTTCAACAGTAGCCGATGAACTTAATGCATGTCTCAAATCATCCGTTTTATGGTGATACGTACATACATTCACTTTGAAGACCAATATGCGTGTACAACTACAACATGATACATCCGCTGAACGTTTCGCAAAGCAATTGTTGGATATGGGAAATGGGAAAATGGCAATAGAGGAATCCAAACAATGTATCACATTGCCAGCAAATTTCTGTAAAATAACCGCAACCATAGACGAATTGATTCACAAAGTTTTTTCAAATATTGCACACAATCATAAAAATCATCAATGGCTCAGTGCACGTGCTATATTAGCAACCAAAAAAAGGATGTCAATGCAATCAATTTCAGCATACTAAATGAAATACCAGGAGAAGCGACAACGTATAAGCCAATCAATACTATAATGAATCAAGACGAAGTCGTCAATTATCCAACAGAATTTTTGAATTCACTTGATTTGCCAGGCATGCCGCCGCATGTTTTAACATTGAAAATTGGCGTGCCTATCATTCTTCTCCGAAACATAAATCCACCACAACTTTGTAACGGTACCAGGCTATCAGTAAGAAAAATGATGAACAATATTATTGAAGCTACAATTTTAAACGGGAAATTCAAAGGAGAAGATGTACTGTTGCGACGCATCACAATGATTCCGACAGATATGCCATTTGAATTTGAACGTCTGCAGTTCCCAGTGCGATTCGCCTTTGCAATGACCATCAATGAGGCACAAGGACAGTCGTTACAAGTGTGTGGACTAAATTTAGAAAATCCATGCTTCTTACATGGACAACTGTATGTGGCCTGCTCACGCGTTGGAAAACCTTCTGATTTATTTGTGTACGCACCAGATAGAAAAACAAAAAACATTGTGTATCCAAATCCAATAAATAAAAACACATACGGCCACCACTGTCAAATTTAGGTAAGAAAGACATAACCTAAGCTTAGCGCTTCTAATTGGCTCCAACCTTGCCTCAAGTCCGACTTATCCAATCGGAAGGCGAGAGGCTCCCGACGTGGCGCTTCTATAAAGTCGTGGTTTCTTTTTTTTGAGTGGCATTGCAACGAATGCCGGGTACACACTAGTAATATATATTGTATAATATATAATGTATACATTAAACATTGATCTTGCAAATGATGAAAAATCCACTGACTGACAAACAACAGTTTTTATTTAAACATTTTTTTTTTAAAGTGTTAACTGTCATTTCTTGATGGAAAGGCATGATATTTTCAATAATAAAAACACATTTTTTACAAACATTATATTTTTACAACAATATATTTTTTGATCAGGACCGGTTTCGCTCATCGCGAAATCATGAGCGAAACCGGTCCTGATCAAAAAATATATTGTGGAAATAAGTACTAAAAAATGTGTTTTTATTACTCAAAATAAACAAATTAATATATAATATGAGTATGATCTTGAAAGGAAAAGTTATAGAAAGCAAAAATTTACCGTTTTTAATAGAATACCAAGTATTTGAAGATCTATTAAGGGTAACTTAAACAACCATAAATCTTAATCAGCGCTGTGAAATCCTTCCTTACATTGATAGTAAACTCTCTTTTTCTTTTATTTTTAACAAAAGACATAACAATATAAACATTAAATTAAACACTATAAGAAGCAAAAATATTTTAAGAATCCAATCGTATAGATGTTTATTTTGTTCATAAAAAATATCAATATAGTTTTCATCATTCAATCGTAGTTTTCATGTCTTGATTTAATCAGCCCAAGGTTTTCCTCATCTATATTTAGATGGATCTTTATCCCAAAATAAGAATCATTGAGTTGATGTTGTAGTAAAAGTGGAGGCATTCCATATCCTCATTTCTTCCCACCTACGCTTAGCACTTAATTAAATTAATGACTGTTCATCATCACTAAAAGAAGATTTGTCACATACCATCAGTACTTCCTTAATTTCTCCTTCCAAAGGAAAATATTGACAATGTCTTTGTTAATGAATCCATTATAGTAATAGAAATAATTGCATATTAAGACAAAAAAGAATATAAATAAAACATACTTATGCTCCCCTAAAGATTGACTTTTCACCCGATCAACTTGTCAATAATACTGAAGATTATTATTTCTTCAACAAAAAATTTATTTTTACAACAAACAATATGCAATAATTAAAAAAATCAGCAAATAAAGTTAATTTAATTTCACGGCTTTCTCATCACAAACAGTATTTTCTTAAATAACCCATAAATTTATGTAAAAAGCTATTCAAACTGAATCTCGAACTCGAGGATAGTTATACCTGATAATCTTATGATGTTGATAAAAAGAAAAACAAATGATATTAATAGTTGATCTGAGCAATGGATATAATGACAAGTGTTGTATTTTTTTTTTATTTACAGCTTAATCACTTAAATAAATATTTTTTCAAAATTGATTAGAATAATAAATCCGTGCTTAAAACTTCATTATATACAATGTAGTTCAGATATATGATGGCAATATATGTTGATAATAGAATTCTAATTATGACCACAAGCAATACATTAAATGTAAGTAGAGCTTCCGCATTTCACATCTTTAAAACCATTGACAATATATAATGATGTACACTCTGCCATATTTGTCTATGGCTCTAACCTATTAAATTTAGTGTCTATATAGCAATGCTTCCCAAACACAAATTATACACTATATTCCCAAACTACGGGTATGAAAAAGCTTGGGAATCATAAATAAGCATGTGTCAAAACAAACCCGTTGCTCAATTTGAGTTTCTAATTTTCAAAATGTGATACTTGTGACTATAAAATTTATATTGTGATTATTTTATAACTAATTAAATCGTTAAAGCTTAAGAGACAAATATAGTTTTACTTTTCAGTGCCTTAGTTGACGAATACATTATCATTTTACATCTTAATTTTACGTAAACGAGAAAAAAATGCGGCGTTCTGAAGAACGTAGACGTAAAAAAAAATCGAGAAATATTGATATACATATCCCTGATCTTGGCAGTGATAGTTCAGAGGTAGAAAGCGATGAGCTAATTGACGATGCCGAAGAGTTTGCAAATGATTCCCGTTCAAAAAATAATATATCCGAGCTTAGTTTGAAAGCGTCAAAGGATATTGATACTGCGTCAATTTTGTACAATGATAAAAATATTGAAAAATTATTAGAGCGCAACTGTATCGATGAATTGCCTTTACTCTCAGATACAGTGACCGTAGAGAACAGAGATTCAGATAGCAATGATGGCAATAGTTTTATTAAGGCTAAAAAGAAGCGCGTTCGCAGACGAAAATCAAAAAATCTTAAAAACCTTGTTAATTCAAAAGATATTTCTTCTCAGCCACGAACTACATTGGCATCAAAAAATTCCCAGAAAGATGATTGTGATAATGTAATTATGAGTAATTGCACAGGCCAACAAAGGGCGAGCACCTCAACTTTACATGCAATGACTCACTTTCGTTCAGGATTGGCTAAAATTTCTAGAAACATGCACAATTTAAATATTCGTGAATCAAATGACCTGTGCAACCTGACTGTGAGTAAAACTTATCTTGCAGATGCAATTTCTGAAAGCAGCGAGGACTCTGATGTTAGTCAAGAATTTGCAGTCGATGATACATTAGAGTATATGAAAGATGTTAATTTATCATTGACTACTAAAGGATATGTTGTCAACGGTGAGGAAAAGAAAAATGTAGATATTTTAGCACTTCAGAACCATTTTTTATCTCATCACAAACCTAAGGGAAAATCTAGGAGGATAAAACCTATTCTCTATGAAATGCCCAAATCTTATACGAATAGCTCTTCTAAATCAAGGAATGCAAGAAAAAAAATGTCTTCCTTATCAGTCATTGATAATGAAAACATGGTCTATTCCAATTCAAAAGAAAATGTAAATAGTAACGTAATTTCTATTAAAAAGCCTTCAAGGAAACAAAAAAATAAAATAAAACGACAAAAAACAGCCACTGAAGAAGACGTAGTATTTTTTGAAGACTATTATTCTGCAGAGGATGTAGATAGAGGTCTACAATTCAATGAAATGATAGAAGGCTACTTAAGAATAAATGCAAAAAATCACCTTTTTGCTTACGTTTGCCATCCTGATCCAGCAATGAAAGATGTAGAAGTAGATGGGGTCAGATACAGAAATCGAGCGTTAGATGGTGATTTAGTAGTCATTTTATTGCTCGATTCATCTGATTCTCAAAGACAGAAGGGAAAAGTGGTTTTTATTAAGGAACATATCCATCCTCGAATCTGTGTTGGAAATCTCAAATACAATTTTGAACACAAACATGCGTATTTCATTCCAAGAGATAAGAAAATACCACGAATGTTTATTCCGCTGACGGAGTGCCCTCAAATTTTCAGAAAGGAATCCTCTAAATATGCCAACGTTTTATATTTGGCTAAAATTATTTTATGGGCTCACGTTACATTCGTAACAGGTACTATAGTCCAAGCGATTGGACCGGCAAACTTATTAAAGAATCAGAATAAATCCATCATGCTTGAGAATGGTCTCGACACTGAGCCTTATGGAGATGACATCAAAGAATATTTACCTGCAGAAAACTTTGTCATTCCTGAAAAAGAATTTTTATACAGGGAAGACTTTCGTAATGAATGCGTCTTTACTATTGACCCGGAATTCGCAAGGGACTTGGATGATGCGGTCTCCTGTAAAATATTAAAAAACGGCAATTATGAAATTGGTGTACACATTTCTGATGTAACATACTATTTACAAGAATGCAATCTGCTCGACGACAAGGTAGCTGCAAAGGCTACAACTGTTTATCTTGTTGATGAAACTTATCACATGCTACCAAAAGAATTATGTCTTCATTGTTCCTTACTACCGAACTCTGATAAACTCACATTTTCAGTCTTGTGGGAGATATCTAAAGAAGGTGACATATTGAACCATCGATTTGCAAGGAGTGTGATAAATTCTTGCTGTCAATTATCATACGACCATGTGACCTGTATACTTGAAAGTCCTTGTTCAGATTTGAAAGACCAACTTCCCGACATAAAAAATCCACACACATTAAATGATGTGAGCGAAATCATACATCATCTCAATCAATTGGCTGTTATATTACGCCAGAAGAGATATGAAAATGGAGCATTAAAGATCAATCAAAAAAAGTTATCTTTTCAATTAGATCCTATTACTCGTGATCCTGTTTTATTCTATCCCGAAGAGCATAATGAAAGCCACCAATTGATTGAAGAATTTATGTTGCTCGCCAACTGTACAGTTGCTGCTCGAATTTTTAAAGATTTTCCCAATCTCGCATTTTTACGAGCACACCCTCCACCAAAAGACAAGATTCGCTCGGTTCTAGATCTTTTTGGATCACTGGGGATTGACCTCGATGTATCTTCCGCAGGCGACTTACAAGCATCTTTGGCAAAACTGACATCAGATGATAGCTCAGGCATGAAATCTTTAGTACTGGATGCTCATTTAATCAAAACATTATCTAAAGCGAGGTACTTTTGTTCGGATGGATGTGATGATGATGACAGCCGTCACTATGCATTAAATATTCCAATCTATACACACTTCACTAGTCCAATTCGAAGATATGCTGATATTATTGTTCACAGGTATGTCAATATTTAATATCATTATAACCTCTTCCCTCCTCGTATGTACGTTGATTTTGTTAATTACATGTACAGGACTTCTTCCTCTACAAAGGATATATGGTAACATAAAAAAAAGATTAGCATTGTCTGGTAATTTGCGATTGATGTGGACACTGTTTGTCAATTTATCGAGTTGATTGTAGCATCCACGATTAATCATCATCTGTGTTGATGTCTGCTAACAAATCAAATATTCTAATTTGGCAGTTGCCAAAATTTCAGATCTATGGACAATGGTCTCAATTTTGTGCCCTGCATACACTAATGTACTTTATAAAAATACAAGCATTTTGTTGAAAATATTGACCTTATAATCTATGTTTTTATTATTTTATTCTAATACACTATAATTATTTGTACAACTAAAATACATTGTTATTTTTTCATCGTGTTAGAAAATAATTTATATTTTTTCCTACATGTTTGAAATAAGATTATTGGATTCTTGTAATATTTATTTTTGTTTTGACTAATCCGGATAATCGAGATTCTACTGTATTTTGTATTGATTTGCTTTTATTTCTTCAAATATATAGATACTTCACATATCTATCAGTATTTTTTTGCAATCACTTTTTTTTTTTGATTTGTTGGAAAAAATATTAAACCATGAAGAAAAAAACTCATTATTTGTTTTTATATGTAGTAATGCTAAAAATATACAAAATAAAACAAAAACAACTCACTCCTTAAAGGGTTAAACAACTTTTTACAGGAAACATTTGCCAAATGTATTTGATTCCCAGACATTTCAACAGACAGATTCAAGTCAATAAATAAACTGAATATATTTTTTTCTCTGGTAATATAATAAGAAACTTCTCAAGATATGTATGTTTTGAATGCAGAAAAAAATAATTTCCCTCGTACTATAAGGGAATAATTTGACTGCCTATTATTCTAGGCCATTAGAGCATTGAAATTTATTGTTTAACAACAAATTGAGTAATGGAAATTCAGATATCATTTTTGACCATTAATATCAATAATTCAAACTAATTGAAATGAAAATATATATTAACTGTATCATTTTATTCTAGGCTATTATCAGCAAGTCTCAAATATAATGCAACACCGAAATGGACATCTGAATATGTGAAAAACACTGCAAAGAAATGTAATGAAAAAAACTACAGTGCCAAGAATGCTGGTGATTCATCTTCAGAAGTGTACCTAATGAAGTATATTTTAAATAATTGCCCTGTTGTGGAACAGGCAGTTGTTGTGGATATTTATGAGAATTCGCTTGAACTAATTATTGTCTCAATGGGTCTGACTAGAAGAGTTTTCTTTGATGTAAGAATTTGATATAAATTAATTGTTTATTCAAACACTAAAACTAAGATATTTTTTTTTACCTAAATGGCTTATTTCGATTTTTTTATAAAGCCTGCATGGCTTGATGAGTAGAATGAACAATATAAATATTGGAAATCTTATTTGTTTTCAGAATTTCTCTACTGGATCTAAACCTGAGCCGAAAATTGAAAAAATCCAAGCAAAAGATTCACTGTGTAAACTAGTGGTTACATGGCCAGCTGATAATTCAAAGGAAACTATTCAAACAATAGAGATTTTTTCTGTTATTTCAATTAAATTAGATAAAACTAATCAACTTTTCATGTTTACTACGCGTGTGCTAAAACCAATTGAAGAATAATTAAAAATAAATTTATTTTGAAGTGCTATATGTAATAATTTCTTCATTTAATTGCTTTCTTTGTTATCATTTTATTTTTTTACTTATTGACAGTTTAAATAAATGAAATTTAGGCTATATGATTATGTTGTTTTTCTTTTCTTAAAATTTGATTGATGTATTTAAGATTGAAGTTTTTATAGTTAACATGTTCTAAGACCTTTTGTTGAAACTTTTTCTACCCCGATAGATACAATTGAATCGACTATTGATTAAGTATATTTCGATAAAATTGTTAAAACAGAGCCACTGTTTACAACACTTTTTTTTTGCCTTGAACATTCAAAGACTGTTGTTGAAAAAATTTTCAATCATGATTATGTGTAAAATTCAGGGTTATTATAGATAGAGTCATTGAAAAAACGACTCTGACATTGACCAATAACAAAAAGTTTATTTTATGTTTTCTCCTACCTTTCCTATTTATGTGCATTGAATTAAAGATTAACCAACCAATCTGGCAAATTGTTCATTGAGCTCAGCTCACCTTTTTGCAATCATCAATATATTGTACTTTAATATTTATTATACAAATAACAATCAATTTGAGTAACATTGAACAAAACTGATATATTCCATGCGTAATTGTTTTTTTCCTTATAACCAGGTAAGGCTTATTAGATCCAAATATTTTTAGAAACTTTTGTAAATACACTTGGTGCATTTTACAAAAAGAAAAATACACAAATACAAAATCCACTCAGTTACCCAAGATGCCGGTAGTTTGCTTTACAGAATTGAAGCTAGAATTTTTTTTATATTTGTTATCGTGCGAATGAAAAATAAATATTTTATAAAAATTGGGTAATTTGACTACTTTATTTTTAAAAAATATTAATATCGTTCAGGTGTAAAACATTTATGGAAAAAAAAGAAAACGTAGGTCTTAAAAATTTCAATAGTTAGGAGTCCGCACCAACCACAGATTTGCGCAGTGGTTGAAAAACTGCTGCGCGGTCGCGGGTAGCCTAAACCAAGAGGAAAAAAATTATATTGGTTGGATCATATAACGGTGACAAACTCTTATCACTTATGCACTTTCATTGGAGAGAAGGGACAAAATTTTGATATCAGTCTGACAATTCAGTTCATAAGACAGCAAGAGGTGATATTTTATCAAAATTGAAGCATATAATAGAAAATAACTGCAGTTATCCGTTCTGTCAATGGCATACCAAGATACTCTGCAGGATATGAGGGCATTAAAAAATAAAAGAACAGCATTATTTCATAGAAACAGTATATTTCACCAAAAAAAAATCTTTAACCAATGATGATTATAAGCAACATTTATTTCCCATTTACTACTTCAAAAAATCTAGAGCTGTGTCAATTCCGCATATGAAAACTAATGATTAAAAAATCTGTCATATTCGTAACACAAAATGTCAAATATATCATTAGTGTCCAAATGCGATCGAGTAAAAAAAACTATAAGTATTTATATAATGCATACAATCTAATTGAAAAGTATTCGTGAATTTATGGTGAATATTAGTTTGTTCAAAAAAAATGTTTTAAAATAAAATGTGCCATGGTGTGAAACTAAAATACAATTACAGTGGAACCCCAATCTTACATTCCCCCATTCATTATTCTACCGCATGTTTCGTCCATTTTATATAGTCTAAGTACAATGATTTGAAAATAATAACAATGTTAACCAATCTTGCATCCATTCTGGATCCTTTTGGTCCTGCCATAATTAAGATCGCTTTTGACTGCATTTTTTTTTACCAGTTCTGTCATTTACAGAGGCATCGTCTTTGGAATAAAAAATAAAGCAAGAGGGTTCTTGGATTAAATTGAAATCCCAAATGGCAAAGAAACAAATTGATGTTTTTCACAATACTATAACATATCTACATTCATCACTAACATTATCTATTGACCACACATTGTGTTATATTTAATTCAATAGCTTACAAAGTGACAGTTAAAAACTGTAAACTGAAAGAACTATTTCTTAAAAATGCAAAAATGTGTAGTTTCGGATTATTTAAAAAAATATGTTATGAAGTGATACTAAAAAAATTTTTTTAAGCATGTTTCTTTTTTTCAAGGTCCCTTTAAAAACGTAGAATCGGGGTTTCACTGTATCATATGGTATTTTGTTTCAGAGCCTAGAATATTATGTACACTGCACATCGGTTATATGATGATCATGGGTAAAATGTGTCAACGGTGTGAGTATTGAAAGATTATATAGTTTTATAGCGATAAAAAACATCAAGTATTTATTTTTAGGCCAATAGAAAAAAATTATAATATGCAAACGTGACAGTTTCAACTTAATGATTACCATTGACAAAAATGCATTGAAAATGAACGTAAAATATATTTAAAATAAAACAAAAAAATATATAAGCCACTATTACCCATAGTCACATTCACCTGTTAATAAAAAGCAAAGAAAACCTCTAAAACAAATTATAAAATCAATTTTGTTAAATTTAAATAATAAAATAACTATTATGTATGTACATTCTATTTTTTTACAAAATAATATTGTTAGTATATTTGCTATGATCTTACAATATTATCATTAAACACAAAGTGCAAACACAGAGAAATGACACTTTTATAATATATCTTCAAACTTTACATATGAATAAAATATCTAATCAGCTGTCTATTACTTGCATGGAATAATGGTATATTATCATGACATTCACTTCAATCTTTGAGAATCGGCTTATTTCTAAAAATTTAGATTCAAAAGATTAATACAGTTGGTTAAGGTAGATCTCACGACCACCAGTGAAACAAAAAGAAAATATTTATTTATGAGTCAGTCCGTTCCAAGGTTTGTAGTTACAAAGTTTCATATTTGGAGTAGGATGTTTTCTGTTGGCTTAGAATCAAATTGTAATTACAAAAACAGTGATAAGAGGTTAAAGAGAAAACATAACTTTAAAATTTTCAGACATTTTAGATGAAATCAAGATATACCTGGATATAATGAAAAAATAGTTGTTTTTTTACTATTTAGATATAGCCTCTAAAATAAATAAGTCACAAAAGTTTTTTTTTTATAAAATTATTTACCTTTTTTTTTATGACGAATATGGATCATTATTTGAATTACTTAAATTTTAAGAATTTTATTTAAAATTTTTTGCCATTTGTTAAAATTTGTATGTGTTAACTACAAACTTTTGGCTGTAGCCCGACAGCATATTTCTCTTAGCCGCTTCAAAGAATCGACAAGCCTTAAGCTATTTTAAAAACATTCAACATGAAAAGTTGAAATTACAATTAACAAGTATACACAGTAATCAATTCATCAATGAAAAAGCTAAATTTTACATTATTCCAATTTAAATAAATTCATTTAAGTATGCGTAATCACAAAATAATAAGAGAACACGCAGAATCGCTTAAAATAAACTAGGGAATATGTGGATTTTTAAAACAAAATGTTAACCTAACAACTCAATAAGCAACACCCATTAATAAACATTACCATTATGTGTGCAGTAGTGTTATTTTATATTAGACACAATGCCATATATTAACAGAAACATCAATACACAGATAACGTAAAAGTAGTTTATCCTTGCTGGTGCAAGGATACAGCGGTGCTCGATTGAGCCTTGTGTCTTCTGTGGTCGTAGTTCACCAACCTCTGGCCGACGAGATACTTGTCATTCTTAATATGTTCATATAACTTCTTGAACTGACGTACTTGGAATACGACAACGCATCCGATGAAGACTGTCAAGAGTAGGAAGGGATACAGGCGGCGGGCGATGAGATTTCGCATCTGCGGGCTGGACACTACCAAAGGAACGACGCTGTACGCTAAGACATACGGAATGGCCAGCGCCAGTCCAAAGCATGTGATCACCGGCGCGGCTAACTCGCACAGGATGAACCTAAACAATAAATTATCATAAGTTTGGTTAACATATGGTCCCAACAAGACGGTGCAATTTCACACAGACAATGCTACAATTGAATCACAAAGACGTTTCCACAACAATTTATTTCAAAAAATGGTTATGGGCTCAATGGTCGCCGAATGTATAGTTCCAGATTTCTTTTTGTGTATGATTAAAAAGTAAAGGTTTATTCCGACACTTGAGCAACTTGAACAAAACATTTGTGATAAAATTAATCAATTACGGATAGAAATGTGTGAAAATGTAAGCCCACACTTGTGAGGTAGATATCTGACATTATCTTTCATTTGTAATTTCCAACATTTGTCAGCATTGAACCATTTTTGTAAGAAGTTATGCAAAAATAAAGTAGTAAGCTTTTCTGATGTATATTCTTTACTATTGCTTGACATGTAGGTATCTTTCAACCCAATATAAATCTAATAGTTACGATAGTTCTGCAATTGACAGCTTTTGACTTCAAAAAACAACAATTAAGAGTAACATTTCAATGAAAATACTAAAGATACATACAATTTAGCAATTGACAAACGAATCACTCACTTAAGATCCATGTCTCTGATACCATCGCGATAAGCTCTCTCAAGGGCAGATCGCAATGCACAATCGGGACCCATCATCGTGACAGCACAGGCGATTTTAGTATAGAGCACTCCAAGCGCCCAATCTTGCCAAACAAAAAGAACGGGCGTCTGGTCTAAAGGCACCCTCAGAGGAACAACGAGCACCAGCTCCAGGAGCAAGCCAAACAACAGAGGGATGGCTCCTAGCAGGGCGATGCAGGCCACTGCTGACCTCGCCCCCAAACGTCCCCACAGTCCAAGTCGGCGGGCCACTGCCGCACGGCCTTGAGGCAGCCATGATACCACTAGAGCTAGTGCTCGTGCCACAACCCAGCAGAGATATGTGCCTGTAATGATATCCAAATTAGAATTTTTCATATCTGTGGAGTCAAAAGTAGTGGGTATGGTGTATTTATTATTTACAGAAAACAGTCAACTCTATTAACAATTGTTTCTGTAATGTACAATTAAATGATAATTAATAGTGCATTTTAAATAAATATTGAGTGACTGAACTGTTGTGTTAAAAAACTAGTATATTTGTCAAAGTGGTGGTTGAAATTATAATTATGTACATGACAATCAGATTAGGATGAGAAAAAAATCAATGTCCAATCAATCCTCTATCCTAATGTGGAGCACACAGAAAATAAAAATTAATAAATGATCAGCAAGCACAAGAAAATAATCAATTTGGCTGTACTATATTAAATTGCTGAATTGTTAGGAAAAAATAAACATGCCATATCATCTATAATTATGAATAAGGTTCAATTGAAATAAAAATGATAGAACCCCAGTTTATTTTGAACAGCAAATCAAGCAAAACATGGCACTCAACTGTCTCAGTCACGATTCATTCCAGATAGACTAAAATTTGGAGATTACATGTACTAAATCTAATGTGTATGTGTATAATTATATATATATATAGACTTACCACATGCTGCTGTATATAATTCATGCACCCCATCTGATACTTTCGGTAGCCAGAGTGCCATCACCCTCCTACCGAGCCAAACCGGTACTACCTGAAATGCGTATGTTTACAAAAAACTTATTATGGATACAATAGTAATCGGCATACTTGATAATGAATAATGTATGTTTTGAAACAATAACAATGATTTCTGACTAAACAATTGTAGGACAACCAAACTGATTTTGCCAAATGTTGATTACTAACCAATGCAACAGCACTAGCAGCGACAAGAGAGAGACAAACAGCGAGCAGCAGTGCAGCAACACGAGCACCGAAAGCAGAAGGTTTGTCATATGGCTGATTGCCTGTGGGAGCTTCGCGATGAAGCAGTGCCTGGTGGGCAGCGCCTAAGCCTGCCGGGCCTTCAGCGCCCGCATTGCCATTGTTGGGGTTATTGCGGATGACATTATCCTCATCTTGACCATCACCGCCTTGTGGATCGACCGCATCCGCCTCATTCCCCAACAGATAAGAGCGCAGGCCGAGGAGACCCGCGGCCACCCCGCACCACCAACGAACTAATGCCTTCAGCCATGTTCTGGTGTGCGACTGCTCCAAAAGTGCTGGCAGAATCACCTGCAAGGTAATAACTAATTAATAAATTGATGTCAAAACAGAAATTCATGGGAGTTTGAAATCAATTATTATTGATCAGTCAGAACGGCAATATATTTAACTCCTTGCCCTCAACATTGATTTTTTCTTATTACTCGGATGCTACCACTCTGATATTGGAAACACATTGATATGTAATTTGTGATATATTTCATTTCAATCACTATTATATTTGGACATTAATTTTATAACCCTTTGCATTTGAGAGTGACATATCTTAATTCTTCATCCATTATCGAAGTGGCAACTTCAATTTTGTGTCATCCTTTGCAGGGTGCAAAGGGTCAAAATAGTAACAGCTAATCATAGGAGCAATAAAATATATTAATCACTCATCTTAATCACAGGTGCTAATTGTCATTTTTTTGTGAAAAAGCATATTTCATTTTAAAAAAAACACGATGTTTATTATAATTTCCACAATTTTATATTTTAACAATTAGGACCACTTCCACTCGTCGTAAACATTATCAACTGATCTTAAAAATATAAAATTATGGTAAGAGTACTAAACATTGTTTTCATTATATAAATAAAATATAAATTTTAAATAGTCATTCTATATTAATACAGTGGACTGTAATATTAGATTATATGTTGGTCATTCCACCTCCACCTGACACGTGTATGCTCTGTCAGTGTCTAGCGGCCACTTTTCATAACTCAATGACAATCAAAAAAATTTGTGTGATTTTGGATCTATAAAAAATGTCAATACAGTGGGTTTTTTCTTCAGAATTTTAAAGCTTTTTCACCAAGAAATATATGAAGTTGGTCAGTAAGATAGACTGCATGCAGGAATTTGATTCTCTGATTTGAAGTCTATAACCACCACAAAAAAAAGATATTTACCAGGAAACTGAAAAGAGTATACATATATTTTAATAATATAATTATTGCATTATGATATATAAATCTCATAATGAATCTATTAGTGTACATTTGTCAATCATGTTCATTTTACTATATGATTTTTCCTATTTTGCTCAATTGTTAAGTGTTATTACTCTTATTCTAATATCTAAAATATTCTCTATTGTACCATACTACAAGTTTTCATGCCACATTACAAGAAATCAAGATATTTTGATATGAAAAATGATCACCTGAAGCAAGAGTAACTCTAGACTCAGCTCGTTGACGGGTGCATCGACATGAGCGGCGACCACATATGGTAAGAATCCAGGGAACAGATAGCGCAGCGCTCGAGCTGGAACCCACAGCATGAGGAGAACGGCTGTTCCAAATATCATCGCTGAAGCCACTAAGCTGTGTAGATGTCGTAGTATTGGTAAGTGAATCATTTCCTGTAAGTTATGTTCAAAAAATTTGTTCACTCACTTCATTGTTCATTATTTGTTTCAGCTACAAAGCCAGGTTAGTGCAATATAGGATAAAAAAAGATTTCTTCAAAATTCAGAGGAGCAAATGCATCAATCCATGATTTTTTTATAGAATTGAAAATATCTCATGACTCTAATAGATACACTTTTTAAAAAAATTACATTTTCTAATTATATTACTTGACTATTCAATTTGCTTTGCTTATTTAAGAAGCAATATCAGACTAAATGTAAATTTAAGACACATTTATATGGATTTGTTCTTTTTAATGGCAGCTGTTTGTGAATCGTCAAGTACACTTTACGATTGTTTTTTTTTTTAAATTCAAATCATTGACAGTATGCTGTAGTTATATGACAATGTGTACTATTTTAATCATCATTAGCTGCAGTAATAGATTACTACATTATGTTCTTTTATAGACATGTGTTTTTCATATTTATAAACTTATTATGTATTGATCCTCATAGCTACTCCATATGTAATACTAAGAAAAGGTAGCAGTAGTAGATGCAAATATTTCTCCGAGTACAAGTTTTCTCACTTGTTGATTGTTTTTAGAGTGAAATAAAAATAAATATTTCATTATTTTTACACATGTTACTTATCCATAAAATGTACGTTGCGCCTAATGATGATTGGATTTTAACAAAGAGTCAGATTTAATTTGTCATGCCATTTGTAAATATGATAATAGTTTAGTTTTTTACTGATCAGAGAAACCGGAAGAACATTGGAGGATGGATAATTAAAACAATTTTGAAAAAAATCACAGATATAAGAGAAACTTATTGACCTGTATTGGACTAAAATCTGGATCATTGAGGTTTTTCAAAAACCATAAAACTCCTGGTCTCAGAACCTCCCTCAGAAGCAAGATGAATGAAGCAAAATAATAGACATAGACCATGCCCACCAGCCAATGGATAAACATAGATGTCCAGGGTGCGGCGGCCAGGCTGGCCTCTCTGTCCTTGAGAGTGGCGTCGAACAAGGCCAGCGAACATACGTCTAACCACCAGCCGCAAACTAGTGGCAATACACCGATCTCAACTACAGACAGAAGGGAAACCTTCACCACTACATAACACAACCCTAGAGCCCTCCGCGGGCGTCCCAGTCCTAACAGACCCGCGAGAGCGTGAAGAGCAGCCAGCGCTACCCCAATGAGCTCGTAACCGGCCAGAGTAGTCAGCAACCCTCGAAAATGCGACGCTTTAACTCGTTCCTCAAGGCCAAGAGCAGCCACACCGGCTGCGCCCATATGATATGGGCACAACGCAAACACAAATATGAACAGAGTATTCAGGGACACAACCCAGAAGACGTGTTCGAGAAACACCATGGACCCATCAAGCCCTAGTAGCCGTTCCCATGTCAATTCTTCTGCAGCGCGATCCCATTCCATGGGGTTCCAGTTGGCTTCGTCAGCGCCCGGGACCTCTTCGCCTCCCTCCGCGCCTTCTCCCAATTCCCGTTCATCAGCGACACCCTCCCTTATTATTGGACCGTCTTCCAAAACAGCGCCTTCCTCGGGAGCATTGTTATTGTCAGCCGGAAGAGGGACGTCCCTGCCGTCGACGTCTGCCGCGGCCGCAGCAGCACCCGGATTCTCTCGCTCGAGCCACTCTGGACCGCCTCCGTGCATTATCTGCTCTCTCAGCCACACCAACCCGATGAACGCAAATAGGGTACAAGTGACGACGAAACATCCCGAGAAGACGTCTTTAGCGAGATTATCGGTCGACAAGATGTCGAGGAGTAGTCCCAGAAATGCGTCAAGACTGTTTGCGAATAACGCACGATAGATCCTGCAGGCCGTCAGAGGAACGATTCCGAGCCACGCGAGCGCAACGAGAGTATAATGGCACCAATCTTTGAAGGCGGTCGCCACGGACGAAAGCAGACCTCCGGCCACGTCTCTGAGAGGCAATCTCCCGGGCATGTCCGGGGAGTAAATTGGGGTGAAAGAAAACCTGTGACCGCACAGTTCGCAGAATTCCTTCCTCGAATATCGCATCCACTGCACTAGACATTCTTGATGTATCCACTTTATAGAGCCCGCGCATATACACGGATGAAACAGGGGCCTTTCCGCCAGGCCTTCGGACCTGCAGACCCGACAGATGTCGGCCCCCGCCGAATCAGGGTCCATCGTCCCGAGATCCGCAGTCGGCCGGGTTCACTATCTGACCTGGAAAAGTGAAAAGATCATGGCGAGTACAACGAACGCGATTGAAATTTACTATGAAATTTAATGACTCATGTGCGTCTCAAATTTTCAGAATACAGGTTAAACTCCATAGCATCTGAAGAATAAAAATTTAATTATACACGACAAAACGATAATCGTAAGGAAACATATGACAACAAGCCCAGTACTTGTACTTGCCATATATAAAAATAAGTAATTCGTTTTTTTTAAATCATTAAATTTTAAATACAATTTCTGAGTATGAAAACAATAAGGTTTTTAAGTAATATAAATTGAAAGTTAACTGAGAGATTGACGTTTATAAATAATATTCAATGGATGTCGTCACTTTCGTTTGTTGAAATATTATATTAAAGCCCGTTTTCTAAACTTATATTATAGCTCTCAAACACCTATCAAAATATTGTTACAAGTTTTTCCGGTAATCTTTTTTTTTAATAAACAAAAAGCTTTTTGAGTTTTACAAAACCTGAATAGAATAAGGTGCTGGCTTCGAAAGCTGTAACTACAAAACATCGATTGATTACAATAAATAGTTGACATAATTCAAGGCTACATGCGCATTGAAAATATTTACTGCTTTTTTTGTTAGTCTATGATAGTCATCAAATAATATCAAAAACATAAATAATTCATTCACAGTAGGAATAGTACAATAAACGGCGCTTCTTCTTACTAGCTATGAACTAAAAAGCATATTCCCTTCACCCTTTTGGTACAAATGCTTTCTCTGGAAAAATACCTAAGATTTGATAAACTTTCAATAACATTTTAATTTTATTAATAACAGATAAAATAAAGAGTATGTGGAAATTGATAATAACAAATAATATTAATTATAGATGAATAAATAATGGTTGTCCTGCGATATGTTGCTGCCATATAGTGGCAAAGAAGCAAATTACTGTCAATTTATAATTAAGTAAATAATACTTGATCATATTATTTTAGGGATTTCTTGAATACGAGGAATGAAAGTTAGAAAATTCATTTATCAATTTGACATCGTTATATGTGAATTTATTTTTCTTCCCCTTCTTCGTTTTTTTGTAATTATTACTATTTTCGTAAGCACGATGCGACCCAAATTAATACGATACAATATGTTGGGAGGGAGTCAATCCCTAGCTGTGTTGAAATTTGAAATTCAGTACCAAATACGTGTTGAAGCGTTAGAATCAGCGATTTCTTAATGCTACCGCGTCTCCCTCCCTACTTTGTATTTTTAATAGGGCATGCCAATATGGGCATGTTTAAAATGATAATAACTTTATAAAAAAAAATGTTATAATTACTTACATACAATTAACAGAAAAAAACAAGGTTTAAGCAAAACCGCACCAAATACGAAGATTTGTTTTTATATTGAATTACTAGCCAATCTAACGCATCAAAATTTAATGCGAAGGTTGTTGCTGTATATTGGCACAAATTGGTCTTTCAAATCTTGGGGGTAGCGTGGAAAGTGCAACTCGTAGCTCCCATTCGACTTTTCGCCATTTCAAAAATCTGCCAATCTAATAATTGATATAAAATAATGTTTATATATATCAATATAATTCATATCTATGTATGTACATCCCCTAGCAATAGTCCGCGATTTCCAGTTTAGAAACTGCTGCGTTTGATAGATAAGCTTTTACATGTACACCCATAATAATTTAATGAATCCATTATGATCTTTAAATATTAATTGTTTATTTTGTCGATCCTTAAATCACCAAAGAATTCCATCACAAGTGATTTCTGCAAAAATAATATGAAATAATTTACAATAGTAATTTTGGCGAACACGGAGTATAGAACAAAAAGTTGTTTAGTCAATTTAAATACCAATATTTAATGCCACACAGATGGACAAAGTTTTTATCAACCAAGCAAATGGTTTTTCTGTATCTCTTTTCCAATTTTATTTCAAACTATTTCTACATGCGTAGCACAACTATGAATAAGTGCCACTGTAATAAAATGCCACTGAAGGGTCTCTCAAAAAATGATAGCAGTGTCAAAAATAGCAATAAAATAAAACAAAGTTTCAAAGTATTTATTTTAGTTTATTATAATCATAATACTGTAATACTTACAAGAAATGCACTTGTTGGAAACTTACAGAAGAGTTTGCTTGTAAGGAAGAGATAATTTCAATATTCATTCAACAAGGGTCACCGCATTAGTACAAACTATATTTGAGTTATTTTTTTTTAAATCTATTTTAAACTCATTCGTATGAGTAATTAATAGCAATGATACTGGGACATATTATCCAGATAAAAATATTCTTCTTTTTTAATTTAATCATGAAACTAGAGCAAATGTTTGTTCAGATAGTACTGTATATACATTGGAGCCTTATTCTTTTAACATGTGCTCACAAAATGGCTTACGTTAAGAGTCATGAATCTACGTTTTGATAAAAATAAATGTTTTGCAGACGTCATATAAATTTAATCTCGGATTCAACATTTATACGATAAACACAACTAAAATAAAGGTAATCATTTTTGCAAAAATAATTGGAGGATCATGTCACTTAACACTTGTTGCCCTACGCTTGAGGGTTGATCCACTAGTGCGGGCTAGCGGGTCTAGTAAGGCCACTTCCCGACCCGAGAGCAAAATAGTCATTAAATAGTTAACATTTGTGGTGAGCCGAAGCAGCTCAGGCCAATGAGAAAGGCAAGGGAGACACATCATATCATCGAACATTCAAGAATTGGCAAGGGCCACAATCCCTGATCTTTTTTAGTGTGTTTGGCATGTTTCAATATTATTTATAAAAATTAATAAATTCATAGTAAAAATTTAGATATAATCCTAATAAACATTTTATCTGCACACAAGTGTTTAAAATCTGTTCAAACTTTATATTATAATAGCTCTGAAAACTTCCCGGGAAGTTTAGTAAAATGCTTTCATAAAAAAAATCAGTCTTTTGTACAGAGAAATAATCAATATCACATACCACATTTTTGCACACATCCACGCACACACAATAGTTTACTTAAATATAAGTAAGATATGGTGTCAACCTTTCCCTTGGACACTAGTTAATGTACCGCCTGTTACCTACTTAGCGTTATTATCACAGTTAGTTAAAATGAGGTGGGTGATTGTTTCTTGTACAAGTAGATATGACAGTAATCAAACACACCGGTCAAGTCCGGCAAGGGGGACAGTCGACTACTATTTACCGTCTTTACTGCCTCACTGCACAACGCAATGTTATATTTACCACCATTATAACTTATCACAAATCGTTGAAAGCGATCACATCTCTTGTAAGCTGTACATCACTAATATGAAACTCTCTTCTAAAACGTATGACAAAAAAATATGTTTACTTGATTATTACACTAAGAACATATGTACAGGACCCACGCGGGCTGACAGATCACAAAAGGGTTAAGATCATTTTTCATGTGATTACTTTTGATGGTGGGCAATGCCGACTCTCACTTTAGCGGAAGTAGTGCATCGCGACTGCACTCGGAAGTCGGCCAAATATAAAAACATGTTCTATAGCCATTTTCAAACATACTTATGAATTAATAAACGTAATGAAATAATATTCAATGGTCATTTTCTTACCGACGAGCTTATAGCAATGAAAAACAGGTGAAATGCGAATGATAATTTAAATCTTAAAACTATCATGTAAGTAAGTATTCATATAATTAATTTTGAAAATGGCTCAAAGATATTCTTAAAGCGTTTCGCTTACACATGCGACATTTCATCTAAATCTTCATTAACCGGTGAAAAAATATATTCGGTTTAACATTTCGCATGTCGCATTGCTGAGTCCACCGGAAATTATCAAGCATACAAAACTACTAACAAATTGACCCACAGAGAATGCTGCAATCGCATATTATATCACAGACATTTTACATTCCAAATACTTATTATTCTTTGGACAATTCAGGATACCTTTATTGTACTTTCATGGGGCACTTGATAATCATCGACTCTGGCTCGATAAAACAAACACACTATATACTCCGGTGCTAAACACTTTTCACAACGGACAGGCTTACAAATTAGCACACTTTAAGAAGTATAACAATCGCTCGGATGCTCGGCATTATAACGAATGGGATATTACTTTTTAGAATTGAACTAAAAATATTATAGCATTGACTCATTGTTCTTATAATTAATATTTTGACATTGCACATCTTAACCAGCGAATGACTGCTAGTCGAGGGGATGCTTCGGAATGAGCGCCCGCATTCAGTGCTCACTCCATATATATCAAATAAAACATTTTTAAAAATATAGAAACCCCATAAAAAATACATCTTCTATATGTTTCGTGCATTTCAAACAGCATACAGACAAAGAAAAGGGCACCCTGGGAATACAACGGGGCACCACATCGACTACTCTACAATACATATCGACAATAATCTGTATTACATTGTAAGGTTAACACTTTACTACATAGAGTTAATGTGCCCGACGTCCGGTGACGCCTGGCCATTATTATATTTTATTCATCACACTTTATCTGAATGAAGAAAGCGCACGTGACATCAATACCAAACCAAAATAAAATCAAAATACAGTGCACATTCACCACCGCCCGTTCATTATACACGTACTATTATTATTTGTAACAATAATGTAATCGTAAAACACAAAGCGTGAAATGCGACACGAACCCCCAAAACTCTCCTTCACAATGCTCCGGATCGAGGGTTCGCTGGCTGCATATCATCGGGTGCGGGGATGAGGTCAACACAAACTAACACTAACGGGAGATTCCAACTGATTAATGGAATGATCGATTCCCTCTCGGTCAAAAATAGAACTGAAGCTTTTGAGGGCAGCTGCTGCATCAGCACTCCACCATTAAAAGATTCTCAAAATAAATATTAAGGAGTAATAATCATTATCTTTAAAAGGGGAAATATTCATTGGAGCCACAAAAGCCAGGATAGAGCGGGGAAGAGGACACTAAAGGTTAAACGTAAGACAAGGAAAGAGACTAGAGAAAGAAGAGTTGAAACATTCAAAATCACTCCATTAGCGGGGCGGAATCGCATTGTGGAACATTTACTGCTGCACGGGAGTGGGGGCGGTGTACAGTAGAGGCGGAGCCATGAAGCTGTGGGGGAACGGCGCAGTTTGATAACCGCAACCGTTGCGACTCGCCTGGAAGAATTTGTTGCCTAAAAAAAACAGAATAAAATCAACAATCAATAATATTGAAATAAATTTTACATTGAATTCTTTACTGCATTAAACGTTTTCAAACCTATACTAAATATTTTACTCCCAGAACATCTATCAGCAGTAACACAGAAATTTATTGATTTTTGTAGAATTAAAATACATTGCTATTTTTTCACAGTACTACACAGAAAGCCTTAAAAATTCAACCACTGAGTCATTTTCAGTTATTCTGTATTACATATATTTGTATTCAGTGAATATGTCATTGAGAAATGTTCATTGTTTTAATATTTGTAGTGTAGCATGTAATGGTTTAAGCAAACTGGCAAAGCAGGTGAGTAAACTATGTACAGATTTGTATTTTTGTGTAGCATATTCACATATCTTAGGGATGGTTACTCAATATATTTTTATTGTAATTCTTTTTCCACGGTTTGCTGTACAGATAGACACAACAAAGTAAGCAGGATTTCCACATTGAAAATTGGTAATTATTTAATACTTCTGAAACCCTAAGTTGTCTTACCTATGATGGACTGCATTTGTGCATCATGTGGCATCATGTGGTAGGGCGGAGGGGGTGCATAGTGAGGTTGCGGTGGGTGAGGGGGCGAACCCATAGAAGAGGGAGGCGGGGGGCTGCAATATGCGCCTCCCGCATTTCCTCCATTACCACCGCTGCCACCGCGTTGTCCTCCATTGAACCGATTGGGATTGTTGTACCTCATGCCATTATCTGTTGATACATAATAAATGTTCTTCATGTAATGTTTTCTTTAAAAAAATATCCAGTTCAGTCAAAAATAAAAACCAGTTCCAAATTAGCGAATGTCTGAACATTCAAAAAAATAGAAATATATATATACAAAAAAAGAAGTGTTTCTGCAGCCCCCAATTCTGCATTTCACAAACAGCCATCAGGATTAACGTTATATCAAAAACCTAACTGGAAGAGCTAGGCAGTAAAAACTACTTGATTGAATTGGCATTTGCTAGGTAGAACTCCATTACATCACAGTTAAAAAATAGCAATGTATATTATAGTTCCACAATTTTTTTTATAAGATATAGTTGATAGCTATATGGGCTCACGCCATCGTCAGAACTATATTCTCGAATGACCTCCAACTTCAATGTTCTCAGCCATAACTGAAAACCCAATTCCAATATATGAATGGAAAAAGACCAACATCGTAAAAGAATACACAGTCCATTGGGTTCATTTGTAATTACAGGATATTCATATCAATGAGGAAATTTTATTATTCACTCTTATACAAATTTTACATTAATTAATTATAAATCGGAACAAAATATCATAGATGAGATACATTATCTGTTCGTTATCGGTACATAGCCGTTTCCCAGATGCAAACATTTTTTTGCAATTATTATGAGTCTAGTGCTAAAAGAAAAACTTCATTTTGACCACACTATCTACTAGAGATGCAATTAACAATATCGACCAAGGCGTTGAATGGGAATTCAATATTTTATTAAGATTGTTGAAGCCTTGAAAATCTCAACATATCCACTTTCATATTTTACCCGCCTGCCATTCCTAGAGTGCTTTATTATAAACAGTTGATTTAAAATTCATTTGAGAAAAATACGGTCATAACCTGGCAAATAGTCAATATTAGAACAAAAATCAGACTAAATTGAACAATTGCAAATGAATCTAGCTTAGTTAAACATTATTTACAGATTTTTAATATACTTTGCTATTGCTATTACTTTACAGCTTAAGAATTCCAGACTGCCCGATTCATACTCCGCAAATAATTTGCCTAATGCACAAGTAAAACAGCAGCAGGCTTGCATTTTTCATGATTTAGGATTTGTTTTTTACAGATTGAGATGATTGTAAGATGTAAGACGTAAGAAGACTTACCGAAGAATTATATTAATAAGAAAACTTTCAGCGATTACTGCAAAAATCTACCAAATGGAAAAATAAATTTTGGCCATACAAGAGAAAAACAGTTATAGTTATACTATAGGTTATCGCATTGGCATTCATATTTTGGATTAAATAAAAATTGAACTCACTATAATTCCTGTGTGTGTTCGCATAACCAGCATTGGCATTAGCGTAACCATTTTGGTAGCCAGCAGGAGTCTGGGCATACCCGCCTTGATAACCACCGCCTCCTTGCTGGTTACCCTGGTAAGCATTTTGGTAGTGAGTGGCGCCCTTTTGATATGCGGGACCGTTGGAGTGGTGAGCATGACGATAGGGCTGCGATGGAGAATGAGAGTGGGGGGAGTGGTTGAAGCGAGGCGCTTGTCCCCGAGGCTGGTAAGGTTGAGGAGGCGGAGAGGAACCCGACTGCTGGTTGCCGTTGGACCAGTGGTTAGATCTCTGTCCTCCTTGTCCTCCATTGTTGCCATTACCCTCCTTTCTCTGCTGCCAGCGGTTGCGACCTGTCAACATAAAAACCAACAAATTATGAACTGTGATATTCACCTAATTCTCTTTTTGCATTATCTAAGGAATCGGAACAAGTACAGAAGTGATTACTTAAATGGTATAAAATTAAATTGCACATCAAAAATTAATTATTCTTTTATTGTAAAAACACCGAGTACTATTATATAATTAATGTAAACAAAAACTATGTGAATTTTATCATGAATAAAAAGTGAATAGTAAATAATTAAACCTAAGCAAAAGAATTAATGTGCCAGAGCAGTCATCATTTCTTTTTTTACATTACCTACCTGAAAGATATTGAATAAAAGGCACTGATTACTGCTACAAAAAAATACTGGTGACAAATTACATATATTTAGGCTCAGCTACAAGGCCTAATGAGCAAGGCATATTTAGGTGCAGATGATATATGGTGGAAAGTTAACAACCTTTGTTTATGAAGCCATTGCGCCCAGCGAGATCCATCAGGGCAGGAGAGGGAGTTTGTCCTCCTTCTAGCATGACTGCTATTAGCTCTCGTGCTTGTCTGCCGTTTCCAGGTGTGAAGAAAGTGTATGCAGTTCCAGATTGCTGACAGCGACCGGTACGACCTGCGGATAGTAAAATATTGTTTTAAAACTTCCAAGTAACCAGCAAAAACTCTATAACTGAGCTGCTCTTTTTCATTAAAATTAACTGAATATCATTTTCCAATCTATACAATAAAATAATGATAGATAGATCAATAAGATACACATTTATTCTTAGTGAAAAGCGCAAATTTTAACTTTGTATATGACCATACTGTCTTGTTGAAGACCAACATAAATATTTAAACAGTTTTTGCAGATTGTTTCTAAAATAATCAATCTTTTGAAAAGTATAATTTAAATAGCATAAAAAGATATAACATAACATAATTTTATATGAAACAATGTTATGTTGTTGTATCAAGAAACAGTAAAAAAAATCTGAAAACATGAAAATATAAAAATCATAAGCGACATACCGATCCGATGAATGTAATCTTCAGAAGAGTTGGGATAGTCATAGTTGACAACATATTTCACATCCTCAACATCCAAGCCCCTGGCAGCCACATCTGTGGCTACAAGAATAGATGACTTTCCGCTGCGGAATTCATTCAAAACAAAATCTCTCTCTGGTTGAGATTTGTCACCGTGGATGGATATTGCTTGGTATCCTTCTCTTTTAATGTTGTTTTTGATATCATCAACCTGGCAAGAAAAAATATCTAACAATGAAATTTAACACTTTTTATTATTACGAGGCAGATTTGCTTGCAGTCCCAAAAATGCTATTTGATAGAGCATTTATTTAAATGGTACTTATCAAATTTATCCACCGAGCCAGAATTGATAGTGGAATAATATTCAAGTATTTCTTTGTATATACAGACAATTATTGACAAGGAATGCTACTCTTACTAGAAATATTATTCTCCTGTCGTTTTCCCACTGTTAGGCCTTAAAAGTGTAGCATTAGAAAAAAAGTATCTTTCCTTTGATATAAAAATATACTTCCTACAAAACAGTATAATTAATTGAGTAAAATGAAACTTAAAAATTAAACAATACTATCTGTATGTTTTTAAGCAATATGCAATATAACAAAATTACCTTTTTCTTCGTCTCCACAAAGATTATAACTTTATTGTCCCTTTCAGATGCAATGTCTCTCAGAAGGGCTGATAGTTTCCCTTCTTTTTCATGATCTTGGCAGACCTCCACAATCTGTCGGATATTATTGTTAGCAGCCAGATTGAGAGAACCAATATTGACCTGAATGTAGTCATTGAGGAAGTCTTCTGCCAAAGTTTGGACTTCCTTCGGCCACGTAGCTGACCACATAAGAACTTGCCTGTCAGGCCGGATCTGCTCGATTATTTTCCGAATTTGAGGTTCGAAGCCCATGTCCAGCATTCGATCTGCCTCGTCCAGGACGAGATAAGTGCACCTCTTTAGATTGGTTGTACCTTTTTCGAGAAAATCAATCAACCTTCCAGGTGTAGCGATGACAATTTCCACGCCTCTCTCCAAATCTCTAGCTTGCGGTCCTTTAGGAGAACCTCCGAAAATACATGTGTTTCTAATAGAACTGGTTGCCCCATAATCTCTAGCCACAGTCTGAATCTGCTGGGCGAGCTCTCTAGTAGGTGCCAAAATGAGAACAATTGGACCGTCACCGCGTGCGAGTCTCTCTTGATGATTGATATGAACGGCGGCCGGAAGCATGTATGCCAAAGTTTTTCCAGATCCGGTCTGAGCTATTCCTACCATGTCTCTACCAGAGAGGGCGATGGGCCAGCCTTGAGCCTGGATACTTGTGGGGTCAGACCATCCCTGCTTCCGGATCTCGGCTAACACATAATCAGGGAAATTCCCTTCATCGAACTCGTGATTGGGCCTGGGTACGTTGTTGCCTTTCACTGTGATCTCTTTCAGTTCACGGAATTTTCTCACATCTTCTTCTGTGCGTGCCTGAACATTCTGGTGAGGCTTATAGAAATCTTTCCTGAAAGGCTGCAGGGTCTGGCCCAAAACTTCCCAGTTGGGTTTTTTAAGGCTCTCTCCGGGATTCTTTGCTTTCATGCTTTGTAGTTTTGGTCCACCAAAGTCCATTCTGGGCATATAGTTAGGCTTGGGGACAAAACCGTTTTTGGGTCCCATCGACATCTTGTTACCGTCTAAGTTTTTGGGTCCTCCAAATCCTACGTTTGGTGGTCCGTAATTATTCTTTGGACCGCCGAAGTTGGGTTTGGGTCCTCCGAAGTTATTTTTTGGTCCGCCGACTCCTTTGGGTCCCCCAAAGTTGTTTCTGGGGCCGCCAAAAGGTTTCGGACCTCCAAATTCGTCTAGTCCTTGATGAGGTGGTCCACCCCAATTTTGTTTACCGTATTGTTCACCGCGGTCAGGGCGAGGTCTGTACCTTAACATAAAGTCATTTTACTGAATAAAAGTATTTTACAATCCCACTAATCTGGACAATTTGAACATGAAAGATTGGAGAAAATAACTGCAATGGTGTCTCATTCAAGAAATAAAGAGCAGATTGCATTTAATATTGGGATAAACAATATTCAAATAATTCAATGTTTAAAAATAATTTAAAATTTTGAGACTTGGTTATGAGTGTAAACTGTACTCGTAAATAAGTTACTATTAGAAAATTTGAAGCATTTGAGAAATACCGACATCCAAGTAAGAAAACCTCATCTTAAATCCTATATATGTATACATACTGCGGAAAAGTAACACATCTATAATTGAGATGCATCATACATTTAAGTATGAAAAGGGATTTGACTTGTTTCAAGAGGTCTCAAAACAGTATAGTATACAATGCAAGTATGGTAGGTTAATAGTATGGGTCTCTGGGAAATTTAATATAAATACGAAAATGCCACAGATGGAAATGAACTCATAATTTACATGAAACAAATTCAAAATCATTATGAAAAAGTTATCATAACATGGCAAAAAGCCATCTTTATACAAACCATAGAGAACTTTGGAAGTATTTAATAACAAATAATTTCATTCATTCAATTCAAGTTCATCAATTCCAAAAGCCTTAAGAAACTGCTTAAGGCAGAATGAGTGGCATATCGAAAAAGCATAGTTATCAAATTCCACAATAATTATCATTAGCAAAAAAATCTGTAGAAATTTTCAAAATGTTCAAACTGAACTGACATAAGATAATTGTAGCATAACTTTAAGCAAACTTTTCTATCAATATTTATAATGATAATAAACACAGTTCCGAAAATTATTCCACTTAAATACATTAAAAATGATTTAAATACAAACTAGTACAAAATAATAATAATGCATTTTCTGTTAGAAAAAATGAACTATCAATATTGTATACCAGAATATTTCTGCGAATTTGTAACAATAACGTTTCCCTTGTCACTGTGTTCAGAGAGTCTGTACATTTTAGTTCATAAAAGGTTAATACACAATTTTGTCAAGTAAACTATTTTCTTTTCATAAGAATGAACAGGTAAATTATCAGGCGAATGATAACAGAATTTAGTTATTAAAAATGAACTTCCGAAGGTAATAGGCACTTCTGATAAAATCAGGATGAATGTAATTTATTTTTGATGAAGTATTTATCATATTTGAGATTAAGGTTATAATCTACAAGCAGTTATTTCATAGGATTGAACTGTTCTCGAGAGTCAGATTAATGAATGTGCACGAGAAATCAGCTGGACTACAACACTGTTCAAAGGCATCGGAGTTGAAACTCGGTGAAAAATCAAACCAATTTAGAAAACAGCCGTAAATGTAAACATTTGATTTTTAATATTTTACTCGCCGACACGTCACCAACAAGGTACAAATTTTTCGACTACAAAATCAACAAAATGGCTGCCGTTAGAGCTGACATTCTGGTAAACTGGGTCACAGAGACTAAAAATTTAAGAACTATAACTTAGTAAAAACTACAAATAATGCGAATTATATCATACATTTGCTGCTGGTGATTTTGTAAATTGTTGTACTGCATTGTTTGAGTGGACTGGCGTTAAGTCAAGTACCAATGGCTTCCGACCTGCGACAAAGAAAGCACACTTGAAAAATGATGCTAAGACACAATCTAATCAGTAATGGCAAGGAAAATGGAACAATTACGATGTAGTGAGTTTTAAAAGTGAAAAGCTGACCTCTCTGGAGTTGAGAGAAATTTGTAAATTGCTAGAGTCCAATCATTCACGTGCAACCTCCACAACCAACCTACACGGCGAACAAAACGATAATGGCGGAGAAACGATCAAGGCTGCCACACTTCCGAGTTGACTTTTCACTAGATTTTCTTTGATTCGGAAAACAAAATTTACAAAAATTTATGTTGATCCAAGCGTGTGAGAATTAGAGAAAACGATTAAATGAGATCTAACACTTTTTTGACATTATTTCAAGATTTTTTTTTTTTTTCTATAAATCAAAAAAAAATGCATATTGCAAAAAATAAATGCAAATTTTATTCTAAAATATTCATTTGAATATTATAACACAAAAATAACCCCGTCTCAAAAGCAATGAAAAAGTGAAACTATATTATTTGTATTTGTGCTTTTTTTAGGCACGACCACACAATATATAAAATACTTCACCACGCCAAGTTGCATTTTTTTATTTGAATTGGTTAATGTGTAACACTGCTATTTCGATTTATAAATTTTAAATTATTAATGAGATAAATAAAAACACCTGACAATAAGCATTGAAAGTTATATGGTGGAAAAAAACGATATAAAAGAACTCTTGTTTGATAATTTGAATATACACAATAATATGTAGAGATTTAACAAATTCAAATGAAGTTACTGAACTATAATAAATGAATAAAAATTATTAGCCATTATACATATGTATGCCAAATTTCAGATGAACTGAACAACTAATAAAAAATAAACTAAATACAATTATTTTAGATGAACGAACTCGGGAGCAAAGCCTTCAGAAAACGATTATTTACCTCAGTGAATAACAAAACTTGCCTAAGACCATATCATAAAAAGATTTTTCTTGAGGTAATATAAAAGAATATATTAAATAGCTGTTTTTACAATAAGTCAACAAATGTTTAGTTAAATTTTTTATAATTAAAAAAAAATCATAATGTATATTTATATTGGGTGAGAAAATGGAAAGCACACAGATATTTGATTTGCCAGTTTGGAATTGGGCAAATATTGGTGATTCATTTTTTAAATTGTTATGTTGTAATGATGAATGTATTAAGAACCAAAACTATTAAAGAAAAAAATATTGATAAAAATATATTACATATGAGAAACATTACACTTACTTCTTATACAATGTTAATATTTTTTTACTTTCATTAAGTGCACCTGGCTTAATTTTCCAATTGGATCATGGAATTTATGAATTTTTATCAGCAAAACAAATTTTCTTCATTACTTTATCCCTTTTCATGTAGAAACCAACACATGCTATTCTCTTGCATACTTATCACTGTGTCAAACTCTTTTTATATATATTTTTTTTATTTTACACTTAATAACGCCTTCCAAATGACTAGGAATAAAATATACTGCTATTAACCAGTCCATTGTCTCATATGCACTGGTGCATGAATGAAGTGGTTAACGTGTAGGCCTCGCATGCACAGGTGCGTGAACAACTTTGAAGTGTCAAACGGAGTGGCATGTAATATTTTTAGTTAATATTGTTTCATCAATGCTTAGTCCATCTTTTCTCTACTGGAATAAATTTAAATAACCCATAAAAATCTTATAATAAACTAGTAAAATAGCTTTAAGTAAGTGTCCAAAAGGCCCTTCAAGGACTGCCACAATCAATATAGATTTATTAGGATAGAGATATTTATTATTTGACAAACAATATATCAGAAAGATTTTAGAATCTCAGAATTAAATTTTATTTTGAAAATACCACCTACAACTTAATATAAAAGTACCGTGTTCAAATATTAAAATTTATAAATTTGAGTTCATAACACTGAAAAAAATTATGTTGTGAAAAACCTAAACCTTCACCAAGTAATGACAACAAAATTTATACATTTTTAGCAATTCGCATGTTGCTGGTGAGAAATTTTATTAATGGAAAATATCAGTATTGTTCGAAGGATGAATTGTTCAAGCCCCCTAGAGACTTTTGATGCGTGAGGCTTGCATGCATTCATTTATAAAACTTACCTAAGATTTATACTAAACCAAAGTACAAATAACCGAACAAATCTGTGGATGACTCCATGTATGACGATAGAATTCAATATTCCGTCAAGTTTATAAATTAAAAAAGTGGAATACGTGGCTACCAAATGGATAAAAGGAAAAAAAACTGTGGTGGGTAATCCTTACCTTCAACTAAATATAGCTACTTTTAATGCTTGGCGAATACATGTTTTACATAGCAAGACTGGACAGCTGACTTATGTCGAACAATTATTGTTCAAATGGACAATTGCACAAAGGTACATACGACCATCAAAAAAGAAAGCCATCTAAAATAATCAGCCCACTCACACAACTCACTTAACACTCAAGCAACTGGTCCCGCGTTCGCGCGGATTTCGTCTCACGCTGCATCTTTACGTCTGCTGGTCGAACACATGACACATGTGGATATTTTTTTTTAATTTACGACTTACAACTGTTTTGTTTATTGTTCTATGTGTCTTTCATTCTATTTCTCCGAAATTTATAGCTCCAAATCGTCCTTGAAGTAAACAATATTTGCCAGTTCCAAAAGTTTCCTATAATTATTCTTGGACTGTAACGAATCAAGTTTTTTAGTTTATTATTATTATTAGGCAGTCTGTAGGGATAAATAATATTTAAATGTTTATAAAAATGAATAATAATAAATGTTTCAACATGTCTTTTTAGTAAATGAAATATTTCATATCTCATTGGGCCTCCTGTTCCTGTCGTAAACCACTGACGGATGAATGGTAAACGCCTACAACATGGTACAGACCCTCGATAAATATTTTTTGTCGATGACTGTTTAG